>LR738713.1:491154135-491224552 GCA_902687465.1 Secale cereale | reverse complement strand
CCCCCCGAGGAGTGAACAAACTTTGATACTCTGATTCAATTTGCCTCGGTATGCCAAGTGATTTTGTAATCGTTAAACTCTTGCGGGCTTGATGCCTGAGTACTTCTGCCCGAATCTTGCGGGGCTTTCTCTGCACTTGATTCCTTTTGCGTTCGCTTGTTTGCTTTGCTTCTGACTCTCTTTGATATTTTGGATTTCGAGTCGACGTCGTGTTTGTGGCATAGCTCTGAGGGTCGAGCCACTTGATAGCCACATTGTACTTGTTGCGGAGCTCGGAGGACAGAGCCACGTTGTACTTATGGCGTAGCTCGGAGGACCGCAGCTAAGCCCCTGAGTGAGAGGGTTGCTCTTCACTCGGAGTGGTTTTTGTAACTTAGGCGATTACGAGCTACGTTGTACTTGTGGCGGAGCTCGGAGGACAGAGCCACATTGTACTTATGGCGTAGCTCGGAGGACCGCAGCTAAGCCCCCGAGTGAGATGGTTGCTCTTCACTTGGAGTGGTTTTTGTAACTTAGGCAATTACGGGGTCGCAGCTAAGCCCCCGAGTGAGAGGGTTGCTCTTCACTCGGAGTGATTTTTGTAACTTAGGCAATTACGGGGTCGCGGCTAAGCCCCCGAGTGAGAGGGTTGCTCTTCAGTCGAAGTGGTTTTTGTAACTTAGGCGATTACGGGGTCGCAGCTAAGCCCCAGAGTGAGAGGGTTGCTCTTCACTCGGAGTGATTTTTGTAACTTAGGCGATTACGGGGTCGCAACTAAGCCCCCGAGTGAGAGGGTTGCTCTTCACTCGGTGTGGTTTTTGTAACTTTGGCGAATCGGATTCACGGCTAAGCACCCACTGGGGATTTGAGGACAAGCATCTTTGTAACCAACAATCATTAAGGAATTGTTGCGAACTTGTCTTTGAAAACAATTTGGAAGATTCTTATTACAACTCGACTGGTCAAGCGCTTCAAGTATAGAAGCGGCGGAGCAGGTCCGCGTTCCACGAACGGGGTTCATCTTTCTTCTTGGCCACGTTGTAGATGTGATACGCCCCATTGTGTAGTACCTTGGTGACGATGAAGGGGCCTTCCCAAGACGGGGCGAGTTTGTGCGGTCGCTTCTGACGTACTCAGAGAACCAGGTCTCCTTCCTGGAATGCTCGGCTCCGGATATTTCGAGCATGGAATCGATGCAGGTCCTGTTGGTAAATGGTCGAGCGGATCAAGGCCATCTCGCGTTCTACCTCCAGGAGGTCAACTGCATCTTGACGAGCTTGTTCTGCTTCTGCCTCAGAGAAGAGTTCCACCTGAGGAGCGTTGTGCAACAAATCACTCGGCAGCACGACCTCAGCTCCATAGACCATGAAGAAAGGGGTACGGTCAGTCGACCGGTTCGGAGTTGTCCTCAGCCCCCACAAGAAAGACGGTAGTTCAGTCACCCAAGCTCCAGCAGCGTGTTTGAGGTCGCGCATAAGCCGCGGTTTCAGGCCCTGGAGGATTAAGCCATTTGCTCTTTCTGCTTGTCCATTCGACTGCGAATGTGCTATGGACGCGTAATCAACCCGAGTACCCTGGGAGGAACAGAAAGCTCTTAATTCGTCCGAGTCAAAGTTGGAGCCGTTAGCCGTGATAATGCTGTGGGGGACTCTGTATCTGAATATCAATTCTATGATGAAGCTGATGGCGGGGCTCGAGCCGAGGTTTTTGATGGGCTTGCCTTCGATCCATTTGGTAAACTTGTCGATCGCTATGAGCAAGTGAGTGAATCCGCTCCTGCCAGTTTTGAAGGGACCGACCATGTCCAACCCCCAAACGGCAAATGGCCAGACCAACGGGATGGTCTTCAAGGCCGACGCGGGCTTATGAGACATGTTGGAGTAGAACTGGCAGCCTTCGCACTTGTCTACGATATCCTTCGCCACCTCGTTTGCTCGGGGCCAGTAAAATCCGGCTCGGTATGCCTTGGCCGCAATGGTCCGAGAGGAAGCGTGGTGACCACAAGTTCCCGAGTGAATCTCGTTCAGAATCATTCGACCTTCTTCCAGGGTAATGCAGCGCTGGGCGACTCCCGTGACACTTTCCCTGTAGAGTTGACCCTGAATGACAGTGAAGGCTTTGGATCGACAGACGATCTGGCGTGCTTCCTCTTCATCCTCTGGGAGTTCTTGCCTGAGCAAGTATGCTATGTATGGCACGGTCCAGTCGGGCGTGATCACCAAAATCTCCATGATTAGGTCGACCATTGCAGGGACTTCGATTTCAGTCAGATCAGATGCGCTGGTTGGCTACGGGGGCTCCTCCGTGAAGGGGTCTTCTTTGATAGAGGGGGTATGCATGTGTTCTAAAAACACATTCTTGGGTATAGTCTTCCGAGTGGACCCTATCTTCGCGAGATCACCAGCAAGCTGGTTGTTGATTCTAGGCACGTGGTGGAGCTCTAAACCTTCAAATTTCTTTTCCAGCTTCCGCACTGCACTGCAGTAACTGGTCATTGCTGGGCTTTTGACGTCCCACTCCTTCATCACCTGATTGACCACTAAATCTGAGTCGCCGTAAACCATCAGACGACGGACGCCGAGTGAGATGGCCATACGCAACCCGTACAAAAGCGCCTCGTATTTAGATTCGTTGATTGAAGAATCGAAGTGGATTTGAAGGACATAACTGAGCTTGTCGCCTCTGGGGGACACTAAAACCACACCTGCACCAGATCCGTTCAACATCTTGGATCCGTCGAAGAACATGGTCCAGTGATCCGACTGGATCTGAGTCGGCTGCTCCTGCTCGATCCATTCGGCCACAAAATCTGCTATTGCCTGAGACTTGATAGCTTTCTTCACTTCAAACTTGATATCTAGCGGAAGGAGTTCAATCGCCCATTTGGCCACTCAACCAGTTGCATCTCGGTTGTTCAAAATTTCTGATAATGGGGCGTCGCTGACGACTGAGATCGTATGATCCAAGAAGTAATGAGCAACTTTATTTGGGGTCAAGTAAATCCCACACACAAGCTTCTGGCAATGCGGGTATCTTTGCTTGGAGGGAGTCAATACTTCGGAAATGTAGCAGATTGGGCGTTGGACTTTGTAGGCTTTATCTTCTTCTTCCCGCTCGACCGTGAGTACAGTGTTGACAACTTGTCCGATGGCTGCGATGTACAGTAAAAGAGGCTCTTTGCTGACTGGGGCAGCAAGCACCTGCTGGGTGGAAAGCAGGGCTTTGAGCTCTTCAAACGTTGCTTCAGCTTCAGAATTCCACTCGAACTTTTCAGATTTTTTCATCAGTCGGTAGAGAGGTAATGCCTTTTCACCGAGACGAGAAATGAATCGACTTAATGCGGCCAAGCAACCAGTTAGCTTCTAGATGTCGTGTACACATACGGGACGCTTCACTCGGAGGATGGCACTGACTTTCTCTGGGTTGGCGTCGGTTCCTCGTTCTGAAACAAGGAAACCGAGCAACTTACCCCCTGGAACTCCGAATGTACACTTCGACGGATTAAGCTTGATATCATAGCTTCTTAAATTTGCGAATGTCTCAGCGAGGTCAGCCAGTAGGTCGGAACCTTTACGTGACTTGACCACGATGTCATCCATGTATGCTTCCACGTTCCGACTGATTTGCTTCAGCAGACACTTTTGAATCATGCACATGAAGGTAGCGCCGGCATTCTTGAGGCCGAAAGGCATGGTGACATAACAAAAACACCCGAATGGGGTGATGAAGGCTGTCTTGATTTCATCGGGTCCAAACAGTCGGATCTGATGGTACCCGAAATACGCGTCCAGAAAAGACAAACACTTGCACCCCGCAGTCGAGTCGACTATCTGATCGATGCGGGGGAGAGGAAAATGATCTTTCGGGCAGGCCCGATTGATATGCTTGAAATCGATGCACATGCGGAGGGATTTGTCCTTCTTGGGGACCATGACCACATTGGCAAGCCACTTGGAATGGTAGATGTCGCGGATGAACTCAGCTGCTAGAAGCCGAGCCACCTCTTTGCCAATTGCTTTTCTCTTCTCCGCGGCAGACCGACGGAGATGTTCCTTTACGGGTTTCACCTCTGGGTCGACTCGCAAACGGTGCTCAGCCAGTCCCGTGGGTACACCTAGCATGTCGGATGGTTTCCATGCGAAGATGTCCCAGTTCTCATGGAGGAACTGGATGAGCGCTTCTTCCTATTTGTTGTTGAGTGTAGTTGAGATGTGGGTCGGAGCTGCATTGGGGACGATGGGGGTGAATGTGCACAGGCTTCGTCTCCCCCGCCGACTGGAAGGCCGACTCGGAAGCTGGCTTCTTAGCCCGCAGCAAATCACTTGGATCCACATTCTTTTGGTACTCCTCCATCTCTACTGCTGCCATCTACTGGTCAGCAATTTTCAAGCCATTCTGGAAGCACTCTTCTGCCTTCTACTGATTCCCTATGACGGTTATCACGCAGTTGGGCCCTGGTATCTTCAGTTTGAGGTACACATAACACGGTCGAGCCATGAAACGGGCGTAGGCGGGCCTACCTAGAATGGCATGATAGGCGCTGTGGAAGTCCACCACCTCAAACGTCAGCTTCTCCTTGCGGAAATTCTTCGAATCACCGAAAACCACATCGAGTGAGATTTGGCCAAGTGAGTCGGCTTTCTTTCCGGGGATGACCTCGTGAAATCTCATGTTACTCTCACTTAACTTGGACATCGGAATGCCCATCCCATGGAGGGTTACAGCATACAGAATGTTCATGCTGTTGGGAACGTAGTATTTTAAAATTTTCCTACGATCACGCAAGATCTATCTACCAGATGCATAGCAACGAAAGGGAAGAGTGTGTCTACGTACCCTCGTAGACCGGAAGCGGAAGCGTCAAGTGACGCGGTTGATGTAGTCGAACTTCTTCGCGATTCAACCGATCAAGTACCGAACGTACGGCACCTCCGCGTTCAGCACACGTTCAGCTTGATGACGTCCCACGAGCTCTTGATCTAGTTGAGCTTCACGGGAGAGTTTCGTCAGCACGACGGCGTGGTGACGGATATGATGTATTCACCGGCGCAGGGCTTCGCCTAAGCACCGCGACGGTATGACCGAGGTGTGTTTCTGTGGAGGGGAGCACCGCACACGGCTGGAACAATTCAACTTGTGTGTCTTTGGGTGCCCCCCTGCCCCCGTATATAAAGGAGCAAGGGGGGAGGCCGGCCGGCCCTTCTATGGTGCGGCTAGGAGTGCAATCCTACTAGGAATAGGATTGCAATCCTATTCCTAGTAGGAACTACCAAAGAAGGAAGAGAGGGAAAGGAAAAGAGGGAGAGGTGGCGCCCCCCAATCCTAGTCCCACTAGGAACCCTAGGTGGGGCGCCGGCCAGCCCCTATGGGCTGCCTCTCTCTTTTCCATAAGGCCCACTATGGACCATCCCCCTTCGTAGGGGGTTCCGGTAACCCCCGTCCGGCAATCCCGTTAAATCCGAAACTTTTCCGGAACACTTCCGGTGTCCGAATATAGTCGTCCAATATATCAATCTTTATGTCTCGGACATTCCGAGACTCCTCGTCATGTCCGTGATCTCATCTGGGACTCCGAACTACCTTCGGTACATCAAAACTCATAAACTCATAATACCGATCGTCATCAAACGTTAAGCGTGCGGACCCGACGGGTTCGAGAACTATGTAGACATGACCGAGACTCATCTCCGGTCAATAACCAATAGCGGAACCTGGATGTTCATATTGGTTCCTACATATTCTACGAAGATCTTTTATCGGTCAAAACCGCATAACAACATACGTTGTTCCTTTTGTCATCGGTATGTTACTTGCCCGAGATTCGATCGTCGGTATCTCCATACCTAGTTCAATCTCGTTACCGGCAAGTCTCTTTACTCGTTCCGTAACACATCATCTCGTGACTAACTCATTAGTCTTTTGCTTGCAAGGCTTATTGTGATGTGTGTTACCGAGAGGGCCCAGAGATACCTCTCCGACACTCGGAGTGACAAATCCTAATCTTGATCTATGCCAACACCACGAATACTTTCGGAGACACCTGTAGAGCATCTTTATGATCACCCAGTTACGTTGTGACGTTTGATAGCACACAAGGTGTTCCTACGGTATTCGGGAGTTGCATAATCTCATAGTCATAGGAACATGTATAAGTCATGAAGAAAGCAATAGCAGTAAAACTAAACGATCAAAGTGCTATGCTAACGGATGGGTCTTGTGTTGGGGAACGTAGTATTTTCAAAATTTTCCTACGATCACGCAAGATCTATCTACTAGATGCATAGCAAAGAGAGGGGAGAGTGTGTCTACGTACCCTCGTAGACCGAAAGCGGAAGCGTTTATCAACGCGGTTGATGTAGTCGTGCACCTTCACGATCCGTCCCGATCTAGTACCGAACGTACGGCACCTCCGCGTTCAGCACACGTTCAGCTCGATGACGTCCTCGCCTTCTTGATCCAGCAAGACGGGCGAAGTAGTAGATGAGTTCCGGCAGCACGACGGCGTGGTGACGGTTGTTGATGAAGAACAATCTCTGCAGGGCTTCGCCAAGCACTACAGAAACTAGACGGAGGATAAACTAGAGGGTCGGGGTAGCCGGCACACGGCTTGGTGTATCTTGATGTGTCTTGGGTGCTAGCCCTACCCCTCTATTTATATGTTGAGCCTTGGGGTCGAAACTTGGAGTAAAAGCCTTCACAAAGTCGGTTTCACCCGAAAGGCAAGAGTCCTTCTCGGACTCCACGGCCAGACGCCAGGGTTCCCGGCGTCTGGACCCTGGCGTCTGGCCCCTGGACTCCGCAAAACTTCCTTTTGCGCTTTCCAAAAACCTTGTGTGCTTTCCCTTTTGGCCCAAATAACGTGTTCTCGTACCCAAACACTTCGGGAAACATCCGGAACCTCTTCCGGTGAATTCCGGAACCCTTCCGGAGGTCAAACACTATTATCTCATATATTAATCTTTATCTCCGGACCATTCCGGAGTTCCTCGTCATGTCCGTGATCACATCCTGGACTCCGAATAACATTCGGTCACCAACATACCTAACTCATTAAATACTATATCGTCAACGAACGTTTAAGCGTGCGGACCCTACGGGTTCGAGAACTATGTAGACATGACCGAGACATCTCTCCGGTCAATAACCAATAGCGGAACCTGGATGCCCATATTGGCTCCTACATATTCTACGAAGATCTTTATCGGTCGAACCGCATAACAACATACGTTGTTCCTTTTGTCATACGGTATGTTACTTGCCCGAGATTCGATCGTCGGTATCTTTATACCTAGTTCAATCTCGTTGCCGGCAAGTCTCTTTACTCGTTCCGTAACACATCATCTCGTGACTAACTCATTAGTCTTTTGCTTGCAAGGCTTATTGTGATGTGTGTTACCGAGAGGGCCCAGAGATACCTCTCCGACACTCGGAGTGACAAATCCTAATCTTGATCTATGCCAACACCACGAATACTTTCAGAGACACCTGTAGAGCATCTTTATGATCACCCAGTTACGTTGTGATGTTTGATAGCACACAAGGTGTTCCTACGGTATTCGGGAGTTGCATAATCTCATAGTCATAGGAACATGTATAAGTCATGAAGAAAGCAATAGCAGTAAAACTAAACGATCATAGTGCTATGCTAACGGATGGGTCTTGTCCATCACATCATTCTCCTAATGATGTGATCCCGTTGATCAAATGATAACTCATGTCTATGGCTAGGAAACATAACCATCTTTGATCAATGAGCTAGTCTAGTAGAGGCATACTAGGGACATACTGTTTTGTCTATGTATCCACACATGTACTAAGTTTCCGGTTAATACAATTCTAGCATGAATAAAAGACATTTATCATGATATAAGGAAATACAAATAACATCTTTATTATTGCCTCTAGGGCATATTTCCTTCAGTCTCCCACTTGAACTAGAGTCAATAATCTAGATTACAAAGTGATGATCCTCACACCCATGGAGTCCTGGTGCTGATCATGTTTTGCCCGTGGAAGAGCCTTAGTCAACGGGTCTGCAACATTCAGATCCGTATGTATTTTGCAAATCTCTATGTCTCCCTCCTTGACTAGATCGCGGATGGAATTGAAGCATCTTTTGATGTGCTTTGTTCTCTTGTGAAACCTGGATTCCTTCGCCAAGGCTATTGCTCCAGTGTTGTCACAAAAGATTTTCATTGGACCCGATGCACTAGGTATTACACCTAGATCGGATATGAACTCCTTCATCCAGACTCCTTCATTTGCTGCTTCCGAAGCAGCTATGTATTCCGCTTCACACGTAGATCCCGCCACGACGCTCTGCTTGGAACTGCACCAACTGACAGCTCCACCGTTCAATAAAAATACATATCCGGTTTGTGACTTAGAGTCATCCGGATCAGTGTCAAAGCTAGAATCGACGTAACCGTTTACGACGAGCTCTTTGTCACCTCCATACACGAGAAACATATCCTTTGTCCTTTTCAGATACTTCAGGATGTTCTTGACCGCTGTCCAGTGATCCACTCCTGGATTACTTTGGTACCTCCCTGCTAGACTTATAGCAAGGCACACATCAGGTCTGGTACACAGCATTGCATACATGATAGATCCTATGGCTGAGGCATAGGGAATGACTTTCATTTTCTCTCTATCTTCTGCAGTGGTCGGGCATTGAGTCTTACTCAACTTCATACCTTGTAATACAGGCAAGAACCCTTTCTTTGACTGATCCATTTTGAACTTCTTCAAAATCTTATCAAGGTAGGTGCTTTGTGAAAGCCCAATTAAGCGTCTTGATCTATCTCTATAGATCTTGATGCCTAATATATAAGCAGCTTCACCGAGGTCTTTCATTGAAAAACTCTTATTCAAGTATCCTTTTATGCTATCCAGAAATTCTATATCATTTCCAATCAACAATATGTCATCCACATATAATATTAGAAATGCTACAGAGCTCCCACTCACTTTCTTGTAAATACAGGCTTCTCCAAAAGTCTGTATAAAACCATATGCTTTGATCACCTCATCAAAGCGTATATTCCAACTCCGAGATGCTTGCACCAGTCCATAGATGGATCGCTGGAGCTTGCATACTTTGTTAGCGCCTTTTGGATCGACAAAACCTTCTGGTTGCATCATATACAACTCTTCTTTGAGATATCCATTCAGGAATGCAGTTTTGACATCCATTTGCCAGATTTCATAATCATAAAATGCGGCAATTGCTAACATGATTCGGACAGACTTAAGCATCGCTACAGGTGAGAAAGTCTCATCGTAGTCAACTCCTTGAACTTGTCGAAACCCTTTCGCAACAAGTCGAGCTTTGTAAACAGTAACATTACCGTCTGCGTCGGTCTTTCTCTTAAAGATCCATTTATTTTCGATGGCCTGCCGATCATCGGGCAAGTCAACCAAAGTCCACACTTTGTTCTCATACATGGATCCCATCTCAGATTTCATGGCCTCAAGCCATTTTGCGGAATCTGGGCTCATCATCGCTTCCTCATAGTTCGTAGGTTCATCATGGTCTAGTAACATGATTTCCAGAACTGGGTTGCCGTACCACTCTGGTGCGGAACGTACTCTGGTTGATCTACGACGTTCAGCAGAAACTTGATCCGAAGTTTCATGATCATCATCATTAACTTCCTCACTGATTGGTGTAGGAATCACTGGAACAATTTTCTGTGATGTACTACTTTCCTATCCGGGAGAAGGTACAATTACCTCATCAAGTTCTACTTTCCTCCCACTCACTTCTTTCGAGAGAAACTCCTTCTCTAGAAAGGATCCATTCTTAGCAACGAATATCTTGCCTTCGGATCTGTGATAGAAGGTGTACCCAACAGTCTCTTTTGGGTATCCTATGAAGACACATTTCTCCGACTTGGGTTCGAGCTTATCAGGTTGAAGCTTTTTCACATAAGCATCGCAGCCCCAAACTTTAAGAAACGACAACTTTGGTTTCTTGCCAAACCATAGTTCATAAGGTGTCATATCAACGAATTTAGATGGTGCCCTATTTAACGTGAATGCAGCTGTCTCTAAAGCATAACCCCAAAACGATAGTGGTAAATCGGTAAGAGACATCATAGATCGTACCATATCCAATAAAGTACGGTTACGACGTTCAGACACACCATTACGCTGTGGTGTTCCGGGTGGCGTGAGTTGTGAAACTATTCCACATTGTTTCAAATGAAGACCAAACTCGTAACTCAAATATTCTCCTCCACGATCAGATCGTAGAAACTTTATTTTCTTGTTACGATGATTCTCTACTTCACTCTGAAATTCTTTGAACTTTTCAAATGTTTCGGACTTGTGCTTCATTAAGTAGATATACCCATATCTGCTCAAATCATCAGTGAAGGTTAGAAAGTAACGATACCCGCCGCGAGCTTCAACACTCATTGGCCCACATACATCGGTATGTATGATTTCCAACAAATCTGTTGCTCGCTCCATAGTTCCGGAGAACGGAGTTTTAGTCATCTTGCCCATGAGGCATGGTTCGCAAGCACCAAGTGATTCATAATCAAGTGATTCCAAAAGTCCATCACTATGGAGTTTCTTCATGCGTTTTACACCAATATGACCTAAACGGCAGTGCCACAAATAAGTTGCACTATCATTATTAACCTTGCATCTTTTGGTTTCAATATTATGAATATGTGTATCACTACAATCGAGATCCAATAAGAATAGACCACTCTTCAAGGGTGCATGACCATAAAAGATATTATTCATAAAAATAGAACAACCATTATTCTCTGATTTGAATGAATAACCGTCTCGCAACAAACAAGATCCAGATATAATGTTCATGCTCAACGCTGGCACCAAATAACAATTATTTAGGTCTAATACTAATCCTGAAGGTAGATGTAGAGGTAGCGTGCCGACGGCGATCACATCGACTTTGGAACCATTTCCCACGCGCATCGTCACCTCGTCCTTAGCCAATCTTCGTTTAATCCGTAGTCCCTGTTTCGAGTTACAAATATTAGCAACCGAACCGGTATCAAATACCCAGGTACTACTACGAGCATTAGTAAGGTACACATCAATAACATGTATATCACATATACCTTTGTTCACCTTGCCATCCTTCTTATCCGCCAAATACTTGGGGCAGTTTCGCTTCCAGTGTCCAGTCCCCTTGCAGTAGAAGCACTCAGTTTCAGGCTTGGCTCCAGACTTGGGTTTCTTCGTAGGAGTAGCAACTGTCTTGCTATTCTTCTTGAAGTTCCCCTTCTTTCCCTTGCCCTTTTTCTTGAAACTAGTGGTCTTGTTAACCATCAACACTTGATGCTCCTTCTTGATTTCTACCTCCGCAGCCTTGAGCATAGCGAAGAGCTCGGGAATTGTCTTTTGCATCCCTTGCATATTATAGTTCATCACAAAGCCTTTATAGCTTGGTGGCAGTGATTGAAGAACTCTATCAATAACACTATCCTCGTCAACTTTGCAACCAAGTTGAGTCATATGATTGTAGTACCCAGACATTCTGAGCAAGTGTTCACTGATAGAACTATTCTCCTCCATCTTGCAGCTGTAGAACTTATTGGAAATCTCATATTTCTCAATTCGGGCATTTGCTTGAAATATTAACTTCAACTCCTGGAACATCTCATATGGTCCATGACGTTCAAAACGTCGTTGAAGTCCCGGTTCTAAGCCGTAAAGCATGGCACACTGAACTATCGTGTAGTCATCAGACCGCGACTGCCAGACGTTCAAAGCGTCTACATTAGCGGAAGGGGGCTTGTCACCTAGCGGTGCTTCAAGGACATAATTCTTCTGTGCAGCAATGAGGATAATCCTCAGGTTACGGACCCAGTCCGTGTAATTGCTACCATCATCTTTCAATTTAGCTTTCTCTAGGAATGCATTAAAATTCAAAGGAACGGTAGCACGGGCCATTGATCTACAACGACATAGATATGCAAAACTATTAGGACTAAGTTCATGATAAATTAAAGTTCAATTTAATCATATGAATTTAAAGAACTCCCACTTAGATAGACATCCCTCTGGTCATCTAAATGATCACGTGATCCAAATCAACTAAACCATGTCCGATCATCACGTGAGATGGAGTAGTTTCAATGGTGAACATCTTATGTTGATCATATCTACTATATGATTCACGCTCGACCTTTCGGTCTCCAGTGTTCCGAGGCCATATCTGTATATGCTAGGCTCGTCAAGTTTAACCCGAGTATTCTGCGTGTGCAAAACTGGCTTACACCCGTTGTATTTGAACGTAGAGCTTATCACACCCGATCATCACGTGGTGTCTCGGCACGACGAACTTTCGCAACGGTGCATACTCAGGGAGAACACTTATACCTTGAAATTTAGTAAGGGATCATCTTATAATGCTACCGTCGTTCTAAGCAAAATAAGAAGCATAATAAGATAAACATCACATGCAATCAAAATATGTGACATGATATGGCCATCATCATTTTGTGCTTTTGATCTCCATCTCCAAAGCACCGTCATGATCACCCTCGCAAAACATGATCATCTCATACAAAAACCGTATAACTCATCATGTCTTGACCATATCACATCACAACATGCCCTGCAAAAACAAGTTAGACGTCCTCTACTTTGTTGTTGCAAGTTTTACGTGGCTGCTACGGGCTTAGCAAGAACCGTTCTTACCTACGCATACAAAACCACAACGATGTTTCGTCAAGTATGTGCTGTTTTAACCTTCACAAGGACCGGGCGTAGCCACACTTGATTCAGCTAAAGTGAGAGAGACAGACACCCGCCAGTCACCTTTAAGCAACGAGTGCTCGTAACGGTGAAACCAGTCTCGCGTAAGCGTACGCGTAATGTCGGTCCGGGCCGCTTCATCTCACAATACCGCCGAAGCAAAGTATGACATGCTGGTAAGCAGTATGACTAGTATCGCCCACAACTCATTGTGTTCTACTCGTGCATATCATCTACGCATAGACCTGGCTCATGATGCCACTGTTGGGAACGTAGTATTTTAAAATTTTCCTACGATCACGCAAGATCTATCTACCAGATGCATAGCAACAAAAGGGAAGAGTGTGTCTACGTACCCTCGTAGACCGGAAGCGGAAGCGTCGAGTGACGCGGTTGATGTAGTCGAACTTCTTCGCGATTCAACCGATCAAGTACCGAACGTACGGCACCTCCGCGTTCAGCACACGTTCAGCTTGATGACGTCCCACGAGCTCTTGATCCAGTTGAGCTTCACGGGAGAGTTTCGTCAGCACGACGGCATGGTGACGGATATGATGTATTCACCGGCGCAGGGCTTCGCCTAAGCACCGCGACGGTATGACCGAGGTGTGTTTCTGTGGAGGGGGGCACCGCACACGGCTGGAACAATTCAACTTGTGTGTCTTTGGGTGCCCCCCTGCCCCCGTATATAAAGGATCAAGGGGGGAGGCCGGCCGGCCCTTCTATGGTGCGGCTAGGAGTGCAATCCTACTAGGAATAGGATTGCAATCCTGTTCCTAGTAGGAACTACCAAAGAAGGAAGAGAGGGAAAGGAAAAGAGGGAGAGGTGGCGCCCCCCAATCCTAGTCCCACTAGGAACCCTAGGTGGGGCGCCGGCCAGCCCCTATGGGCTGCCTCTCTCTTTTCCATAAGGCCCACTATGGACCATCCCCCTTCGTAGGGGGTTCCGGTAACCCCCTCCGGCAATCCCGTTAAATCCGAAACTTTTCCGGAACACTTCCGGTGTCCGAATATAGTCGTCCAATATATCAATCTTTATGTCTCGGACATTCCGAGACTCCTCGTCATGTCCGTGATCTCATCTAGGACTCCAAACTACCTTCAGTACATCAAAACTCATAAACTCATAATACCGATCGTCATCAAACGTTAAGCGTGCGGACCCTACGGGTTCGAGAACTATGTAGACATGACCGAGACTCATCTCCGGTCAATAACCAATAGCGGAACCTGGATGTTCATATTGGTTCCTACATATTCTACGAAGATCTTTTATCGGTCAAAACCGCATAACAACATACGTTGTTCCTTTTGTCATCGGTATGTTACTTGCCCGAGATTCGATCGTCGGTATCTCCATACCTAGTTCAATCTCGTTACCGGCAAGTCTCTTTACTCGTTCCGTAACACATCATCTCGTGACTAACTCATTAGTCTTTTGCTTGCAAGGCTTATTGTGATGTGTGTTACCGAGAGGGCCCAGAGATACCTCTCCGACACTCGGAGTGACAAATCCTAATCTTGATCTATGCCAACACCACGAATACTTTTGGAGACACATGTAGAGCATCTTTATGATCACCCAGTTACGTTGTGACGTTTGATAGCACACAAGGTGTTCCTACGGTATTCGGGAGTTGCATAATCTCATAGTCATAGGAACATGTATAAGTCATGAAGAAAGCAATAGCAGTAAAACTAAACGATCATAGTGCTATGCTAACGGATGGGTCTTGTCCATCACATCATTCTCCTAATGATGTGATCCCGTTGATCAAATGACAACTCATGTCTATGGCTAGGAAACATAACCATCTTTGATCAATGAGCTAGTCTAGTAGAGGCATACTAGGGACATACTGTTTTGTCTATGTATCCACACATGTACTAAGTTTCCGGTTAATACAATTCTAGCATGAATAAAAGACATTTATCATGATATAAGGAAATACAAATAACATCTTTATTATTGCCTCTAGGGCATATTTCCTTCACATGCCACTGCCACCATCCATCAGAACTTTGGTCAAACGAGTGCCCTCGACAACTGGGTCGACCACCAACGCTTACCGCACAGGGGTTGCAATATGTGCGGGGTGGTCGGACTGGTCGAATGTGATGGGAGTCTTGGACCATTTCAGGTACGTCATTGTTGCCAGAGCAACCACGTTGACTTCTCTGTTGATAACTTTCATTCGACTTTTGCTTTCGACGTCAGCAAAAATCATCAGGGTGGAGTTGATCTGGGGGTAACCTCCATCCCCTTCTTTGTCTTCGGTCTCCTATGATTCCTTTTCTTTCTCAGTTGGCTGGTCTTTCTGGAAATTCTGGATCAGGAGCCGACACTGTCGAGTGGTGATAAACCAAGTCCCCCTCTTCATCTTTCTTCGTGTGGATAGGACACGGCAGGTCGAGCACGTCATTTCCCGCTTGATCTTTCACTTTCTTGGGGACCCAAGGACCTTTAGGCTTCCCTTTGCCCTTCCCTTGGTTAACAACTGCAGCTTCGCCTTGAGCTGCTGGTTCTGCTTTGCGCTTCGGCTTCCGATTGGAATTCTGGTCATCTTGGCCGACTGGTTTCTTGCCGCTACGGAGTCGATCGGCTTCCTCTCTGTTAGCATACCGACTGGCTATTTCCATCATTCGGGACAGGGACATATCTCCCGTTCGACCAAATTTCAGGTTCAGCTCTCTGTACCGTACGCCCTCCTTGAAGGCGCAAACTGCTTGGTGCTCGGACACGTTTTCCACTGTGTGATGCAAGGTGGTCCACCTTTGGATGTTATCTCTCAGGGTTCCATTCGGCTTCTGTACGCAATGTTGCAATTCCGCAAGCCCTGCGGGTTGTTTACATGTGCCTTCGAAGGTCCTGATAAACACTCGGGCCAGCTCTTCCCAACTGTAAATGCTCCCAGGGGCCAACTGATTTAGCCATGCCCGGGCCGAGCCACCTAACATCAGGGGGAGGTGCTTCATGGCCACATCATCATTGCCGCCACCGATCTGCACGGCCACTCGGCAATCCTCGAGCCAGGTGTCTGGCTTTGACTCGCCGGTGAACTTACTCACTCCCGCCGCCAATCTGAAGTTGGGGGGATCTCAGCAGGTCTGATAGCACTGCTAAAGCATTCGGGCCCAGAGACAGACGCTCGGCTTCCACTCGGATGATCTCTGCCTTGCTCTTCTCTGTACGCTCTGTTCCAGTCGACCAGGCCCTGCACAAGAATAGATCTTGCATCAAAACCGGGCCCTCGGGGATCTGGGGGAATCCTCCGCTCGTCGTCCCACAAGCGCCTGCCTTCGTGCCGCGTGGGCGAGTACGATCCGCTTCCCGGAGGAGGCGTAGGCACTCGACGACGATCGTTGCGACCAGGTCATCGACCATACTGTTCATCATTCCGACCCAGATGCCGATCATGACGGGGCCCACAGTCTTCACGCCTCGGGGGCAATCTTGGGCTGTGAGCCGACCAAACAGTGTCTGCCGCCACTGATCTGCTGTGAATCCTGTTACGCGACTCAGAGACAACCGTGTTCTGCTCTCCTGCCGTCCGGAGCAGCGCTCGGATCTGCTGCAAGCCTCTCCCAGCCTCCGACTGAGACGGCTGGATAGAATCTGCAATGCGGGTCGCAGCTTCAAGGTTCTGGATAGGCGTTCGGAACACCTGAGTTTCACGCAGGAACAATTGCCGCGGTCGTCGACTGGATTCGGGAATCAGTCGACGGGCTCTTTCGTTGAGTGAACGCTGGATATTTTCAAGTCGTGCGCGCTCAGCCACAGTGGCTAGGCGCATGGCTTCCAGGGCCCGAGCCTCCAGAGAATCCCCCACGATAGGGGTGTAAAGTGCATCTTCATTGCGGCGGCAGAGCTCGTCCCTCTGCTCGGCAGTGAGGGGTTGGGGAATATACCCGTCGTGGTCATACGACTGACCATTGCCGCTGCCGCCGTCTCCGCCGCGAGGGTGCCCTGGCGGACTGCGACATGAGTCGACCATGAGAACTTCAGCCACGGGGTCGCTGCTTCCACACTCGGAAAGCGTGTCTGCGGACTCAGTCGACGGATCGACCGACCCGTAGTGGTATTCGTCGGGCTCGATGGCCGCAACTTGAGGGGTGGCCGTCTGGCGAGCCACCGCGTGCTTCACCCACCGCTGGAGCCGCGATCGACCAGATCGCTTGCGGCGGCATCCAGCGGGGACGACAGGCGATGAAGGAGCCGGCCGAGACGTCACAAGCGCTGGCACTGAAGTGCGTGGCCCCGCGGACGGGCAACGCCTCTATGTCGAGGGGGCCTCCCGGAGCCAAGCGATACGTCTCCAACGTATCTATAATTTTTTTATTGTTCCATGCTATTATTTATGATGTTTTGGATGTTTAATGGGCTTTGTTATACACTTTTATATTATTTTTGGGACTAACCTACTAACCCAAAGGCCCAGTCAAGATTGTTATTTTCTGCCTGTTTCAGGGTCTTACAGAAAAGGAATATCAAACGGAGTCCAAACGGAATGAAACCTTCGGGAGAGATATATTTGGAGAAAATTACGCACGGGAGACTTGAGAACCGCGGAGTAGGGCACATGTGGCGCCCACGAGGGTGGGGGGCGTCCCCCCTATAGGGCGTGCCCCCCTGCCTCGTGGGCCCCACGTCTGGCCCCCGGTGCCGTCCTTCCTCCTATATATACCTACGTACCCCGAAACCATCAGAACAACAGAGAAAACCCTAGTTCCACCACCGCAACCTTCTGTTCCCATGAGATCCCATCTTGGGGCCTGTTCCGGAGCTTCGCCGGAGGGGGGATCTTCCACGGAGTGCTTGTACATCATCATCATCGCCTCACCATGAGTTGTGAGTAGTTTACCACAGACCTTCGGGTCCATAGCTAGTATCTAGATGGCTTCTTCTCTCTCTTTGGATCTCAATACAAAGTTCTCCTCGGTCTTCGAGGAGATCTATTCGATGTAATCACTTTTTGCGGTGTGTTTGTCGAGATCCGATGAATTGTGGGTTTATGATCAAGATTATCTATGAGAAATATTTGGTTCTTCTCTGAACTCTTTATGTATGATTATAATATCCTTGCAAGTCTCTTCGAATTATTGTTTTGGTTTGGCCTACTAGATCTATAGTTCTTGCAATGGGAGAAGTGCTTGGCTTTGGGTTCAATCTTGCGGTGTCCTTTCCCAGTGACAGTAGGGGCAGCAAGGCACGTATTGTATTGTTGCCATCCAGGATAAAAAGATGGGGTTTATATCACTAAGTTTGAGTTTATCCCTCTACATCATGTCATCTTGCTTAAGGCGTTACTCTGTTCTTATGAGCTTAATACACTAGATGCATGCTGGATAGCGGTCGATGTGTGGAGTAATAGTAGTAGATGTAGAATCATTTTGGTCTACTTGTGTCGGACGTGATGCCTATATATAATGATCATGCCTAGATAGTCTCATAATTATTCACTTTTCTATCAATTGCTCGATAGTAATTTGTTTACCCGCCGTAGAATATTGCTATCATGAGAGAAGCCACTAGAGAACACTATGGCCCCTGGGTCTATTCTCAACATATCAATCTACAATCTACTTTACTTTTCCGCTTTTACTTTCTGTTCTTATAATAAAAAATACCAAAAATATCAAACTATCATCTCTATCAGATCTCACTTTCATAAGTGACCGTAAATGGATTGACAACCCCTTATCGCGTTGGCAGCGAAGTTCTTATTTGTTCGTGCAGGTGCGAGGGACTCGCGCGTGGTCTCCTACTGGATTGATACCTTGGTTCTCAAAAACTGAGGGAAATACTTACGCTACTGTGCTGCATCTCCCTTTCCTCTTCGAGGGAATACAACGCAAGCTTGAGAAGTAGCAAAAAGAATTTCTGGCGCCATTGCCGGGGAGGCTTACGCAAAAGTCATATACCAAGTACCTATCACAAACCCTTATCCTTCGCATTACATTATTTGCCTCTCATTTTCCTCTCCCCCACTTCACCCTTGCCGTTTTATTTGCCCTTCTTCTGCCGTGTGTTTATCGTTCGCTTGCCTCTTGTCTGCTTGTGTGTGTTGGATTGCTTACTTGTCACTATGGCTCAGAACAATACCAAATTGTGTGACTTCTCCAATACCAACAATAATGATTTTATCAGCACTCTGATTGCTCCTATTACCGATGCTGAATCTTGTGAGATCAATGCTGCTCTGTTGAATCTTGTCATGAAAGATCAATTTTTCGGCCTTCCTAGTGAAGATGCCGCTACCCATCTAAACAACTTTGTTGATTTGGGTGATATGCAAAAGAAAAGGGACATGGATAACAATATTGTTAAATTGAAGTTATCTCCGTTTTCACTTAGAGGTCGTGCTAAAACTTGGTTTTTCTCTTTGCCTATAAATAGTATTGATTCGTGGAATAAGTGCAAAGATGCTTTTATCTTTAAGTATTTCCCTCCTGCTAAGATCATCTCTCTTAGAAATGATATTATGAATTTTAAGCAACTAGATCATGATCATGTTGCACAAGCTTGGGAGAGAATGAAATTAATGATACGTAATTGCCCTACACATGGTTTGAACTTATGGATGATTATTCAAAACTTTTATGCTGGCTTGAATTTTGCTTCTAGGAATCTTTTAGATTCGGCCGCAGGAGGCACTTTCATGGAAACTACCTTAGGAGAAGCTACCAAACTCCTGGTCAATATTATGGTTAATTATTCTCAATGGCACACCGAAAGATCTACTAGTAAAAAAGTGCATGCTATTGAAGAGATTAGTGTTTTGAGTGGAAAGATGGATGAACTTATAAAATTATTTGCTGCTGAGAGTGCTTCTTCTGATCCTAATGATATGCCTCTGTCCACTTTGATTTAAAATAACAATGAATCTTTGGATGTGAATTTTGTTGGTAGGAATAATTTTGGTAACAATGCTTATAGAGGGAACTTTAATCCTAGGCCTTTTCCTAGTAATTCCTCTAATAATTATGGTAATTCCTACAACAAGTCTTATGGAAAGATGCCTTCTGAATTTGAAACTAGTGTTAAGGAGTTTATGATTTCGCAAAAGAATTTCAATGCTATGCTTGAAGAAAAATTGCTTAAGATTGATGAATTGGCTAGAAGTGTGGATAGACTCTTAATGTTGATTCTTTGAAACTTAGATCTATCCCACCTAAGCATGATATCAATGAGTCTCTCAAAGCCATGAGAATTTCCATTGATGAATGCAAAGAAAGAACCGCTAGGATGCATGCTAAAAGAGAGAATTATATAAAAGCGTGTTCTTCTAGTTATCATGAAAATAGAGATGAAGATCTGAAAGTTATTGATGTGTCTCCTATTAGATCCTTGTTTTCTAGTATAAATCTTGATGAAGATAGGATTGGAGATGATTCTACTTTAAGGTGTCCCAACGATTCAGAGTTTTTAGATCTTGATGCTAAAATTGTTAAAAGTGGGAGTGAAGATATTAAAACTTTGCATAGTGATGAACCCACTACTTTGGATTTCAAGGGATTCAATTATGATAATTGCTCTTTGATTGATTGTATTTTCTTTTTGTAATCCGTACTAAACTCTCTGCATGCTTATAGTCAAAATAATGCTTTTACCAAACACATAGTTGATGCTTTGATGCAATCTTATGAAGAAAAACTTGAGTTAGAAGTTTCTATCCCTAGAAAGCTTTATGATGAGTGGGAACCTACTATCAAAATAAAAAATTAAAGATCATGAATGCTATGCTTTGTGTGATTTGGGTGCAAGTGTCTCCACTATCCCAAAAACTTTGTGTGATTTGCTAGGATTCCATGAGCTTGATGATTGTTCTTTGAATTTGCATCTTGCGGATTCCACTATTAAGAAACCTATGGGAAGGATTAATGATGTTGTTATTGTTGCCAATAGGAATTATGTGCCCGTAGATTTCATTGTTCTTGATATAGATTGCAATCCTTCATGTCCTATTATTCTTGGTAGATCTTTCCTTAGAACGATTGGTGCAATTATTGATATGAAGGAAGGAAATATTAGATTCCAATTTCCGTTAAGGAAAGGCATGGAACACTTTCCTAGAAAGAAAATCAAATTACCATATGAATCTATTATGAGAGCCACTTATGGATTGCCTTCGGAAGATGGCAATACCTAGATCTATCCATGTATCGTGCCTAGCTAGGGGCGTAAAACGATAGCGCTTGTTGGGAGGCAACCCAATTTTATCTTTTTTTTTGCTTCTGTTTAGGAATAAATATTGCATCTAGCTTCTGTATAGATGTGGTTTTGTGTTTTGTTTAGTGTTTGTGCCAAGTAGAACCTTTGGGAAGACTTGTGTGAAGTTTATATGATCTTGCTGTGAAAAACAGAATCGTTAGCGCTCGCTAGAATGGTCACCGGATTTTACTGGAGCGTGATATTTACTTGATTATTTTTGCAGATGATTAATAGACAAATTCCTCACGTTTACCAATTTAGTTTGATTTTTTTGGAGTTACAGAAGTATGCTAAAACTGCAGATTACTATAGACTGTTCTGTTTTTGACAGATTTTGTTTTTCATGTGTTGTTTGCTTATTTCAATGCATCTATGAGTAGTATTGGGAAGTATGAACCATAGAGAAGTTGGAATACAGTAGGTTTAACACCAATATAAACAAAGAATGAATTCGTTGCAGTACCTTTGAGTAGTGGTTTGCTTTCGTATACTAACGGAGCTCACGAGATTTTTGTCTAAGTTTTGTGTTGTGAAGTTTTCAAGTTTTGAGTATTGCTTTGATGGACTATGGAACAAAGAGTGGCAAGAGCCTAAGCTTTGGGATGCCCCGGGAAGGCATCTCCTCTTTCGTCTTCATCCATCGGTAACTATACTCGAAGCTATATTTTTATTCACCACATGATATGTGTTTTACTTGGAGCGTCTTGTATAATTTGAGTCTTTGCTTGTTAGTTTGCCGAAATTATCCTTGATGGACACACCTATTTGAGAGAGTTAAATATGGCCTAGGAATTGACAGAACACTCTATGTGCTTCACTTATATCTTTTGAGTTGAATAGTTTTTGCTCTAGTGCTTCACTTATATCTTTTAGAGCACAGTGGTGATAATATTTTGAAGAAATTTTTGATCCCTCATGCTTCACTTATATCCTTTTGAGAGTCTATTAAAACAGCATGGTAATGTGCTTAAGCTATAAAACTAGTCTTCACATGATAGACATCCAAGATCAATGTAGTAAAAACTTTCACACTAAGTGCATTGAATATGATGAGAAGTTGGATGCTTGATAATTGATTTGAGATATGAGGATAGTGATATTAGTGTCATGCTAATGGAGTTATTATGAAATTGATAAATGCTTGTGTTAAGGTCAGTGATTCCCGTAGCATGCACGTATGGTGAACCGCTATGTGAAGAAGTTAGAGCATGAGGTATTTGTAAAGTGTCAACCTTTGTGTGCAGGTCGGGGGCGCGCGATGGTTAACTCCTACCAACACCCCCCCTAGGAGCATGCGTTGATTGCTTTGTTCTGATGACTCGTAGTTTTTTGCAATAAGTATATGAGTTCTTATGACTAATGTTGAGTCCATGGATTATACGCACTCTCACCCTTCCACCTTTGCTAGCCTCTCTTGTACCGCACAACTTTCGTTGGTACCATACACCCACTATATATCCTTCCTCAAAACAGCCACCATATATATTCCTCAAAACAGCCACCATACCTACCTATCATGGCATTTCCATAGCCATTCCGAGATATATTGCCATGCAACTTTCCACCGTTTCGTTCATATGACACGGTTCATATTGTCATATTGCCATGCATGATCATGTAGTTGACATCGTATTTGTGGCAAAGCCACCATGCATAATTTTTCATGCATGTCACTCTTGATTCATTGCACATCCCGGTACACCGCCGGAGGCATTCATATAGAGTCATACTTTGTTCTAGCATCGAATTGTAATATCGAGTTGTAATTCCATGAAAGTGTGATGATCATAATTATTAGAGCATTGTCCCATGTGAGGAAAGGCTAAATCAATAAAGCCCCTCCAAAAAAAGAAAGGCCAAAGAAAAAAAGAAAGGCCCAAAAAAAGGGAAAAAAGAAAGAAAAAGAAAAAGGGACAATTGCTACTATCTTTTTCCACACTTGTGCTTCAAAGTAGCATCATATTCTTCATGATAGAGAGTCTCATGTTTAGTCACTTTCATATACTAGTGGGAATTTTCACTATAGAACTTGGCTTGTATATTCCAACGATGGGCTTCCTCAAATGCCCTAGGTCTTTGTGAGCAAGCAAGTTGGATGCACACCCACTAGTTTCTTTTGTTGAGCTTTCATACATTTTTAGCTCTAGTGCATCCATTGCATGGCAATCCCTACTCACTCACATTAATATCTATTGATGGGCATCTCCATAGCCCGTTGATACGCCTAGTCGATGTGAGACTATCTCCCTCCTTTTGTCTTCTCCACAACCACCTCTCTATTCCACCCATAGTGCTATGTCCATGGCTCACGCTCATGTATTGCGTGAAAGTTGAAAGGTTTAAAAGAATAGAGTATGAAAACAAGTGCTTGGCTGAAATCGGGGTTGTGCATGATATGAATATTTTGTGTGATGAAGAGGGAGCATAGCCAGACTATATGATTTTGTAGGGATAACTTTTTTTAGCCATAGTATTTTGAGAAGACATGATTGCTTTGTTAGTATGCTTGAAGTATTATTATTTCTTATGTCAAAATAGAGTTTTGTCTTGAATCTTTCAGATCTGAACATTCATGCGACAATTAAGAGAATTACATTGAAAAACTATGTTGGTTAGCATTCCACATAAAAAATTCTATTTTTATCATTTACCTACTCGAGGACGAGTAGGAATTAAGCATGGGGATGCTTGATACGTATCCAATGTATCTATAATTTTTGATTGTTCCATGCTATTATTTATGATGTTTTGGATGTTTAATGGGCTTTGTTATACACTTTTATATTATTTTTGGGACTAACCTACTAACCCAAAGGCCCTGTCCAGATTGCTGTTTTTTGCCTGTTTCAGGGTTTTACAGAAAAGGAATATCAAACGGAGTCCAGACGGAATGAAACCTTCGTGAGAGATATTTTTGGAGAAAATTATGCACGGGAGACTTGAGAACCACGGAGTAGGGCACACGTGGCGCCCACGAGGGTGGGCGCGCCCCCTGCCTCATGGGCCCCACGTCTGGCCCCCGGTGCCCTCCTTCCTCCTATATATACCTACGTACCCCGAAACCATCAAAACAACAGAGAAAACCCTAGTTCCACCGCCGCAACCTTCTGTTCCCGTGAGATCCCATCTTGGGGCCGGTTCCGGAGCTCCGCCGGAGGGGGGATCTTCCACGAAGTGCTTCTACATCATCATCATGGACCAGGGAGGCCTCGTGCCTTCAAGTTCGAAAAATATTAGCCCTCCTGATGACCCACAAGTGTAGGGGATCTATCGTAGTCCTTTCGATAAGTAAGAGTATCGAACCCAACGAGGAGCAGAAGGAAATGATAGGCAGTTTTCAGTATGGTATTTTATGCAAGCACTGTAATTATAGGTAACATATAGTTTTGTGTTAAGATAATTGGTAGCAAGTGACAAACGGTAAAAGTAAATAAGGTGCAGCAAGGTGGCCCAATCCTTTGTGTAGCAAAGGACAAGCCTGGACAAACTCTTATGCAAGGTAAAGTGCTCCCGAGGACATATGGGAATTATCGTCAAGCTAGTTTTCATCACGATCATCTGATTCCCGTTCGGTACTCTGATAATTTGGTATGTGGGTGGACCGGTGCTTGGGTGCTGCCCTTACTTGGACAAGCCTCCCACTTATGATTAACCTCTAATGCAAGCATCCGCAACTACAAAAGAAGTATTAAGGTAAACCTAACCATAGCCTGAAACATATGGATCCAAATCAGCCCCATACGAAGCAACGCATAAACTAGGGTTTAAGCTTTTGTCACTCTAGCAACCCATCATCTACTTATTACTTCCCAATGCCTTCCTCTAGGCCCAAATAATGGTGAGGTGTCATGTAGTCAACGTTCACATGACACCACTAGAGGAGAGACAACATACATCTCATCAAAATATCGAACGAAGACCAAATTCACATGACCACTGATAGCAAAACTTCTCCCATGTCCTCAGGAACAAAAATAACTACTCACAAGACATAATATTGTTCATGATCACAGGGGTATTAATATGCATAATGGATCTGAACATATGATCTCCCACCAGATAAACCAACTAGCATCAACTACAAGGAGTAATCAACACTACTAGCAACCCACAGGTACCAATCTGAGGTTTGGATACAAAGATTGGATACAAGAGATGAACTAGGGTTTGAGAGGAGATGGTGTTGGTGAAGATGTTGATGAACATAGCCCTCCCCAAGATGGGAGAGTTGTTGGTGATGAAGGCGGTGACGATTTCCCCCTCCCAGAGGGAAGTATCCCCGGCAGAACAGCTCTGCCGGAGCCCTAGATTGGTTTCCGCCTCGGTTCCGCCTTGAGACGGCGGCGTCTGGTCCCGAAAGCCTCCTCCTGATTTTTTCCAGGTCAAAACGCTTCATATAGGAGAAGATGGGCACCGTGGGCCTGCCGGCTGGCCCTCGAGGTAGGGGGGCACGCCCTGGGAAGGGGGGCGCGCCCCCCACCGCTGAGGCCAGCCGGTGGCCCCCCTCGTGGGTTTCTTTCGCCAGATATTTTTTATATTTTCCGAAACGATGTTCTGTGGAGTTTGAGGGCTTTTGGAGTTGTGCAGAATAGGTTTCCAGAGTTTGCTCCTTTTCCAGCCCAGAATTCCAGCTGCCGGCATTCTCCCTCTTCATGTAAACCTTGCAAAATAAGATAGAAAAGGCATAAGTATTGTGGCAAAACATGTAATAACAGCCCATAGTGCAATAAATATCAACTTATAAGTATGATGCAAAATGGACGTATCAACTCCCCCAAGCTTAGACCTCGCTTGTCCTCAAGCGAAAGCCGATATCGAAAAGTATGTCCACATGTTTAGAGATAGAGGTGTCGATAAAAACAAAATACGGACATGAGGGCATCATGATCATTCTCATAACAGCAACTTATATAAATATATTCATATGATTCTTATGCTAAAGTAACAATTCATACACAATATCAAGTATGCATCATAAACTTCATTGGAAACTAACAAACTTTGGTCTCGGTCATTGAAGCAATTGCAATTTATCGTAACATCGGAAAGAGTCAATATAAGAGCTTTTCAGCAAGCCTACATACTCAACTATCATATAGTCTTTCACAATTGCTCACACTCACGCAATACTTATGGTTATGGTTAATCAGACACACAGAAAGATAGGGGCTTATGGTGTTGCCTCCCAACCTTTTACCTCAAGGGTAATGTCAACAGTAATAGATCATGAAAACTTACATCCAAGTGGGTATATATGTCAGGATCTTTCCAACACAATGTGCTTGCCAAAGGATAAAATGTAAAAAGGAAAGGTGGATTTCACCTTGACACTTATAAGACAAGAATAAAGATAGGCCCTTCGCAGAGGGAAGTAGAGGTTGTCATGTGTTTTTATGGTTGGATGCACAAAGTCTTAGCATAGAGGGACTTCGCTTTATATTGCCACTTGTGATAAGGACCTTTATTATGCAGTCCATCGCTTTTATTACTTCTGAAGGAAATATGTCCTAGAGGCAATAATAAAGTTATTATTTATTTCCTTATATCATGATAAATGTTTATTATTCATGCTAGAATTGTATTAACTGGAAACTTAGTACATGTGTGAATACATAGACAAAACAGAGTGTCCCTAGTATGCCTCTACTAGACTAGCTCATTGATCAAAGATGGTTATGTTTCCTAGCCATAGACATGAGTTGACATTTGATCAACGGGATCACATCATTAGGAGAATGATGTGATGGACACGACCCATCTGTTAGCTTAGCACTATGATCGTTTAGTTTTACTGATATTGCTTTCTTCATGACTTATACATGTTCCTATGACTATGAGATCATGCAACTCCCGAATACTGGAGGAACACCTGATGGCTTCTCGCCCCTCGTTGGTTACCCCAAGTAGAAGGTTTGAGATGTAGCGTAACGGCAAGTTTCCCTTGGCAAGGATACCAAGGATCGAATCCCGTGAGACTCCGAGGGTCGACAAGAAGGTGTCAACTGCTAACGGCGCCAGATACTTAGCGGTTGATAGGACCTGCACACAGATACAAATAACTTTGCTCCCAACGAGTACAGAGAGGTTGTCAATCCCTCCGGCCTTGCTGTTTACAAAGGATCAAACACAAGAGATAATAATGATAGCTATGATTGCAACTAGGAAATAGAAACAGGAAGTAAATATAGGGTGTGATCAGTGGTGGTAATATAGACCGGGGTCCCATGATGTTCACTAGTGATGTCTCTCTCCCAAAAGACGATAAAACAGCTAAGCGAGGTAAACAAATTACAGCTGGGCAATTGACAGGATTATGTGCGCAAACCAATGCTAACTATGCTGTAAAGAAAGGTAGAGGCTCAAAAGCATAGGCGGTACGCCAAGGCAAGTAGACCGAAATCCATCTGCATCTACTACTAATCATCCACCTTGAGATATCTATCCAGAACATCTCGCTGGTATTAAGTTGCGAATCCCACCCAAAGTGTAGACTCAAAACAACAGAAAACTGCATTAAAAGAACTTTGCGTAAAGTAAACTATCCTTGCACCCGCAAGTACAAGCACCGTTGTTTTCCCCCTTGTGGCAACAGCACATCCCCTAGACTCATGTTTCTGTCACTCAAGCTAGTCATCAGGGGGCATGAACCCACAATCAAGCATAACGTTCCCTCTTGGAGTTACTACCTACTACTTGGCCAAAGCAATAAACAACAATGGAGAACATGCAAGAATTACTCAAGAACTAAAATATAAAAGAGGTGAATCAAATATATTACTCACACACAATCTGAACATAATCTCATAATCCATCGGATCCCAGCAAACTCAACAGAGCAACAGCATAAAGATTACATATGTGCCTCGATCATGTAGGGCAGCTCACGAGGTCTAATCCATGAAGAACAAAGAGGGGAGGAGACCATCACATAGCTACTGGTCATGGACCCATGGTCCAAGGGGGACTACTCACAACTCATCCGGGAAGCGTCCATGGTGGTGGAGAAGCTCCCGGTGGTGGTTCTCCCCTCCGGCAGGGTGCCGGGAAGAGTTCTCCTGATGCTCCCGATCTTGGAAGCGCGGCGGCGGCGGAACAGAGGCGAGATCGTCAAAAAGGGTTCCGTCCTCGAGGGTTTCGGGACGCGAGGAGTATATATGCCAAAGGGGGTCACCAGAAGCGGAGAGGGGGGCCCAGGCGCCCCCCTCCTAGGGCGGCCAGGGGTGGGGCCGCCTGGGCTGGCCGCCTGGGCTGCCCCTGGCTCCCCTCTGGCCCCACTTTGGTTTTTCTTGAAGCTCCCGGTACGCTGATTTTTCCCGGAATTTTTAGGGCACTTTTAATATGGGGGAAACCTGAAATAGAAAAACAGCAGAAAACAGGAACTGGCATTGTGGTGCACTGAGTTAATAGGTTAGTCCAAATATGATCAAAAGTGTATGGAAGTGCATAAATATCATAGCAATATCACACAAAAGAGGCATGGAGCAAGCAGAAATTATAGATACGTTTTGGACGTATCAACATCCCCAAGCTTAATTCCTGCTCGTCCTCGAGTAGGTAAATGATAACAAGCATAATTTCTGTGGTGACATGCTATCAACCATATAAGAACTTTTAATTAAAGCAATCAAGGCATGTAATTCAATTCAAGTCATAACAAGTAAGAGTCTATATTAGTATTGTAACAAGTAACATAAGAACATAAAGGTGCAAGAGCTCTCGCTGTCCGTGACTCGAATGTCTCCAAATGGTGTTTGCGTGCAAGAAAGGGGATAGGGATATATGAGAGAGTAAAACATAGTTTTTATATTGTTGAGAACTTAATCTACTAAAGTTTCACACTTGGTCTTCTTTGGAATCTTATCTTGACTCATCCCCAGACCGTCAGCCAGGTACAAGTCAAAATGATCCACTCCCTTTCGATATTTTGAGCACTCATGCAATGGATGAGCGTAAGCAAGAAAGTCGACACTTAGGATGGCAAAGAGACAAAAATGATGGAGGGGGAAGACAAAAAAAGTTGTGAAAGGCTCACATCAATGAGGACAATCATCGGCGAGAGAAAGCCAAATGATAGATATGATGTGAGGAGTAGGGATTGCCATGCAACGGATGCACATATGAGCTAAGGTAAGCTCTCCAATGGAACTAGTGGGGGTGCATCCAACTTGCTTGCTCAAGAAGACATAGAGATCTTTTGAGGAGGCTCATCATTGGAATATACAAGCCAAGTTCTATAGTGTAAAGGTCCCCACATAGCTATATGCATGAATGATAATCTCTATGGAGTACAAGGTATAAGATGGAGTACGAGTGTGGATCTCTCAAAAGAAATAGTAGTGTGCCCCCTTCTCTCTTTTTATTTCTTTTTCTCTTTTTTCTATTTTTTATTATTTTTTTGTGGCCTCCATGGCTCTTTCTATTTAACTCTCATTTGTCCTCTTTGGGATCTTTTGATTTTGTCCTCTTTGGGATCTTTTGATTTTGTCCTCTTTGGGATCTTTTCCTCACTTTAGGGGCAACACTCTATGTATTACAAGAAGTATAGAAGATCTTTCACACTTTACAAAAGTACTCAACATAAAGAAAATGAAACTATCATGATGTATGCAAATGTATGCCTCTGCCAGTGTAGCAGGAAATGCAATGATACTAGCGCGTCATGTAGCAATGATTAGGGCAAGGCCCAACTAGCATGCGGCTCATCGATCAAGCAAAAAGCATGTATGACATGAAGATCAAGTCATGAGAAGATGGATGTTGCATGGCAATGTATCTCGGAAAGGCTATGGAAATGCCTTGATATGTAGGTATGGTGGCTGTTTTGAGGAAGGATATAATGAGGCATATGATGACAGAGCGTATCGTGCCAAGGATTTGGATGCACCGGCGAAGTATGCGCCAACTCTCGAGGTGAGAAAGGGCAATGCACGGTACCGAAGAGGCTAGAAAAATATGGATAGGTGGAAGTGTCAACTTTCGAATACTCACATTAGTCCGAAGAACTCATGCACTTATTATCGGTAACTCTCAATCTAATTAGGAGGTTCACAAAGAGACAAGTACCCCGAGGAGGAGTGTATGGGGGTTTGGTTATCCTTGCGCATCCTCGACTCATGGTACGTGAGTGTACTCTAATATTCGATCCCTCCAAAGATTAGTGATCCATCTAGTAGTTAAAGTTCTCAACTATTTTGTAAGTTTTCGAAAATAAACACGGATTTCCCAAAATACGACATCTATCACTAATAGGCTAAAGCTCTTGACACCAAAAGTTCAGACATTACTCATGGCAATGCCTCAAAACTATTGCAAGTTACTACTAAAATTAAATAGCAACCTCAGTTACCTACTTTAAGTTAAGACACACAACTCAGTGCAACATGCAAACTCTCTTAACAAGATAAACATGAAAACTCAAGAGAGTTCAACAACCAACTAAACAAAAGCTTTTTAAAAAGAAAAGCATGAAAACTAAGAGCTAAACATGACAGCAACTATGGAAAGACAAAGAACACACACAGCAAAGATAAGCATGATAATCCTATGTTGTGTTCTAGGTTGAAGTGGAGCGTGTTTCTCTCCCACACAAAGAAAGCTGGGTTCTAACTTGTTATGAACAACAAGTTAAGCTAAAGAAAACTAAAAAGGAAACCAAAAGCAAGACGCTCCAAGCATAGCACATAACGCACGAAGTGATTAAAATATAGTGGAACGAAAGACGAACTGATAATTGTTGATGGAGAAGGGGATGCACGGGGGCATCCCCAAGCTTAGACGCTTGAGTCTTCTTGAATATTTCTTGGGGGTGCACGGGGGCATCCCCAAGCTTGAGCGTTTGACCCTCCTGGATCTTCTTTTATCATCTTCCCTCGCACACTTGAAAACTCCCTTCATACATAACTCATCATAATCTGATTAGCGAGGTTAGTACCCATAATAAAATAACTTTTCCCTACTGGAGATAAGGATAATCTTGAAGAGCTACTGTTTCTCAAGATTGCCAAAAGGTTTTTGCAAAAAAAAGCAAGCTCAAGGTTTGCAAAACGAAGAAAAGGCAAAACAGGACAGAATCTGTGAAAAACAGACCAGCAGGTAGTAAACAATTTTTTCGGGGCACTTCTGCAACTCAAATCAAAAAACTCAGAACAGACGCTCGAAAGCTAATTGTATAGAGCACGCTGTCAAAAAAATTCAGATCAAAAAGATGATCTGGTGATTTTATACGAAGTTTTCTGTCCAAGGACAGAATCTGTTTTCTAGACAGCACGTCACAACTTTTGAACTTTCTTGCAATAAGAGGCTAAACTTGGCACAAAGCTGAAAAGAAAAGATACAATGATGATGCTACTGTAGTAACAAACATCAAGACACAACAAAAGCAAAATAAAACCTAATTCGTTGTGGGCTGCCTCCCAAAAGCGCTTTCTTTTATGCCTTTAAGCTAGGCATGATGCAAAAAGGAGGAATCAAAAGTCATCATAATAATCGGAGTTATAAATTGCTTCAAATGGTTCCTCAACAAGTTCATCCTTGTTCCTTCTAGGAAAGGGGTACATACCTTTTGCCTTCCCGCATAGGCGGATTTGTCCCTTACCTATATCGATGAAGCCTTTTACGGCTCGAAGGAAGTCCCTTCCAAGCACTATATTTCCTTGGTTTGGCTTCATGATGAAGAAATCAACCATTGCAATCCCTTTAAGGAATGTAACTGGCACGTCTTTTATTCTTCCCTGGATCTCAGAAATGTCTCCATTAGCATGTTCATGATAGGATGATAATCTGTCCATGTTAAATTTTAAAGAATCATGAACAATTTTTGGCATACTAGAAACCATAGATCCAATATCACAATAAGCAAGGAAGTCTTGATTAGAGATGCTAATCCTAACACAAGTCTCCCAATCATTGTCTATTTCCAAAATATCTCTCTTATTGGGTTTGGGTTTCTCTACCTTCATCAAGTCTAGAGCATCCATTCTCTTCTCAATAGTAGCAAGTCTATCTATGACAGTATCAAAACTATGATCATAAACAAAGTAACTAGATAGACCATGTATAATTTCAAGAGATCTAGCTTCATCACACTCTAGGAAATATCCTTCAGCTATAATATTAAGAGAGTATTTACACCATTTAAAAAGACCATGGTAAAAATTTCTAAGCACAATTTTTATAGGTATCCAAGGCATAATTCTCCTATGTGCATCAGAAATTTTGTCCCATGCCTTCTTCATATTTTCTCCATCCCTTTGATGGAAATCTAGAACTTCTGATTCCCTCAAAGCACCAAATCCTAACATGCTTGACTAAACAGAAAGGACTACTAACAGAAAAGCAAATATATTTTTTGTGATTTTTGGTAAGGGACACTAAAGCAAAAACTGAAAGGTAAACTAACAAGACTAAAAAGCAAAGATAAAAGATAGCGTGCAACTCCCCTATCTTGAAGAGTGGAGTCCCCGGCAACGGCGCCAGAAACTTTGCTTGATGGCTTCTCGCCCCTCGTTGGTTACCCCAAGTGGAAGGTTTGAGATGTAGCGTAACGGCAAGTTTCCCTTGGCAAGGATACCAAGGATCGAATCCCGTGAGACTCCGAGGGTCGACAAGAAGGTGTCAACTGCTAACGGCGCCAGATACTTAGCGGTTGACAGGACCTGCACACAGATACAAATAACTTTGCTCCCAACGAGTACAGAGAGGTTGTCAATCCCTCCGGCCTTGCTGTTTACAAAGGATCAAACACAAGAGATAATAATGATAGCTATGATTGCAACTAGGAAATAGAAACAGGAAGTAAATATAGGGTGTGATCAGTGGTGGTAATATGGACCGGGGTCCCATGATGTTCACTAGTGATGTCTCTCTCCCAAAAGACGATAAAACAGCTAAGCGAGGTAAACAAATTACAGCTGGGCAATTGACAGGATTATGTGCGCAAACCAATGCTAACTATGTTGTAAAGAAAGGTAGAGGCTCAAAAGCATGGGCGGTACGCCAAGGCAAGTAGACCGAAATCCATCTGCATCTACTACTAATCATCCACCTTGAGATATCTATCCAGAACATCTCGCTAGTATTAAGTTGCGAATCCCACCCAAAGTGTAGACTCAAAACAACAGACAACTGCATTAAAAGAACTTTGCGTAAAGTAAACTATCCTTGCACCCGCAAGTACAAGCACCGTTGTTTTCCCCCTTGTGGCAACAGCACATCCCCTAGACTCATGTTTCTGTCACTCAAGCTAGTCATCAGGGGGCATGAACCCACAATCAAGCATAACGTTCCCTCTTGGAGTTACTACCTACTACTTGGCCAAAGCAATAAACAGCAACGGAGAACATGCAAGAATTACTCAAGAACTAAAATATAAAAGAGGTGAATCAAATATATTACTCACACACAATCTGAACATAATCTCATAATCCATCGGATCCCAGCAAACTCAGCAGAGCAACAGCATAAAGATTACATATGTGCCTCGATCATGTAGGGCAGCTCACGAGGTCTAATCCATGAAGAACAAAGAGGGGAGGAGAACATCACATAGCTACTGGTCATGGACCCATGGTCCAAGGGGGACTACTCACAACTCATCCGGGAAGCGTCCATGGTGGTGGAGAAGCTCCCGGTGGTGGTTCTCCCCTCCGGCAGTGTGCCGGGAAGAGTTCTCCTGATGCTCCCGATCTTGGAAGCGCGGCGGCGGCAGAACAGAGGCGAGATCGTCAAAAAGGGTTCCGTCCTCGAGGGTTTCGGGACGCGAGGAGTATATATGCCAAAGGGGGTCACCAGAAGCGGAGAGGGGGGCCCAGGCGCCCCCCTAGGGCGGCCAGGGGTGGGGCCGCCTGGGCTGCCCCTGGCTCCCCTCTGGCCCCACTTTGGTTTTTCTTGAAGCTCCCGGTACGCTGATTTTTCCTGTATTTTTCCCGGAATTTTTAGGGCACTTTTAATATGGGGGAAACCTGAAATAGAAAAACAGCAGAAAACAGGAACTGGCACTGTGGTGCACTGAGTTAATAGGTTAGTCCAAATATGATCAAAAGTGTATGGAAGTGCATAAATATCATAGCAATATCACACAAAAGAGGCATGGAGCAAGCAGAAATTATAGATACGTTTTGGACGTATCAACACCTTGTGTGTTATCAAACATCACAACATAACTGGGTGATTATAAAGATGCTCTACAGGTGTCTCCAAAGGTGTTCGTAGTGTTGGCATAGATCAAAAATAGGATTTGTCACTCCGAGTGTCGGAGAGGTATCTCTGGGCCCTCTCGGTAATACACATCATAATAAGCCTTGCAAGCAAATGACTAATGAGTTAGTCAAGAGATGATGTATTACGGAACGAGTAAAGAGACTTGCCGGTAACGAGATTGAACTAGGTATTGAGATACCGACGATCGAATCTCGGGCAAGTAACATACCGTTGACAAAGGGAACAACGTATGTTGTTATGCGGTTTGACCGATAAAGATCTTCGTAGAATATGTAGGAGCCAATATGAGCATCCAGGTTCAGCTATTGGTTATTGACCGGAGAAGAGTCTCGGTCATGTCTACATAGTTCTCGAACCTGTAGAGTCCGCACGCTTAACGTTTGATGACGATCGGTATTATGAGTTTATGAGTTTTGATGTACCGAAGCTAGTTCGGAGTCCCGGATAAGATCACGGACATGGCGAGGAGTCTCGGAATGTCCGAGACGTAAAGATCGATATATTGGACGACTATGTTTGGACAGCGGAAAGGTTCCGGGAGGTTTCGGGCATAAACCGGAGTACCGGGGGGGTTACCGGAACCCCCTGGGGAGCTAAATGGGCCTCATGGGCCCTAGTGGGAGAAGAGGAGGGGCGACCAGGGCAGCCGCACGCCCCCTCCTCCCCTAGTCCTAATTGAACAAGGAGGGGGGTGGCGCCCCCCTTTCCTTCTCTTCCTCTCTCCCTTTCCTTCTCCCCTCCTACTCCAACTAGGAAAAGAAGGAGTCCTACTCCCGGAGGGAGTAGGACTCCTCCCTTGGCGCGCCCTCCTCCTAGGCCGGCCGCCTCCCCCCTATCTCCTTTATATACGGGGGCAAGGGGGCACCCTAGACACACAAGTTGATTTGTTGATCTCTCCCAACCGTGTGCGGTGCCCCGCTCCACAGAAACACACCTCGGTCATATCGTTGCAGTGCTTAGGCGAAGCCCTGCGATGGTAACTTCATCATATCCATCACCACGCCATCGTGCTGACGAAATTCTCCCGTGAAGCTCAACTGGATCAAGATCTCGTGGGACGTCATCAAGCTGAACGTGTGCTGAACGCGGAGGTGTCGTACGTTCGGTACTTGATCGGTTGGATCATGAAGAAGTTCGACTACATCAACCGCGTCACTAGACGCTTCCGCTTTCGGTCTACGAGGGTACGTAGACACGCTCTCCCCTCTCGTTGCTATGCATCTGGTAGATATATCTTGCGTGATCGTAGGAATTTTTTTAAAATACTACGTTCCCCAACAGTGGCATCATGAGCCAGGTCTATGTGTAGATGATATGCACGAGTAGAAGACAAGTGAGTTGTGGACGATACTAGTCATACTGCTTACCAGCATGTCATACTTTGCTTCAGCGGTATTGTGAGATGAAGTGGCCCAGACCAACATTACGCGTACGCTTACGCGAGACTGGTTTCACCGTTATGAGCACTCGTTGCTTAAAGGTGACTGGCGGGTGTCTGTCTCTCTCACTTTACCTGAATCAAGTGTGGCTACGCCCGGTCCTAGTGAAGGTTAAAACATCACATACTTGACAAAATATCGTTGTGGTTTTGTATGCGTAGGTAAGAACGGTTCTTGCTAAGCCCGTAGCAGCCCCGTAAAACTTGCAACAACAAACTAGAGGACGTCTAACTTGTTTTTGCAGGGCATGTTGTGATGTGATATGGTCAAGACATGATGAGTTATACCGTTCTGTATGAGATGATCTTGTTTTGTAAAGTTATCGGCAACTGGCAGGAGCCATATGGTTGTCGCTTTATTGTATGAAATGCAATCACCATGTAATTGCTTTACTTTATCACTAAGCGGTAGCGATAGTCGTGGAAGCAATAGTTGCCGAGACGACAACGATGCTACGATGGAGATCAAGGTGTCGCGCTGGTGACGAAGGTGATCATGACGGTGCTTTGGAGATGGAGATCAAAAGCACAAGATGATGATGGCCATATCATGTCACATATTTTGATTGCATGTGATATTTATCTTATTATGCTTCTTATTTTGCTTAGAACGACGATAGCATTATAAGATGGTCCCTTACAAAATTTCAAGGTATAAGTGTTCTCCCTGAGTATGCACCGTTGCGAAAGTTCGTCATGCCGAGACACCACGTGATGATCGGGTGTGATAAGCTCTACGTTCAAATACAACGGGTGTAAGCCAGTTTTGCACATGCAGAATACTAGGGTTAAACTTGACAAGTCTAGCATATGCAGATATGGCCTCAGAATGCTGGAGACCGAAAGGTCGAGCGTGAATCATATAGTAGATATGATCAACATAAGATGTTCACCATTGAAACTACTCCATCTCACGTGATGATCGGACATGGTTTAGTTGATTTGGATCACGTGATCATTTAGATGACCGGAGGGATGTCTATCTAAGTGGGAGTTCTTTAGTAATTTGATTAAACTGAACTTTAATTTATCATGAACTTAGTCCTGATAGTTTTTGAATATCTATGTTGTAGATCAATAGCTCACGTTATAGCTCCCCTATGTTTTTGATATGTTCCTAGAGAAAACTAAGTTGAAAGATGTTAGTAGCAATGATGCGGACTAGGTCCGTGGTCTGTGGATTATCCTCATTGCTGCACAGAAGTATTATGTCCTTGATGCACCACTAGGTGACAGACCTATTGCAGGAGCAGATGCAAACGTTATGAATGTTTTGACAAAAGCTCGGTATGATGACTACTTGATAGTTTAGTGCACCATGCTTTACGGCTTATAATCGGGACTTCAAAAACGTTTTGAACGCCACGGAGAATATGAGATGTTCCAAGAGTTGAAATTAGTATTTCATACTCATGCCCATGTCGAGAGGTATAAGACCTCTGACAGTACTTTGCCAACAAGATGGAGGAGAATAGCTCAACCAGTGAGCATGTGCTCAGATTGTCTGGGTACTACAATTGCTTGAATCAAGTGGGAGTTAATCTTCCAGATAAGATAGTAATTGACAAAGTTCTCTAGACACTATCACCAAGTTAGTAGAACTTCGTGATGAACTATAATATGCAAGGGATGACGAAAGTAATTCCCGAGCTCTTCGCAATGCTGAAATCGGCGAAGGTAGAAATCAAGAAACAGCATCAAGTGTTGATTGTTAACAAGACCACTTGTTTCAAGTAAAGGGCAAAGGGATAGAAGAGGGACTTCAAGAAGAATGACAAGCAAGTTGTCACTCCCGTGAAGAAACCCAAAGCTAAACTCAAGCCTGAAATTAAGTGCTTCTACTGCAAAGGAAATGGTCACTAGAAGTGGAAGTGCCCTAGATACTTGGTGGATAGGAAGGATGACAAAGTGAGCAAAGGTATATTTGATATACAGATTATTGATGTGTACTTTACTAGTGTTCATAGCAACCCCTGGGTATTTGATACCGGTTCAGTTGCTAAAATTAGTAACTCGAAACGGGAGTTGCAGAATGAACAGAGACTAGTTAAAGGTGAAGTGACGATGTGTGTTGGAAGTAGTCCCAAGATTGATATGATCATCATCGCACACTCCCTATACTTTCGGAATTAGTGTAGAACCTAAATAAATGTTATTTGGCATTTGCGTTGAGCATGAATATGATTTGATCATGTTTGTTGCAATACGGTTATTCATTTAAAGTCATAGCATAATTGTTATTCTGTTTACATGAATAAAGCCTTCGATGGTCATACACCCAATGAAAATAGTTTGTTGGATCTCGATCGTAGTGATACACATATTCATAATATTGAAGCCAAAAGATGCAAGGTTAATAATGATAGTGCAACTTATTTGTGGCACTGCCGTTTAGGTCATATTGGTGTAAAGCGCGTGAAGAAACTCCATAGTGATGGACTTTTGGAATCACTTGATTATGAATCACTTGGTGCTTGCGATCAATGCCTCATGGGCAAGATGACTAAAACTCCGTTCTCGGAACAATGGAGCGAGCAACAGATTTGTCGGAAATCATACATACGGATGTATGTGGACCGATGAGTGTTGAGGCTCGCGGCGGGTATCGTTATGTTCTGACCTTCACTGATGATTTGAGCAGATATGGGTATATCTACTTGATGAAGCACAAGTCTGAAACATTTGAGAAGTTCAAAGAATTTCAGAGTGAAGTAGAGAATCATCGTGACAATAAAATAAAGTTTCTACGATCTGATCGTGGAGGTGAATATTTGAGTTACGAGTTTGGTCTTCATTTAAAACAATGTGGAATAGTTTCACAACTCACGCCACCTGGAACACCAGAGCGTAATGGTGTGTCTGAACGTCATAACCGTACTTTATTAGATATGGTGCGGTCTATGATGTCTCTTACCGAATTACCACTATCATTTTGGGTTATGCATCAGAGATAGCTACATTCACGTTAAATAGGCAACATCTAAATCCGTTGAGACGACGCCTTATGAACTGTGGTTTGGCAAGAAACCAAAGTTGTCGTTTCTTAAAATTTGGGACTGCGATGCTTATGTGAAAATGCTTCAACTTGATAAGCTCGAACCCAAGTTGGAGAAAATGTGTCTTCATAGGATACCCAAAGGAGACTGTTGGGTACACCTTCTATCACAGATCCGAAGGCAAGATATTCATTGCTAAGAATGGATCCTTTCTAGAGAAGGAGTTTCTCTCGTAAGAAGTGAGTGGGAGGAAAGTGGAACTTGATGAGGTAATTGTACCTTCTCCTGAATTGGAAAGTAGTACATCACAGAAACTGGTACCAGTGATTCCTACACCAATTAGTGAGGAAGCTAATGATGATGATCATGAAACTTCGGATCAAGTTACTGCTGAACTTCATAGATCAACCAAAGTATGTTCCGCGCCAGAGTGGTACGGCAACCCAGTTCTGGAAGTCATATTACTAGACCATGATGAACATACGAACTATGAGGAAGCGATGATGAGCCCAGATTCCGCAAAATGGCTTGAGGCCATGAAATCTGAGATGGGATCCATGTATGAGAACAAAGTGTGGACTTTGGTTGACTTGCCCGATGATCGGCAAGCCATTGAAAATAAATGGATCTTCAAGAAGAAGACGGACGCCGACGGTAATGTTACTGTCTACAAAGATCGACTTGTTGCGAAAGGTTTTCGACAAGTTCAAGGAGTTGACTACAATGAGACTTTCTCACCCGTAGCGATGCTTAAGTCTGTCCGAATCATGTTAGCAATTGCCGCATTTTATGAAATCTGGCAAATGGATAAGAAAACTGCATTCTTTAATGGATTTATTAAAGAGGAGTTGTATATGATGCAACCAGAAGGTTTTGTCGATCCTAAAGGTGCTAACAAAGTGTGCAAGCTCCAGCAATCCATCTATGGACTGGTGCAAGCATCTCAGAGTTGGAATATACGCTTTGATGAGGTGATCAAAGCATATGTTTTTATACAAACTTACGGTGAAGTCTGTATTTACAAGAAAGTGAGTGGGAGCACTACAACATTTCTGGTAAGTATATGTGAATGGCATATTGTTGATCAGAAATAATGTAGAATATTCTGGAAAGCATAAAGGAGTGTTTCAAAGGAGCTTTTCAAAGAAAGACCTCGGTGAAGCTGCTTACATATTGGGCATCAAGATCTATAGAGATAGATCAAGACGCTTGATAAGACTTTCAATGAGTACATACCTTGACAAGATTTTGAAGTAGTTCAAAATGGAACAGTCAAAGAAAGAGTTATTGCCTGTGTTGCAAGGTATGAAGTTGAGTAAGACTCAATGCCCGACCACTGCAGAAGATAGAGAGAGAATGAAAGCCATTCCCTATGCCTCAGCCATAGGTTCTATGAAGTATGCCATGCTGTATACCAGACCTATTGTATGCCCTGTCCTGATTTTGGCAAGGGAGTACAATTTTGATCTAGGAGTAGATCACTGGACGACGGTCAAAATTGTCCTTAGTTACTGGATGACTAAGAAAATATTTCTCGGTTATGGAGGTGATAAAGAGTTCGTCGTAAAGAGTTGCGTCGATGCAAGCTTTAACAGCGAACTGGATGACTCTGAGTCTCGATCTGGATGCATATTGGAAGTGGGAGCAATTAGCTAAAGTAGCTCCATGCAGAGCATTGTAGACATAGAAATTTGCGAAATACATACGGATCTGAATGTGTCAGGCCCGTTGACTAAACTTCTCTCACAAGCAAAACATGATCACACCTTATTACTTAGCGATGTGAACTAGATTATTGACTCTAGTAAACCCTTTGGGTATTGGTCACATGGCGATGTGAACTATAAAGTGTTAAGTCACATGATCATGTGAACTATTGGTGTTAATCACATGGTGATGTGATCTAGATTATTGACTCTAGTGCAAGTGGGAGACTGAAGGAAATATGCCCCAGAGGCAATAATAAAGTTATTATTTATTTCCTTATATCATGATAAATGTTTATTATTCATGCTATAATTGTATTAACCGGAAACTTAGTACATGTGTGAATAGAAAGAAAAAACAGAGTGTCCCTAGTATGCCTCTACTAGACTAGCTCATTGATCAAAGATGGTTATGTTTCCTAGCCATAGACATGAGTTGTCATTTGATCAATGGGATCACATCATTAGGAGAATGATGTGATGGACAAGACCCATCCGTTAACTTAGCACTATGATCGTTTAGTTTTACTGCTATTGCTTTCTTCATGACTTATACATGTTCCTATGACTATGAGATTATGCAACTCCTAAATACTGGAGGAACACCTTATGTGTTATCAAACGTCACAACGTAACTGGGTGATTATAAAGATGCTCTACAGGTGTCTCCGAAGGTGTTCGTAGTGTTGGCATAGAACAAGAATAGGATTTGTCACTCCGAGTGTCGGAGAGGTATCTCTAGGCCCTCTCGGTAATACACATCATAATAAGCCTTGCAAGCAAATGACTAATGAGTTAGTAAAGAGATGATGTATTACGAAACGAGTAAAGAGACTTGCTGGTAACGAGATTGAACTAGGTATTGAGATACCGACGATCGAATCTCGGGCAAGTAACATACCGTTGACAAAGGGAACAACGTATGTTGTTATGCTGTTTGACCGATAAAGATCTTCGTAGAATATGTAGGAGCCAATATGAGCATCCAGGTTCCGCTATTGGTTATTTATCGGAGAAGAGTCTCGGTCATGTCTACATAGTTCTCGAACCCGTAGGGTCCGCACGCTTAACGTTTGATGATGATCGGTATTATGAGTTTATGAGTTTTGATGTACCAAAGGTAGTTCGGAGTCCCAGATAAGATCACGGACATGACGAGGAGTCTCGGAATGTCCAAGATGTAAAGATCGATATATTGGACGACTATGTTTGGACACCGGAAAAGTTCCGGGAGGTTTCGGGCATAAACCGGAGTACCGGGGGGTTACCGGAACCCCCCGGGGAGCTAAATGGGCCTCATGGGCCCTAGTGGGAGAAGAGGAGGGGTGACCAGGGCAGCCGCGCACCCCTCCCCCTCTATTCCGAATTGGACAAGGAGGGGGGGTGGCGCCCCCCTTTCCTTCTCTTCCTCTCTCCCTTTCCTTCTTCCCTCCTACTCCAACTAGGAAAAGAAGGAGTCCTACTCCCGGAGGGAGTAGGACTCCTCCCTTGGCGCGCCCTCCTCCTAGGCCGACCGCCTCCCCCCTAGCTCCTTTATATATGGGGGCAGGGGGGCACCCTAGACACACAAGTTGATCTGTTGATCTCTCCCAACCGTGTGCGGTGCCCCCCTCCACAGAAACACACCTCGGTCATATCTTTGCAGTGCTTAGGCGAAGCCCTGCGACGGTAACATCATCATATCCGTCACCACGCCGTCGTGCTGACGAAACTCTCCCGTGAAGCTCAACTGGATCAAGAGCTCGTGGGACGTCATCAAGCTAAACGTGTGCTGAACGCGGAGGTGTCGTACGTTCGGTACTTGATCGGTTGGATCGTGAAGAAGTTCGACTACATCAACCGCGTCACTCGACGCTTCCGCTTTCGGTCTACGAGGGTACATAGACACACTCTCCCCTCTCGTTGCTATGCATCTGGTAGATAGATCTTGCGTGATCGAAGGAAAATTTTAGAATACTACGTTCCCCAACAACTTCCATATCACAAGATCGTATAAATATAATTTCTCCCACACTAATAAATCATACATATTTAGCGGATTTGCAACATGACAACTTACTTGGAAGGATCTTTCTCAATCCATAGGTAGGTATGGTGGACTCTCATGGAAAAATTGGGTTTAAGGATATATGGAAGCACAAGTCGTATCTCTACTTGGTGCGAGGAATTTTGGCTAGCATGAGGGGGAAAGGCAAGCTCAACATGTTGGATGATCCGTGACAATATACTTTATTTCGGATATAAGAAGACATAACCCATTATGTTGTCTTCCTTGTCCAACATCAACTCTTTAGCATGTCATACTTTAATGAGTGCTCACAATCATAAAAGATGTCCAAGATAGTATATTTGTATGTGAAGCCTCTCTTGTTTTATTACTTCCTATTAATTGCAACGATGACCAAAACTATGTTTGTCACCTCCCAACAAGTTTTATTTATCATACTCTTGTATGTGAAGTCATTACTCCTCATAAGATCGATATGATCTCTTTGATACTCTTTATGTTTTCTTTCTTTTTATCATGACCCGAGTGGGGAAATCAAGCCATGGACTCAATGCTAATCTTTATTATATAGCTCACGGACTCGATTACAAAGGGTAAAGCTCACAAAGCAAAAGCTCACAACTAGATCATGCTAACTTTATTCTAATAGATCAAGATACTACCAAAAGGATCGAACTAAGTAAAACGGTAAAGATAGGAGTGATGGTGATACGATACCGGGGTCACTCCCCCAAGCTTGGCAGTTGCCAAGGGGAGTGCCCATACCCATATGATTATGTCTCCTTCTTCGGGGTTGGTGATGATGGAGTTGCTGCTGATGTAGGCTTGTTGTTCATCTTCCAAGGCATGGGCTCACCATTGTAGAAGGATGATCGAGTCTCCGGGATACTCAAATCTGCAGCCAAACTCATGTTCTTCAATCTATATTCATACTCACAGTTTTGGTTCTGTAGGTCATAGATCTGGGCTTGGAGGTGATCGATCTTCTCTTGAAGATTGGAGATGGCTTCCCCGAAGATCCTTGAGTCCATCTTGAGGTTGTTGGCGAGCTCCGAGATCATCATGTGGTTGGCGTCGAGTCCTCATTCCATCATGCCTTGGCACTTGAAAACTTGTTGCTCCATTGCTTCGAGTCTTGTCTCCACGCTACCGGTCCTTCTCGGCCCCTCAACGTCACGGATGTGCAGCACCCCCTCATGAAACTCCATGGTTTTGGGGTGGTGCAGCACCTCCGCAAGGTAGGGGTTGATGAACTTCTCGAAGAACTTGTCCTTGGGGGTGTTGGAGGACGCCATGGCGTTCTAGATCTGTCAAAAACAGCAGCTCGAAACGAAAACAGAGGATTTCTGCGTAATACAGAGGTCAAAACCTTCGGGAGTATATATAATGAATTTTTCCCGAACAAAAGGAGTAACCCACAAGAAAACGGAGTCCAGGGGACACACGGGGTGCCCTCGAGGCAGGGGGCGCGCCCTGGGAAGGGGGGTGCGCCCCTACCCTCGAGGACGCCCCGTGTCTCATCCGGACTGCGGTTTATTTTTCTGTTTTTCTAAATATTCCAAAACGGAGAAAAATTACCTTTAGAACTGTTTTGGAGTCGGTTTACTTACCGTATCACATACCTTTTCCTTTTCGGAGGCTGAATCGTTCTGGAAAGTGTCCCTTATGTATTCTCCGGGGTTATGGTTTCAATAATATTAGTTTCAACATTTATAGGATTACCTGAGATATAATGTTTGATCCTTTGACCATTCACCACCTTTGGATTTGTGCCTTCGAAGTTGTTGATTTTTATGGCACCGGAACGATAGACTTCCTCGATAATGTAAGGTCCTTCCCACTTGGAGAGAAATTTTCCTGCAAAAAATCTTAAACGGGAGTTGAATAGCAAGACATAATCACCTACGTTAAACTCACGCTTTTGTATCCTTTTGCCATGCCATCTTTTAACTTTCTCTTTAAACATCTTGGCATTCTCATAGGCCTGGGTTCTCCATTCATCGAGACAGCTAATGTCAAATAACCTCTTTTCACCGGCAAGTTTGAAATCGTAGTTGAGCTCTTTAATAGCCCAATATGCCTTATGTTCTAGCTCAAGAGGTAAGTGACATGCTTTTCCATATACCATCTTATATGGAGACATACCCATAGGATTTTTGTATGCAGTTCTATAGGCCCATAATGCATCATCTAGTTTCTTGGACCAATTCTTTCTAGACTATTAACTGTCTCTTGCAAGATTAATTTCAACTCCCTATTACTTAGTTCTACTTGACCACTGGTCTGTGGGTGATAAGGTGATGCAATTATATGGTTGACATCTTATTTAACAAGCATCTTACGGAAAGCACCATGAATAAAGTCTGAACCACCATCAGTCATTAGATATCTAGGGACTCCAAACCTCGGAAATATAACTTCTTTAAGCATCTTAATAGAGGTGTTATGATCAGCACTACTAGTTGGAATAGCTTCTACCCACTTAGTAACGTAATCAACAGCAAATAGAATATGTGTGTACCCATTAGAGGCAGGAAAACGTCCCACATAATCAAAGCCCCAAACATCAAATGGTTCAATAACAAGTGAATAATTCATAGGCATTTCTTGACGTCTACTAATATTACCAATTCTTTGACATTCATCACATGATATGACAAACTTACGGGCATCCTTGAAGAGAGTAGGCCAATAAAAACCGGATTGCAATACCTTATGTGCAGTTCTATCTCCCGCATGGTGTCCTCCATAAGCTTCGGAGTGGCACTTGCGTAGGATCTGTTCATGTTCATGCTCAGGTACACAACGTCTAATAATACCATCTACTCCTTCTTTATAAAGATGTGGGTCATCCCAAAAGTAATGCCTCAAATCATAGAAGAACTTTTTCTTTTGCTGGTATGTGAAGCTAGGAGGTATAAACTTAGCAACAATGTAATTAGCATAATTAGCATACCATGGAGCAGTACGAGAAGTATTTATGACAGCTAGTTGTTCATCAGGAAAGCTATCATCAATAGGTTGTGGGTCATCAAGTATATTCTCTAACCTAGACAAGTTATCTGCTACGGGGTTCTCAGCTCCCTTTCTATCAATAATATGCAAGTCAAATTCTTGCAGCAAGAGGACCCATCTAATAAGTCTAGGTTTAGCATCTTTCTTTTCCATAAGGTATTTGATAGCAGCACGATCAGTGTGAATAGTTACTTTAGAATCAACAATGTAGGGTCTACACTTATCACAAGCAAACACAACTGCTAAAAATTCATTCTCAGTGGTAGCATAATTTCTTTGGGCACTATCTAGAGTTTTACTAGCATACTGGATAACATTCAATTTCTTATCAACTCTTTGCCCTAAAACAGCTCCTATAGCATAATCACTAGCATCGCACATAATCTCAAAGGGTAAATTCTAGTCAGGAGGCTGGACAATAGGTGCAGAGATCAATGCTTTCTTAAGTATTTCAAATGCTTCTAGACAATCATCATCAAAGACAAAAGGAATATCTTTATGTAAAAGATTAGTCAGAGACCTGGAGATTTTGGAAAAGTCCTTAATGAACCTCCTATAAAACCCGGCATGACCAAGGAAACTTCGTATACCTTTGATATCCTTAGGGCATGGCATCTTTTAAATAGCATCAACTTTAGCTTTGTCAACTTCAATACCTCTTTCAGAAATTTTATGTCCCAAGACAATGCCTTCATTAACCATAAAGTGGCACTTCTCCCAATTCAAGACAAGATTATTGTCTTCACATCTCTGCAAAACTCGATCAATGTTGCTTAAGCAATCATCAAAAGAAGTTCCGTAAACGGAGAAATCATCCATATATACCTCAACAATCTTTTCACAAAAGTCAGAGAATATAGCCATCATGCATCTTTGAAAGGTAGCAGGTGCATTACATAAACCAAAAGGCATACGTCTATAAGCAAAGGTACCGAAAGGACAAGTAAAGGTGGTCTTTTCTTGATCCCCCTTTGACACAGGTATTTGAGAAAAACCGGAATAACCGTCTAGAAAGCAGAAATGTGTATGTTTGGATAACCTTTCTAGCATTTGATCAATAAATGGCAAGGGGTAATGATCTTTCTTAGTAGCTTTATTTAACTTACGGAAATCAATTACCATCCTATAACCTGTAACTATTCTTTGCGGGATCAATTCATCCTTATCATTAGGTACAACAGTCATATCTCCTTTCTTGGGAACGCAATGGACAGGACTTACCCACTGACTATCAGCAACTGGATAGATAATACCTGCCTCTAGAAGCTTTAGTATTTCCTTTCGTACCACTTCTTTCATCTTAGGATTTAACCGTCGCTGATGATCAATAACTGGTTTAGTATTTTCTTCCAATTTTATCTTGTGTTGACATATAGTGGGACTAATGCCCTTAAGATCATCCAGAGTATATCCAATAGTAGCTCAGTGCTTCTTCAGAGTTTTCAATAATCTTTCTTCTTCCTGCTCTGAAAGGTTAGCACTAATAATAATAGGATATATCTTCTTTTCATCAAGATAAATGTACTTAAGATTATCAGGTAAAGGTTTAAGTTCAAACACGGGATCACCCTTGGGTGGAGGAGGATCCCCTAAGATTTCAACAGGCAAGTTAGTTTTCAATACGGGTCCCTGTGTAAGGAATATTTCATCTATCTCCCTTCTCTCATTCATATGCATATCATTTTCATGGTCTAGCAAGTATTGTTCTAAGGGATCATTAGGTGGCACGGCAATAGAAGCAAGACCAATATTTTCATCCTTACTAGGTGGTGCTTTTTCAAGGGGTTGTCTACGGAATTTAGCAAAGTTAAAATCATGAGACATATCCCCTAATCCAACAGTGACAATGTCTTTCACACAGTCTATCTTGGCATTAACGGTATTCAAGAAGGGTCTACCAAATATGATGGGACAGAATGCATCTTGTGGGGAACTAAGAACAAGAAAATCAGCAGGGCATTTCACCTTCCCACACAAGACTTCAATATCTCTAACAATCCCAACTGATGAAATAGTATTTCTATTAGCAAGCTTAATAGTAACATCAGTCCCTTCTAACTCCACAGGTGCAATATCATGCATAATTTCGTTATACAAATCAAAAGGGATAATACTCGCACTAGCACCTACGTCACATAAACCATGATAGCAATGATCTCCTATCTTGACAGAGATAACAGATAAGCCTACAACAGGTTTATGTTTATTCCTAGCATTGAGTTTGGCTATTCTAGCAGATTCTTCTTGGAGGTAAATAACATGTCCATCTAAATCTTCTACCAAGAGATCTTTAACCATAGCAACACTAGGTTCAACTTTAATTTGCTCAAAGGGTGTAGGTGTTCTAGTATTACTCTTACGAACTACAGTTGAAGCTTGAGCACGATCCTTTATCCTAACAGGGAAAGGTGATTTCTCAATATAAGCAGTGGGAATAACAGGATCAACATTATAAGTGATAGTCTTTTCTTCAACTTTAATAGGTTCAACTACTTTTACTTCAATAGGGGGGGTGGTATTTAAACCACTTCTCCTTGGGGAGATCAACATGAGAAGCAAAGGATTCACAGAAAGAAGCTACTATCTCAGAGTCAAGTTCATATTTAGTGCTAAACTCACGGAAAACATCGGTATCCATAAAAGCTTTAACACAATAAAACTTAGGGGTCATACCTGACTCCTTACCTTCGCCGAGATCCCAATCTTCGGAGTTGCGTTTAATTCTTTCCAATAAATCCCATTTGAAGTCAATAGTCTTCATCATATAAGAGCCAGAACAAGAGGTATCGAGCAATGAGCGATTATTATGAGAAAGCCGAGCATAAAATTTTTGAATGATCATTTCTCTTGAGAGCTCATGATTGGGGCATGAATATAACATTGACTTAAGCCTCCCCCAAGCTTGAGCGATGCTTTCTCCTTCGCGAGGCCAGAAATTATAAATATAATTACGATCACGATGAACCTGGTGCATAGGGTAGAACTTCTGATGAAATTCCAACTTCAGACGATTATAGTTCCATGATCCCATATCATCGCATAGCCTAAACCATGTCAATGCATCTCCCTTCAAAGATAAAGGGAAGACATTCTTCTTGATAACATCCTCGGGCATACCCGCAAGCTTAAACAATCCACAAACTTCATCCACATAGATTAGATGTAAATCAGGGTGAAGTGTTCCGTCTCCTGTAAAGGGATTTTCAAGCAGTTTCTCTACAATACCCGAAGGAATCTCAAAGCAAACATTTTCAATAGGTGCAGTAGGTTGAGGAGCAACTCTTTGCTCTTCTGCTCGGGGTGAAGATACCCCGAACAAGCCCCTCAAAGGATTTTGAGTCATAGTAACAAGTGACAATAAATTTAAGCACACTATATAAATTTTTCCTTACCAAATTCCACTTACCAAAGGCGCTTCACTCCCCGGCAATGGCGCCAGAAAAGAGTCTTGATGACCCACAAGTGTAGGGGATCAATCGTAGTCCTTTCAATAAGTAAGAGTGTCGAACCCAACGAGGAGCAGAAGGAAATGATAGGCAGTTTTCAGTAAGGTATTTTCTACAAGCACTGAAATTATAGGTAACAGATAGTTTTGTGATAAGATAATTGGTAGGAAGTGACAAACGGTAAAAGTAAATAAGGTGCAGCAAGGTGGCCCAATCCTTTGTGTAGCAAAGGACAAGCCTAGACAAACTCTTATGCAAGGCAAAGTGCTCCCGAGGACATATGGGAATTATCGTCAAGCTAGTTTTCATCACGATCATCTGATTCGCGTTCGGTACTTTGATAATTTGGTATGTGGGTGGACCGGTGCTTCGGTGCTGCCCTTACTTGTACAAGCCTCCCACTTATGATTAACTTCTAATGCAAGCATCCGCAACTACAAAAAAAGTATTAAGGTAAACCTAACCGTAGCCTGAAACATATGGATCCAAATCAGCCCCTTACGAAGCAACGCATAAACTAGGGTTTAAGCTTCTGTCACTCTAGCAACCCATCATCTACTTATTACTTCCCAATGCCTTCCTCTAGGCCCAAATAATGGTGAAGTGTCATGTAGTCGACGTTCACATGACACCACTAGAGGAAAGACAACATACATCTCATCAAAATATCGAACGAAGACCAAATTCACATGACTACTAATAGCAAGACTTCTCCCATGTCCTCAGGAACAAAGTAACTACTCACAAGACATAATATTGTTCATGATCAGATGGGTATTAATATGCATAAAGGATCTGAACATATGATCTTCCACCAGATAAACCAACTAGCATCAACTACAAGGAGTAATCAACACTACTAGCAACCCACAGGTACCAATCTGAGGTTTGGATACAAAGATTGGATACAAGAGATGAACTAGGGTTTGAGAGGAGATGGTGCTGGTGAAGATGTTAATGAAGATAGCCCTCCCCAAGATGGGAGAGTTGTTGGTGATGACGGCGGTGACGATTTCCCCCTCCCGAAGGGAAGTATCCCCGGTAGAACAGCTCTGCCGGAGCCCTAGATTGGTTTCTGCCTCGGTTCCGCCTCGAGACGGCGGCGTCTGGTCCTGAAAGCCTCCTCCTGATTTTTTTTCTAGGTCAAAACGCTTCATATAGGAGAAGATGGGCACCGTGGGCCTGCCGGCTGGCCCTCGAGGCAGGGGGGCGCGCCCTGGGAAGGGGGGCGCGCCCCCACCCTCGAGGCCAGCCGGTGGCCCCCCTCGTGGGTTTCTTTCGCCCGATATTTTTTATATTTTCCGAAACGATGTTATGTGGAGTTTCAGGGCTTTTGGAGTTGTGCATAATAGGTTTTCAGAGTTTGCTCCTTTTCCAGCCCAGAATTCCAGCTGTCGGCATTCTCCCTCTTCATGTAAACCTTGCAAAATAAGAGAGAAAAGGCATAAGTATTGTGGCAAAACATGTAATAACAGCCCATAGTGCAATAAATATCAACTTATAAGTATGGTGCAAAATGGACGTATCACCTCCCCCCTCCGGGATAACAGGATGTTGTTTCGGAGGCTTGGAATGAACAGACTATGCACACTGAGCCCTTCCATGTGTTGCACCACAAATTGAAAATAACTGGAGATCACCTCTTTGCCTGTAGTAAGGGGATTTTCTCTAGGGCAAAGTTACTCCACCATGCGGCTCTCCTCGTCATCATGCGTCTAGACATCGCACAGGAGTCCAGGCAGCTCTCTACCATGGAGGCGGACCTTCGGTCCAGGCTCAAAAGGAGAATCATTGGGTTTGCGGTGCTTGAGCGTGCTCGCAAAAAACAATGTGCTAGGCTATGTCACCTCAGAGAAGGGAACGCAAATACCAAGTTTTTTCATCGGCGGGTCAATGCCAGGAGGAGAAAGAATCACATTCATCGGCCCAAACACAATCACGGCTGGGTGACAGATCATGAGCAAAAAGAACAACTCGTCCATGCGCACTTCTCCAGCGTCATGGAAAAGGGGGAGGCGAGATCCATAGACTCTAATTGGGAGGATCTCAATTTGGAGACCCACAATTTGGCTTGCCTCGAAGACCCCATAACCGAGGATGAGGTGCGGGACTCCATTAACCAAATGCGTGGGGACAAGGCTCTCGGGCCGGATGGTTTTACCGGTCTCTTCTGTAAAAAATGTTGGAGTACCATCAAGGTGGACGTTATGAGGGTGGTCTCCTCCTTTGTCAATCTGCGCACAACTGGCCTTCATTGGCTCAACACTGCAAATGTTGTGCTCCTCCCAAAAAGAGAGGGTGCCGGGGATATTTCTGACTATCGCCCTATTAGTCTTATTCACGCCATTACAAAGATTATTGCGAAGATATTGGAAATCTGCCTGGCCCCCCATATGCATAAGCTCATCTCAAATGCCAGTGCCTTCATAAAGACGAGAAGTATCCATGACAATTTCATGTATGTTCGCAATCTTGCGCGACGCCTCCACTTGCAGAAAACACCGTCCCTCCTGTTCAAGCTCGATATTCGGAAGGCTTTTGACTCTGTCAAATGGGAGTATATCTTGGACCTTCTTCAGAGGCTTGGGTTCCCACCCATGTTTCGTAACTGGATTGCCGCCCTATTGTGCTCCCCGTCCTCGCGCATTCTATTGAATGGTGTGCCAAGCAAGCCCATCCCTCACGGTCGAGGCTTCAGGCATGGGGATCCTCTCTCCCCCTTGCTGTATGTCATTGCCATGGACCCGTTGCACAAGATTCTTGAGCTGGCATCGAGAAAAGGGCTCTTCCACAAGATCTGTGGGCATGGTGTGGCGGTTAGGACTTCCCTATACGCGGATGACGCAGCAGTCTTCATGGCCCGAATCAAGAAAGACATTGAGAACCTAGCACCATCCTGCATCTATTTGGCAATGTCGCTGGCCTTGTCACAAACTTCCAGAAGAGCTAAGTGGTTCCCATTCAGTGCGGACAACTCAACTTGACATGCATCCTTCGGGCCCTTCCTGTGTCACGGGCTTCGTTTCCACTGAAATACTTGGGGCTTCCTCTCGCGGTGTGGAAGCTTAGAAAGGTCGAGTACCAGTACCTAGAGGACAATGCGGCCCCTAAGTTGACCACTTGGGGTGGTCAAAAAATCGCTGGCATTGGTCGATGTGCCCTTGTGAATTCGGTGCTGTCTTCGCAACTCGTCTTCTCCATCACGCCGGTCATTGTGCCAACGTCCACTCTACACAACATAAACAAGCTCAAAAGAGCCTTTCTCTGGGAGGGCACTGACAAGACCACCGGTGCAAAATGCAAGGTGAATTGGGATGCGGTGTGCCGACCAAAGGATCTTGGTTGCCTTGGCATACTTAAGACGGAGAAATTTGCTCGGGCTCTCCGCTTGCGTTGGTTATGGTTTGAATGGAAAGAGCCCACCAAGCTTTGGGTGGGTATGGGAAACCCGTGCAACACGATGGACTACTCCTTACTCTATGCCTCCACGTCAATATTTGTTGAAAATGGAGCAAGGACGCATTTTTGGGATGCACCATGGGTGAATGACCGCAAGCCTAGGGACATTGCACCTCTGATTTACGAGGCGTCCATGAGGAAAAACTGAAATGTGCGTGAAGCTCTCAACAACGATGCGTGGGTCTCGAGAATATGCATCCTGGACTCTTTTTCGCTGAATCACTTACGTCAGTTTGTCACCCTCTGGACAACACTTCGTGGCTTCCATCTCGAGGCGGATGCCGAGGATGATATTGTATGAAAGCACATCGCCGTCGGGCAATACATGGCCGAGTCGGCATACGAAGCGCAATTCCTTGAAACAATCATATCCCATATGGAGCACACTGTGTGGAGGGCTTGGGCTCCCCCCAAAGTCCAGTTCTTCGCTTGGCTGGCTATTCAAAAAAGAATTTGGACGGCAGACAGATTGGAGAAGCGCGGATGGCCAAACTATGGCCTTTGTACACTTTGCAAGCGGGAGCAAGAGTCTGTTGACCACCTTTTTCTACAAATGCCGCTTCTCTATCCGCCTATGAGGATTAGTCAAGGACTGGCTGCAACTGGTGAGCATTGATACTTCCTCATGGCACCTCTCGAGCAACATCGAAGAGTGGTGGGTGGGCCTCTCCGACACATCTACCCCCAATAGAAAGGCGATGGTCTCGCTCACCATGCTCGTCGCCTGGACCATTTGGAATGAGAGAAATGCGCGAGTGTTCCTTCAGAAGAGTGCTCCCGCTGACGGTCCTACTCGCCAACATTAAGAAGGAGGCCACGCTTTGGGTATCTGCGGATGCAAGAAAGTTGAGGTACTTGATGACGCGAGCGTAGTTGATCACCTTTATTTCGGGTGTTGCGGCGCTGTCTGTGTTGTAACACGAACATAAACTATATTTCTCTTATTTAATGAATGAGGCAATTCTTTTGCCTCTCTTAAAAAAAACTTCTGCATTTCAGGGAAATGACAGGTGCCAAATCTGGACGGTAGTAGTAGCATTACCGAACCCGTCCGTGTTGGGGTCGCGTCTCTCCACTGAACGGGCGCAACGAGTGACCAAATTTAACCACGCGGTGGTTTTGCGACTCTTCGTCTTCGTCTCTCGACTACTGTTCCCATTTCTTTCCTACGCGGGGAGGAGGAGGAGGAGGCGCCCTCTCGCGCGAACCAACGCGACGCTTTCACCGCGGCGCGGCGGCCCCGCCAGTTTCTTTCCACCTCTACCAAACGTCCAAACCACAGCCGGCTTCCCCCACCCCACTATATATACGCGCCACTCACCCGCTGCGGCCCCGCCCGTCCCCGTCTCGATCGTCCCCTGCTGTCGTCAGCCCGCTCCTCCCCCATCATCGCCTCCACTCAACCCAACGGTCCGATTCGCCACCGCCGGTGAGTTCCCGCACATCATTCTCCTCGCCGCTTGTCTCCTCTTCTCTTTCCCTAGTGAAATGGTGCCTGGTTTCTTTCCAATTTTGGTTTTGCGGCCGAGTTTCTCTGTAATTTGCTCTGCTTGTTCACCGGTCCATGGCTGTGTGCGATGGGATTCATGAACAAAGCCTTGGTCGAATTACTCCTAGATCGTAGTGTTTCATGCGTACAAAAGCTTCATTTTCTGTAGGATAGTTTTAGAGCCATATGCTCGGGAGGAAGATAGCAGAAATCCAGCGTTCATGTCAGTCGGCCGCTCAGACGCTCAGTTCTCAACACAATGCCGCGTACGTCCCAGGTAGGAGAAAGGGAATTGTTTCTCTCTGACATGGCTGGCCCGGCCGGGCTGGTCCTGCCCTCTCTGAATCTTGTGGCGTAAGACAGGCAGTGCCACCGACCTACAACGTCGCCGACTTAACATTACTTGGTTGGGGATCCACCTGGTGGTTACTGTAATTAACAAAGCTTTCTTGCCGGGAACGGAACACAGCATGGCAAGAGATCTCCGAACTCTCTTCTCTTTTGGCATTTCCGTCGACATCCCAGGGTTCATTATTAATTAACCAAAGGAAATTCCAAAATAACACGACGAAAACCGCCATTGCTCCCGTGAAATCATGTCCAGTTCAGTGCATGAGCAGTGCGAGCGTGCGCTGTCCGGGTCCCTTTCATCCGCGGTGTCAAAAGCCCCAAACCGACTTACAGTACTATTTTTCCCCCTTGTAAATCTCCGATCGGATCTGACCTCTGCCTTGCCGGCGAAGAAACGCGGGGCACTATATTTATCCGGCGCCCCCCATACCCTTTCACACGGCAGGGCACCAACCCGTCGCGCTCTCGTGCTTCTCTCTTGTCTCGATCGGCCAGGGAGAGGATCGTTTTGATACATCGATCCATCCCCTTTCTTGCATTAGGCTGGAACTGACTCGACTGCATTCTGATATTATAGTTGGGTTTTACAGTACGTGGTCGAGTAATTGGAGTCAAGAACTTGGGATTTCGATCTTGCCTCTTTAATAATTTGGTAATTAATCAAGAATTTCAGAGTTTAATATGATTTATGATACGAGCATGATAACAATCTGCATCCAGTGAATACGTTTTAATTCTTGCTTTCTTGACCATCCTTGTCCTTGGCAGGGAGAATTTGCACTGCAATTGACCTCTGATTCAACTCTGCAGTCTCCACCAAGATCACTCTTTTTTCCGGTGCCCAATTGATCGGCGAGCGCCATGACGAAGAATGCATCGTTTGTCCTGTTGATCTTGGCCTGCTTGTGGCTGTGCCCTCGGCGGGGCAGCGGGCTCTCATGGAACATCTTCTCGTCTTCGTCGTCCTCGGCGGCCGGTGACAGGCCCCCGATGATGGAGCTCGACGGCGCGGTGGCCGACTTCTCCATGGACGTGACCAACAACCCGCGAGGGGTGAAGCTGCTGGAGAACGCGCGGAACAAGCTGGCGGGGCCCAGGAACTGCTGGCAGGAGGCGTACCGGAAGCTCTTCGCCAGCTGCGGCGAGATCATGGCCGACAAGGAGCGGCAGGCCCGCCTGGCGTGGCACCTCAGCAGCTGCTACCAGGAGGACTCGGGCCGCCCGTCCTTCCCGTCCTGCGGCGCCGGGTCCAAGATGGTGCACTGCCGCAAGAAGCTGGGCGACTCCGAGAGCAAGGTGTTCCTCGAGTTCTTCCTGGAGACCAACACGCTGTGCCACCAGCTGCAGGCGGAGGCCTTCAAGCACAGCACGGAGCGGCTGGTGAACGACCTCACCCGGTCCTCCAAGTCGGCGGAGGAGAAGCTGGAGGTGATCGAGGCGAGGTCGGAGGAGATCATCAAGGAGTCCGGGAAGGTGCAGGACGCGCTGTCGTCCATGGAGGCGCAGGCGGACCGCCTCGCGGAGACGTCCAAGGGCGTGGGCGCGCAGATCGACGACGTGCTGGCGCACTCCAGGGCCATCTCCGACCAGTCCAAGGAGATCGCCGCCTCCCAGGCGGAGCTCAAGGAAGGGCAGGCCGAGATGAGGAAGAAGATCGAGGCCGGCATGGAGCGCATCCAGGAGTCGTACGATCAGCTTGGGGACGGGATGGGGAAGCTCACGGAGGAGGCCGTGGGCATTCAGAAGGAGATCGGGACTGTCGGCGACCTGATGTCCTCCAAGATGCTGGTTCTGCAGGGCACCGCGGATGAGATTGGGAGTGTGGCCGGCAAATCGCTGGAGAACCAGATGCAGCTCTTGGACGGGCAGAGCAAGGCCATGGACGGACTGACTAGCCTCCACGCCTTTCAGTCCCAGGCTCTCGAGGAAAGCAGGTAATGCGTTTTGTTCTGTCGACTAAACTGAATTTTATGCGGTTTGTATTAGTTGACTGACAGGGACGCTGATTGAACCATTGCAGGGAAACTCTGGAGAAATTTGCACTGTTTGGGCAGCGTCAGCAGGAAGAGTTGCTGTCCAAGCAGGAGCAGATCCGGCAGGCTCATGATCATCTCATCCAGAATTCACACTCCATACTGGATGCTCAGGTACGTACTTGGTTATTATTTTTCTCATTTAAATTGCTTTCTTACTCGCACTTGTATGCTAACTAAACTTGTTTCGGGCTGCAGGAAGAGTTCAGAGCTAAGCAGGCCAACATCTTCGCGGCGCTGGACAAGCTCTACATCCTCCACAACGCCATCCTGGCCGAGTCCCGCTTCATCAAGGCCTTCTTCTTCTACTGCTGCATCGTGTTCCTCATCTACATGCTCACCAGCGCCAAGCAGACGTTCAGCATCAGAGGCCAACTTTACTTCGGTACGATCATTGTTTTTCTTCAGTTTTCTTCAGATCTGTACTGGTTGCTGCAACCCATTGCATCTATGTCACTGCATCTTGTTCGATTTTCTAACATCTTTTTGGGCAGGTTTGTGCATCACGCTCCTGCTAGAGATGGGCCTGATCAAGTACGCAGCGGGCGACTTCGACAACCAGTTCTGGGTCCTGTCCAAGGTGTTCTTGGTCAGATTGTTGTTCCTGGCTGTCGCCACGATTCAGATATTGCATTCCATATTCACGTTCAGGTGAGTAAGAAACCATGAATTTCCAGATTCCACACTTACAAAATTTGAAACCATGAATTTCACGTTCAGGGACTACGAAGTTCTGAACCACCGTCTGCTCCAGACGCTGGTGGAGAAGGTCCGGACGCTGGAGGAGAACGCGGGCGACAGGATGCTCCCGTACGGCTCGGAGAGCGAGGAGAGCCTGAGGAATTACTCGTGGGTCATCGACGAGCTGACGGATGAGGCGGACAGCACAGCCGACCCTACCTACGCCCTGCCGGAGCAAACCAGCCGGAGGTACAACAACGCCCTGCCGGAGGAGGTCGCCGAGAACTCCATCACGGCGTCGGGTAGCCGGAGGTACAACCTGCGGCAGCGGAGCAAGCAGTGATGGAGACGAGAGTTTTTGCTCCTCGCGGAAATGCGGGGTTCCCTTGTGATTTTATCTACGAGAAGAGGGTTTGCGGCAGTTCTTAGCTTGGGTGTGATGCTGTGATGTGTGATATACTAGTACGTCGTTTGTATTTAGCTGGCCCGTATGAGTTTTGGTTTTGCCAGTCAAGGATGTGTATAGTATAAGGATGTTGACGACATGTTTATAGCGAATTGAACTTAGTTGTAATGAAAGCTATCATTTTTTTAATAAAGTACTCTTTAATGAAAATCAATTCAAACTGTGTTCATGCCGCAAATTTTTCAGTTAGTCTAGCCTGACAGTTCAATAATTATTTTTAGGGGGGCAATTCGTTAACAGAAGTTCCCATGTGACCGTTGCGAACAATATGCCAATAAGCCTGCATTTTTTTTAGAGAAATCCAATAAGCCTGCATAGCATGAAGCTTTATACATGGGCCGATTATCTTGTGGATTAGTCCCACCTATCGTGTGTATTAGGATTCTGCAACATCCTACACGTTTCTAAAACACGGAGAATGTTGTTATGGCAACACGGCCTCGAGAGCCAACCCCCATGCGGACAAAAATAATCTGCAACATAATCTTTGCTGCAAAAAAAAAAAAAACTCTGCAACATTATCCTTGTTGCAAGAAAAATCTACACCACAACTTTGTTACAAATATATTTTGCAGCATTATGCCTGTTACAAAAAGTTCCGCAACAAAACCTATGTTGCAAAAGTGAAAAAAGTGAAGAACGACCCTTGACTCAGGATGATCGGCCGACGTGTAACACGCCAATCGATCTTTAATTTTTTTGCGACAAGACCTTTGTTGTAAAAAAATTGCAACAAGACCTCTCTTGCAAAAAATATAAAATTACATGCTCGTGTTGCGTGATTTGTAAAATTTTGCAACAAGACATTTGTTGTGAAAAAAATTTAAGCAAGGTCTCATTTGCAGAAAATTAAACAAATACAGGCACGGTTGATCTTTAAAATTTTTGCAACAAGATCTTTGTTGCGAATTTTTTTTGCAATAAGATCTTTGTTGCATAAAATAAAATAAAAAACATGCTCGGGTGATTGCAACAAGCAGACTGTTGCGGAAACGCCACTCTTATTGCAAAGGATGGTCACTTAGATTGGACGATCGGACGGTCATTAATGTGTTCATCTAATGATCAGCGAGGCGGCGGATCCTTTTTCAATTTTCGCCGGCGGACGCGTAGCGTCGCCCTATATCTAAAACGATGTTCCTGCCGTATTTTTTTTCAAAATCACACTAGCCTGACATTTCTTTAATGTGAGCTACCATGTTTTTTTAGGCCAATAAGCCCGCCAAGGCTATATGTCGCCTAAAGGCGATGTTTAGTGGGCCGGTCAGTAGCGAGGTTTAGTTCGCTGCGTGTTGTAGGTTCGTGTAGGTCCGGTTTACTAGAGTAATTTTTTCCCTTTGTTGTTTAATTTGTTTTTCGCCAGTTTCTTTCGTTATCCCTTTTTTCATTTTGCTCTGGTTTTCTTTAGTTTCTTCTTAGTTTTCTCTGTTTTTCTTTTATTTTTCTTTCTTTATTTACTTGGATTGTATTTTGCTGCATGACTTGTTTTTTCAGTACACAACATATATTTTTTTAGCACACGTGAAACATTTTTATGATACCTTTAGATATTGTTTAAATACATGATGTATACTATTTGAACATACATGTTCTGTACTTTTCTGAAGACAAAGTAAGACATTTTCAAATACATGTTATACATTTTTTAATAGAAGTAAACATTTTTTAAACCTATGGGAACTGTTTTATATTGTATAAATAATATTGAAATGTTACGAACATTTTTAAATCGATGGATTTTTCTGTAAAATGTCACGTACATTTTTACAGTAAGAATATAGTATTTTAATTTGGACATCATCTTTATGAAAGTGTCGGAAAATATTTTTGAAACTCGCAAACATTTTATAAAAATGGTAAGTACATTTGTTTGAATGTACGTAACATTTTTTTAGTGGCTTGAACATTTTAAGAACATTTCTAATTAAATAATATTAAAAAAATTGAACATTTTTTGGATGAAAACAAGGGTCACATCAGCATGATATCAGCACGCGAGGTCAATGGGTTGGCCGAGCAGTAGCTCATTGCAGACGACCCTGCAATTCGAATCGCTGAGGGTGACACATAATCAAATGTCAAGGATTCGCATAGGAATTTTAGAGAACCATAATCTTTAGGATTTTTTTCTTTGTTGGTTGTTTGATTCAAAGGATCGAATCCTACAAAAAAATAATCTAAGGATTTCTTTGTACTACTTCCCATATAATTTCTAGCATCTACTCAGACAACCCAAAATCCTATAGGATGGAGATGAGCATGACATTTCAATCCTATGTTTTTCCTAGTTCCCGCGTTTTCAAAATCCTGTAAATCAAAGAGGCCCTTAAAATAGATTATCACTGGTTTTATAGAGTTTCTAAAAATGTTAATGTTACACAAAGCACTTGACATTAAGTAATGGGAAACACTTAACATCACCCAGCAGACACGCGTCCAAGTGAGGGGGGCCTGCATACAGTCCTTCGCCGAACTCACTTCTGCAATAAGAGCTATGCTTCTCAAACATATGCAATATTGCACTGGTCTACAACGGGTCTACATTTTGCAACAAACTTCTCTTGCGAAATTTTTATGCAAAAAAAAAGTTACAACAAAACCACAATTGCAAAAAATGCAACAAAATAGGTGTTGCAAAAAAAATTACAACAAGACCAGTGTTATAATGGTGGAGGCATGCCCGGCCGCTTGATGCGGCAAATCTAACAGTTCCCGACCCGACTGATCTCGGCGAACGAGTAGCACGCCCCTTAAGGAAAATGTTCTTGTGTTGTGTTGTGCCACTGATATACCAACCATAACTTAGAGTCCACTTTATTGAATAAGCATGGAAGGTATTCCACATTGCTTGTTCACCCAATCTCGTGCAATGGAGGTATGGCCCGAGCTCAACTTAAAGGAAGCCATCCAAATAGTTTTTGTTGAAGAATTTTCTAGTTCGGTTACTATGAAAAATCTTGGGAGACAACGGTTAGCTTCGGGGAGCTGCCAATAGCAGAACCGATTGTTGCACATAAGTGCATAGAAACCATTTGGAAACATCAATAGGGAGTGTCGCTGATAAGGACATGACTACGTTGGATACGACCAAAAATATTGCATACATGTATATTTGTGAGGTGATTTCTAATGCAAACTATGCAACAATTTATTTATGTCATCCAGGACAAAAATACTTCATAGACTTTTGTGACATGTCTAATTGCAGGTGTATGGGACATTTGTACAATCCACATATGAAGATAAGGGAAAAAGAGAAGTTTAGGTGCTGTTCAAAAAGTTCTCTCACGTCACTTTTGGGCCAAGAGAAGATAGAGTCCAAGTCTCTCACGTTCTGCATCCCGATTCGGACTGCACAGACATACCTGACTCAAAACGGCAAGAACTCCTTCATACGGACTCCGAATTGGGTGTTTCTTTTTTGTTGGAAACTAGATTTCGTACACTTTCCAACCCAATTGGATTCACCTTCAAATTCGTCCGGAGCGTTGAGATATCGACGAAACAATCTGACGCTGCAGCAGAATCCGAGTCAAACTACAAGTCCAAAGGTGTTGCATCACCTCCACTTGGGCCCATGAGCCTTGTACGACCTAGGGTTAGTTTTAGGCTGCCTTGGGACGTCCTTCCACCTCCTTGGCCGCCACCCCTTGCTCCTATATAAGTAGATCCATCTAGTAGCTTTTTCTTTGGGATTTGTTTAGTCAAAAGTTAGCCATTGCAACTTCGTGTACTTCGTTTGTGTCCAACGACCAGACCAAGACCGCTCACGGATCCCCACCTTTATCAATACTTCATTTATATTTGCAATATTCAGATTGCTTTATCATATTCTTGCTTGTTCTTCGATTGCATGCAGGAATAGACCTTCGTGGTCAGGCTGATCATGCTTCTGGCATCGTCAGTAACCCCTTGAGATTGGTTTAGCGATTGCAAGGCGCAACGTCGTGCACGTTTGTAGTCGGATCGTCAAAGTCGTCTTCACCAAATCGATAGTTATCATCCCATCGAAAGATCGGGCCCCTCGCCTCTATCAGTCGCTTCGTGATGGACAATCTCATTTCGTACAAGCAACTATAGACGCAGATGTTCAGACATATCACATGTGACATGTAACAACCATTCAGGTCTTGTGTTCACCTTTAAGCACCAGCGGCAACGACTAGATATCCGACATGGAATTCCAAAGAATGGTAGCATGGGGGCAGTGACACAAACATGAAACGTGGTCTCCTCCTCAATATCACATATTGGGCAACTATCATTTGTTCAAAGGGTTATTGCGTGCATTCCCACGTAGGCGGTAATCATTTGAAGTTCACCATGCGAACACACAAACTTTTGGAGGTGCCAAACTGCCACATTTACGCTTTTCAGTAGTTGTGATCTTCGTGTGGTGACCTGCTAGAGGAGCATTGTGTTGACTGATATAGTTCATCGAAAGCCAACTGATAGGCACTACGAAAAGAAAAAAAATCCTAATGGTTCACCCGCCCAAGCAATAAAATCCTCGCCATTCGAAGCACACAGTTTCAACTTCAGTAGCGCCCGATCGTGTCCACATCCCAAGATCCATTCACGGTAATCAAGTCAGACACCCAACGAAGGCAACATTTTCCTTTCCGCTAAACCACGTTAATATCGAGACCCCTAGGTATCCACTTATCTATCATATTCTGACTTTTGTCCCATTTACCAATCCTCCATGGTAAACGCATTTTTGGCATATCAAGTCTGTGGGCAATACCTTGCCAGGAATATGTGGCTTTCAACAATCGTGCATACAAACTTTCAGGATTCATAAGTAGACGCCAAGCTTGGCGCGCAAGTCCCAATCCACCCAAACTTTTTGGTTCTATTAGATGTTCCCACGATTTTCAATGAGTCCTTCTTTTACCCTTCTTCGATCCCCATCAATAATTCCTGATCATCTCATTTAGATCATCACATAGGCCGAGAGATAACTTGAATATACTCATAATAAATATTTTAATTGCATGTGCAATCGACTTATTGAGAGTTTCCTTTCCACCTTGAGACATGCAGCCCCACATCATCATGCATTTTGATAACTTGGACTGCAAATGTTAAAACTTGCCTCTTTTCATATGCCCATTAGGCGTCGGTAAACTCAAAAAATTCTCTTCAAAGGTTATATTATCCACAAGTAGTTGAGATCCGACTTTCGCTTGCGAGTAATGGAACAAGAGTTCCTGAAGAAAATCAAACACTTTATTTGGTTCAACAACTTACCCGTTCCAGATTCATAAGAGTTCCCCGCAAAAAAAATAGATTCATAAGAGTTCAAAACATTTTTTACATTTACTTCTGCATCTCGCGTCTGCCGCCCTCGAAAGCGAACTACGTGTGGATTAGTCCCACCTATCGTGTGTATTAGGATTCTGCAACATCCTACATGTTTCTAAAACACGGAGAATGTTGTTATGGCAACACGGCCTCGAGAGCCAACCCCCATGCGGACAAAAATAATCTGCAACATAATCTTTGCTGCAAAAAAAAACTCTGCAACATTATCCTTGTTGCAAGAAAAATCTACACCACAACTTTGTTACAAATATATTTTGCAGCATTATGCCTGTTACAAAAAGTTCCGCAACAAAACCTATGTTGCAAAAGTGAAAAAAGTGAAGAACGACCCTTGACTCAGGATGGCCGGCCGACGTGTAACACGCCAATCGATCTTTAATTTTTTTGCGACAAGACCTTTGTTGTAAAAAAATTGCAACAAGACCTCTCTTGCAAAAAATATAAAATTACATGCTCGTTTTGCGTGATTTGTAAAATTTTGCAACAAGACATTTGTTGTGAAAAAAAATTAAGCAAGGTCTCATTTGCAGAAAATTAAACAAATACAGGCACGGTTGATCTTTAAAATTTTTGCAACAAGATCTTTGTTGCGAATTTTTTTTGCAACAAGATCTTTGTTGCATAAAATAAAATAAAAAACATGCTCGGGTGATTGCAACAAGCAGACTGTTGCGGAAACGCCACTCTTATTGCAAAGGATGGTCACTTAGATTGGACGATCGGACGGTCATTAATGTGTTCATCTAATGATCAGCGAGGCGGCGGATCCTTTTTCAATTTTCGCCGGCGGACGCGTAGCGTCGCCCTATATCTAAAACGATGTTCCTGCCGTATTTTTTTTCAAAATCACTCTAGCCTGACATTTCTTTAATGTGAGCTACCATGTTTTTTTAGGCCAATAAGCCCGCCAGGGCTATATGTCGCCTAAAGGCGATGTTTAGTGGGCTGGTCAGTAGCGAGGTTTAGTTCGCTACGTGTTGTAGGTTCGTGTAGGTCCGGTTTACTAGAGTAATTTTTTCCCTTTGTTGTTTAATTTGTTTTTCGCCAGTTTCTTTCCTTATCCCTTTTTTCATTTTGCTCTGGTTTTCTTTAGTTTCTTCTTAGTTTTCTCTGTTTTTCTTTTATTTTTCTTTCTTTATTTACTTGGATTGTATTTTTCTGCATGACTTGTTTTTTCAGTACACAACATATATTTTTTTAGCACACGTGAAACATTTTTATGATACCTTTAGATATTGTTTAAATACATGATGTATACTATTTGAACATACATGTTCTGTACTTTTCTGAAGACAAAGTAAGACATTTTCAAATACATGTTATACATTTTTTAATAGAAGTAAACATTTTTTAAACCTATGGGAACTGTTTTATATTGTATAAATAATATTGAAATGTTACGAACATTTTTAAATCGATGGATTTTTCTGTAAAATGTCACGTACATTTTTACAGAAAGAATATAGTATTTTAATTTGGACATCATCTTTATGAAAGTGTTGGAAAATATTTTTGAAACTCGCAAACATTTTATAAAAATGGTAAGTACATTTGTTTGAATGTACGTAACATTTTTTTAGTGGCTTGAACATTTTAAGAACATTTCTAATTAAATAATATTAAAAAAATTGAACATTTTTTGGATGAAAACAAGGGTCACGTCAGCATGATATCAGCACGCGAGGTCAATGGGTTGGCCGAGCAGTAGCTCATTGCAGACGACCCTGCAATTCGAATCGCTGAGGGTGACACATAATCAAATGTCAAGGATTCGCATAGGAATTTTAGAGAACCATAATCTTTAGGATTTTTTTCTTTGTTGGTTGTTTGATTCAAAGGATCGAATCCTACAAAAAAATAATCTAAGGATTTCTTTGTACCACTTCCCATATAATTTCTAGCATCTACTCAGACAACCCAAAATCCTATAGGATGGAGATGAGCATGACATTTCAATCCTATATTTTTCCTAGTTCCCGCGTTTTCAAAATCCTGTAAATCAAAGAGGCCCTTAAAATAGATTATCACTGGTTTTATAGAGTTTCTAAAAATGTTAATGTTACACAAAGCACTTGACATTAAGTAATGGGAAACACTTAACATCACCCAGCAGACACGCGTCCAAGTGAGGGGGGCCTGCATACAGTCCTTCGCCGAACTCACTTCTGCAATAATAGCTTTGCTTCTCAAACATATGCAATATTGCACTGGTCTATAACGGGTCTACATTTTGCAACAAACTTCTCTTGCGAAATTTTTATGCAAAAAAAAAGTTACAACAAAACCACAATTGCAAAAAATGCAACAAAATAGGTGTTGCAAAAAAAAATACAACAAGACCAGTGTTATAATGGTGGAGGCATGCCCGGCCGCTTGATGCGGCAAATCTAACAGTTCCCGACCCGACTGATCTCGGCGAACGAGTAGCACGCCCCTTAAGGAAAATGTTCTTGTGTTGTGTTGTGCCACTGATATACCAACCACAACTTAGTGTCCATTTTATTGAATAAGCATGGAAGGTATTCAACATTGCTTGTTCACCCAATCTCGTGCAATGGAGGTATGGCCCGAGCTCAACTTAAAGGAAGCCATCCAAATAGTTTTTGTTGAAGAATTTTCTAGTTCGGTTACTATGAAAAATCTTGGGAGACAACGGTTAGCTTCGGGGAGCTGCCAATAGCAGAACTGATTGTTGCACATAAGTGCATAGAAACCATTTGGAAACATCAATAGGAAGTGTCGGTGATAAGGACATGACTACCTTGGATACGACCAAAAATATTGCATACATGTATATTTGTGAGGTGATTTCTAATGCAAACTATGCAACAATTTATTTATGTCATCCAGGACAAAAATACTTCACAGACTTTTGTGACATGTCTAATTGCAGGTGTATGAGACATTTGTACAATCCACATATGAAGATAAGGGAAAAAGAGAAGTTTAGGTGCTGTTCAAAAAGTTCTCTCACGTCACTTTTGGGCCAAGAGAAGATAGAGTCCAAGTCTCTCACGTTCTGCATCCAGATTCGGACTGCACAGACATACCTGACTCAAAACGGCAAGAACTCCTTCATACGGACTCCGAATTGGGTGTTTCTTTTTTGTTGGAAACTAGATTTCGTACACTTTCCAACCCAATTGGATTCACCTTCAAATTCATCCGGAGCGTTGAGATATCGACGAAACAATCTGACGCTGCAGCAGAATCCAAGTCAAACTACAAGTCCAAAGGTGTTGCATCACCTCCACTTGGGCCCATGAGCCTTGTACGACCTAGGGTTAGTTTTAGGCTGCCTTGGGACGTCCTTCCACCTCCTTGGCCGCCACCCCTTGCTCCTATGTAAGTAGATCCATCTAGTAGCTTTTTCTTTGGGATTTGTTTAGTCAAAAGTTAGCCATTGCAACTTCGTGTACTTCGTTTGTGTCCAACGACCAGACCAAGACCACTCACGGATCCCCACCTTTATCAATACTTCATTTATATTTGCAATATTCAGATTGCTTTATCATATTCTTGCTTGTTCTTCGATTGCATGCAGGAATAGACCTTCGTGGTCAGGCTGATCATGCTTCTGGCATCGTCAGTAACCCCTTGAGATTGGTTTAGCGATTGCAAGGCGCAACGTCGTACACGTTTGTAGTCGGATCGTCAAAGTCGTCTCCACCAAATCGATAGTTATCATCTCATCGAAAGATCGGGCCCCTCGCCTCTATCAGTCGCTTCGTGATGGACAATCTCATTTCGTACAAGCAACTATAGACGCAGATGTTCAGACATATCACATGTGACATGTAACAACCATTCAGGTCTTGTGTTCACCTTTAAGCACCAGCGGCAACGACTAGATATCCGACATGGAATTCCAAAGAATGGTAGCATGGGGGCAGTGACACAAACATGAAACGTGGTCTCCTCCTCAATATCACATATTGGGCAACTATCATTTTTTCAAAGGGTTATTGCGTGCATTCCCACGTAGGCAGTAATCATTTGAAGTTCACCATGCGAACACACAAACTTTTGGAGGTGCCAAACTGCCACATTTACGCTTTTCAGTAGTTGTGATCTTCGTGTGGTGACCTGCTAGAGGAGCATTGTGTTGACTGATATAGTTCATCGAAAGCCAACTGATAGGCACTACGAAAAGAAAAAAATCCTAATGGTTCACCCGCCCAAGCAATAAAATCCTCGCCATTCGAAGCACACAGTTTCAGCTTCAGTAGCGCCCGATCGTGTCCACATCCCAAGATCCATTCACGGTAATCAAGTCAGACACCCAACGAAGGCAACATTTTCCTTTCCGTTAAACCACGTTAATATCGAGACCCCTAGGTATCCACTTATCTATCATATTCTGACTTTTGTCCCATTTACCAATCCTCCATGGTAAACGCATTTTTGGCATATCAAGTCTGTGGGCAATACCTTGCTAGGAATATGTGGCTTTCAACAATCGTGCATACAAACTTTCAGGATTCATAAGTAGACGCCAAGCTTGGCGCGCAAGTCCCAATCCACCCAAACTTTTTGGTTCGATTAGATGTTCCCACGATTTTCAATGAGTCCTTCTTTTACCCTTCTTCGATCCCCATCAATAATTCTTGATCATCTCATTTAGATCATCACATAGGCCGAGAAATAACTTGAATATACTCATAATAAATATTTTAATTGCATGTGCAATCGACTTATTGAGAGTTTCCTTTCCACGTTGAGACATGCAGCCCCACATCATCATGCATTTTGATAACTTGGACTGCAAATGTTAAAACTTGCCTCTTTTCATATGCCCATTAGGCATCGGTAAACTCAAAAAATTCTCTTCAAAGGTTATATTATCCACAAGTAGTTGAGACCCGACTTTCGCTTGCGAGTAATGGAACAAGAGTTCCTGAAGAAAATCAAACACTTTATTTGGTTCAACAACTTACCCGTTCCAGATTCATAAGAGTTCCCCGCAAAAAAATTAGATTCATAAGAGTTCAAAACATTTTTTACATTTACTTCTGCATCTCTATTTGCTCCAAGAATAGTAAGCTATCATCTACAAAAAAAAGATGAGAAATCCCAGGAGCACTTCGGCATATTTTTACATGGGAATTTTTCTCTCTTGAATACCTCTATTCATAAGAGCAGAAAGACCATGGACAACAAAGAGAAACAAACACGGATAGAGTGTATCACCTTGTGGTAGACCACGCGATAGTGCAAACGAGCCCAGAGTTCCATTTAATTTGATACAATATCTCACAGTGGTGACACATGTCATGATCCACTCCATTTTGTGAGCAAAACCCACCTTTTGCATCATTTGCTTAAGGTAGTCTCATAGTTTTCACTTTCGAAACCAATTTTTTTCGCTCACCCTTGAAAGCACCGAAATTTCGGAAATTTCATAAATTTTGAAAACCATTTCGAGCAAATTAATGATTTTTTTAAGTAAATTTGAATAAATTCGAACACACAGTATTGAATAAGTAACTTTTTAGCACGAATTTTTCATCAGAACTCGTCTAACCGAATGGTGCGATCACTACTTCAGTCTTTGTAGATGTAGATCCAGGTTCAAATCCCAGTGACATATATTTTTTTCAAATTTTCGTATAGCAGGAATAGTAAAGTAATAAAAAAATTGCGCCCCTGGGATTCGAACCGAGGCCCTTAAGTATATTAAATAACACCAGCCTACTACTGTGCTAAGCATATGAATACATCTAAGTTTGATTCCAGCCCTCTCTTATACGTTTAATTTTAAAATACCGAAATAATTTAAATGAAATGTAAATGTTTCGAGGACCCTCGAAATGAGCGAAATTTCGAGAAATTTCGGAAATTTCGTCGATTTTTTTTTCCTACGGTCTCAATCAACTCTTTTGTAAGCTTTTGATGAATCAAGCTTGTAAACATAGAAGCTTTTTATGGGATCCTTCTCCTGGTTGATGTGATGTATGCATGCAAATGCAATGTAGGCATTATCAATTATCAATCTGTCAGAAATGAAAGCACTATGTGAAGGGTAAATATTGCCATCAAGCAATGGTCTAAGCCTATTAACCAATCATTTAGACACAATCTTATAAATGACATTGCACAAGCTTATTGGTCTGAAATCAGTAAGCTTCACCGGGTTAGAAATTTTTGGGACAAACACGATAATAATATCATCTACATATTCCGGTACAATATCACAATGGAAGATTTCCGTAACCGCTTTGATTACATTCTATTTAACCGTAGGCCAGTGTTGTCCCACAAATCAGTCCGGAAACCCATGTAGCCCCGGGGCCTTTAATGGTCTAATCTGAAACAAAGCATCCGAATTTTCATTGTCAGAGAAGTCAACGTAAAAAATAATCATTAAGCTCATCCAACAGGACGCGTACACCTCGGACGAGCACAAGGCTAATTTTTTTAAAATAATACATTTTTTAAATTAATTTTCATAAATATTACGCTGGATAAAACAAATTTAAAAATAATACACCGTCGGCCCGCTGCAGGCTGATTGGGCCTAGTCGGCCCACAGCAGGCCGATTGGATTCCAGTCGGCCTACAGCTGGCCGACTGGCCCCTGTCGGCCCACTGTGGGCTGATTGGGTCCTGTCGGCCCATTGTGGGCCGACTGGAGCTAATTGGCTCGCTGTGGGCTAATTGTTTTTGCAAAAAAAGTAGGCATACAAAATATATGTTTAAAAAATGTTAATCATGTAATTAAAAAATGTTAAACGTGTATAAAAAATGTTCCTGGTGTATAAAAATATGTACAATATATATGCAAAAAAATTGACTAAAAATATGTTTTAAAAAGTGTTAATCATGTATTTAAAAATTGTTAAATATGTGTATACAAAATGTTCCTTATCTATAAAAAAATATACAATGTGTATGAAAAAAAGTTGACACCAAAAAAATATGATTGAAAAAAATGTTAATCATGTATTTGAAAAAAATGTTCCTTATCTATACAAAAAATATAGAATGTGTATGAAAAAAAGTTGACACCAAAAAAATATGTTTGAAAAAAATGTTCCTTATCTATACAAAAAATATAGAATGTGTATGAAAAAAAGTTGACAGCAAAAAAATATGTTTGAAAAAAATGTTAATCATGTATTTGAAAAAAATGTTAATCATGTATTTGAAAAAATGTTCCTTATCTATACAAAAAATATAGAATGTGTATGAAAAAAAGTTGACATCAAAAAAATATGTTTGAAAAAAAATGTTAATCATGTATTTGAAAAAATGTTCAACGAATACACAAAAATGTTTCATGTATTGGAATGAAAGGTTAAACGTGTATAACAATGTTCCAGCTCCGAATCCGGTATGGGAGCGTCACGGACCTAAGGCCCAGTTCTTTTGAGCAGATTATGGAGAATCTTGGTCCCGAAAATCCTGAGCGAAAAGAACTCGATTGAACTTCCAAAATCTCAACCGGATTCTCCAGAATCCTAGTGCAATCCCAAAATCCCAAAATACCTGGTTTCTCCCACAATCTCAGGATTCTGGCAAGTCCCACCAACAAAAACGTTTCGAAGTATAGCTCTACCCCTATTGTATCACGTATTTACGTTCAAAATGCCACCCCATAGTCCAGACTGGGACCCCGAAAACGAGCGGACGCACCCGACCGCTCGCTCGTCTCCCAGTTCTCGCACCGCATCCAAGCCGCCCCCGCCCCCGCCGGCCAGCCCGCCCCCGTCCCCAGCCAGCCCACCCCCGCCCCCACCGGCCAACCTCCCTTGCCCGGGCCCCGCCCTCCTCGCCCGGCAGTTTGCCCCGCCTCGTCAGCTTCGCGGCAGCGGCTAGGGTTGCTGCGCCGCCGCCGGCCAGGCCAAGCCG
>LR738713.1:491106939-491143871 GCA_902687465.1 Secale cereale | reverse complement strand
GGGGGGGGTGAATAGGCAACTAACAATTTTTAGCTTTTCTTAACCACTTTAAATTAAACGACAAAGTAAGTTGTCTAGATAATCTATTAAGGTGACAACTAAAGGAAATGAGGATAACCACTACACAAGCATGCTATAGGATTTAACAAGTAATGCATGCAAAAGTAAAGGTAAGAAATAACCCCAAGTGGAACCGGTGGAGACGAGGATGTGTTGCCGAAGTTCCTTCCCTTTGAGGGGAAGTACGTCTCCGTTGGAGCGGTGTGGAGGCACACTGCTCCCCAAGAAGCCACTAGGGCCACCGTATTCTCCTCACGCCCTCACACGATGCAAGGTGCCGTGATTCCACTAGTGGTGCCCTTGAAGGCGGCGACCGAACCTTTGCAAACAAGGTTGGGGCTATCTCCACAACTTGGAGGCTCCCAACAAAACCACGAAGCTTCACCACAATGGAATATGGCTTCGCGGTGACCTCAACCGTCTAGGGTGCTCAAACACCCAAGAGTAACAAGATCCGCAAGGGATTAGTGGGGAGAATCAAATATCTCTTGGTGGAAGTGTAGATCGATGCCTCCTCAAGCAATCCCGAGCAAATCAACAAGTTTGATTGGCTAGGGAGAGAGATCGGGCGGAAATGGAGCTTTTGGAGCAACAATGGAGTAGTGGGGGAAGAGGTAAGTCTTCTAGGAGAAGAAGACCCCCTATATATAGTGGGGGAACAAATCCAACCGTTATTGGAGTTTTCAGCCCGCAGAGAGCAGTAGTACCGCGCATGAGTTGCGGTACTACCGCTGGCTGAGCGGTACTACCGCTTTGAGAGCGGTACTACCGCTTAGGCAAAAGAGTGCGACATGATTGACAACCACGGATGAAATAAATTACATCCGTGGCTACATCCGCAGGGAAAACGGTAGTAGCAAAATGCGACACGGTACTACCGCTTAGGATAAGCGGTGCTACCGCATTGGATGCGGAAGTAAAAAATTACTTCCGCATCCACTTCTGTACTTAGAATCAGCGCCTGGGCCAGATACACGATACTACCGCTCTGGGGACGCGGTACTACCGTGGGAGCGGTACTACCGTGTCGGCAGGCGGTACTACCGTGTAACTGTGCGGTACTACTGCTTGGTTGAGTGGTACTACCGCTTGCCAGGCAGATGATCAGTAAAGAAGTCACAGTTTTGCATATACGAAAAATAACCGGTTGGACCTCCAGAGAAGCAAGGAAAGGTGGTGCGAGAGTAGGATGTGTACGTGTTGATTCTACCCAAACCTTTCCGACGCGGACCCCCTCTTAATAGTACGGCTTTCCTATTACTCAAAGCCACCGACAGGGAGCAAAAAGAAAACACCGTCTTCCATAGAATCCGAGGGGCAAACAATCATTTTGTGCCTAAGGGAGATATACCTGTATGAGCTTAGAACACACGATCAGTCCGCAAATGCATTGTCATCAATCACCAAAACTACTTAGGGAGAAATATGCCATTACAATCTCCCCCTTTTTGGTGTATTGATGACAATACTTGATTTGCACAGGGAAGAAATAATAGAGTATGCAATCCAAGCCCTAGAGTATAGGTGAGCTCCTCCTGGATGTGTGCCTTCACAAGATTGTGCTTTGGACTGCACAGCACACATACTAGGTACAGTGCTCCCCTATAATCTACACACGAGATACTCTATATAAAAACTAACTGCTCTGGATAAACATTAAAGACATAATGATAAGTTCAACGATAACGGGGCATATGTCTTACACCATATGAAAGTCACACGCACACGACACAAACACGCAAATAAACCAGAGTTCAACGAAGCACAAAAGCACAAGACGCAAATCACTCTCCCCCTTTGTCATCGAGACACCACAAAGGGGAAAGAGGACACTAAGACAGGTGGCAGCCCTGGAGAAACTCAGTCGTCGTACTCATCATCAGACTCTGGCTGCTCCTCCTGATACTCCTCATCAGACTCGGACCACTTGTACCCCTGGCGAGCCATCCAAGTAGCCTCAGGGGTGATGTTATCCTCAGACCCATTGGATACTTCCTCGCCATAGACTGACAGAATCTTCTTGTCACGCTGGCGCGTCTTCTTGTCAGTCACATGAGCCCGATATTGCCCCTTAGCCTGCATACAGAAGAGGGCCTTCATCTTCTGCTTAAGCTTTTTAGCCCACGAAGGCTCCTCCACAGCAGCAGAAGAAGAAGGGGAAAATCTGCCAAAGCGCACATCAGCAGCCTCCTCCACAGGCTCCTCCTCAGTGCCCATCTGGGCAGCAGCAGCCTGAGCACGAGTGGTGGTGTTGGCCCATCGAGTCTTGACGCGAAGACGGATGGGATCATGACGGAAGCAGTCAGCCTCGAACTCCTCCTCTGGGTACAACTTCTCCCAAGTCTTGGAGATCAGCAAAAACAGGTATGGACCATAGATGGGTACCTTACGAGAGTAGATGGCAAAACGGAGCTCATTCCACATGATGTGGGAAATATCAAGTGGTGCAGTCTGGGTTGAGTGAGCCTCTTGACACATCAGCAGCATGTCCACCAGGTAAGCATGGACCTTGTCCTTATCTCCAACTCGAGGGAACAGAGTGTTGCGAAAGATCCGGTACATGATGTCCAAGAAGGGGTTCAGCACCCAAGTCCTTTTGCCACTAGCAAGAGTCTTCTCCTCATAAAATGGAAGCAGCCTGTCTTTGTTGGCAGACTCAGGGTTGGCGTGAGGCCGAAATCCAATTGGGTTGTGGAGACCCTCATCAGGTAACTGAAGGAGAGCCATGAACTCCTTCCAAGAAGAGGTCATCTTGTGCCCATTGGTCATCCATGTCATGGGGCGATCCTCCTTGGTTTAGAAATTGACAGAGGCATAGAACTGAGCAATAATTTCTGGATCAAAGTCATTCTGGAAGGTCATGATGTGCTCCAGGCCCAACTGCTCGATCAGGTCAAGAGCCTCTGCAAAGTATGCCCTGTTCTGGTCCTTCCTCATGTGAGCCACATCCACCCAATGAGCATCACATAAAGATTTGTCTTGGTCTTGAGCACCTCATGGTAGATGCGAAACTGCTGCTTGGTCCAGAAGATATCATCTCCAGGGAAGTGCTCACGGGGTTCTCCATATGGGTTGAGCTTCCTTCGTGACATGAACTCAGCAGCAGGCATCTCCTCCATAGACATGGAGGATTCCTTACGCTTGTTGGCTGAAGTCTTGTACCTGCGCTGGGGATTGGAGCCCTCTGGCACATCACTTGGGGTACGCAGACGCTTGGATCCGGTGTCGCGGACAGGGTTGGTACGACGACCCTCAAAACCGGAGCCACCACCTAAAAACACAAACACAAGACCACGACAACACAAACACAAGAAGAATCAATGCCAAAGCCTCGATAAACACAAGAAACCAGGAGAAATAGGAAATAGATCATGCTACGAAGAAAATCTGATACAAGCGGTAGTACTGCTGACCCTACGCGGAAGTAAAAAATTAGTACCGCAGGGTAAGCGGTAGTACCGCATGACGGATGCGGTAGTACCGCATACACTGCGGTAGTAATATTTTACTTCCGCAAAAAGAAGCGGAACTAAAAAATTAGTACCGCAATGTAAGCGGTAGTACCGCATACGTTGCGGTAGTAATATTTTACTTCCGCAAGAAGAAGCGGAACTAAAAAATTAGTACCGCAATGTAAGCGGTAGTACCGCATATGGAAGCGGTAGTACCGCATACGTTGCGGTAGTAAGATTTTACTTCCGCAAGAGGAGCGGAAGTAAAAAAATAGTGCTGCATGCGGAGCGGTAGTACCGCACTAGGTCGCGGTAGTACCGCTCGGCAAGCAGTACTGGATTTTTACTTCCGCCCGAGCGGTAGTACCGTTGCGGACAGCGGTAGTACCGCTCAGGTCAGATCAGATCTGGACCAGATCGTGCGGTAGTACCGCGGTTCTCCAGCGGTAGTACCGCACGAAACATATCTGAGAAGAGCAGATCTAGAAACGGCCAAAGAGATCGACTCACGGTACTACGGCTGATCATAGTAACTTCGTAGCAACAAATATAATCGTATTTCTAGTGCACAAACACTCTCCCACATCCTAAGCATCCATGGATAAGATCATGAAGAACACAAGAACACTAAGCATCTCCCCTAACCCTAAAAACACAGGCAAGGCAATAAGAAGAAGGGAAAAGGGGAGAAACCTTCATCCATGGCAAGAGGGCGTGGTGGGGATCGATCCCACCGGTCGGAATGCGAGGAGAGCGGCCGAGGGAGGAGATCCGGCGAGGTCCTCCGGCGGCGTTCTTGATAGAGAGAGACAGGGACGACGTGGGGGTTAGGAGTGAATGGGTATGGGGGAGATGGAACTCCCCCTGCCTGCTTATAACCCCCACTCGTTCGGATATGTGCGGTAGTACCGCGATCATCGCGGTAGTACCGCTTGCGCGATAGTACCGCTTGCGCGATAGTACCGCTCGCCAGGCGGTAGTACCGCCCTACCAGCGGCGGTAAAAAAATTACTGCCGTGCTGGATGTGCGGTAGTACCGTATGTCCTTTGCGGTAGTACCGTAATTGATCACGGTAGTACCGCTCCCCCAAAAAAAATGCACGAAAAGACAAGAGGCTTTAAGCACTAGAGAGAGTAAAAGAACCATGTGCACAAGCAAAACAAGTAACACAAATTCCTCATAAGAGGGCGGTGGCCGAGGCCACCTATGTTTGAGTTTTATAGATATGGCACCGCGAAGAATTATCCTTGGGCCCATGATCAAAACTCGACTTGAAGCATTTAAGCCAACTATGTATGGCAAATGATGAAGATTTGGTTAGTTTATGCATAATAGGGGGAGGAATAGTTCATTGAGAGAACAATACTCCCCCTTAGTCCATGCCTACATCTAGACAAGATAGCTATGTCGAGTGTGAGGAGTGTGTGCACAGATTCAAGCCACATTGCTCAAATCGATGATATTTAGCTCATGCCTTAACTCGCGAAATCTTGCTTCATCCAGAGGCTTCGTGAAGATGTCTGCAAGGTTATCATGAGTGTTGACGTAGTGAAGCTCGATTTCTCCTTGCCTTATGTGATCCCAGATGAAGTGATACCGAATCTCAATATGCTTCGTCTTGAAGTGAAGCACCGGGTTGAGAGAAATCTTGATGGCACTTTCATTGTCATACCAAAGAGGCACTTTGTCACAAGTGACACCGTAATCCTTTAAAGTTTGCCTCATCCATAAGAGTTGAGCACAACAATTGCCAGCGGCCACATATTCTGCTTCGGTGGACGAGAGAGATACACAACTTTGCTTTTTGGAAGACCAACTAACAAGAGAGCAACCAAGAAATTGGCACCCTCCCGATGTGGACTTCCTATCCACTTTGTCTCCCGCCCAGTCAGAATCAGAGAAACCAACAAGGTTGAAATTTGCTCCTCTTGGGTACCATAAGCCAAAGTTTGGGGTATGAGCCAAATATCGAAAGATTCGCTTGACAGCCACAAAGTGACTTTCCTTAGGTGAGGCTTGAAACCGTGCACAAATTCCCACACTCAACATAATGTCCGGTCTAGATGCACAAAGGTAAAGCAAGGATCCGATCATAGAGCGATATACCTTTTGATCCACCGCTTTACCATTGGGATCAATGTCAAGTTGGCATTTGGTTGGCATCGGAGTAGTAGCCGGCTTGACATCACTAAGATTGAACCTTTTGAGCATGTCTTGAGTATACTTGGATTGTTTGATGAAGATGCCTTCTCTTCGTTGTTTGATCTCAAATCCAAGGAAGTACTTCAACTCTCCCATCATGGACATCTCAAAATGTGTGGTCATGAGTGCGGCGAACTCATCATTGAAAGCTTTGTTAGGAGAACCAAAGATAATATCATCAACATATAGTTGGCATACAAACAACTCCCCTTCGACCTTCTTAGTAAAAAGAGTGGGGTCGATTTTCCCAATTTCAAACCCACGATCTTGTAACAACTCGGTAAGGTGCTCATACCACGCTCGTGGGGCTTGTTTAAGGCCATAGAGTGCCTTATCAAGTTGATACACATGAGTGGGGAACTTAGGATCCTCGAACCCCGGGGGTTGTTTAACATACACCAACTCATTAATGGGACCATTAAGAAATGCACTTTTCACATCCATTTGTTGCAATTTAAAGTTATGATGGGAAGCATAGGCAAGCAACAAACGAATGGATTCAAGACGAGCAACGGGGGCAAAGGTTTCACTGTAGTCGATACCCTTGACTTGGGAGTAGCCTTGAGCCACCAGACGTGCCTTGTTGCGGATGACAATGCCATGGGCATCTTGCTTGTTCTTAAAGATTCATTTGGTTCCAATGACATTATGGTTCTCCTTTGGTCTTGGCACCAGACGCCACACTTTGTTGCGCTCGAAGTTATTGAGTTCTTCATGCATGGCATTGAGCCAGTCGGGGTCTTCGAGCGCCTCATAAACCTTCTTAGGTTCAACAAAGGAGACAAAAGCTTGATGAGCACAATAGTTTGCTAATTGTCTACGAGTGCTTACCCCCCTTTTGATGCTTCCTAAAATGTTCTCGATGTGATGTTCGTTGGAAGCAAGCCTGGAGGCAACTTTTGCAGCACGGCGCTCTAATTGCTCTTCAAGTGATAGCTGAGGAGCACTGAGTTGATCATCTTGAGCGTCAACAGGAGCTAGATCTTGATCTTGAGCTTCCTCTTGACCTTGATCTTGCTCGGGGGACTGAACTTGGCCTTGTGCATCAATTGGTGGTTCTTCACCAACTTGAGATTGATCTTGCACTTGGCCTTGTTCATCAGGTTGAGGGCCTTCACTTTGTTCTTCGGAAGCGTGTGGGTCTTGGGTTGGTGATGGTTCCACTTGAGTGGAACATTGTCCTTCTCCTTCGGCCACAAGGGGTTCCTCAACGGGTAGGATATATCCAACACCCATTCTTCTTATGGCTTGAGGAGGAATTTCATCACCTGCATCACAAGTACCACTTTGCTCCACTTGGGAGCCGTTATTTTCATCAAACTCTATGTTACTCTTCTCCTCTATGAGTCCAGTGGACTTGTTGAGGACACGGTAAGCATGAGAGTTTGTAGCATAACCAACAAATATGCCCTCATGAGCTCTAGATTCAAATTTAGACAAACGAACACCTTTCTTGAGAATGAAACACTTACACCCGAACACCCGGAAGTACTTGAGATTGGGCTTGTTACCGGTAAGAATCTCATACGGAGTTTTGTTCAAGCCTTTGCGGAGATAGAGGCGATTTGAAGCATGGCAGGCGGTGTTGATGGCTTCGGCCCAAAAGTTGTATGGAGAGTTGAATTCAGCCATCATGGTTCTTGCAGCATCTATTAAAGTTCGGTTCTTTCTCTCCGCTACACCGTTTTGTTGAGGGGTATACGGGGCTGCATATTGATGTTTGATCCCCTCATCACCAAGAAACTCATCCAGGGTGTAGTTCTTGAACTCGGTGCCATTGTCACTTCTGATCATCAAAATCTTTGCTTCATGTTGTCGTTGAGCTTCATTTGCAAAGTTGATGACGGTTTGTTGGGTCTCACTCTTCTTCTTGAAGAAGTATACCCAGGTATATCTTGAGTAATCGTCCACAATCACCAAGCAATACTTCCTACCCCCAAGACTATCAAAAGTAGGAGGCCCAAAGAGGTCCATGTGGAGGAGCTCTAGGGGTCTCTTTGAGTAGATGATAGTCGTGGGAGGGTGAGCCTTCTCATGTAATTTTCCTTCAATGCACGCCGTGCAAGCACGATCTTTGGCAAAACTAACATTTGTTAGTCCTCGGACATGGTCCCCCTTGAGAAGACTTTGCAAAGATCTCATATTGACATGGGCCAAACGGCGATGCCAAAGCCATCCCACATCAACTTTAGCCATTAGGCATGTCGCGACCTTAGTGGGTTGCTTTGAGAAGTTAACCACATAAAGACCGTTCTCGACATGCCCAACATAGGCTACTTTAAGAGTCTTGCTCCACAAGAGGGCCACAATATCAATATCAAAGAATGTAGCAAAGCCCATGAGTGCAAGTTGGCGAACAGAAAGTAAATTATATGCAAGGGACTCAACAAGAGTAAATTATATGCAAGGGACTCAACAAGCATGACTTTCTCGATCGTGAGATCATGAGAGACAACAACCTTGCCAAGTCCCAATACCTTAGAAGATGAAGCATCACCCCATTCGACGTTGGTGGCCATAGATGAACCGAGATGCACGTCCACCACCAAGTCTTTGCTTCCGGTCATATGATTTGTGGCTCCGCTATCGAGCAACCATGATCCCCCACCGGAAGCAAACCCCTACAATAGATCAATGCTTGGATTTAGGTACCCATTTGGTAATGGGTCCTTTGAGGTTAGTGACAAGGGTCTTAGGAACCCAAATGGACCATTCAATGTACTCATAAGAAGAACCAACAAATTTATCAAACACATGGCCATCACTGGCACGGCATAAAACATATGAAGGATTAAAATCGCCGGCCATGTTTGATGGTATGGTGGAGTTTTTCTTGACACCACCACTTTTCTTCTTGGTTGACGTGCTCTCTCCTTCTTTCACAAAGGATTGTCGGAGAGGGGGTGGTTTCTTGGTCTTGTCATTCTTCTTCTTCTTGGGCTTAGGAACAAACCCAATTCCTTCCTTTGCCACAACTTCCTTTTGATTGCTCAAAAGGGCGTTGAGGTTCTTCTCACCTTGTATGCAAGTCACAAGGCCTTTCTCAAGTTGCTTCTTCAATCCGGCATTCTCCTCAACAAGATGCACATGCTCGCAACATGGGTTAGTAGCATTTGCATTATCAATTAAAACCATGCGAGGAAAGATAGCATTTTCCTTGGTTAGCAAAACTTGGAGTTGATCATGAGACTCCTTGAGAGTAGCATGCATTCCTTTCAAGGCCTTGTGAGCCTTGTCAAGTATGTCAAACTCCTCTTTGAGTTTAGCATGGTCAACCTCAAGTTTTGCCTTCTCGGAGTTAAGGACACGAGAGACAACTAAAGCATGATCAAGATCTTTCTTTAATTTAGCATGATCATCGTTGTGTGACTCCTCAAGAGTCAAACGAAGACCACGCTCTTCCTCTAGGGCATTAGAGAGATCCGATATCTCATCGGCATAGTCTCGACTATCCATTTTGGTAATGGTTTCCTCGTGAGCCTCGATCATGTCATTGGCCTCACCGAGTTGTTCCAAGAGAGCAACAAAGTGCTTCTTGGGTTTGCCCTTGAGATTCTTTATGAACAAATCAAATTCATTTTCTCCCTCCTTAATACCCTCACCCTCATCAATACAATTAGTCAATGAAGGATTAGAAGGGATAGTAGTATTGATGTTTGGGGTTACCTTGTTGGTGGCCTTGGCCATGAGACACTTGGCGGTGATGTTCTCGTTTGGTGAGTCGAAGAGAGATGAGTGCGGAGTGGTGGCGATTGCAATTGTGGCCATAGTGGTCACCTCATCGTCTTCATCATTATCATCATCCTCCACATATTCTTCTTGAGCCACCAACACTTTCGGAGGAGTCTTCTTGATGAAGTTGTTCTTGTTGGGGTAGGACTTTGACTTGTCCTTCCGAATAAGCTTGCTTCCAAAGTCTTCTCTCTTCTCATATGGGCAATCCACAACGAAGTGACTTACATTTCCATAGTTGAAGCATGTCCTTACTCGTTGCTTCCCTTTGTTCCCACTAGAGTTGTTCCTGTTAAAGTTGGATCTTGTGTTCTTCTTGCCCCAGAATTGCCTTGAAGCAAGAGCCATGTGCTCATGATAGGCATATTTGGTGTCCTCGGGGCAACACTCATCATCATCTTCCACTTCCTCCTCTTCCACACAAGCCTTGGCCTTCAGATCAAGACTCGGCTTCTTGGATCGTTGAGCTCTTAAGACCGCATTGTCGGCGGTCACGTCCAGGATCCTCATGGCAACAAATTCATCCAACACTTCATTTGAGGATAAAGTGTGGAAGTCCGGTCTCTGACGAATGACAGAGGACATGGCCTTATGATAGGGCATCATGGCCTTGAGGAACTTGCGCTTGATCCAATTGTCATCCGTATCCTTACTGCCATGATCTCGAAGAGACACTGCGAGAATAGTTAATCTTCGATAAAGTTCACGAGGATCTTCATCTTCGATCATAGCAAACTCATCAGCTTCATCTTGCACCACTTCATAGTTGGAGCGTTGAATACTGGTGCTTCCCTTGTACATCGTGCCGACATGCTCCCAAGCTTCCTTGGCAACAGTGAAGGGTCGAAGGTGTGCAATGTCTTCAGGAGGGATGGAGTCTTGAAGAATGCAAAGAGCTGACTCGTTGAACTGATGATCTGCAGTCTCTCTTGGAGTCATGTTGTCGGGATCATACGGATAAAAACCTTGCTCAATGATTCTCCAAAGGTTAGTGGAACAATGATTAATATGTCGTTTGAAACGAAAGACCCAAGTAGCAAAATCAGTATTTTTGATAAACTTGGGAGGGGGCCCAACCGAATTTAAATGCGGTGTGGGAACGGGTCCTCCATAGTGAGTAGGAGGAGCGGATTGGGCAAATTTCCCACTCCCATTCTTAGTAACCGGGGCTTGCTCACTACTAGCTTCTCCCTTGTCGGGATTAGCCTCCGACACGTTGGTAGCGGGACGACCCACTTCCAACGGTGTGGTGGATAATTTAAGCCCCTCAAGCAAATCTTTAAACATGCCTTTGACCTCGCTCGCTAGTGATTCTTTCAATGTGGTCAAGGCCACATTGAACTCCTCACGAGAGACCGAGGCTCCCCCATCTGACGTAGGCAAGGACGGAGTTCCACCGGAATGGTCCTCCGTCTCGACTACGTTGTCAACCATACTCTTCGGATGGTAAAGTCTTTAAGAAGAGACGAGGCTCTGATACCAATTGAAAGGATCGATATGGTTGACTAGGGGGGGGGGGTGAATAGGCAACTAACAATTTTTAGCTTTTCTTAACCACTTTAAATTAAACGACAAAGTAAGTTGTCTAGATAATCTATTAAGGTGACAACTAAAGGAAATGAGGATAACAACTACACAAGCATGCTATAGGATTTAACAAGTAATGCATGCAAAAGTAAAGGTAAGAAATAACCCCAAGTGGAACCGGTGGAGACGAGGATGTGTTGCCGAAGTTCCTTCCCTTTGAGGGGAAGTACGTCTCCGTTGGAGCGACGTGGAGGCACAATGCTCCCCAAGAAGCCACTAGGGCCACCGTATTCTCCTCACGCCCTCACACGATGCAAGGTGCCGTGATTCCACTAGTGGTGCCCTTGAAGGCGGCGACCGAACCTTTACAAACAAGGTTGGGGCTATCTCCACAACTTGGAGGCTCCCAACAAAACCACGAAGCTTCACCACAATGGAATATGGCTTCGCGGTGACCTCAACCGTCTAGGGTGCTCAAACACCCAAGAGTAACAAGATCCGTAAGGGATTAGTGGGGAGAATCAAATATCTCTTGGTGGAAGTGTAGATCGATGCCTCCTCAAGCAATCCCGAGCAAATCAACAAGTTTGATTGGCTAGGGAGAGAGATCGGGCGGAAATGGAGCTTTTGGAGAAACAATGGAGTAGTGGGGGAAGAGGTAAGTCTTCTAGGAGAAGAAGACCCCCTATATATAGTGGGGGAACAAATCCAATCGTTATTGGAGTTTTCAGCCCGCAGAGAGCGGTAGTACCGCGCATGAGTTGCGGTACTACCGCTTTGAGAGCGGTACTACCGCTTAGGCAAAAGAGTGCGACATGATTGACAACCACGGATGAAATAAATTACATCCGTGGCTACATCCGCAGGGAAAACGGTAGTAGCAAAATGCGACACGGTACTACCGCTTAGGATAAGCGGTGCTACCGCATTGGATGCGGAAGTAAAAAATTACTTCCGCATCCACTTCTGTACTTAGAATCAGCGCCTGGGCCAGATACACGGTACTACCGCTCTGGGGACGCGGTACTACCGTGGGAGCGGTACTACCGTGTCGGCAGGCGGTACTACCGTGTAACTGTGCGGTACTACCGCTTGGTTGAGCGGTACTACCGCTTGCCAGGCAGATGATCAGTAAAGAAGTCACAGTTTTGCATATACGAAAAATAACCGGTTGGACCTCCAGAGAAGCAAGGAAAGGTGGTGCGAGAGTAGGATGTGTACGTGTTGATTCTACCCAAACCTTTCCGACGCGGACCCCCTCTTAATAGTACGGCTTTCCTATTACTCAAAGCCACCGACAGGGAGCAAAAAGAAAACACCGTCTTCCATAGAATCCGAGGGGCAAACAATCATTTTGTGCCTAAGGGAGATATACCTGTATGAGCTTAGAACACACGATCAGTCCGCAAATGCATTGTCATCAATCACCAAAACTACTTAGGGAGAAATATGCCCTTACAAGAAGGAGAGGCTTATTAACCTCATACACACTCTTGATGTTAAGGCCGAGTCGTCCGTCCTAGCGACCAGTGAACTGGAGGCTAAGGTAACGGCCGAATTTAGGCTGAAAGAATTGTTGCGTGAGGAAGAATTGAAATGGGCACTTCGAGCCAAGGTGCGCCAAGTTATCCAAGGGAATGATAACACGCAATTCTTCCATTTGATAGCAATGGTAAGCATCGAAAGAAGAGAATCTTTCAGCTTGAGCAGGATGAAGGAACGATTGTTGGGCAGGAGAACCTCAAGTTGTACATCACAGATTATTATAAGAGGCTGTTTGGGGCCCCTGAGGATAGCTTCGTGTCCTTAGACGAGTCTCGAGTTCAGGATGTCCCCCAACTTGTGACAGATGAGAACGAGATCTTATCTGCCCCGTTCTCGGAGAAAGAGGTGTTTGATGCGATTTCCCAGATGAAGAATAATAAGGCACCCGGCCCAGATGGTTTTCCGGCTGAGTTTTACAAAAAGTGTTGGCATATTATTAAGGATGATTTACTTGCGATGTTCCATGATTTGTTTGCTGGACATTTGAAGCTATTTCACCTTAACTTTGGCACAATTACTTTACTTCCTAAGAAAGCAGAGGCGAATCGAATTGAGCAATTTCGACCAATCTTCCTTCTTAATGTCAGTTTTAAAATTTTCACTAAGTTGGGAACGAACAGATTGACGCAGATTGCACATAGCGTTGTGCATCCTTCTCAATCTGCTTTCATGCCGGATAGAAACATCCTTGAAGGGGTTGTTGTCCTTCATGAAACACTCCATGAGATCCACACGAAAAAACTTGATGGGGTGGTTTTTAAGGAGGACTTCGAGAAAGCGTATGATAAGGTTAAATGGCCTTTCCTTCAGCAAGCTTTAAGAATGAAAGGATTCGACCCCTCCTGGAGAAAGCAGGTTGATTCTTTCACTCAAAAAGGCTGTGTCGGAATAAAGGTGAATGACGATATTGGCCATTACTTTCAGACTCACAAGGGTTTAAGACAGGGAGACCCGATGTCTCCTATCCTGTTTAACATAGTAGCAGACATGTTAACAATCCTGATTGGTAGAGCTAAAGAGAATGACCAGGTAGGTGGTCTAGTTCCACATCTAGTGGATGGTGGACTGTCCATCCTTCAGTACGCGGATGATACTATTATTTTCATGGAGCACGATTTGGCTAAGGCGAGAAATATGAAGCTTGTGCTTTGCCTCTTTGAACAACTGTCGGGGTTGAAGATTAACTTCCATAAGAGTGAGTTGTTCTGCTTTGGAAGAGCCAAAGAAGAACAAGATGCATACAAGCAGCTGTTTGGATGTGGGGTAGGGTCGTTACCTTTCACATACCTTGGCATCCCGATTCATCATCGCAAACTCTCTAATAAAGAGTGGAAGAGTCTTGAGGATCGATTTGAAAAGAAACTCAGCTGCTGGAAGGGCAAGCTTATGTCATACGGGGGCCGACTGAATCTAATTAATTCGGTGCTTACGAGTATGCCAATGTTTCTGCTGTCCTTTTTCCTGATCCCAGTAGGGGTAAGGAAAAGACTGGATTTCTATCGGTCGCGTTTATTTTGGCAGAGTGATGAGTTAAAACACAAGTATAGGCTCGCTAGATGGGATGTTATTTGCAGACCTAAGGATCAAGGGGGTCTTGGAATTGAAAATTTGGAGGTTAAGAACAGGTGCTTACTCAGTAATTTAGTTATTCTCTGAGACTCATGCCACATGGGCCTAGATCTTGCATAATAAATAACTTACCACCAAGACGTTAGCACAGGTGACAGTTAGACCAACCGATTCACCTTTTTGGAAAGGACTCATGAAAGTAAAGTCAGCCTTTTTCAATAAAACTAAGTTCATCGTTGGTAATGGTGTCTCCACAAGATTTTGGGAGGATACGTGGTTGGGGGAGACGCCCCTAGCTATCCAATATCCTTCTCTCTACAATATTGTTCAACGTAAAGAAGATTACGTTGCAACAGTGTTACAGTCCACTCCTCTTAATATTCAATTCCGAAGGACGCTGGTTGGAAACCGCTGGGAAGCATGGCTTCATCTGGTGAGAAGACAGATGGATGTTCAGTTGTCTCAGCAGTCAGATCTTATTCGCTGGAAACTGACTAAGAATGGGACGTTTTCAGTGAAGTCGATGTATTTGGATTTAATCAACTGGGTGCCTATCCCTCGGTCTGTTCACATTTGGAAGGCCAAAGTTCCCTTACGAATTAAAGTGTTTATGTGGTTCGTCCATAAACAAGTAATTCTCACTAAGGACAATCTGTCCAAACGTAACTGGAATGGGTCTCTGCGATGTAGTTTTGCGACCAGGTTGAATCAATCAAACACCTCTTTCTCCATTGTCCTCTGGCTAAAATCTTATGGCGTTCGGTCCATATAGCCTTTAATATTACTCCTCCTACTACCATCACCACGTTATTTGGCACGTGGTTACATGGAGTCGAGAAAGAATTAGCGAGTCACATCCGTGTGGGCGTTTGTGCGTTATTATGGGCTATATGGAATTGCAGGAATGACTTGGTTTTTAATAGAGCAACGAATGTTCATTTTTTGCAGGTTATTCTTCGGGCCACTGCTTTGATCCGTATGTGGTCGCTACTCACTCCGATGTATGCCAGGGAGCGTTTGGTTACTGGGTCTATCCGTTGGGAGATGGTAGCTCGGACTATTTTCAACCGGTTTGGATGGCGGTCATGTAATAGGATAGGAGTTTAGGTCCTGTTTACATTAATGCCTCCGACCGTGGTGACCTCGTTTTATTTTAGCTCGATTTGAGCACTTTGTAATTTCGATTCCTAGACTTAGAGACTTTGATGTTTTATGTTGCTTATTAATAATATGGCCGTATGCATCTTTTTGATGCAGAGGCCGGGGAATGACCCCTTTTCCCAAAAAAAAAAATGAAATAGCAAACCTGAAAAATATAATGTTATCAGATGGAGGGAGCAGTTGTTAAGATAAACTAATGCAAAAAGTGATCCGGAGGAGCAGCGGTGGCTGGTTGGCGGGTGACCCGACTGTGTTTCTTGGTCCGTGTCCACTCCTCCAGTCCAGCCCATGTTTCTGTTAGCAATGCGGCTCCACAGTTTCGCGCTTTTCCAAAAGGCTCGGCTCCTGCGCCGGGGGATGATGCTACCACCTAGCGACCCATCGACCGTCTTCACTCTTCACTTTCGCTTCTTTGTTTTCTTTTCGTTTCTTTTCCTCCTCCTTTCACTTTGCCATGAGTTGGGTTGAGAGCGATATCACATTAGATAGAGGAGTTTGTCATACATAAACGGAGCTCCAATGATTGATTGTGCGGGTGGTGTCCTCCAACTAAAGAAAAAGCCAAGGTTCTTGTGAGTGCATGAGTACCCTACTCGTACGCATTAGAAAACGACCATCACTACGCTCGAATCCACACCACACTTGGTTAGTGGAGCCGGAACTCTCGAGAGACGGATCATTCGCGATATGGTAAATCGTCTACCACTGTTACTGCTTCGTGTATATCTATCGGTAGCGGAGTGGCGTCGCATCGGCCCGTGTTTGCGGTGGAGCTGAATGTTTCGGATATATACTTATATTGCGTGGGATTTAACCCGAGACACAACGCATCTTGATTTGCCTGGCCGCTTTAGGTAGAAAACGCTACAGTACTCATTAGATGCATGTCTGGGTGAAGATGGGCATCACATCAGCTATTTGCAGTGGAGATGAATGTTTGGATAGCGCAGACTTTAACCGGGACAAATCTGAGCGCCTTGATTTGCTCCAGGGACTTTACGCGTAAAGCACGCTGTTGCGGCAACGCCGTTGTGGATAGCATTTGCACAATGGGCGACAGGTCGACGACCGAGCAATGCAGTTAGATGCCTCCCGGAGATTGTTTGCTTTTGCGATCCAAAACATTGTAGCACAAGGCAAACGACATCTGATATTTCAGGAAAAGAATTGCTAAAGAAGATTTCAGGAAAAGAAGCAGGAGGGATGAGAACAGTAAAGAAAACATCACTTTGGGTAGTGGCACAGTTAGAAGAGCTCAACAATAGAAATGATGTTTCGAAGAGCTCCGCTTCGATACACCGCCCAATCGTATAAGGGCGGTACGGTTATGTCGGTACTAAAACCGGCTGATCTCGGGTAGGGGTCCTGACCTATGGATCTTGGATCAATTGGTAACAGGAGACAAAGGGGATATTATTTACCCTTGTTCGGGCCCTCTTGAAAAGGTAAAACCCTACGTTCAGCTTTGATTGAATTGATGATGAAGTATCAAGTACAGGTTTGATCTACGTCGAGATTGTATGTTGTGTTCTAACCCTAAGGCGAGTAATTGTCATCGTCTCTACGGAACTAACCAGATGGTTTATATAGTCACCGCGGGTAGCTAGGGTTACACTTGGTCGGCTGCCAACATGATGATGATTGAAGTTGTCATTGCACTACACGCCAAGTCTTCGATAGAGTCAGTCCTGATAATGTCGGGTTCGAGGCTTCTGGAGTCCTTCCTTGTGAGATCGGTGGGCCATAAGTTCGGCCCGTGACCTATGGGCCAACTAGGTTGGTACCCCTAGTCAGGACACCGTCAGTAGCTCTGAACTTGTCTTCGAAGCCGATGACGAAAGATCCATCCTCGGGCCCATATCTTCAACCTATAGTCTTCGGCTTCGCAGGCGAGTTCCTTCTATCAGTTTGAGTTCGACTCCCGAGCTCGTATCATCTCTTCGGCTTCCACATATCGAGATGATAAGACATTCGTAATTAGAAGACTGTCTGCAATGCAGTTGCGGGACCCCACCATGTACATCCCTTTCGTTATTAAAATAATTATTTCTCGATCCTCGAGTCGTTTGGGGAACTAGCCGCTTTATGGCCAGACGTCGCAGCATCGCCCTTTGTTTAACGGGTATATAACCCAGAGTCACGGCAAAAACACATCCCAGTTCTCTTCCTCTTTGACCAAGCATGAAATCTTCCCCCAAAAGTCTAGCTTCGAGAGCTCCAGCAATGGCGAACGACGTGGTTTCATCAAAGCATCCCATGGCCACCGTAAATGCGACTGGGGAAGCTACTCCATCACTCGCCTTCAACTGGACCGGCTCACCACCCAAGGTTATCTGCCGGACCCATATCTAGCTTCCACCCATCCTGGTTTAATATCCATAAAAGGGCAAGCACATGCGGATAGTCACCCCATTCCACACTAGGAGGAGCGAGTCTGCTTTGTCCCCTTCTTACCGCGGGGCCTTGGATTTCTGATCAATTCCTTTCTCCGGGGTTTGCTTGAGTGATGTAGGGTGGAGACCCTAAGGCCGATCTTTCACGAAATGGAGGGGATTCCACGATGAACACGGGGAAGAACGGGGAGAAATCACAAGGAAAAACACTCAAGAACAACGAGAACAATCACACATGGGCTAGATCGATGAACATCAAGAGTGACAGAATGATCCAAACACATTAAAGGACGATACAAGAGGTAGTCTTCTCCGTGAGGAGGTCTTGAATCCGGTGTGGATTGATGACCCACAAGTATAGGGGATCAATCGTAGACCTTTCGATAAGTAAGAGTGTCGAACCCAACGAGGAGCAAAAGGAAATGACAAGTGGTTTTCAACAAGGTAATGTCTGCAAGTGGTTTTAAGAGAAGGGATCATCTTATAATGCTACCGTCGATCTAAGAAAAATAAGATGCATAAAGGATGAACATCAAATGCAATCATAATATGTGACATGATATGGCCATCATCATCTTGTGCTTTTGATCTCCATCTCCAAAGCATCGTCATGATCTCCATCGTCACAGGCTCGACACCTTGATCACCATCGTTGTGTCGTGGTCGTCTCGCCAACTATTGCTTCTACGACTATTGCTAATTCATAGCGATAAACTAAATCAATTACATGGCGCTTGCATTTCATAAAATAAAGAGACAACCATAAGGCTCCTGCTGGTTGCCGATAATTTACAAAACATGATCATCTCATACAATAATGTATAACTCATCACGTCTTGACCATATCACATCACAACATGCCCTGGAAAAATAAGTTAGACGTCTTCTACTTTGTTGTTGCATGTTTTACGTGGCTGCTACAGGCTTCTAGCTAGTACCGTTCTTACCTACGGCACAAAAACCACAACGGTGATTTATCAAGTTTTTCGTTTTAACCTTCAACAAGGACCGACCGCAGTCAAATTCGATTCAACTAAAGTAGAAGAAACAGACACCCGCCAGCCACCTTTATGCAAACAAGTTGCACGTAACGGTGGAACCGGTCTCATGTACGTGGACATGTAATGTTGGTCCGGGCTGCTTCATCTTACAATACCGCCGAATCAAAATAAGACGTTGGTGGTAAGCAGTATGAACATCACTGCCCACAACTCCTTTGTGTTCTACTCATGCATATCATCTATGCATAGACCTGGCTCATGATGCCATTATTGGAAAACATAGCATGTAATTTAAAAAAAATCAAACGCTCGCGCAAGATCTATCTAGGAGATGCATAGCAACAAGAGGGGAGAGTATGTCTATGTACCCTCGTAGACCGAAAGCTGGAGCGTTTTAGTAACGCGGTTGATGTAGTCGAACTTCTTCGCGATTGAACCGATCAAGCACCGAATGTACGGCACCTCCACGGTCAGCACGCGTTCAGCTCGATGACGTCCTCGCCTTCTTGATCCAGTAAGACGGTGAAGTAGTAGATGAGTTCCGGCAACACGGCGGCGTGCTGACGGTGGTGGTGAAGAGCAATCTCCGCAGGGCTTCGCCAAGCACTACGAAAACTATGAAGGAGAATAAACTAGAGGGTCGGGGTTGCCGGCACACGGCTTGGTGATACGTCTCCAACGTATTTATAGTTTTTGATTGTTCCATGCTATTATTTATGATATTTTGGATGTTTAATGGGCTTTGTTATACACTTTTATATTATTTTTGGGACTAACTTATTAACCCAAAGACCCAGTCCAGATTGCTGTTTTTTGCCTATTTCAGGGTTTTACAGAAAAGGAATATCAAACGGAGTCCAAATGGAATGAAACTTCGGGAGAGATATTTTTGGAGCAAAATACGCACGGGAGACTTGAGAACCACGGAATAGGGCACACGTGGCGTCCATGAGGGTGGGGGCGCCCCCCCCTACAGGGAGCGCCCCCTGCCTCGTGGGCCCCACGTTTGGTCCCCGGTGCCCTCCTTCCTCCTATATATATACCTACGTACCCCGAAACCATCAAAACAACAGAGAAAACCCTAGTTCCACCGCCGCAACCTTCTGTTCTCGTGAGATCCCATCTTGGGTCCTGTTCCGGAGCTCCGTCGGAGGGGGGGATCTTCCACGGAGTGCTTCTACATCATCACCATCGCATCACCATGAGTTGTGAGTAGTTTACCACAGACTTTCGGGTCCATAGCTAGTATCTAGATGGCTTCTTCTCTCTCTTTGGATCTCAATACCAAATTCTCCTCGGTCTTCGAGGAGATCTATTCGATGTAATCTCTTTTTGCGGTGTGTTTGTCAAGATCCGATGAATTGTGGGTTTATGATCAAGATTATCTATGAGAAATATTTGGTTCTTTTCTGAACTCTTTATGTATGATTATAATATCCTTGCAAGTCTCTTCGAATTATTGGTTTGGTTTGGCCTACTAGATCTATAGTTCTTGCAATGGGAGAAGTGCTTGGCTTTGGGTTCAATCTTGTTGTGTCCTTTCCCAGTGACAGTAGGGGCAGCAAGGCACGTATTGTATTGTTGTCATCGAGGATAAAAAGATGGAGTTTATATAACTATGTTTGAGTTTATCCCTCTACATCATGTCATCTTGCTTAAGGCGTTACTTTGTTCTTATGAACTTAATACTCTAGATGCATGCTGGATAGCGGTCGATGGGTGGAGTAATAGTAGTAGATGCAGAATCGTTTTGGTCTACTTGTCTCGGACGTGATGCCTATATATAATGATCATGCCTAGATAGTCTCATAAGTATTTGCTTTTCTATCAATTGCTCGACAGTAGTTTGTTTACCCGCCGTAGAATATCGCTATCATGAGAGAAGCCACTAGAGAAAACTATGGCCCCCGGGTCTATTCTCAACATATCAATCTAAAATCTACTTTAGTTTTCCGTTTTTACTTTCTGTTCTTATATCCAGAAATACCAAAAATATTAAACTATCATCTCTATCAGATCTCACTTTCGTAAGTGACCGTAAAGGGATTGACAACCCCTTATCGCGTTGGCTGCGAAGTTCTTATTTGTTTGTGCAGGTGCGAGGGACTCGCGCATGGTCTCCTACTGGATCGATACCGTGGTTCTCAAAAACTGAGGGAAATACTTACGCTACCGTGCTGCATCACCCATTCCTATTCGAGGGATTACAACGCAAGCTCGAGAAGTAGCAAGAGGAATTTCTGGCATCGTTGCCGGGGAGGCTTACGCAAAAGTCATATACCAAGTACCTATCAGAAACCCTTATCCTTCGCATTACATTTATTTGCCTCTCGTTTTCCTCTCCCCCACTTCACGCTTCCCGTTTTATTTGCCCTTCTTTTTGCGGTGTGTTTATCGTTCACTTGCTTCTTGTTTGCTTGTGTTGCTATGTGCCTTCTATCATCTTGCATCTTCGCTTGCTAAATTATGGATCCTCATCCACTTGCTAATCTTTTTAAGAGATCCAATTATGTTGAACGTATTGCTAGTGAATTGAGTGCACTAGATTATCTTTATGAGGTTTTGCTTGAAATTCATGAATCTGAAAATTGTGAGGAATTGTTAAAAGAAAAAGTGATTCATGTTAGTTCCTTTGATGAAAAGCATGATTGCCATGATGTTATTATAAATTCTATTAATGTCAATTGTGCTAACAATATGCAAAAGCCTAAGCTTGGGGATGCTTATTTTGCTATGCCCACTACTTGTTGCAATGATCATGATTGGGGTGATGTTTCTTATGATCTTGAAAATTTATTTAAGCCCCATGATGAATATGAGATTGATAATAATGTTTGCAATAATATTGAAAGTGGGTTTGGAAGAGTGTCAACTTTAGATCCCACATATTTGGAGTATGATCAATCTTATGATTTTTTTTTGATAAAAGTGGGTTTGGAGAGGTCATGACTTTAGTTAATGTTGCTCCCACTATTTTGGAAGAGTGTCAACTTCGTATGCATGTGGATCGTGTTGAGAATATGTTTTGTGATAGCTATATTGTTGGATTTTCTTATGATCCTACATGCAATTATTATGAGAGAGGATAATATGGTTGTAGAAATTTTCATGTTACTAAATTACCTCTCGTTATGTTGAGATTATTATTGTTTCTTTCTTCTTCCTTGCATAGGCTAGATCTTGCTTGTCTTGCTAATTTGTTTTCCTATAAAATGCCTATGCATAGGAAGTATGTTAGACTTAGATGTGATTTTCACATGCTATATGATGCTCTCTTTGTGCTTCAATTCTTATCTTTCATGTGAGCATCATTGAAATCTCAAGCCGATCTTAATGGCTATAAAGCAAGAGCTTGTTGGGAGGCAACCCAATTTTATTTTCTTTATTTTTGCTTCTGTTTAGGAATAAATATTGCATCTAGCTTCTTCTTAGATGTGGTTTTGTGTTTTAATTAGTGTTTGTGCCAAGTAGAACCTTTGGGAAGACTTGTGTGAAGTTTATATGATCGTGCTGTGAAAAACTGAATCGTTAGCGCTCGCTAGATCATATAAACTAAGTGCATTGAATATGAAGAGAAGTTGGATGCTTGATAATTGTTTTGAGATATGAGGATAGTGATATTTGAGTCATGCTAGTGGAGTTATTATGAAATTGAGAAATACTTGTGTTAAGGTTAGTGATTCCCGTAGCATGCATGTATGGTGAACCGCTATGTGACGAAGTTAGAGCATGAGGTATTTGTAGAGTGTCCTCCTTTGTGTGGAGGTCGGGGGCACGCGATGGTTAACTCCTACCAACCTCCCCCCTAGGAGCATGCGTTGATTGCTTTGTTTTGATGACTCATAAATTTTTGCAATAAGTATATGAGTTCTTATGACTAATGTTGAGTCCATGGATTATACGCACTCTCACCCTCTCACCATTGCTAGCCTCTCTTGTACCGCGCAACTTTCGCCGGTACCATACACCCACTATATATCCTTCCTCAAAACAGCCACCATATATCTTCCTCAAAACAGCCACCATATATCTTCCTCAAAACAGCCACCATACCTACCTATCAGGGCATTTCCATAGCCATTGCGAGATATATTGCCATGCAACTTTCCACCATTCCGTTCATATGACACGCTTCATATTGTCATATTGCCATGCATGATCATGTAGTTGACATCGTATTTGTAGCAAAGCCACCATGCATAATTTTTCATACATGTCACTCTTGATTCATTGCACATCCCGGTATACCGCTGGAGGCATTCATATAGAGTCACACTTTGTTCTAGTATCGAGTCGTAATTCAATGAAAGTGTGATGATCATCATTATTAGAGCAGTGTCCCATGTGGGGAAAGGCTAAATCAAGAAAGCCCCTCCAAAAAAAGAAGGAAAGGCCAAAGAAAAAAAGGAAAGGCCCAAAAAAAGAGAAAAAAAGAAAAGAAAAGAAAAAGGGACAATTGCTACTATCTTTTTCCACACTTGTGCTTCAAAGTAGCATCATGTTGTTCATGATAGAGAGTCTCATGTTTAGTCACTTTCATATACTAGTGGGAAATTTTCATTATAGAACTTGGTTGGTATATTCCAACGATGGGCTTCCTCAAATTCCCTAGGTCTTCGTGAGCAAGTGATACGTCCAAAACGTATCTATAATTTCTGCTTGCTCCATGCCACTTTTGGGTGATATTGCTATGATATTCATACACTTCTATACACTTTTGATCATATTTGGACTAACTTACTAATCCAGTGCACCCCAGTGCCAGTTTCTGTTTTCGGCTGTTTTTGTATTTCAGGTTTTCGCGTTTCGAGAACTGCCCAGAAAAATCCAGAAAAATTATATAAAAAATCAGCGTTCCGGAAACAACACTGCGTCCGAAGGGCAGCCTGGGGGGGGGGGCACAGGGGCTCCAGGCGCCCTGTGGGCGCGCCCCCCTGGGCCGCGCCGGGGGGCGCCTGGGCCCCCCGAGGCTACCCCGGTGCCCTACTTTGGCATATATTTAAAGGGTCCTCCGTAACCCTCAGAACAGGACTTCTTTTCGCGATCCCATCTCTGTTCCGCCGCCGCCGCCGCTTCCAAGATCGGGAGCACCAGGAGAACTCTTCCCGGCACCCTGCCGGAGGGGAGGATCACCACCGGGAGCTTCTCCACCACCATGGACGCCTCCCGGATGACTCGTGAGTAGTCTCCCTTGGACCATGAGTCCATGACCAGTAGCTATGTGATGTTCTCCTCCCGTTCTTGTGCTTCACTAATTAGTCCTCGTGAGCTACCCTACATGATCGAGGCATCTATGTAATCCTTATGCTGTTGCTATGTTGAGTTTGCTGGGATCCGATGGATTATGAGATTATGTTCAGATTGATCTTGAGTAATATATTTGATCTACCTCTTTTATATTTTAGTTCATAAGTAATTCTTGCATGTTCTCCGTTGTTATTTATTGCTTTGGCCGAGTAATAGGTAGTGACTCCAAGAGGGAACGTTATGCTCGATTGTGGGTTCATGCCCCTCGATGACTAGCTTGAGTGACAGAAACATGAGTCTAGGGGATGTGTTGTTGCCACAAGGGGGAAAACAACGGTGCTTGTGCCCGCGGGTGCAAGGATTGTTTACTTTACGCAAAGTTCTTTTAATGCAGTTGTCTGTTGCATTGAGTTTACACTATGGGTGGGACTCGCAACTTAATACCAGCGAGATGTTCTGGATAGATATCTCAAGGTGGATGATTAGTAGTAGATATTGATGGATTTCGGTCTACTTACTTTGGCGTACCGCCCATGCTTTGAACCTCAACCTTTCTTGCAATGTAATCATCATTGGTTTGCGTTCGTGGTCCTGTCAATTGCCCAGCTGTAATTTGTTTACCTCACATAGCAGTTTTATCGTCTTTTGGGAGAGAGACATCACTAGTGAACATCATGAGACTCCGGTCCATATTACCATCATTGATCACATCCACTATTTACTTTTTGCTATTTACTTACTATTGCAAAACACTATCTATCACTACTATCATATTGCTTTTAACCCTTTGTGAACTACAAGGCCGGAGAGATTGACAACCTCTCTGTACTCGTTGGGAGCAAAGTTATTTGTATCTGTGTGCAAGTCCACGTTGATTGCTAATTGCGCCGTTAGCAATTGACACCTACTTGTTGAACCTAGGAGTCTCTGGGGATTCGATCCTTCGTATCTTTGCTAAGGGAAAACACTTCTACTTACTGCATCTTACACCTTCCACTTGGGGTAACCAACGAGGGGTTCGAGGCCCATCAAGGAGTATTTTCTGGCGCCGTTGCCGGGGACTCCACTCTTCAGGATAGGGGAGTTGCATGCTATCTTTTACCTTTGCTTTTTAGTCTTGTTAGTTTACCTTTCATTTTTGCTTTAGTTCCTTTTTATCGAAAATCACAAAAATAGTTATCTTGCTTGCTTCCTACTATGGGTTCCACCGAGAACACCAAGTTGTGTGACTTCACTAGTCACAACAACGATGACTTTATCAGCACACCTATCACTACACCTGCCACTTCAGCACCTTCATATGAAATTAAACCTGCTTTACTGAACTTAGTCATGAAAGAACAATTCTCCGGTGCTGGAGATGATGCTGCTTTACACTTGAACAACTTTGTAGAACTTTGTGATATGCAAAAGTACCAAGAAATAGATGGTAATATTGTTAAGCTTAAGCCTTTTCCTTTCTCCTTGAGAGGAGGAGCTAAAATCTGGTTTCAGTCTTTGCCTAGGAATAGCATAGATTCATGGGACAAGTGCAAAGATGCTTTTATCGGAAAATACTATCCACCTGCTAAAATTATCCAACTTAGAAGTAACATCATGAATTTTAAACAATTGGATAATGAACACGTTGCCCAAGCTTGGGAACGTATGAAATCTCTTATCAAGAACTGCCCTATTCACGGTTTGACTACTTGGATGGTTATCCAAACTTTTTATGCAGGCTTGAACTTTACCTCGCGGAACTTGTTAGATTCGGCCGCGGGAGGAACTTTTATGTCAACTACACTTGGTGCTGCCACAAAGCTTCTCGATGAGATGATGACCAACTATTCCCAATGGCACACCGAACGCGCTCCAACAGGTAGGAAGGTAAACTCTGTCGAGGAGATTTCCTCCCTCAATGAAAAAGTTGACTTGATCATGTCTCTACTTTCGAAGCAATCTACTATCGATCCTCGTGATGTTCCTTTAAATTCTTTGATTGCTCAAGAACAAGTAGATGTTAACTTTATCTCTAGAAATAATTTCAACAACAATGCTTATAGGAGTAACTTTGGTAACAATTCTAGACCGTTCCCCTCTAACTCTTATGGGAACAACAATGCTTATCCTAACATCAAGAACTCCTTCCAAAAAGATAGAGACTTGTCTGGCTATGAGAAACTGGTAGAAATAGAGGAGGCCACTAAGAACTACATGCACACCCAATATGAACAAAACAAAACCTTCTCGAGGCAATTAAATGAGCATACTGCTATCTTGCAAGACATTAGTAGACGATTAGAGAACATAAATATTGAGATCTCTAACCTCCAGACTAGACTCACTATCACTGAAACCCAAGTTTCCAATATGTCCCATACACAGGCCACTTTGATAAACCAAATGGCAGCTAAACCCGAAGTGGTTGCAGCCCTAAGTGAGGAAGAAGAGAGAATTAAGAGCCTTCCTACCCACCATACTGTTGCTACTATCCAAGTTATTGAGGATGTTCACACTCTTAGCACCCAATGTACTCCTGGTTCCAATGGACCTATTAATGGTGATGCTATAGAAACTACCAAACAGGTGAACCTTAAGGACACCACTACTACTTTACTTGATGCTCGTGACCTTGATTTTGATAATTGCACTCTTACAGAAGTTATTGATTTCCTTCACAAGATGTCTAGAGATCTCCGCACTAGCACGCTTAACCTTGCCTTCACGGAGCATATCACTAATGCTCTCATCAAAGCTAGGGAGGAGAAACTTAGAGTAGAAGCCTCCATACCTAGAAAGCTAGAAGATGGTTGGGATCCTATGATAAAAATTTATTTGAATGACTTCTCTTGTTATGCATTATGTGATGTTGGTGCTAGTACCTCTGTTATGCCCAAAAGAATATATGATATGCTTAAATTGAAACCTTATGATTCTTGTTCTTTTGGTGTTCGTCTCGTTGATTCTTCCATAAAGAAACCTTTGGGGAGGATCGACGATGTTCTTATTGTTGTCAATGATAATTATGTGCCCGTTGAATTCACTATTATGGATATTGAATGTGATCCTTCATGTCCAATTATTTTGGGACGTCCCTTTTTGCGCACCGTTGGTGCTGTCATTGACATGAAAGAGGGTAATATAAAATTTCAGTTTCCTCTCAAGAAAGGATGGAACACTTCCCTCGTAAGAAGGTCAAGTTACCTTTTGAGTCCGTTGTACGGGCTAGTTATTCTTTTACTCTTGATAAAACTTGATCCATGCATTATGCCTAGCTTAAAGGCATAAAAGAAAGCGCTTTTGGGAGGCAGCCCACATGAATAAAATTTTTGCTTTTGTTGTGTCTTGATGTTGTTTACTGCTGTAGCATCATCATTGTATCTTTGCTTTTCATATTTGTGCCAAGTATAGCCTCTGATTGCTAGAAAGTTCAAAAGTTGTGAGGTGTTGTCCAGGAAACAGATTCTGTCCTTGGATAGAAAAATTCGTATAAAATCACCAGATCATCTTTTTGGTCTGAATTTTTACGACAGCGTTCTCTATATAATTGTCTTTCGTACGTCAGTTCTGAGTTTTTTTATTTGAGTTGCAGAAGTATCCCGAACAGGTCAATTACTGCCTGCTATTCTGTTTTTCACAGATTCTGTCCTGTTTTGCCTTACCTTCACTTTGCAAATTGAGAACTTGCTTTTTCTTTGCAAAAACCTTTTGGCAATCTTGAGAAACAGTAGAACTTCAAGAATATCCTTATTTCCAGCAAGGTATAATTATTTTATTAAGGGTACTAACCTCGCTAATCAGATTATGATGAGTTGTGTATGAAGGGAGTTTTCAAGTGTGCGAGGGAAGATGATAAAAAGATTCAGGAGTGTCAAGCGCTCAAGCTTGGGGATGCCCCCGTGCACCCCCAAGAAATATTCAAGGAGACTCAAGCGTCTAAGCTTGGGGATGCCCTTCGTGCATCCCCTTCTCCATCAACATTATCAGTTCGTCTTTCGTTTCGCTATATTTTTATCACTTCATATGTTATGTGCTATGCTTGGAGCGTCTTGCTTTTAGTTTTCTTTTCAGTTTTTCATAACGAGTCGGAACCCAGCATTCCTTTATGTGGGAGAGAAACACGCTCCACCTCTACCTAGAACATTACATAGAATTTTCATGTCTATCTATGCTGTGTGTGTTCTTTGTCTTTTAATAGCTACTATCATACTCTGCTCTTAGTATTCATGCTTATCTTTTCAAGAGCTTTTATTTAGTTGGTTGCTTGAACTCTTTTTAATTACCATGCTCACCTTATTAAGAGAGTTTGCTTCCGTTGCATGGGTTAATGTGTCTATGATAAAGATGCTACTTTCATGATGGTACTTAGTAGTTCAGGTTTTCTTTTGGTTAATCTCAAATAGCTGGGGGGTTCCCAATGTGTTATTGGAGTACCAACTTGGTTTGTTTGCCTATGATGTGGTATGGTTTAGTAATATCTTCCTTCGAGAATTTATTTTGATTGACTTGGCGTATGCTCACGCATATTCAAGACTGTAAAGAAAGTCTGTCAAGCCTTCATGATCTTTTGTTTCTAAGTAGCGATATAACTACCATGCCTGATTCAATATTGCTTTGTCGCTCTGCATGATTATGACCGTCATTGCTCTCTTAGTTGGTCGCTCCCAGTCTTTTGCTAACCTCCACCTGCACTAAGCAAACTAACCATGCAATACATAGCTCATGGGAAAGTAGCCTAAAAACTATTGTGGTAAAGAATATGTTGCTTATGTATCTTATTTCTTATAAGTTGCTTGCTGAGCGGTAACCATGTTTCTGGGGACGCCATCAACTGTCACACTTTTGTTGAATATCATGTGAGTTGCTATGCATGTTCGTCTTGTCTGAAGTAAGGGTGATTTACCGTGGGCTGAATTAATATGCATATTGTTAGAGAAGAACATTGGGCCGCTGTAGGATCGAAGAAGGTGAGAGTGTCTAGAGGGGAGGGGGGGGTTAGACTACTCGACAAGATAAAAATTCTGTCTTTTATCAAGGACAGATTTTGACAGTTTTTGCAAAGCACACAAGTCAAGTAGCACACTACACATGCAATTCTAGAGTATGGGCAGCGGAAAGTAAATTGCACATATAGTAAAGAGAGGTGGAGAAGATCAAACGCAGTTTGGAGACACGGAGATTTTTGTCGTGGTTCCGATAGGTGGTGCTATCGTACATCCACGTTGATGGAGACTTCAACCCACGGAGGGTAACGGCTGCGCGAGTCCACGGAGGGCTCCACCCACGAAGGGTCCACGAAGAAGCAACCTTGTCTATTCCATCATGGCCTACGCCCACGGAGGACTAGCCTTACTCGGGGTAGATCTTCACGAAGTAGGCGATCTCCTTGCCCTTACAAACTTCTTGGTTCAACTCCACATCTCAAAGACGGAGGCTCCCAAGCGACACCTAACCAATCTAGGAGGCACCACCCTCCAAAAGGTAATATATGGTGTTGATGATGATGAACTCCTTGCTCTTGTGCTTCAAATGATAATCTCCCCAACACTCAACTCTCCTCACTGATATGGCTGTGGTGGAAGAAAAGATTGAGTGGAAAGCAACTTGGGAAGGCTAGAAATCAAGTTTCATATGGTAGGAATGGAAGGACTTGATCTCAACACAAGGGTAGGTGGTTCTCTTCTCAGAAAGTGTATGGTAGGAGTGGTAGACTTTCTGATGGCTCTCTTTACGAATGAAGAGGGAGTGGAGGGGTATATATAGCCTCCACACAAAATCCAACCGTTACACACATATTTGAGCAATCTCGGTGAGACCGAAGTTAAAACTCGGTCAGACCGAAAGTTCAAATATAGTGAACGTTGGGATTTTCGGTGGGACCGAAAATACCATCTCGGTGAGACCGAAAGTGTAAAAGATATGAACGTTGGAGTTTTCGGTGGGACCGAGAAAGAAAACTCGGTTAGACCGATTTGAGAAAGGACAGGAGCATGCCAGAATCGATGTGACCGAAAATGCAATATCGGTGAGACCGATTTGAGCCAAGACAGAAGCTGGCCAATCTCGGTAAGACCGAAAAAGCAAACTCGGTTATTCCGATAAGATGTCTAATGGTTACAGAAGGTTGGCAGTTCAATTTCGGTGAGACCGATCTCAAACTCGGATGGACCGATTTTTCTAGGGTTTGTAATATGGCTGAAGTGGTTCATCTCGGTGGGACTGAGTTGGAAGAATCGGTTTGTCCGAGATTACTTATGAGTGTGTATAGAAGTGAAAGGTGCTGATAGTTGAAGGAGATATATCACTAAGCACTTGAGCAACCAGATCATCAACACAACCTCATCCCCTTTTAATAGTATTGGCTTTTCCTATGGACTCAATGTGATCTTGGATCACTAAACCAAAAATGGAGTCTTGAGCTTTTGCCAATGCTTGCCTTAGCATTTGAGGGGTCCACTTCTTCAGTCATCTTGCCATACCAATGTGATTGGATTTCCTGAAACATACTTGATAAAAGCATTAGTCCAACCACAAAGTATGTTGTCATTAATTACCAAAACCACCCAGGGAGCAAATGTGCTTTCAATCTCCCCCTTTTTGGTAATTGATGGCAACACACTAAAATTATACTAAACAAGACATCAAAGCTTATTGAAAGAAAAACAGAATTATCATGAAAGCTTTGACGAGCATGTAGTACACAGGCTCCCCCTACAAGTGTGCAAGATTTTCATAGATTATGGTTTTGGACTACCACAAGCACACAAGAGAGATAAGCAAGATGTGCTACATGCAGCTTGGCTATATGTATCAGAGCAGATGAAAGGAAGTGAGTGATAATGCATATGTGCATGGTGATTTCTTGCAAACAAGTATTTACAAGCAAGTCACCATCATGCACATTCTGCAAGATGCATATACTTACCTTGAGGTTCCTTGACATTGTACCTGAAGGGATAAACTTGAGAAAACAAGGTTAGATAACACAAGAGTATTCCTTCAACCAACTGCAAGAACATCAAGAGTACCAAGCCAGGGAGAACATGTACAAAGAGTGTCTCATATTGAGCACATGCTTGAATCAGCAAACATGTCTCCGAAACTGAAAGATTTTCAATGAACTCTGAGAGATTTTGCTTTCCATAAGATATCAATTGTGAAGATTCCTCTAAGTCTTCTCCCTCTAAACTAAAAGATTCCATAAGATATCAGAACAAGGGGTTTTGATGGAAAGAGCAAAAATCAAAAGAATGATGACAATTGTAATGTCCAAGGTAAAACAGCTTTGATGTGATTCTCTCCCCCTTAAGATAAGATTGCTATTCTTCTCCCCCTAAGTCTCTTCTCCCCCTACTCCCCCTAAGTCTTCTCCCCCTTTGACATCAAGTGCCGAAAAGGAGCAACTAGGTAGGGCAGGAAGTGGGAAGGAAGGAAGAAGTGGGATCCTTAAGAATCACAACAGGGCAAATAAGAACATTCATAGAGAAACATTGAGAATTTAAATTTGAGTCTTTTCCTCCTTAAGTTTTAAAATTTGAGTGGAGCTGCAGAAGTTGATGTCCTGGAAGATAAATCGGTGACACCGAATTAGATGGATCGGTGGGTCCGAATCCTTTTCGGATAGACCGAAAATTTTAAATCGGTGACTCCGAGTTTAATTCCAAGGAAATACAGAAATAATTCAGCTCACTCTGCGAGGAATGCTCCAAAGGATTTGCAATGAATTTGTAAAAGATTTTCAAGGAATTGATCAGAGCCAGAATGATATCCACAAAGAAACATAAGAAAAGAAATAAAAAGATTCCTAGATGAAGTTTTTTTTTTGTGTAAAGAAAACTCAATGAGAGAACATAAGAGAAAATAGAAAGACTCCAAAAAACATATGTACTTCATCTAGATAAAGGTCGGCGACAAAGTCACCTATGTTTGAGTATATTGACTTAGGAGTCAAATGAAGACATTTGATCATAGGTCATACTCATCATTTAAGCTCAAAATGGGGTTGCCATTTTTTGATTAAGCGTTTGATGTGATCACATCTTATGAAGCTGCTTGTACTCATGACTTTGAGCAAAGCTTCTTAAAGATGTGAAGAACATACCTTGGGTTTGTTGTTGCTTTACTCATGTAGGTAAGCTTGATGTAGGTGCTCATTGAATGTGAAGTTGGAGCGCCATTTCTACTTGTGTAGTACATCTTCCTACATGGGTTAGGCAAGCAAGGAAATACTCGAGGATATCCAAGATGACAAGAGTGAAATACTAGATGTATAAGATGTCAAAAAGGATATGTGGAATTTTGTTCCTTGAACTCAACATCCCAAAGGGCTAGATACTTGGTCAATGACAAGATTACTCATGATTTGAGTGTGTGGTAATCTTGTGGAATGTAGATCATCCAAGTACCTGCAAGGAGTTAGATGCAATACAAGGAGGCAAATGTGTCCAAGACATATGATCATCATCATAAGAGAAATATCAAGGATTAGTCAAGAGGCTCATGCCTTGCATGCATCAATGGAGTTATCACTCCAAGTTTGAAGCATCAATGATGTTCAACTCACTCCTCAAGCGACAAAACACTTTCTCATCAAGAGGCTTTGTAAAGATATCAGCAAGTTGTTTGTCAGTACGAACATGCTTAAGATTAATATCACCCTTGGCAATATGATCACGAATAAAATGGTGACGAACTTCAATATGCTTTGTTCGAGAGTGTTGCACGGGATTGTGTCCAATCTTGATTGCACTCTCATTGTCACAAAGCAAGGGAACACGTCTCACATGTATCCCATAATCTTTAAGCGTTTGTGTCATCCATAGCAATTGAGCACAACACGAACCAGCAGCAATATATTCTGCTTCGGCAGTGGATAATGATACCGAATTTTGTTTCTTGGAGGACCAAGATACAAGGGATCGACCAAGGAATTGGCACGTACCCGAAGTTGACTTTCTATCAACCTTGTCACCGGCATAGTCCGAGTCGGAATAGCCAACAAGATCGAAAGAGGCCCTCTTAGGATACCAAATGCCAAAGTTTGGTGTGTGTATCAGGTATCTCACTATCCTTTTAACAGCTTTAAGATGACATTCTTTAGGGGCTGCTTGATATCGCGCACACATGCATACACTCAACATTATGTCAGGACGAGAAGCACAAAGATATAGTAGAGAACCAATCATAGAACGGTAAACCCTTTGATCAACGGGTTCTCCATCTTTTGTCAAGTCATTATGTCCACTAGTAGGCATGGGGGTACTCATACCTTTGCTTTCTTGCATGTTGAACTTCTTGAAGAGATCCTTGGTGTACTTTGTTTGTGAGACAAAGGTACCCTCCTTAGATTGCTTGATTTGCAACCCAAGGAAGAATTTGAGTTCACACATCATGGACATCTCATACTTCTCTGACATGAGCTGTCCAAACTTCTTGCTAAAATGGGGGTTAGTTGAACCAAAGATAATATCATCAACATATATTTGGCACACAAATAGTTCACCATTAACCCTTTTTGTGAACAGCGTTGAGTCTATCTTTCCAATCTCAAAGCCTTTTTCAAGAAGAAAGCTAGTTAAGCATTTGTACCAAGCTCTAGGAGCTTGTTTAAGACCATAAAGAGCTTTGTGCAACTTGTAAACATGATTAGGCTTTTTGGGATTCACAAATCCGGGAGGTTGTTTCACAAATACTTCCTCCTCAATTTCACCATTTAGGAAAGCACTTTTGATGTCCATTTGATAGAGAGTAATATCATGATGATTGGCATAAGCAAGAAGAATGCGAATGGACTCAAGTCTAGCAACGGGGGCATAAGTCTCACCATAGTCCATACCTTCGACTTGTGTGTAACCTTGAGCTACGAGACGAGCCTTGTTGCGGATGACTTGTCCATCTTCATCTTGCTTGTTCCGAAACACCCATTTGGTTCCAATGATGTTTTGATCATCGTTGGGCTTCTCTACCAAAGTCCATACTTTGTTCCTCTCGAAGTTGTGTAGTTCTTCGTGCATAGCGTTCACCCAATCCGGGTCTTCAAGTGCTTCTTCTACCTTCATAGGTTCAATACTAGAGATAAATGAGTAATGCTCACAAAAGTTAGCTAAGCGAGTTTTAGAGCGAGTAATTCTTCCGGAGTTGATGTCGTTCATCATTTGTTCCACGGGATGATTTTTCTTGACTCTTGCTCGGACTCGGGATAGCTTTTGTTGATGTTGTAGCTGGGCTTCCTCATCATCTTCATCTTCCTCTTCTTCTTCTTCATTGTTGTTGGTGTTGTCTTGAGGTGGTGGAGAAGGAGGTTGTGGTGGATCTTCTTGTTGCATTTCCTCATCTTGGTGAGTTCCACTTGTGGAGGCCTCCATGTTGCCTTGAGGTTCATCTCGCCGTGAGGTAGGTGGCTCCACATATGTAGATGAGGTACTCTCCTTCACTTCCATGGGACGGATCTTTCCAATAGATAAATCTTGGATAGCTTCCGATGGGTCCTTGTCTCCTACATCAATAGGCATTTGCTCTACTTGCGAGCCGTTAGATTCATCAAACTTCACGTCTACCGTCTCTTCAACCTTTCGGGTGAAATTGTTGTAGACACGGTAGGTGTGGGAGTTTGATCCATAACCAAGGAGAAAGCCTTCATGAGATTTAGGAGCAAATTTAGACCGACGATGCTTATCAAGGATATAGCATTTTGAACCAAAGACACGAAAGTATCCCACTTGGGGTTTGTTACCGGTGAGGAGCTCGTATGATGTCTTGCCGAGGAGCTTATGAAGATAAAGCCTGTTGATAGCATGACAAGCTGTCTCGACCGCTTCTCCCCAAAAATGCTTCGGTGTCTTGTATTCATCAAGCATCGTTCTTGCCATCTCTATGAGTGTTCGGTTCTTCCTCTCAACAACTCCATTTTGTTGAGGAGTGTACGTAGCCGAGAACTCATGTAGAATCCCTTCCTCATCGAGAAAAGAGTCTACATTGGCGTTCTTGAACTCTGTTCCATTGTCACTCCGAACTTTCTTGATCTTCACCTCAAATTGATTTTGGGCCTTTTTGGCAAAGGTCTTGAAGATTTTCTGAACCTGCGATTTATCATCAAGGAAAAATACCCACGTAAATCTGGAATAATCATCAACTATAACTAGACCAAAGGAGTTACCACCAAGGCTTTTGTAAGCATTGGGACCGAAGAGATCCATATGAAGAAGCTCAAGCGGTCTCCTTGTGGTCATGATGTTTTTCACGGGATGACTTCCACCAACTTGTTTTCCTGCTTGACAAGCACTACAAAGTCTATCTTTGTCAAAGAGAACATCTTTAACACCAAGAATATGATCACCTTTGATTAGCTTGTCTAGGTTACGCATACCAACATGTCCTAGCCTTCTATGCCACAACCAACCTTTAGAGGATTTAGCAATGAAACAAGCTCTAGGTTGGGCTTTCTTAGTGAAATCAACAATATATAGATCACCTCTACGGATACCAGTAAATGCCATGTTTTGATTGTCACGACGAAAGACTTGGCAATCTACTTTGGTGAATAGCACATTGAATCCAAAGTCAGCTAATCTAGACACGGAAAGTAAATTGTATCCAAGAGATTCTACAAGCATGACATTTTGAATAGAGCTATCATGAGATATGGCCACCTTACCAAGGCCAAGTACCTTACCCTTGGAGTTGTCTCCAAAAGTCACATACTTGCGTGGACCATCGTTCTTTGCAAGCTCTCGAAACATGTCTTTATCTCCGGTCATGTGATCGGTGCATCCACTATCAAGAATCCACTCTTTTCCGCCGGACATGTAGTCTCTCAGATTTGCCATAAGATTGAGACTCTTCATGACCTTGTCTAGCTCGGTGTCCGAGTCGGAGTAATCATCATCATGCTCATGCTCATCATCATATTGACCCATAGATTGTTCATCATCAACACCTAGGTCAATTTGATAAGTACTTGCATTAGTTTGGTCAATGTGACAATAATCTTCGGAATGCAATGCAAGAGCATTTCTAATTATAACATTGATGAGAGCGGGATCACCCTTCTTTTTCATAAGATCACGAAGCTCAAAGAAGCATCTATCAAAGTTGGGATCATTGGGGTGCAACTTATCAAATTCAATAGTCTTGTGTAGAATTTCATCAAGACTTCTCAAAGAGTAGTCTGGATAAAGTTCTTCCAAGAATTTCCACACAGCATAGGCGCACTCAAAGTTTGTAACAAGATTAAGCAAGTCATCGGGTAACCCTCTAATGATAAGATTTACAGTTCTAAGGTTACGAAGCAAATCAAGCTCTTCATCCATGGTAGGGTGCAAGGGATCAAAAGGAAGCACATAGGGGGTCTCAACATATTTGCACAAATTGTACATCTTGAAGATACTAAGCATTTCAACCCTCCACATGTTATAGAACCTTCCATCAAGAACAGGCACTCTATGGCTAACACTCCCAAACGTAGACACGTCCATCTTCCTCCAATGGTGTGTAAACCAAAGCAATGGAGACCAAAGCTCTGATACCAATTGTAGGATCGAAGAAGGTGAGAGTGTCTAGAGGGGGGGGGTTAGACTACTCGACAAGATAAAAATTCTGTCTTTTATCAAGGACAGATTTTGACAGTTTTTGCAAAGCACACAAGTCAAGTAGCACACTACACATGCAATTCTAGAGTATGGGCAGCGGAAAGTAAATTGCACATATAGTAAAGAGAGGTGGAGAAGATCAAACGCAGTTTGGAGACACGGAGATTTTTGTCGTGGTTCCGATAGGTGGTGCTATCGTACATCCACGTTGATGGAGACTTCAACCCACGGAGGGTAACGGCTGCGCGAGTCCACGGAGGGCTCCACCCACGAAGGGTCCACGAAGAAGCAACCTTGTCTATTCCATCATGGCCTACGCCCACGGAGGACTAGCCTTACTCGGGGTAGATCTTCACGAAGTAGGCGATCTCCTTGCCCTTACAAACTTCTTGGTTCAACTCCACATCTCAAAGACGGAGGCTCCCAAGCGACACCTAACCAATCTAGGAGGCACCACCCTCCAAAAGGTAATA
>LR738713.1:491010876-491106260 GCA_902687465.1 Secale cereale | reverse complement strand
CAATCTCGGTAAGACCGAAAAAGCAAACTCGGTTATTCCGATAAGATGTCTAATGGTTACAGAAGGTTGGCAGTTCAATTTCGGTGAGACCGATCTCAAACTCGGATGGACCGATTTTTCTAGGGTTTGTAATATGGCTGAAGTGGTTCATCTCGGTGGGACTGAGTTGGAAGAATCGGTTTGTCCGAGATTACTTATGAGTGTGTATAGAAGTGAAAGGTGCTGATAGTTGAAGGAGATATATCACTAAGCACTTGAGCAACCAGATCATCAACACAACCTCATCCCCTTTTAATAGTATTGGCTTTTCCTATGGACTCAATGTGATCTTGGATCACTAAACCAAAAATGGAGTCTTGAGCTTTTGCCAATGCTTGCCTTAGCATTTGAGGGGTCCACTTCTTCAGTCATCTTGCCATACCAATGTGATTGGATTTCCTGAAACATACTTGATAAAAGCATTAGTCCAACCACAAAGTATGTTGTCATTAATTACCAAAACCACCCAGGGAGCAAATGTGCTTTCAGCCGCCAACCAAAGCCATGCATCATGGTGGAAGTTTTAGCTTGGACCTTAATCCTCAATCTCTCATGAGAATATGCTTATGCATTAAAGAGGAGTCCATCATCTATTTTCTATGTTGTCCCGGTATGGATGTCCTCAAGTTGAGATCTATCAAAAACGAGAAATCAAATGCGATCTATCTCCTTGGACCTTTGTACAGGTGGCATAGAGGTACCCCTTTGTGACACTTGGTTAAAACATATGCAATGCAATGATAACCCATGGGGATCCGAGCTAATTAGGACAAGGAGCGAGCACTATTGGTATTCGATGCATGAGGCTTGCAACTTATAAGATGTTTTATACGTGACACATATGAAGTACTAGTACCGTTGACACAATTGCTTCCATGTTTTCAAATAAAAAGCTCTAACACTTAACCTTTCTTTTACCTTTATATTGAAGCACCAACTACTGAGAGCATGATTGTCATTCTGAGTGTAATGTGCATTGTCCCGAAGTAGCATTGTCTTTTGCATGATTGTGATATCGTTTATTCTGAAATGATTGTATCTAGTCATCACTTAAACCTTGAAGGTGCCCTTGCATTTATGTTTTGCATCACTAAAGGGGGCAAGCTAGATATCACTTTATCATATTTGCACGTCATGTTCATTGCAAATCTTTTTGATGTTTCAGTTTCATATTGTAAAACTTTCAGTCATTTGTGATTTTCTCTTGAGACAACTTAATTACTATAGAATCATTGTCTCAGTAAGCTTTTGTCATATGACTATGAGAAAGTCCTATATGGTTAATAGCATGTCACCACAGAAATTATTCTTGTTATCATTTACCTACTCGAGGACGAGCAGGAATTAAGCTTGGGGATGTTGATACGTCCAAAACGTATCTATAATTTCTGCTTGCTCCATGCCACTTTTGGGTGATATTGCTATGATATTCATACACTTCTATACACTTTTGATCATATTTGGACTAACTTACTAATCCAGTGCACCCCAGTGCCAGTTTCTGTTTTCGGCTGTTTTTGTATTTCAGGTTTTCGTGTTTCGAGAACTGCCCAGAAAAATCCAGAAAAATTATATAAAAAATCAGCGTTCCGGAAACAACACTGCGTCCGAAGGGCAGCCTGGGGGGGGGGGGCACAGGGGCTCTAGGCGCCCTGTGGGCGCCCCCCCCTGGGCCGCGCCGGGGGGGCGCCTGGGCCCCCCGAGGCTACCCCGGTGCCCTACTTTGGCATATATTTAAAGGGTCCTCCGTAACCCTCAGAACATGACTTCTTTTCGCGATCCCATCTCTGTTCCGCCGCCGCCGCCGCTTCCAAGATCGGGAGCACCAGGAGAACTCTTCCCGGCACCCTGCCGGAGGGGAGGATCACCACCGGGAGCTTCTCCACCACCATGGACGCCTCCCGGATGACTCGTGAGTAGTCTCCCTTGGACCATGAGTCCATGACCAGTAGCTATGTGATGTTCTCCTCCCGTTCTTGTGCTTCACTAATTAGTCCTAGTGAGCTACCCTACATGATCGAGGCATCTATGTAATCCTTATGCTGTTGCTATGTTGAGTTTGCTGGGATCCGATGGATTATGAGATTATGTTCAGATTGATCTTGAGTAATATATTTGATCTACCTCTTTTATATTTTAGTTCATAAGTAATTCTTGCATGTTCTCCGTTGTTATTTATTGCTTTGGCCGAGTAATAGGTAGTGACTCCAAGAGGGAACGTTATGCTCGATTGTGGGTTCATGCCCCTCGATGACTAGCTTGAGTGACAGAAACATGAGTCTAGGGGATGTGCTGTTGCCACAAGGGGGAAAACAACGGTGCTTGTGCCCGCAGGTGCAAGGATTGTTTACTTTACGCAAAGTTCTTTTAATGCTGTTGTCTGTTGCATTGAGTTTACACTATGGGTGGGACTCGCAACTTAATACCAGCGAGATGTTCTGGATAGATATCTCAAGGTGGATGATTAGTAGTAGATATTGATGGATTTCGGTCTACTTACTTTGGCGTACCGCCCATGCTTTGAACCTCAACCTTTCTTGCAATGTAATCAGCATTGGTTTGCGTTCGTGGTCCTGTCAATTGCCCAGCTGTAATTTGTTTACCTCACATATCAGTTTTATCGTCTTTTGGGAGAGAGACATCACTAGTGAACATCATGAGACTCCGGTCCATATTACCATCATTGATCACATCCACTATTTACTTTTCGCTATTTACTTACTATTGCAAAACACTATCTATCACTACTATCATATTGCTTTTAACCCTTTGTGAACTACAAGGCCGGAGAGATTGACAACCTCTATGTACTCGTTGGGAGCAAAGTTATTTGTATCTGTGTGCAGGTCCACGTTGATTGCTAATTGCGCCGTTAGCAATTGACACCTACTTGTTGAACCTAGGAGTCTCTGGGGATTCGATCCTTGGTATCTTTGCTAAGGGAAAACACTTCTACTTACTGCATCTTACACCTTCCACTTGGGGTAACCAACGAGGGGTTCGAGGCCCATCAGCAAGCAAGTTGGATGCACACCCACTTAGTTTCTTTTGTTGAGCTTTCATACATTTTTAGCTCTAGTGCGTCCGTTGCATGGCAATACGTACTCACTCACATTGATATTTATTGAAGGGCATCTCCATAGCCCGTTGATACGCCTAGTCGATGTGAGACTATCTCCCTCCTTTTTTTCTTCTCCACAACCACCACTCTATTCCACCCATAGTGCTATGTCCATGGCTCACGCTCATGTATTGCGTGAATGTTGAAAGGTTTGAAAGAATAGAGTATGAAAACAAGTGCTTGGCTGAAACCTGAGTTGTGCATGATATGAATATTTTGTGTGATGAAGAGGGAGCATAGCCAGACTATATGATTTTGTAGGGATAACTTTCTTTAGCCATAGTATTTTGAGAAGACATGATTGCTTTGTTACTATGCTTGAAGTATTATTATTTCTTGTGTCAATATAGACTTTTGTCTTGAATCTTTCAGATCTGAACATTCATGCCACAATTAATAGAACTACATTGAAAACTATGTTGGTTAGCATTCCACATCAAAAATTCTGTTTTTATCATTTACCCACTCGAGGACGAGCAGGAATTAAGCTTGGGGATGCTTGATACGTCTCCAACGTATCTATAATTTTTTATTGTTCCATGCTATTATTTATGATGTTTTGGATGTTTAATGAGCTTTGTTATACAATTTTATATTATTTTTGGGACTAACTTATTAAACCAAAGGCCCAGTCCAGATTGCTGTTTTTTGCCTATTTCAGAGTTTTACAGAAAAGGAATATCAAACGTAGTCCAAACGGAATGAAACTTCGGGAGAGATATTTTTGGAGCAAAATACGCATGGGAGACTTGAGAACCACAGAATAAGTCACACGTGGCGTCCACGAGGGTGGGGGCGCGCCCCCTGCCTCGTGGGCCCCACGTTTGGCCCCCGGTGCCCTCCTTCCTTCTATATATACCTACGTACTCCGAAACCATCATAACAACAGAGAAAACCCTAGTTCCATTGCCGCAACCTTCTTTTCCCATGAGATCCCATCTTGGGGCATGTTCTGGAGCTCCGCCGGAGGGGGGGACCTTCCACTGAGTGCTTCTACATCATCATCATCGCCTCACCATGAGTTGTGAGTAGTTTACCACAGACCTTCGGGTCCATAGCTAGTATCTAGATGGCTTCTTCTCTCTCTTTGGATCTCAATACCAAGTTCTCCTTGGTCTTCGAGGAGATCTATTCGATGTAATCTCTTTTTGCGGTGTGTTTGTTGAGATCCGATGAATTGTGGGTTTATGATCAAGATTATCTATGAGAAATATTTGGTTCTTTTCTGAACTCTTTATGTATGATTATAATATCCTTGCAAGTCTCTTCGAATTATTGGTTTGGTTTGGCCTACTAGATCTGTAGTTCTTGCAATGGGAGAAGTGCTTGGCTTTGGGTTCAATCTTGTTGTGTCCTTTCCTAGTGACAGTAGGGGCAGCAAGGCACGTATTGTATTGTTGCCACCGAGGATAAAAAGATGGGGTTTATATCACTATGATTGAGTTTATCCCTCTACATCATGTCATCTTGCTTAAGGCGTTACTCTGTTCTTATGAACTTAATACTCTAGATGCATGCTGGATAGCGGTCGATGGGTGGAGTAATAGTAGTAGATGCAGAATCGTTTCGGTCTACTTGTCTCGGGCGTGATGCCTATATATAATGATCATGCCTAGATAGTCTCATAAGTATTCGCTTTTCTATCAATTGCTCGACAGTAATTTGTTTACCCGCCGTATAATATCGCTATCATGAGAGAAGCCACTAGAGAAAACTATGGCCCCCGGGTCTATTCTCAACATATCAATCTACAATCTACTTTACTTTTCCGTTTTTACTTTCTGTTCTTATATCCAAAAATGCCAAAAATATCAAACTATCATCTCTATTAGATCTCACTTTCGTAAGCGACCATAAAGGGATTGACAATCCCTTATCGCGTTGGCTGCGAAGTTCTTATTTGTTTGTGTAGGTCTGAGGGACTCGTGTGTGGTCTCCTACTGGATTGATACATTGGTTCTCAAAAACTAAGGGAAATACTTACGCTACTGTGCTGCATCACCCTTTCCTCTTCGAGGGAATACAACGCAAGCTCGAGAAGTAGCACTTGGTATATCTTGATGTGTCTTGGGTGCTAGCCCTGCCCCTCTATTTATATGTTGAGCCCTGTGGTCGGAACTTGGAGCAAAAGCTTCCTCAAAGTCGGTTTTGCCCAAAAGGCAAGAGTCCTACTCGGACTCCAGGGCTAGACGCCAGGGTTCCCGGCGTCTACCCCCTAGACGCTAGGGTTCCCGGCGTCTACCCCTAGACGCTAGGGTTCCTATCGTCCAGCCTATGGTCTCCGCAAAACTCCCGTTTGCACTTTTCAAAAGCCTTGTGGGCTTTCCCCTTTGGCCCAAATAAAGTGTTCTCGTACCCAAACATTTCGGGAAACATCCGAAACCCCTTCCGGTGAATTCCGGAACCCTTCCACAGATCAAACACTATTATCCCAAATATCAATCTTTACCTCCACACTATTCCAGAGCTCCTCGTCATGTCCGTTATCTCATCCGGAATTCCGAACAACATTCGATCACCAACATACATAACTCATATAATACTATATCGTCAATGAACGTTAAGCGTGCAGACCCTACGGGTTCGAGAACTATGTAGACATGACCGAGACACCTCTCTAGTCAATAACCAATAGCGGGACCTGGATGCCCATATTGGCTCCTAAATATTGTACGAAGATTTTTATTGGTCAAACCGTTATGACAACATACACAATTCCCTTTGTTCGTCGGTATGTTACTTGCCCGAGATGAAATCATCGGTATCTCCATACCTATTTCAATCTCGTTACCGGCAAGTCTCTTTACCCGTTCCGTAATACATCATCTCGTGACTAACATATTAGTCATTTGCTTGCAAGGCTTATTTTGATGTGCATTACCGAGAGGGCCCAGAGATACCTCTCCGATACTCGGAGTGACAAATCCTAATCTCGATTCACGTGAACCCAACAAGACACCTTCGGAAATACCTGAGCATCTTTATAATCATCCAGTTACGTTGTGACGTTTGATAGCACATAAGGCATTCCTTCGGTATCCGGGAGTTGCATGATCTCATAGTCAAAGGAATATGTATTTGACATACATGAAATCAGTAGCAATAAACTGTATGATCAAATGCTAAGCTAACGGATGGGTCTTGTCCATCACATCATTCTCATAATGATGTGATCCCATTATCAAATGACAACTCATGTCCATGGTTAGGAAACCTTAACCAGCTTTGATTAACGAGCTAGTCTAGTAGAGGATTACTAGGGACACGGTATTTGTTATGTATTCACACATGTATTTAGGTTTCCAGTCAATACAATTCTAGCATGAATAATAAACCTTTATCATGATTCAGGAAATATAATAATAACCATTGTATTATTGCCTCCAGGGCATATTTCCGGCACAAATATGGTGAAGTGTCATGTAGTCGACGTTCACATGAAACCACTAAGGGAATCAGAACATACATATCATCAAAATATCAAACACATATCAAGTCACATGATTACTTGCAACATGATTTCTCCCGTGACCTCAAGAACAAAAGTAATTACTCACAAGTGACAAACATGTTCATGATCAGAGGGGTATTAAATAGTCATGTCTACTACACGCTTCTATTCCCGTAGACAGTGTTGGGCCTCCAAGAGCAGAGGTTTGTAGGACAACAGCAAATTTCCCTTAAGTGAGTAACCCAAGGTTTATCGAACTCAGGGAAGTGGAGGTAGAACGTACCCCTTTCAAGCAACCCTGCAATCAAGATACAAGAAGTCCCTTGTGTCCCCAACACACCTAATACACTTGTCAGATGTATAGGTGCACTAGTTCGGCGAAGAGATGTTAAATGGCAAGTGATATGGATGGCAAAAGATGTATTTGTAAATCTGAAATAAAAAGTGCAGCAAGCAAACATGTGGTAAATGTGAGCACAAATGGTATTGCAATGGTGGAAACAAGGCCTAGGCTTCATAATTTCACTAGTGGCAACTCCCAACAACATTAACATAATCGAATCACATGATATTTCCCATAAAACATGCAAGGGGGACACACTCGGAGGTCATTCCTTTGTGGTCAAGAGAGGACGAGAATTATGTTGGGCTACAAAAGCACACCTCAAAGTTCGTAGTTCTCAACCTATGGATTTCCCAATGTCACCGCGGCCATCCAAAGAGAGTACCACAATCACCACAACATATCTCAAGGATAGTCAAAGACAAGCACCAAGAGACTCTCAATCTTCAATCCACACACAAAAGAGGAAATCACTCATGAAAATATTCTTCTAATCTATGTCCAATAGACCGCTGTCACCTTGGTCTCGGAGATTATACTAGATAAAGACAAGTGAGTACATCAATCCAATACATAGAGGAAGGGGAGATATCATGGGATCACCCTAGATTAACATAGCCTATGATCACAACGAAGATCACATCATGGGAGAGAGAATTGACCACATAGCTACTGGTAGAAAACCTCAGCCCCGAGGAGGAACTACTCCCGCATCATGGAGGGAGGAAGCAACGTCGATGGAGATGAATCCGGGGCACTTCCCCGTCCCGGCAGGGTGTCGGCACAGGAATTCTGGTCCCCCGAAACTTGGTGGCGATGGCGGCGGAGATCGGAATAGCTTCTAGAGAAAAAGGGTTCCGGAATCAGGGTTTCTGTGACGGGTGTTAAATATATGCCAAAGGGGGTCACCTAGGGAGCTAAGGGGGGCCCAGGCGGCCTGGCGCCGCGGCCAGGAGGGGGGCCGCGCCCTCTGGGCGCCTGGAGCCCCTGTGGCCCCCCTCCGGCCCTACTTTGGCCGCATGGAAGCTTCCGGAATGCTGATTTTTTATATATTTTTCCCGGAATTTTTCTAGCAATTTACGTAATGGGAAAACCTGAAATACAAAAATAGCAGAAAACAGAAACTGGCACTGGGTGCACTGAGTTAATAGGTTAGTCCAAATATGATCAAAAGTGTATGGAAGTGCATAAATATCATAGCAATATCACACAAAAGAGGCATGGAGCAAGCAGAAATTATAGATACGTTTTGGACGTATCAACATTCCCAAGCTTAATTCATGCTCGTCCTCGAGTAGGTAAATGATAACAAGCATAATTTCTGTGGTGACATGCTATTAACCATATAAGAACTTTTCACAGTCACATGACAAAGGCTTACTGAGATAATGAATCTGTAGTAATTAAGTTGCCTCATGAGAATATCACAAAGAACTGAAAGTTTTACAATATGATACTGAAACACTCAATAGATTTGTAGTGAGCATGGTGTGCAAACATGACAAAGTGATATCTCGCTTGCCCCCTTTAGTGAAGCAAAACATAAATGCAGGGGCACCTCCAAAGTTTAAATGACGACGAGATACAATGATTTCAGAATAAACGATATCATAATCATGCAAAAGACAATGGTACTTTGGGACAATGCACATTACACTCAGAATGACAATCATGCTCTCAATAGTTGGTGCTTTAAAGAAAGAAGGTGGAGACTCTCGAACCGTGGCTTTTGATGGCAAGGTTGAAAACCCGTGGTCGGAAACAAAAACTAAACATGTACCAGAGCTCTTGGTTTTAAAAACAGAGGTAATTTTTTTTTTGGAATATGCATATTTCGTCAACGAATGCTAGCAGATAACTCAATTACTTCTCGAGCTGGACAAGTTTCGAGGAACGGCTCCCGCACGAGGACGATCACATCCTCTTAATCTCCTTTGTTTATCACTGCCAAAGTTTTCTGATTTCTCATGAACAAAGCGTGAAGGAGGGTTTGTTTGTTGTATATTTTTTAATGAGCCGGGCGCACTCTTTGCCAGTTCCTTCTCGTATTAGGGGTTTGCACATTAGACATGCAATCCCGGGGTGAAGCTTGTCCAACCTAAAAAGATCATGAATTAACTACTACTTCCTCATGAGCTAAAACAGAGGCACAAAAGAGAAATGCTTTTTTGATTAATTTTGAGATGGTACACGAAAGTCTTCGTTAGGAATGGCAAGTAAATACCATGTATAGGAAGGTATGGTGGACTCATATGGCATAACTGGTTTAAAGGATTTTGGATGCACAAGCAGTCAGTCCGCTTAGTACAGGCGAAGGTTAGCAAAAGACTGGGAGCGACCAACTAAAAGAGCAATGACGGTCATAATCATGCAGAGCGACAAAGCAACATTGAATCGGGCATGGAAGTTATATCGCTACTCAGAAATTAAAGATCATCAAGGCTTGATAGACTTTCTTTACAGTCTTAAATATGCGTGAGCATATGCCAAGTCAATCAAAATAAATTCTTGGAGGAAGATATCACTAAACCATACCACATCATAGGCAAACAAATCATGTTGGTACTTCAATAACACATTAAGAACCCCCCAGCTATTTGAGACTAACCATAAGAAAACATGAACTACTAAGCACCATTATGCACATAGCATTTTTATCATAGACATATCAACCAGTGCAACAGAAGCCAACTCTCTTAACAAGATAAGCATGATAACTCAAGAGAGTTCCAGCGACCAACTAAACAAAAGCTCTTTAAAAAGTAAAACATGAAAACTAAGAGCTGAACATGACAGTAGCTATTGAAAGACAAAGAACATACACAACAAAGATAAACATGAAAATCCTATGTTATGTTCTAGGTTGAAGTGGAGCGTGTTTCTCTCCCACACAAAGAAAGATGGGTTCCAACTTGTTATGGATAGCAAGCAAAGCTAAAGAAAACTAAAAAGGAAACTAGAAGCAAGACGCTCCAAGCATAGCACATAACACATGAAGTGATTAAAATATAGTGGAACGAAAGACGAACTGATAATTGTTGATGGAGAAGGGGATGCACGGGGGCATCCCCAAGCTTAGACGCTTGAGTCTTCTTGAATATTTCTTGGGGGTGCACGGGGGCATCCCCAAGCTTGAGTGTTTGACACTCCTGAATCTTTCTATCATCTTCCCTCGCACACTTGAAAACTCCCTTCATACATAACTCATCATAATCTGATTAGCGAGGTTAGTACCCATAATAAAATAATTTTTCCTTGCTGGAAATAAGGATAATCTTGAAGGGCTACTGTTTCTCAAGATTGCCAAAAGGTTTTTGCAAAGAAAAAACAAGCTCAAGGTTTGCAAAACGAAGGAAAGGCAAAACATGACAGAATCTATGAAAAACATACTAGCAGGTAGTAAATAATTTTTTCGGGGCACTTATGCAACTCAAATCAAAAAACTCAGAACAGACGCCCGAAAGCCAATTGTATAGAGCACGCTGTCGAAAAAATTCAGACCAAAAAGATGATCTGGTGATTTTATACGAATTTTTCTGTCCAAGGACAGAATCAGTTTCCTGGACAGCACGTCACAACTTTTGAACTTTCTTGCAATCGGAGGCTAAACTTGGCACAAAGCTGAAAAATGAAGATACAATGATGTTGCTACAGTAGTAACAAACATCAAGACCACTAAAAACTGAAAGAACAAACTGAAAGGAAAGATAACAAGGGTTGTCTCCCTAGAGCTCTTTCTTTATAGCCATAAAGATAGGCTTAAGACTTTAATGATGCTCTCGTAGGAATAAGAGCTGAAGAACAAAAGAGAGCATCAAGAAGAAAATACCAAACACATTTAAGCCTAACATGCTTCCTATGCATAGGAATATTGCAATAGAATAATTCATTGAAGCACAAAGCAATAAGCATAGGAAGACAAAACAAGTGCAGCTTCAAAACCTTCAACATAAAGAGAGGGAACTTGATATTATTGAAATATCTATAAGCATATGTTCCCTTCTCATAATAATTTTCAATGGGATCACGAATAAACTCAACAATATAAGCATCACATAAAGCATTGTTACCATGATCCACATGCAAAAAGGTACTCTTACTCTCCACATAAGCATAATCTTTCTCATTGGTAATAGTGGGAGTAGGACTATCATAAACAACTTGAACACTATAGATTAATTGTGTATTAGAAAGATGGTGTTCAACAAGGGAGTAATTCCCTCCATGATTATGACAAGTTTCATAAGGATAATTTCTCCTTATGTCATAGGTACCTTTATAATCACTATAGATTGGAGTTATAACATCATCATGGTAGAGAAGAGCATTATCATTGCTAGCAACTATATTTGTAAACATGTTGTCTTTATTCTTACTAGCAAAAGAATTATCAATTATCACCTCACTAGTGGGTAAAGGATTTGCAATCCTATCATCCCCAAACTTAGAGCTTTCCATATCATCACTTTCAGAGTTGGTACCAAAAAGATTTTCAAGATCATAAGTAGCATTATCATCATTTTCCCAATCACAGTAAGTAACATGCATATCATAATCAAAATCATCTTCAATAGTACCTACGGACGTATCATCAAGATGATAATTAAGGCAATAAACTTCACCTTCTTCTTTAAACTTACAACCGTTAGGATAAAAGTAGATGGGAGGAATATGCTCAGGCCAGGTTGATACCCATTCTTCTTCCTTCTTGCTCCTCTTCCTCCTCCTCTTCTTTTTCTTCATCTTCACCTTAGGAGGGAGTGGTTGGAGATGAAGCTTCTCCACATATCCTGGTTTGTCATTAGAAACGATAGGGGAAACTTGGGAGAAACTCTCCTTTTTATTAGCAGAAATATAAGAGACATTTTTATACTTTGGTAAAGTTCCCTCCTTTCTAATCTTACTTATGTAATCATTTTCATGGCAATTAACAACACAATAGAGATGGCAATTTTGCAAAGTGTTTTTTATTCCTATGGCATTAACATCCAGCCAAGAAGTCATTTCTGATAACTCTTCACACATCAAAAATAACATAAGCTCATCATAAAGATCAGAGGTGATCATGTTATCACACAACTGGTTAACAGTTATGTTTTGAAAGTGCATGCATTGAAAATTAAAGTGACCCTCTATACGGCAAAGTTCACAAGTAAAAGGATAAAGGTCACACAATTCTCTAGCAATTCCATTTAAATCTTTGACCCAAGTGATTGTTCTTTTATGCTTATGTTGCTTACAATACTTCTCTTCTTCAATCATAGGCCTTTCACAAGATCTATCCACTCCACAAAAATTAACATGTTTATATAAAACTTCATTTTTAGGAATTGGATCATGCATGTTGCAATCATCATGAACAATTTCATTTTCTTTGCAAATCTCTTTAAGAGGTTCATGATGCTTGATCCAATCCTCCTTAGGCATATTAAGATGTGAAGCAAAAGATTTGAGGAAATCAACAAGGAGTTGAGAATCAAGCCCAAACTTAGCACTAAACTTATTAAAACTTGTAGTTTCAACAAAGGACTTAATGCAATCATACTCATAAATTATACCTGACTCTTTACCTTTGTCGATCTCTTAATCTTCAGTGTTGCATTGAATTCTTTCAAGGAGTTCCCATTTAGCATCAATCTTTTCGTTTGTGAAAGAACCCATAGAGGAAGCATCGAGCAAATCTTTATCCTGTCGAGAAAGCCTCGCATAGAAATTAGTAATAATCATATCTTTGGGGAGCCCATGGTTAGGACATTTTAGCATTAACGTTTTCAGTCTCCCCCAAGCTTGAGCTATGCTCTCTCCGTCATGAGGATAGAAATTATAAACATAATTCCTATTCTCATGGACTTCATGACGAGGATAAAACTTGGAGTAAAAGAGAGACTGGATCTCTTCCCAATCCAGCAGGTGAGAGTCATCTAGTAGCCTATACCATTCCAATGCTTTTCCTTTCAGTGACAAGGCAAATAATTTCCTCATGACTCCATCTCTTGTCAAACCTGAAATCTTAAACAACTCACAAAGTTTTGTAAGTTTCAACAAATGAATACTAGGATTGACCGTCCCATCATAACAATCATTCAAAATTATTTCAATTATCCCAAGTGGTATTTGGAACGGGATACATTCAGTAGGTGGAGGAGACTTCTCTACCACGGGTGTGGTAAAGCGGCCTTCCCCAAGCAGCGAACTAAGAGTGCGGTTTTCCATAAACATAACTAGTGAAACTAAAAAACAAGAAACAAAAAGATTTTAATTGCAAGATCTAGAGAAGGTACCTTCACTTACCTCACTTCCCCGGCAACGGCGCCATAAATAGCTTGATGTCTACTACACGCTTCTATTCCCGTAGACAGTGTTGGGCCTCCAAGAGCAGAGGTTTGTAGGACAGCAACAAATTTCCCTTAAGTGAGTAACCCAAGGTTTATCGAACTCAGGGAAGTGGAGGTTGAACGTACCCCTTTCAAGCAACCCTGCAATCAAGATACAAGAAGTCTCTTGTGTCCCCAACACACCTAATACACTTGTCAGATGTATAGGTGCACTAGTTCGGCGAAGAGATGTTAAATGGCAAGTGATATGGATGGCAAAAGATGTATTTGTAAATCTGAAATAAAAAGTGCATCAAGCAAACATGTGGTAAATGTGAGCACAAATGGTATTGCAATGGTGGAAACAAGGCCTAGGCTTCATACTTTCACTAGTGGCAACTCCCAACAACATTAACATAATCGAATCACATGATATTTCCCATAAAACATGCAAGGGGGACGCACTCGGAGGTCATTCCTTTGTGGTCAAGAGAGGACGAGAATTATGTAGGGCTACAAAAGCACACCTCAAAGTTCGTAGTTCTCAACCTATGGATTTCCCAATGTCACCGCGGCCATCCAAAGAGAGTACCACAATCACCACAACATATCTCAAGGATAGTCAAAGACAAGCACCAAGAGACTCTCAATCTTCAATCCACACACAAAAGAGGAAATCACTCATGAAAATATTCTTCTAATCTATGTCCAATAGACCGCTGTCACCTTGGTCTCGGAGATTATACTAGATAAAGACAAGTGAGTACATCAATCCAATACATAGAGGAAGGGGAAATATCATGGGATCACCCTAGATTAACATAGCCTATGATCACAACGAAGATCACATCATGGGAGAGAGAATTGACCACATAGCTACTGGTAGAAAACCTCAGCCCCGAGGAGGAACTACTCCCGCATCATGGAGGGAGGAAGCAACGTCGATGGAGATGAATCCGGGGGAACTTCCCCGTCCCGGCAGGGTGCCGGCACAGGAATTCTGGTCCCCCGAAACTTGGTGGCGATGGCGGCGGAGATCGGAATAGCTTCTGGAGAAAAAGGGTTCCGGAATCAGGGTTTCTGTGACGGGTGTTAAATATATGCCAAAGGGGGTCGCCAGGGGAGCTAAGGGGGGCCCAGGCGGCCTGGCGTCGCGGCCAGGAGGGGGGCCGCACCCTCTGGGCGCCTGGAGCCCCTGTGGCCCCCCTCCGGCCCTACTTTGGCCGCATGGAAGCTTCCGGAATGCTGATTTTTTATATATTTTTCCCGGAATTTTTCTGGCAATTTACGTAATGGGAAAACCTGAAATACAAAAACAGCAGAAAACAGAAACTGGCACTGGGGTGCACTGAGTTAATAGGTTAGTCCAAATATGATCAAAAGTGTATGGAAGTGCATAAATATCATAGCAATATCACACAAAAGAGGCATGGAGCAAGCAGAAATTATAGATACGTTTTGGACGTATCAAATAGCATAATGGATCTGAACATATAATCTACCACCAAATAAACCATATAGTAATCAAGTACAATATGTAATCAACACTACTAGTTACCCACAAGCACCAATCCAAGGTTCTGGTACAAAGATTGAACATAAGAGATGAACTAGGGTTTGAGAGGAGATGGTGATGTTGAAGATGTTGATGGAGATTGCCCTTCCCAAGATGGGAGAGCTGTTGGTGATGATGATGACGATGAGTTCTGAAGGAAATATGCCCTAGAGGCAATAATAAGTTCTTATTTATATTTCCTTATATCATGATAAATGTTTATTATTCATGCCAGAATTTTATTAACCGGAAACTTAGTACATGTGTGAATACATAGACATAACAGAGTGTCCCTAGTATGCCTCTACTTGACTAGCTCGTTGATCAAAGATGGTTATGTTTCCTAACCATAGACATGTGTTGTCATTTGATGAACGGGATCACATCATTAGTAGAATGATGTGATGGACAAGACCCATCCGTTAGCTTAGCACTATGATCGTTTAGTTTTACTGCTATTGCTTTCTTCATGACTTATACATGTTCCTATGACTATGAGATTATGCAACTTCCGAATACCGGAGGAACACCTTGTGTGCTATCAAATGTCACAACGTAACTGGGTGATTATAAAGATGCTCTATAGGTGTCTCCGAAGGTGTTTGTGGTGCTCGCATAGATCAAGAATAGGATTTGTCACTCCGAGTGTCGGAGAGGTATCTCTGGGCCCTCTCGGTAATACACATGATAATAAGCCTTGCAAGCAAACGACTAATGAGTTAGTCACGAGATGATGTATTACGGAATGAGTAAAGAGACTTGTCGGTAACGAGATTGAACTAGGTATGATGATACCGACGATCGAATCTTGGGCAAGTAACATACCGATGACAAAGGGAACAATGTATGTTGTTATGCGGTTTGACCGATAAAGATCTTCATAGAATATGTAGGAGCCAATATGAGCATCCAGGTTCCGTTATTGGTTATTGACCGGAGATGTGTGTCGGTCTTGTCTACATAGTTCTCGAACCCGTAGGGTTCGCACACTTAACGTTCGATGACGATTTGTATTATGAGTTATGTGATTTGATGACCGACGTTTGTTCGGAGTCCCCGATGAGATCATGGACATCACGAACAGTCTCGAAATGGTCGAGACGTAAAGATCGATATATTGGAAGGCTATATTCTGACATCGGAAAGGTTCCGAGTGATTCGGGTATTTTTCGGAGAGTTGCGGGAATTCATATTGGGCCTTAATGGGCCACACGGGAAAGGAGAGAAAGGCCTCAAGGGTGGCCGTGCCCCTTCCCCATGAACTGGTCCGAATTGGACTAGGGAAAGGGGGCGCCCCCTTCCTTCCTTCTCCTTCTCCCTTCCCCTTTCCCTATTCCATGCGGGAGGTGGAATCCTACTAGGACTAGGGAGTCCTAGTAGGACTCCACACTTTAGGCGCGCCCTATGAGGGTCGGCCTCCTCCTCCCTCCATCCTTTATATACGTGGTCAGGGGGCACCCCATAGACACACAAGTTGATTTCCTAGCTGTGTGAGGTGCCCCTCCCCACAGTTACACACCTCGGTCATATCGTTGCAGTGCTTAGGCGAAGCCCTGCGCCGGTAACTTCATCATCACCGTCACCATGCCGTCGTGCTGACGAAACTCTCCCGTGACGCTCAACTAGATCAAGAGCTCGTGGGACGTCATCGAGTTGAACGTGTGCTGAATGCGGAGGTGCCGTACGTTCGGTGCTTGGATCGGTTGGATCGCTAAGACGTTCGACTACATCAACCGCGTCACTAGACGCTTTCGCTTTCGGTCTACAAAGGTACGTAGACACACTCTCCCCGCTCGTTGCTATGCTTCTCCTAGATAGATCTTGCGTGATCGTAGGAAATTTTTGAAATACTACGTTCCCCAACAGTGGCATCATGAGCCAGATCTATGCGTAGATGATATGCACGAGTAGAACACAATGAGTTGTGTGCGATAATAGTCATACTGCTTACCAGCATGTCATACTTTGATTCGGCGGTATTGTGAGATGAAGCGGCCCGGACTGACATTACGCGTACGCTTACGCGAGACTGGTTTCACCGTTACAAGCACTCGTTGCTTAAAGGTGACCGGCGGGTGTCTGTCTCTCTCACTTTAGTTGAATTAAGTGTGGCTATGCCCGGTCCTTGTGAAGGCTAAAACAACACATACTTGACAAAAAATCATTGGGGTTTTTGTATGCGTAGGTAAGAACGGTTCTTGCTAAGCCCGTAGCAGCCACGTAAAACTTGCAACAACAAAGTAGAGGATGCCTAACTTGTTTTTGCAGGGCATGTTGTGATGTGATAAGGTCAAGATGTGATGAGTTATACATTATTGTATGAGATGATTGCTACTTCTTGAGCTTGCGTTGTATTCCCTCGAAGAGGAAAGGGAGATGCAGCACAGTAGCGTAAGTATTTCCCTCAGTTTTTGAGAACCAATGTATCAATCCAGTAGGAGACCACGCGTGAGTCCCTCGCACCTGCACAAACAAATAAGAATTTCGCAGCCAACGCGATAAGGGGTTGTCAATCCCTTTACGGTTACTTACAAAAGTGAGATCTGATAGAGATGATAGTTTATATTTTTGGTATCTTTAGTTTATAAGAACAGCAAATAAAAGCGGTAAAAGTAAAGTAGATGTAGATTGATATGTTGAGAATAGACCCGGGGGCCATAGTTTTCTCTAGTGGCTTCTCTCATGATAGCGATATTCTACGGTGGGTAAACCAATTACTGTCGAGCAATTGATAGAAAAGCGAATAGTTATGAGACTATCTAGGCATGATCATTGTATATAGGCATCACGTCCGAGACAAGTAGACCGACTCTTGCCTGCATCTACTACTGTTACTCCACACATCGACCGCTATCCAGCATGCATCTAGTGTATTGAGTTCATAAGAACAGAGTAACGCCTTAAGCAAGATGACATGATGTAGAGGGATAAACTCAAGCAATATGACATAAACCCCATCTTTTTATCCTCGATGGCAACAATACAATACGTGCCTTGCTTCCCCTACTATCACTGGGAAAGGACACCGCAAGATTGAACCCAAAGCCAAGCACTTCTCCCATTGCAAGAACTATAGATCTAGTAGGCCAAACCAAACCAATAATTCGAAGAGACTTGCAAGGATATTATGAGCACACATAAAAAGTTCAGAGAAGAACCAAATATCTTTCATACATAACCTTGATCATAAACTCACAATTCATCGGATCTCGACAAACACACCGCAAAAAGAGATTACATCGAATAGATCTCCTCGAAGACCGAGGAGAACTTTGTATTGAGATCCAGAGAGAGAGAAGAAGCCATCTAGATACTAGCTATGGACCCGAAGGTCTGTGGTAAATGATACGTCTCCAACGTATCTACTTTTCCAAACCCTTTTGCCCTTGTTTTGGACTCTAACTTGCATGATTTGAATGGAACTAACCCGGACTGACGCTGTTTTCAGCAGAACTGCCATGGTGTTGTTTTTTGTGCAGAATAAAAAGTTCTCAGAATCACCTGAAAATAAACTGAGAATTATTTCAAAAAATATAAAAATATCTGCAAGAAGATACTCACCGGGGGGCCCACACCCTGTCCTCGAGGGGGCGCGCCCCCCTGCCTCAAGGGCCCACCGATGCTCCACCGACGTACCCGCAGGTCCTATATCTTTCGTTTCCGGGAGAGAAAAAATCAGAGAGAAGGAATTATCGTGTTTTATGAGACGGAGCCGCCGCCAAGCCCTAATCTCTCTCGGGAGGGCTGATCTGGAGTCCGTTTGGGGCTCCGGAGAGTGGAGATCGTCGCCATCGTCATCATCAACCTTTCTCCATCACCAATTCCATGATGCTCACCGCCGTGTGTGAGTAATTCCATTGTAGGCTTGCTGGACGGTGATGGGTTGGATGGGATCTATCATGTAACGGAGTTAGTTTTGTTAGGGTTTGATCCCTAGTATCCACTATGTTCTGAGATTGATGTTGCTATGACTTTGCTATGCTTAATGCTTGTCACTAGGGCCTGAGTGCCATGATTTCAGATCTGAACCTATCATGTTTTCATGAATATATGTGTGTTCTTGATCCTATCTTGCAAGTCTATAGTCACCTACTATGTGTTATGATCCGGCAACCCCGAAGTGACAATAATCGGGACCACTCCCGGTGATGACCATAGTTTGAGGAGTTCATGTATTCACTATGTGTTAATGCTTTGGTCCGGTACTCTATTAAAAGGAGGCCTTAATATCCCTTAGTTTCCAATAGGACCCCCCTGCCACGGGAGGGTAGGACAAAAGATGTCATGCAAGTTCTTTTCCATAAGCATGTATGACTATATTCGGAATACATGCCTACATTGCATTGATGAACTGGAGCTAGTTCTGTGTCACCCTAGGTTATTACTTCTACATGATGAATTGCATCCGACGTAATTTCCCATCACCGATCCAATGCCTACGAGCTTTACCTATATTGTTTGTCGCTTATTTATTTTTCCATTGCTACTATCGCAAAAACTACAAAAACACTATATTTACTTTTATTGCTGCTACCGCCACTATCGTATTACTTTGCTACTAAACTATCTTGCTGCAGATACTAAGTTTCCAGGTGTGGTTGAATTGACAACTCAGCTGCTAATACTTAAGAGTATTCTTTGGCTCCCCTTGTGTCGAATCAACAAATTTGTGTTTAATACTTTACCCTCGAAAACTGTTGCTATCCCCTACACTTGTGGGTTATCAAGACTATTTTCTGGCGCCGTTGCCGGGGAGCATAGCTCTATTCTTTAAGTCACTTGGGATTTATATCTGTTGATAACTATGAAGAATTTGAAGGACTCAAAAACCAAGATCTTACCCTCAACTACGAGGGGAGGTAAGGAACTGCCATCTAGCTCTGCACTTGATTCTCCTTCTGTTATGAGTAAACTTGCGACACCTACTCCTGCTATTAAATCCGATATGTCGTATGTTCTTGATGATGCTACTTCTGCTATGTATGATGAAACTACCTCTATGCCTGATACTGTGCCACTAGGTGAATTTCTAGATGGACAAATTGCTAAGGTTAGGGAGAGTGCAAATGTTGATGATATTTATGAAAGTGATGATGAAACTACTCCCAATAGATATGAATTGGATGTTGTGCCTGAGGGTTATGTTATGGATGAAGAAACTACTAGAGACTTTCTTGCTTGCAATGATAGATATGATCTTAAGAAATTATTAGCTAAGCTGAAAGAAAAGTCCTTGAATGCTAGAATGAAGCATGACCCTGCTTTTGCTACTTCACCTATCCGTGTCACTGATAAGGATTATGAATTCTCTATTGATCCTGAGTTAATTACTTTGGTTGAATCTGATCCTTTCCATGGTTATGAGTCTGAAACTGTTGTGGCACATCTTACTAAGTTGAATGATATAGCCACCCTGTTTACCAATGATGAAAAGATTCGCTACTACTATATCCTTAAGTTATTTCCGTTCTCGTTAAAGGGTGATGATAAGACTTGGTTTAATTCCCTTGATCCTGGTTGTGTGCGTAGTCCCCAGGATATGATGTATTACTTTTCTGCTAAATATTTTCCCGCTCATAAGAAACAAGCTGCCTTACGGGAAATATATAACTTTGCTCAAACTGAAGAAGAGAGTCTCCCACAAGCTTGGGGGAGGCTTCTCCAGTTACTTAATGCTTTGCCTGATCATGCTCTTGAGATGCATGATATACTTGATGTCTTTTATAATGGACTAACCGATGCTTCCAGAGACCACCTGGATAGTTGTGCTGGTTGTGTTTTCAGGGAAAGAACAGCGGAACAAGCTGAACTACTATTGAATAATATGCTAGCCAATGAAAATAATTGGACACTCCCTGAACCAGCCCCTAAGCCAACTCCGAAGAAAAGAGGTGTTCTATTTCTCAGTCCTGAAGATATGCAAGAGGCAAAAAAATCTATGAAATAAAAAGGTATTAAAGCTGAAGATGTTAAGAATTTACCGCCTATTGAAGAAATACATGGTCTTGATAATCCGACACAGGTAGTAAAGGTAAATTCTCTTTATAGATTTGATGAAGGTGATATTCCTCGTTATAAGTCTGCTAGCCAATGCTTAGATGAGTTTGCCAATTTCATTGTGAAACAAGAAAACTTCAATGCTTATGTTGGTAGACAATTACAACACAATGCTTATATGATTAAACGCTTGAGTGATTATCTGTCTAGTGCTAAAAGTGAACTGAAACTTATTAGTAAACATGCTTCTATGGTCACCACTCAAGTAGAACAAGTACTTAAGGCTCAGAATGATTTGCTCAATGAATTAAATAGTAAGAATAATGACTAAGATGTTAGAGTTGCTACTAGAGGTGGTAAAATGACTCAGGAACCTCTGTACCCTGAAGGCCACCCTAAGAGAATTGAGCAAGATTCTCAGAGAGCTAATATAGATGCACCTAGTTCTTCTAGGAAGAAGAAAAAGAAAAAAGATAGGACTTTGCATGCTTCTAGGGAACCTGTAGCTCACCCACCTGAGAATCCCAATGATATATCTATTTCTGATGCTCAGACACAATATGGCAATGAACATGAGCCTAGTGATAATATTAATGATGATGTTCATGCTGATGCTCAACCTAGCAATGATAATGATGTAGAGATTGAACCTGCTGTTGATCTTGATAACCCACAATCAAAGAAGCAACGTTATGATAAGAGATACTTTGTTGCTAGGAAGCACGGTAGGGAAAGAGAACCATGGGTGCAGAAACCCATGCCTTTTCCTCCGAAACCATCCAAGAAAAATGATGATGAGGATTTTGAGCGCTTCGCTGAAATGATTAGACCTATTTTTTTGCGTATGCGTTTGACTGATGTGCTTAAAACTAATCCTCATGCCAAATATATGAAAGACATTATTACCAAAAAAAGAAAGATACCTGAAGTAGAAATTTCCACCATGCTTGCCAATTACACTTTTGAGGGTGGAATGCCTAATAAATTAGGAGATCTAGGAGTACCTACTATACCTTGTTCCATTAAGAGAAACTATGTTAAAACTGCTTTGTGTGATCTAGGAGCAGGTGTTAGTATTATGCCTCTCTCCTTATATCATAGACTTGACTTGAGTAAGTTGACTCCTACTGAAATATCTTTGCAAATGGCCGATAAATCAACTGCTATACATGTCGGTATTTGTGAGGATGTGCCGGTTGTAGTTGCAAATGTTACTATTCTAACAGACTTTGTTATACTTGATATTCCCGAGGATGATAGTATGTCTATTATTCTTGGAAGACTTTTTTGAATACTGCAAGGGCTGTTATTGATTGCAACAAAGGCAATGTCACTTTTCATGTCAATGGTAATGAGCAAACGGTACACTTTCTGAGGAAACAACCTCAGGTCCATAGTATCAATTATATTGGAAAAACTTCAACTATTACTATTGGAGGTTTTGAGTTTCCTATTCCTACTATCAAGAAGGCATATGACATACTTATTGTTGGGGACATACATATCCCCATTGAGGTAACCTAGTGTTATTCCAAAATTCTCCGGTTTCATGTTATTCGGAAAGAGTTTATTAACAAGACCTCATCAACCTTGTTAATGGATTCCTTTTGATGAACATGGGAGAGGTGAATCTAGATAGCACAAAACTTCTGTACCCTCCTTTTACTTTCTGTTAATTAGGTTAAATAAAACAAAAATAGCATTGTCTGTCAGTTTCCAGACTTATCCGTGCAAAAAAATCCCGAAAATAAAAGTTCTCCAAATGCCATGAAAATGAAATATGATTTTTTTCTAGAATATTTAAGAAAATATGGCACTGAACACACAGCGAGGGGAGCCAGCACGTGGCCTCGAGGGCACAGGGCGCGCCCCCTGCCTCGAGGGCCGCACGTGGCCCCCCTCCACTTATCCTTTCACCCATGCTCTTCTTCTTCCTCTCCAAAAAAATCCCCAACCAGCTCAAACCCGAGTTCTAGCTCATTTTGCTGCCATTTTCGATCTCCTTGCTCAAAGCACCATTCGCCAAACTGTTTGGGGAGATTGTTCCTTAGTATGTGACTCCTCCATTGGTCCAATTAGTTTTTGCTCTAGTGCTTTATTTGTTGCAAATTTATGCTGCTGTCATGGCCTTGTTCTTGAGCTTGCATGCCAAATTTTCTTGGTCCCAAGTAGTTCTAATGCATGATATAGCCTCTAGGCACTAGTAGGAGTTGTTGCAATCAATCTTGTTGAGTTTGGTTAACTTTTATTGTGAGCTACTAAAAAATTTAGAAAATTTCAGAAAAGGAAAATGTTAAAAATACTATTGAGGGGCTCCTCCAGCAAGAGCTCAGAGGAGAAGAAGAAAGAAGAAAATAAGAAGCCTAAGTATAATCTCCCTCGCATGGCAGAAGTTCGACCATGTGAATGGCCGTGTAATAATTTCATGATGTCCGCCGGTATTTACGAAGACTTTTACTGGTTGGCGCATAATGCAGGCCTCACCGACTTCCTCAACGACCAAAAAGAACAGTATCTCTTACTCACCAATATTTTCACGCAAAGTTTTCATTTTCATTCTAGGAAAACACCACCTACGGTGGAGTTCCGCTTATATGATGTGAGTAAGGAGATATCACTTTTTGATTTTTGTGAAATATGCAAAGTACCCTTTGGAGGTAGACTTGATGAACCACGTCATGAAAACGTCAATGGGTTTATTGATATGATATCCGTAGGTGAAACTAGACAAGTTTCAGGGGCAAGAATCACTAGTATACACTTCCCTGTTCTGCGCTACTTTGCTTTATTTGCTAGTAGGTGTTTAATTGGTCGCGGGAATAGTGGGAATCTCAGTGCCCCTGATATTATCATTTTACGCCATGCTTTGTTTCATGACACAACTTTTAGCTTGGGCGTCGTCGTTGCCAAACGATTGAGTCTGAACCGCTCAAAGGGGCCCGTCTTTGGAGGCATCTTTGCTTCTCACCTTGCTGAACATTTTAATATACCTATTTGGCATCATGAGAAGGAAGAAAAATTGCTTGCCCCTGTTTATCTAGACTACAAGAGCATGGTAGATCATGACTTCATTGTTAAAGACAAAAATATGCAGCTCAATTATAAGTTAAGGTTTGATGAAATATACTGTGAAATTGTTACCTTGCCTGCACCATCTTTGTTTGATCTGTCCACATGCAAGTATCTTATTACATCAGATGCCTTCTACAAGTACCAAGGCCAGGCAGAAGCTTCAGAGCCTGAGCCGGAGCCACCACTTGATCCTTCCCGTCAATCTGTTTATGGGTGGGAGTTGGACGAGCTCGCCAACCAGTGGCACCCAGAGGACACATCTTAGTACACTGGAGGGAGTGGATTCGATCCGTGGCCATAGACCAACTTAGGCCAAAAGCCTAAGCTTGGGGGAGTACGTGTTTCTCACCGACTTTACATTCATGTTCACACACTTGTTCTAGTTGTCGGTGCTCACACTCTTTCACTGTACCATCCATGCTTAGTTCCAATTTCTTTTTCTTAGTCTACTTCTTGTGTGCTAGAAAAACCCAGAAAAACAAAAATATTAGTTGTAGCTTCTATCCAACTTACTTTCTTTGCTTGTTGTAGAAACTAAAAATGAAAACCCAAAAAGATTTCTCATTCTTCTTTTGCTTGTTGGGAGCTTTCCCGTGTAAATAATTTCTTTTCTTTTCTTTGGGGGTTAAGAGTAGAAGACCATGATTAAAATGCTTAGTGGCTCTCATATGCTTTGTTGTTGATTTAACCTTGAGCCATATTACCTTGTCTTCTCTCTTGTATTAAATGCCTGCAGATTCCGGCTTAGTCCAATGCACATGCACTATTATTATTTTCCACACCGTTCGGTCGTGCAAGTGAAAGGCAATAAGGATGATATATGATGAACTAATTGAGACGAGAAAAGCTGGTATGAACTCGACCTCTCTTGTTTTTGTAAATATGACAGCTCGTCGTTCTTGATTCAACCTGTTATGAATGAAACATGTTTGCAATGACAATTAGAGATCATAGCTGCTTATGCCATGCTTAATTAGCTGAGAGTTTATAATGGTCTATCTTGCGTGCCAACATGATATTAGAATGGTTGTGATGTGGTATGATGGGTGGTATCCTCCTCTGAACGATTTAAGTGACTTGACTTGGCACATGTTCATGCATGTAGTTGAAACAAATCAACAAAGCCTTCACGATATTTATGTTCATGGTGATTTATATCCTACTCATGCTTGCATTCATTGTTGATTAATTTTAATGCATGTTCATGACCGTTGTTGCTCTCTACCTGGTCGCTTCCCAGTCTCTTTCTAGCCTTCACCTGTACTAAGCGGGAATACTGCTTGTGCATCCACTTCCATAAACCCCAAAGTTATTCCACATGAGTCCACCATACCTTCCTATATGCGGTATTTACCTGCCGTTTTGTATGTGCCAAACTCTAAACCTTCAAATGAAATTCTGTTTTGTATGCCCGAACATCTCATGTATCAACTAGGGCTCTCTATATCTTCCATGCTAGGTGGGTGATACGTCCAAAACGTATCTATAATTTCTGCTCGCTCCATGCCTCTTTTGTGTGATATTGCTATGATATTTATGCACTTCCATACACTTTTGATCATATTTGGACTAACCTATTAACTCAGTGCACCACAGTGCCAGTTCCTGTTTTCTGCTGTTTTTCTATTTCAGGTTTCCCCCATATTAAAAGTGCCCTAAAAATTCTGGGAAAAATACAGGAAAAATCAGCGTACCAGGAGCTTCAAGAAAAACCAAAGCAGGGCTAGAGGGGAGCCAGGGGCAGCCCAGGCGGCCCCACCCCTGGCCGCCCTAGGGGGCGCCTGGGCCCCCCTCTCCGCTTCTGGTGACCCCCTTTGGCATATATACTCCTCGCGTCCCGAAACCCTCGAGGACGGAACCCTTTTTTTATGATCTCGCCTCTGTTCCACCGCCGCCGCGCTTCCAAGATCGGGAGCACCAGGAGAACTCTTCCCGGCACCCTGCCGGAGGGGAGAATCACCACCGGGAGCTTCTCCACCACCATGGACGCTTCCCGGATGAGTCGTGAGTAGTCCTCCTTGGACCATGGGTCCATGACCAGTAGCTATGTGATGTTCTCCTCCCCTCTTTGTTCTTCATGGTTTAGACCTCGTGAGCTGCCCTACATGATCGAGGCACATATGTAATCTTTATGCTGTTGCTCTGCTGAGTTTGCTGGGATCCGATGGATTATGAGATTATGTTCAGATTGTATGTGAGTAATATATTTGATTCACCTCTGTTATATTTATGTTCTTGGGTAATTCTTGCATGTTCTTCGTTGCTGTTTATTGCTTTGGCCGAGTAGTAGGTAGTAACTCCAAGAGGGAACGTTATGCTTGATTGTGGGTTCATGCCCCTTGATGACTAGTTTGAGTGACAGAAACATGAGTCTAGGGGATGTGATGTTTCCACAAGGGAGAAAACAACGGTGCTTGTACTTGCGGGTGCAAGGATTGTTTACTTTACGCAAAGTTCTTTTAATGCAGTTGTCTGTTGCTTTGAGTTTACACTTTGGGTGGGACTCGCAACTTAATACCAGCGAGATGTTCTGGATAGATATCTCAAGGTGGATGATTAGTAGTAGATGCAGATGGATTTCGGTCTACTTGCCTTGGCGTACCGCCCATGCTTTTGATCCTCTACTTTCTTTACAGCATAGTTAGCATTGGTTTGCGCACATAATCCTGTCAATTGCCCAGCTGTAATTTGTTTACCTCGCTTTGCTGTTTTATCGTCTTTTGGGAGAGAGACATCACTAGTGAACATCATGGGACCCCAGTCCATATTACCATCACTGATCACACCCGCTATTTACTTCCTGTTCTTATTTCCTAGTTGCAGTCATACCTATCACTATTATCTCTTGTGTTTGATCCTTTGTAAACGACAAGGCCGGAGGGATTGACAACCTCTTTGTACTCGTTGGGAGCAAAGTTATTTGTATCTGTGTGTAGGTCCTGTCAACCGCTAAGTATCTGGCGCCGTTAGCAGTTGACACCTTCTTGTCGACCCTCGGAGTCTCACGGGATTCGATCCTTGGTATCTTTGCCAAGGGAAACTTGCCGTTACGCTACATCTCAAACCTTCCACTTGAGGTAACCAACGAGGGGCGAGAAGCCATCAAGCAAAGTTTCTGGCGCCGTTGCCGGGGACTCCACTCTTCAAGATAGGGGAGTTGCACGCTATCTTTTATCTTTGCTTTTTAGTCTTGTTAGTTTACCTTTCAGTTTTTGCTTTAGTGTCCTCTATCAAAAATCAAAAAAAAAATTGCTTTTCTGTTAGCAGTCCTTTCTGTTTAGTCAAGCATGTTAGGATTTGGTGCTTTGAGGGAATCAGAAGTTCTAGATTTCCATCAAAGGGATGGAGAAAATATGAAGAAGGCATGGGACAGAATTTCTGATGCACATAGGAGAATTATGCCTTGGATACCTATAAAAATTATGCTTAGAAATTTTTACCATGGTCTTTTTAAATGGTGTAAACACTCTCTTGATATTATAGCTGAAGGAGATTTCCTAGAGTGTGATGAAGCTAGAGCTCTTGAAATTATACATGGTCTATCTAGTTACTTTGTTTATGATCATAGTTTTGATACTGTCATAGATAGACTTGCTACTATTGAGAAGAGAATGGATGCTCTAGACTTGATGAAGGTAGAGAAACCCAAACCCAATAAGAGAGATATTTTGGAAATATACAATGATTGGGAGCCTTTTGTCAAGACTTCCTTGCTTATTGTGATATTGGATCTATGGTTTCTACTATGCCAAAAATTGTTCATGATTCTTTAAAATTTAACATGGATAGATTATCATCCTATCATGAACATGCTAATGGAGATATTTCTAAGATCCAGGGAAGAATAAAAGACGTGCCAGTTACATTCCTTAAAGGGATTGCAATGGTTGATTTCTTCATCATGAAGCCAAACCAAGGAAATATAGTGCTTGGAAGGGACTTCCTCCGAGCCGTAAAAGGCTTCATCGATATAGGTAAGGGACAAATCCATCTACGTGGGAAGGCAAAAGGTACGTACCCCTTTCCTAGAAGGAACAAGGGCGAACTTGTTGAGGAACCATTTGAAGCAATTTATAACTCCGATTATTATGATGATTTTTGATTCCTCTTTGCATCATGCCTAGCTTAAAGGCATAAAAGAAAGCGCTTTTGGGAGGCAGCCCACAACGAATTAGGATTTTTTTTTGCTTTTGTTGTGTCTTGATGTTTGTTACTACAGTAGCATCATCATTGTATCTTTTCTTTTCAGCTTTGTGCCAAGTTTAGCCTCCGATTGCAAGAAAGTTCAAAAGTTGTGACGTGCAGTCCAGAAAACAGATTCTGTCCTTGGACAGAAAAATTCGTATAAAATCACCAGATCATCTTTTTGATCTGAATTGTTTTGACAGTGTGCTCTATACAATTGGCTTTCGGGCGTCTGTTCTGAGTTTTTTGACTTGAGTTACAGAAGTGCCCCGAAAAAATTATTTACTACCTGCTGGTCTGTTTTTCACAGATTCTGTCCTATTTTGCCTTTTCTTCGTTTTGCAAACCTTGAGCTTGCTTTTTCTTTGCAAAAACCTTTTGGCAATCTTGAGAAACAGTAGGTCTTCAAGATTATCCTTATTTCCAGTAGGAAAAATATATATTTTATTATGGGTACTAACCTCGCTAATCAGATTATGATGAGTTATTAATGAAGGGAGTTTTCAAGTGTGCGAGGGAAGATGATAAAAGAAGATCCAGGAGGGTCAAACGTTCAAGCTTGGGGATGCCCCCGTGCACCCCCAAGAAATATTCAAGAAGACTCAAGCGTCTAAGCTTGGGGATGCCCCCGTGCATCCCCTTCTCCATCAACAATTATCAGTTCGTCTTTCGTCCCACTATATTCTTATCACTTCATGTGTTATGTGCTATGCTTGGAGCGTCTTGCACTCAGTTTCCTTTTTAGTTTTCTTTAGCTTTGCTTGCTGTTCATAACAAGTTAGAACCCAGCTTTCTTTGTGTGGGAGAGAAACACGCTCCACTTCAACCTAGAACACAACATAGGATTTTCATGCTTATCTTTGATGTGTATGTTCTTTGTCTTTCCATAGCTGCTGTCATGTTTAGCTCTTAGTTTTCATGCTTTTCTTTTTAAAGAGCTTTTGTTTAGTTGGTTGCTGAACTCTCTTGAGATTTCATGTTTATATTGTTAAGAGAGTTTGCCTGTTGCACTGAGTTGTGTGTCTTAACTTAAAGTAGGTAATTGAGGTTGCTATTTAATTTTAGTAGTAACTTGCAATAGTTTTGAGGTATTGCCATGAGTAATGTCTGAACTTTTGGTGACAAGAGCTTTAGCCTATTAGTGATAGATGTCGTATTTTGGGCAATCCGTGTTTATTTTCGAAAACCTACAAAATAGTTGAGAACTTTAGCTACTAAATGGATCACTAATCTGGAGGGATCGAATATTAGAGTACACTCACGTACCATGGGTTGAGGATGCGCAAGGGTAACCAAACCCCCATACACACCTCCTCGGGGTACTTGTCTCTTTGTGAACCTCCTAATTAGATTGAGAGTTACCGATAATAAGTGCATGAGTTCTTCGGACTAATGTGAGTATTCGAAAGTTGACACTTCCACCTAGCCATATTTTTCTAGCCTCTTCGGTACCGTGCATTGCCCTTTCTCACCTCGAGAGTTGGCGCATACTTCGCCGGTGCATCCAAATCCTTGACACGATACGCTCTGTCATCATAAGCCTCATTATATCCTTCCTCAAAACAGCCACCATACCTACCTATCAAGGCATTTCCATAGCCTTTCCGAGATACATTGCCATGCAACAGCCATCTTCTCATGACTTGATCTTCATGTCATACATGCTTTTTGCTTGATCGATGAGCCGCATGCTAGTTGGGCCTTGCCCTAATCATTGCTACATGACGCGCTAGTATCATTGCATATCCTGCTACACTGGCAGAGGCATACATTTGCATACATCATGATAGTTTCATTTTCTTTATGTTGAGTACTTTTGTATAGTGTGAAAGATCTTCTATACTTCTTGTAATACATAGAGTGTTGCCCCTAAAGTGAGGAAAAGATCCCAAAGAGGACAAAATCAAAAGATCCCAAAGAGGACAAATGAGAGTTAAATAGAAAGAGCCATTGAGGCCACAAAAAAAATAAAAAAAATAAATAGAAAAAAAGAGAAAAAGAAATAAAAAGAGAGAAGGGGGCACACTACTATTTTCTTTTGAGAGATCCACACTCGTACTCCATCTTATACCTTGTACTCCATAGAGATTATCATTCATGCATATAGCTATGTGGGGACCTTCACACTATAGAACTTGGCTTGTATATTCCAATGATGAGCCTCCTCAAAAGAGCTCTAGGTCTTCTTGAGCAAGCAAGTTGGGTGCACCCCCACTAGTTCCACTGGAGGGCTTACCTTAGCTCATATGTGCATCCGTTGCATGGCAATCCCTACTCCTCACATCATATCTATCATTTGGCTTTCTCTCGCCGATGATTGTCCTCATTGATGTGAGCCTTTCACACCTTTTTTGTCTTCCCCCTCTATCATTTTTCTCTCTTTGCCATCCTAAGTGTCGACTTTCTTGCTTACGCTCATCCATTGCATGAGTGCTCAAAATATCGAAAGGGAGTGGATCATTTTGACTTATACCTGGCTGACGGTCTGGGGATGAGTCATGATAAGATTCCAAAGAAGACCAAGTGTGAAACTTTAGTAGATTAAGTTCTCAACAATACAAAAACTATGTTTTACTCTCTCATATATCCCTATCCCCTTTCTTGCACGCAAACACCATTTGGAGACATTCGAGTCACGGACAGCGAGAGCTCTTGCACCTTTATGTTCTTATGTTACTTGTTACAATGCTAAGATAGACTCTTGCTTGTTATGACTTGAATTGAATTACATGCCTTGATTGCTTTACTTAAAAGTTCTTATATGGTTGATAGCATGTCACCACAGAAATTATACTTGTTATCATTTACCTACTCGAGGACGAGCGGGAATTAAGCTTGGGGATGTTGATACGTCCAAAACGTATCTATAATTTCTGCTTGCTCCATGCCTCTTTTGTATGATATTGCTATGATATTTATGCACTTCCATACACTTTTGATCATATTTGGACTAACCTATTAACTCAGTGCACCACAGTGCCAGTTCCTGTTTTGTGCTGTTTTTCTATTTCAGGTTTCCCTCATATTAAAAGTGCCCTAAAAATTCCGGGAAAAATACAGGAAAAATCAGCGTACCGGGAGCTTCAAGAAAAACCAAAGCAGGGCCAGAGGGGAGCCAGGGGCAGCCCAGGCGGCCAGCCTAGGCGGCCCCACCCCTGGCCGCCCTAGGGGGGCGCCTGGGCCCCCCTCTCCGCTTCTGGTGACCCCCTTTGGCATATATACTCCCCGCGTCCCGAAACCCTCGAGGACGGAACCCTTTTTTTAGGATCTCGCCTCTGTTCCGCCGCCGCCGCGCTTCCAAGATCGGGAGCACCAGGAGAACTCTTCCCGGCACCCTGCCGGAGGGGGAATCACCACCGGGAGCTTCTCCACCACCATGGACGCTTCCCGGATGAGTCGTGAGTAGTCCTCCTTGGACCATGGGTCCATGACCAGTAGTTATGTGATGTTCTCCTCCCCTCTTTGTTCTTCATGGTTTAGACCTCGTGAGCTGCCCTACATGATCGAGGCACATATGTAATCTTTATGCTGTTGCTCTGCTGAGTTTGCTGGGATCCGATGGATTATGAGATTATGTTCAGATTGTGTGTGAGTAATATATTTGATTCACCTCTTTTATATTTATGTTCTTGAGTAATTCTTGCATTTTCTCCGTTGCTGTTTATTGCTTTGACCGAGTAGTTGGTAGTAACTCCAAGAGGGAACGTTATGCTTGATTGTGGGTTCATGCCCCTTGATGACTAGTTTGAGTGACAGAAACATGAGTCTAGGGGATGTGATGTTGCCACAAGGGAGAAAACAACGGTGCTTGTACTTACGGGTGCAAGGATTGTTTACTTTACGCAAAGTTCTTTTAATGCAGTTGTCTGTTGCTTTGAGTTTACACTTTGGGTGGGACTCGCAAGTTAATACCAGCGAGATGTTCTGGATAGATATCTCAAGGTGGATGATTAGTAGTAGATGCAGATGGATTTCGGTCTACTTGCCTTGGCATACCGCCCATGCTTTTGAGCCTCTACCTTTCTTTACAGCATAGTTAGCATTGGTTTGCGCACATAATCCTGTCAATTGCCCAGTTGTAATTTGTTTACCTCGCTTTGCTGTTTTATCGTCTTTTGGGAGAGAGACATCACTAGTGAACATCATGGGACCCCGGTCCATATTACCATCACTGATCACACCCGCTATTTACTTCCTGTTCTTATTTCCTAGTTGCAGTCATACCTATCACTATTATCTCTTGTGTTTGATCCTTTGTAAACGACAAGGCCGGAGGGATTGACAACCTCTCTGTACTCGTTGGGAGCAAAGTTATTTGTATCTGTGTGCAGGTCCAGTCAACCGCTAAGTATCTGGCGCCGTTAGCAGTTGACACCTTCTTGTCGACCCTCGGAGTCTCACGGGATTCAATCCTTGGTATCTTTGCCAAGGGAAACTTGTCGTTACGCTACATCTCAAACCTTCCACTTGGGGTAACCAACGAGGGGCGAGAAGCCATCAGTGGGTTATTCTCACGATGAGTGGACTCCACTCATCATTCACGAGAAAATGGCTGGTAATCGGGATGCCCAGTCCCATGCTCAAAATCATAATAATTAAACAAAACTCCCCCAGGGTTGTTGCTGGTTTGGACGGTACTCGTTTTGGGCTAGCCGTGGAGTGTGCTTGTTGGTGGTTGGGGGAGTATAAACTTTACCATCCTGTTTGGGAACCGCCTATAATGTGCGTAGCATGGGAGATATCGAGATTCTTGGTTGTTATGTTGACAATGAAAGTATACCGCTCAAAATGTTATTCAATCTCTATTTAAAATTCGAGCTCTAGCACCTCTACAAATCCCTGCTTCCCTCTGCGAAGGGCTTATCTATTTACTTTTATGCAGAGTCATCATCCTCTTATCAAAGAGCACCAGTAGGAGAGCACCTCTGTCGTTGCATGTATTACTATTAATTTGCATTGAGTATGATCATGACTGGATCTCTTTTACCATGAATTACAATGTCTAGTCAGTCCTTAATCTTTAAAGGTGCTCTGCATTTATGTTTTGTGGTCTCAGAAAGGGCTAGCGAGATACCATCATGTTATATCATATCATGATTGTTTTGAGAAAGTGTTGTCATCCGAGGTTTATTATTATTGCTCGCTAGTTGATTATTCTATTGATGTGAGTAGTCTTGAGACCTGAAAGTTATTGTGAATGTGGTTAGTTCATGATCTTGTTCAAAACCTGAATGCTAGCTTACATATTTACAACAACAAGAGCAAACAGAGTTTGTCAAAGTTTTTCTTTATCACTTTCAGTTTATCAACTGAATTGCTTGAGGACAAGCAAAGGTTTAAGCTAGGGGGAGTTGATACGTCTCCAACGTATCTACTTTTCCGAACCCTTTTGCCCTTGTTTTGGACTCTAACTTGCATGATTTGAATGGAACTAACCCGGACTGACGTTGTTTTCAGCAGAACTGCCATGGTGTTGTTTTTTTGCAGAATAAAAAGTTCTCGGAATCGCCTGAAAATCAATGAAGAATTATTTCAGAAAATATAAAAAATATCTGCAAGAAGAAACTCACCGGGGGGCCCACACCCTGTCCTCGAGGGTGGGGGCGCCCCCCCCTTCCCAGGGCGCGCCCCCCTGCCTCGAGGGCCCACCGATGCTCCACCGGCGTACCCCCAGGTCCTATATCTTCCATTTCGGGGAGAAAAAATCAGAGAGAAGGAATTATCACGTTTTACGAGACGGAGCCGCCGCCAAGCCCTAATCTCTCTCGGGAGGGCTAATCTGGAGTTCGTTCGGGGCTCCGGGGAGTGGAGATCGTCACCATCGTCATCATCAAGCTTCCTCCATCACCAATTCCATGATGTTCACCGCCGTGTGTGAGTAATTCCATCGTAGGCTTGCTGGACGGTGATGGGTTGGATGGGATCTATCATGTAATTGAGTTAGTTTTGTTAGGGTTTGATCCCTAGTATCCACTATGTTCTGAGATTGATGTTGCTATGACTTTGCTATGCTTAATGCTTGTCACTAGGGCCCGAGTGCCATGATTTCAGATCTGAACCTATCATGTTTTCATGAATATATGTGTGTTCTTGATCCTATCTTGCAAGTCTATAGTCACCTACTATGTGTTATGATCTGACAACTCCGAAGTGACAATAATCGGGACCACTCCCGGTGATGACCATAGTTTGAGGAGTTCATGTATTCACTATGTGTTAATGCTTTGGTCTGGTACTCTATTAAAAGGATGCCTTAATATCCCTTAGTTTCCAATAGGACCCCGCTACCACTGGAGGGTAGGACAAAAGATGTCATGCAAGTTCTTTTCCATAAGCACGTATGACTATATTCGGAATACATGCCTACATTGCATTCATGAACTGGAGCTAGTTCTGTGTCACCCTAGGTTATAACTTCTACATGATGAATTGCATCCGACGTAATTTCCCATCACCGATCCAATGCCAACGAGCTTTACCTATATTGTTTGTCGCTTATTTACTTTTCCGTTGCTACTATCACAAAAACTACAAAAAACACTATCTTTACTTTTATTGCTTCTACCACCACTATCGTATTACTTTGCTACTAAACTATCTTGCTACAGATACTAAGTTTCCAGGTGTGGTTGAATTGACAACTCAACTAATAATACTTAAGAGTATTCTTTGGCTCCCCTTGTATCGAATCAACAAATTTGGGTTTAATACTTTACCCTCGAAAACTGTTGCGATCCCCTACACTTGTGGGTTATCAGTAAACTACTCACAACTCATGGTGAGGGCGATGATAATGATGAAGAAGAAGAACTCCGTGATGGATCCCCCTCCGGTGGAGCTCCGGAACAGGCTCCAAGATGGGATCTTCAAGGGAACAGAAGGTACGGCGGTGGAATTAGGGTTTTCTTTGTGTTCACGGAGGTTCTGGGGTACGTAGACTTATATAGGAAGAAGGAGGGCACCGGGGACGCTCGAGGGGGCCACGAAGCAGGGGGCACGCCCTCCACCCTCGTGGGCCACCTCTTGATCCCCTGACGTGGTTCTCAAGCTCCGCGTGCGTGATTTTCTCCAAAAATATCTCTCGTGAAGGTTTCATTCCGTTTGGACTCCATTTGATATTCTTTTTCTGCAGCAATCCGGACTGGGCCTTTGGGTTAGTAGGTTAGTCCCAAAAATGATATAAAAGTGAATGATAAAGCCCATTAAACATCCAAGACTTCATAAATAATAGCATGGAACAATAAAAAATTATAGATACGTTGGAGACGTATCAAGCATCCCCAAGCTTAATTCCTGCTCGTCCTCGAGTAGGTAAATGATAAAGAAAGAATTTTTGATGTGGAATGATAACCAATATAGTTTTTCAATGTAATTCTCTTAATGGTGGCATGAATGTTCAGATCTGAAAGATTCAAGATAAAAGTCTATAATGACAAAAGAAACAATAATACTTCAAGCATACTAACAAAGCAATCATGTCTTCTCAAAATACTATGGCTAAAGAAAGTTATCCCAACAAAATCATATAGTGTTGGCTATGCTCCCTCGTTATCACACAAAATATTCATATCATGCACAACCCCGATTTCAGCCAAGCACTTGTTTTCATACTCTATCTTTTCAAACCTTTCAATTTTCACGCAATACATGAGCGTGAGCCATGGATATAGCACTATGGGTGGAATAGAGGTGGTTGTGGAGAAGACAAAAAGGAGGGAGATAGTTCCACATCGACTAGGCGTATCAACGGGCTATGGAGATGCCCATCAATAGATATCAATGTGAGTGAGTAGGGATTGCCATGCAACGGATGCACTAGGGCTAAATATGAATGAAAGCTCAACAAAAGAAATTAGTGGGTGTGCATCCAACTTGCTTGCTCACGAAGACCTAGGGCATTTGAGGAAGCCCATCGTTGGAATATACAAGCCAAGTTCTACAATGAAAATTCCCACTAGTATATGAAAGTGACTAAGCATGAGAATCTCTACAATGAAGAACATGGTGCTACTTTGAAGCACAAGTGTGGAAAAAAGATAGTAGCAATTGTCCCTTCTCCCTTTTCTCTCATTTTTTTGGAGGGGCTTTCTCCTTTTTTTTATTAGCCCCTCTCTATTTTTTTGGGCCATCTCTTTTTTTTATTGGCCTTTCCTCACATGGGACAATGCTCTAATAATGATGATCATCACACTTTTATTACAACTCGATACTACAACAAGTATGACTCTACATGATCGCCTCCGGCGATGTATCGGGATATGCAATGAATCAAGAGTGACATATATGAAAAATTATGCATGGTGGCTTTGCCACAACTACGATGTCAACTACATGATCATGCATGGCAATATGACAATATGATGCGTGTCATATGAACGGAACGGTGGAAAGTTGCATGGCAATATATCTTGGAATGGCTATGGAAATGCCATGATAGGTAGGTATGGTGGCTGTTTTGAGGAACAATATGGTGGCTGTTTTGAGGAAGGATATATAGTGGGTTTATGGCACCGGCGAAAGTTGCGCGGTACAAGAGAGGCTAGCAATGGTGGAAGGGTGAGAGTGCGTATAATCCATGGACTCAACATTAGTCATAAGAACTCATATACTTATTGCAAAAATCTACGAGTCATCAAAACAAAGTAATCGACGCATGCTCCTAGGGGGGAGGTTGGTAGGAGTTAACCATCGCGCGCCCCCGACCTCCACACAAAGGTTGGCACTCTACAAACACCTCATGCTCTAACTTCGTCACATAGCGGTTCACCATACGTGCATGATACGGGAATCACTAACCTTAACACAAGTATTTCTTAATTTCATAATAACTCCACTAGCATGACTCTAATATCACTATCCTCATGTCTCAAAACAATTATCAAGCATCCAACATCTCATTCTATTCAATGCACTTGGTGTGAATTTTTTTACTACATTGACATTGGATGTTTATCATGTGAAGACTAGTTTCTTTTTACCTAAACACATTACCATGCTGTTTTAATAGACTCTCAAATAGATATAAGTGAAGCATGAGAGTTCAAAAATTTCTACAAAATATTACCACCACCGTGCTCTAAAAGATATAAGTGAAGCACTAGAGCTAAAACTATTTAACTCAAAAGATATAAGTGAAGCACATAGAGTGTTATAACAATTTCTAGGCCATATTCAACTATCTCAAATAGGCGTGTCCAGCAAGGATGATTGTGGAAAACTAACAAGCAAATACTCAAATTATACAGGACGCTCCAAGCAAAACACATATCATGTTGCGAATAAAAATATAGCTCCAAGTATAGTTACCGATGGATGAATACGAAAGAGGGGATGCCTTCCTGGGGCATCCCCAAGCTTAGGCTTTTGATTATCTTGAATTCCTTGGGGTGCCATGGGCATCCCCAAGCTTAGGCCTTTGCTACTCCTTGTTCCATAGTCCATCAAAGCAATACTCAAAACTTGAAAACTTCACAACACAAAACTTAGACAAAAATTCTCGTGAGTTCCGTTAGTATAAGAAAGCAAACCAGTACTCAAAGGTGCAGCAATGAATTCATTATTTGTTTATATTGGTGTTGAACCTACTGTATTCCAACTTCTCTATGGTTCATATCCTCCAATACTACTCATAGATGCATTGAAATAAGCAAACTACACACGAAAAACAGAATCAGTCAAAAGCAGAACAGTCTGTAGTAATCTGCAGGTTTCGCCTACTTCTGGAACTCCACAAAATTCAAAATAAATTGTTAAATTTGCGGAATTTGTCTACCCATCATCTGCAAAAAGAATCAACTAAAAAGCATGCTCCAGTAAAATCTGAAGACCACTTTAGCCAGCGCTAACGATTCTGTTTTTCACAGCAAGATCACATAAACTTCACACAAGTCTTCCCAAAGGTTCTACTTGGCACAAACACTAAACAAAACATGAAACCACATCTAATCAGAGGATAGATGCAATATTTATTCCCTAACAGCAACAAAAACAAAAAAAATTATAAAATTGGGTTGCCTCCCAACAAGCTCTTTCTTTATAGCCATTAAGATAGGCTTGAGAATTCAATGATGCTCACATGAAATACAAGAATTGAAGCACAAAGAGAACATCATAAAACATGTGACAAACACATCTAAGTCTAACATACTTCCTATGCATAGGCATCTTATAGGAAAACAAATTAGCAAGACAAGCAAGATCTAGCATATGCAAGGAAGAAGAAGGAAACAAGATCAATCTCAACATGAAGAGAGGTAATTTAGTAACATGAAGATTTCTATGACCATATTTTCATCTCTCAAAATAATTTCATGTAGGATCATGATCAAATTCAACAATATAGCTATCACATAACATATTCTCAACACGATCCACATGCATACGAAGTTGACACTCTTCCAAAATAGTGGGATCAACATTAACTAAAGTCTTGACCTCTCCAAACCCACTTTTATCAAAAAATTCATAAGATTGAACATTCTCCAAATATGTGGGATCTAAAGTTGACAATCTTCCAAATGCACTTTCAATATTATTGCAAACATTATTATCAATCTCATATTCATCATGGGGCTTAAATAAATTTTCAACATCATAAGAAGAATCACCCCAATCATGATCATTGCAACAAATAGTAGTCATAGCAAAACTAGCATCCCTAAGCTTAGGGTTTTGCATATCATTAACACAATTGGCATTAAGAGAATTTATAATAACATCATTGCAATCATGCTTTTCATCGAAGGAACTATCAAGTATGGGTGCAATTGCAACGATCTCATGTTTAACATAAGGAACTATAGCAAATTCATCTTCATAAATATTGGCATCATGGCCACAAGGATACCAAGCATCATGCTCATCAAGGGATATTTCAATCAAGTCATCGAAATCAAAATTATCTATAGATTCATGCATATCATTATTTTCTTTCAAAGTAGCGGTCATTATTTCAATAAATTCTTTGACATAGGCATTATGAGCATAGTTTTCAAAGCAATATTCAAGTATGTCAAAATTTTCAGATTCGTAGAGAGTAATATCATACTTTTCAATCAAAGAAGCAACTTCATAAGCACCCTTAAAAGCAACAAATTCTTCAATTTGTTCGAGATCGTAGTAACTATAAACACCATTTGCATAAGAGGATAAGATTTCATTATCATTAAACTCACAGGTAGGGTAGGTGTTTTTTAGGGTTCTTAGAGCAACAAGTAAAATCACAAATTTCACAAAGATTCCAAGCATAACACATCAATCTGTTTATTTGATCCCATAAGAGTCTCCCTTTTGCAGACAAACGGTGACGCACAAAATGAGCATGCTCATCTAAAGATTTCCCATCAACTAGGCTAGTTGGGGTTTCAGCACGAGAGCAAAGGGATCGAAGATGATCCAGGTAGAACACTTTAAGGTGATCCATAACAATATATTTTTAGCAAGCAAAGATGCAAGCACATAGAAGGCACATGGAGACACAAGCAAACAAGAAGCAAGCGAACGATAAACACACAGCAGAAGAAGGGCAAATAAAACGGCAAGGGTGAAGTGGGGGAGAGGAAACGAGAGGCAAAAAAATTTAATGCGAAGGATAAGGGTTTGTGATAGTACTTGGTATATGACTTTTGCGTAAGCCTCCCCGGCAACGACGCCAGAAATTCTTCTTGATACTTCTTGAGCTTGCGTTGTATTCCCTCGAAGAGGACAGGGAGATGGAGCTGTTGGGGAACGTAGTATTTTTAAAAAAATTCCTACGATCACGCAAGATCTATCTACTAGATGCATAGCAACGAGAGGGGAGAGTGTGTCTACGTACCCTCGTAGACCGGGAGCGGAAGCGTCAAGTGACGTGGTTGATGTAGTCGAACTTCTTCGCGATCCAACCGATCAAGCACCGAACGTACGGCACCTCCGCGTTCAGCACACGTTCAGCTTGATGACGTCCCACGAGCTCTTGATCCAGTTGAGCTTCACGGGAGAGTTTCGTCAACACGACGGCGTGGTGACGGATATGATGTATCTACCGGCGCAGGGCTTCGCCTAAGCACTGCAACGGTATGACCGAGGTGTGTTTCTGTGGAGAGGGGCACCGCACACGGCTAAAACAACTCAACTTGTGTGTCCTAGGGTGCCCCCTGCCCCCGTATATAAAGGAGCAAGGGAGAGGCCGGCCCTAGAGGGGGCGCGCCAAGTGTGGGGAGTCCTACTAGGACTCCCAAGTCCTAGTAGGATTCCCCTTTCCTTTCCGGAGTAGGAGAGAAGGAAAGAGGGGGAGAGGGAGAAGGAAAAGGGGGCTGCACCCCTTGTCCAATTCGGACCAGAAGGGGGGCACGCGCCTCCTTCCTTTTGGCCTCTCTCTTCTATTCCTGTAACTCCCCGGTACTCCGAAAATACCCGAATCACTCGGAACCTTTCCGATGTCCGAATATAGTCGTCCAATATATCGATTTTTACGTCTCGACCATTTCGAGACTCCTCGTCATGTCCCCGGTCTCATCCGGGACTCCGAACTCCTTCGGTACATCAAAACTCATAAACTCATAATACCGATCGTCATCAAACGTTAAGCGTGCGGACCCTACGGGTTCGAGAACTATGTAGACATGACCGAGACTCATCTCCGGTCAATAACCAATAGCGGAACCTGGATGCTCATATTGGCTCCTACATATTCTACGAAGATCTTTATCGGTCAAACAGCATAACAACATACGTTGTTCCCTTTGTCATCGGTATGTTACTTGCCCGAGATTCGATCGTCGGTATCTCAATACCTAGTTCAATCTCGTTACCGGAAAGTCTCTTTACTCGTTCGGTAATACATCATCCTGCAACTAACTCATTAGCTGCAATGCTTGCAAGGCTTATAGTGATGTGCATTACCGAGTGGGCCCAGAGATACCTCTCCGACAATCGGAGTGACAAATCCTAATCTCGAAATACGCCAACCCAACAAGTACCTTCGGAGACACCTGTAGAGTACCTTTATAATCACCCAGTTACGTTGTGACGTTTGGTAGCACACAAAGTGTTCCTCCGGTATTCGGGAGTTGCATAATCTCATAGTCATAGGAATATGTATAAGTCATGAAGAAAGCAATAGCAGTAAAACTTAAACGATCATAGTGCTAAGCTAACGGATGGGTCTTGTCCATCACATCATTCTCCTAATGATGTGATCCCGTTGATCAAATGACAACTCATGTCTATGGCTAGGAAACATAACCATCTTTGATCAATGAGCTAGTCTAGTAGAGGCATACTAGGGACACTCTGTTCTGTCTATGTATTCACACATGTACTAAGTTTCCGGTTAATACAATTCTAGCATGAATAATAAACATTTATCATGATATAAGGAAATAAATAATAAATTTATTATTGCCTCTAGGGCATATTTCCTTCAGTCTCCCACTTGCACTAGAGTCAATAATCTAGCTCACATCGCCATGTGATTTAATACCGATAGTTCACATCGTTATGTGAATAACACCCATAGTTCACATCACCATGTGACCAACACCCAAAGGGTTTACTAGAGTCAATAATCTAGTTCACATCGCTATGTGATTAATACCCAAGAATAATAAGGTGTGATCATGTTTTGCTTGTGAGAGAAGTTTAGTCAACGGGTCTGTCACATTCAGATCCGTATGTATTTCGGAAATTTCTATGTCTACAATGCTCTGCATAGAGCTACTCTAGCTAATTGCTCCCACTTTCAATACGCATCCAGATTGATACTTAGAGTCATCTGGATTTAGTGTCAAAGCTTGCATCGGCGTAACCCTTTACGACGAACTCTTTATCACCTCCATAATCGAGAAACATTTCCTTAGTCATCCAGTTACTAAGGATAATTTTGACCGCTGTACAGTGATCTACTCCTGGATCACTATTGTACCCCCTTGACAAACTCATGGCAAGGTACACAACATGTTTGGTACACAGCATGGCATACTTTATAGAACCTATGGCTGAGGCATAGGGAATGACTTTCATTCTCTCTATATTTTTCTGCCGTGGTCTGGCTTTGAGTCTTACTCAACTTCACACCTTACAAGTCAGGCAAGAACTCCTTCTTTGACTGATCCATTTTGAACTACTTCAAAATCTTATCAAGATATGTACTCATCGAAAGTCTTATCAAGCATCTTGATCTATCTCTATAGATCTTCATGCCCAATATGTAAGCGGCTTCACCAAGGTCTTTCTTTGAAAAACTCCTTTCAAACACTCCTTTATGCTTTCCAGAAAATTCTACATCATTTCCGATCGACAATATGTCATTCACATATACTTATCAGAAAGGTTGTAGTGCTCCCACTCACTTCTTGTAAATACAGGCTTCACCGCAAGTCTGTATAAATCTATATGCTTTGATCAACTTATCAAAGCGTATATTCCAACTCCGAGATGCTTGCACCAGTCCATAGAAGGATCGCTGGAGCTTGCACATTTTGTTAGCACTTTTAGGATTGACAAAACCTTCTGGTTGCATCATATACAATTCTTCTTTAATAAATCCATTAAAGAACGCAGTTTCGTTATCCATTTGCCAGATTTCATAAAATGTGGCAATTGCTAACATGATTCGGACAAACTTAAGCATCGCTACGGGTGAGAAAATCTCATCATAGTCAACACCTTGAACTTGTCGAAAACCTTTCGCAACAAGTCGAGCTTTGTAGACAGTAACATTACCATCGGCGTCAGTCTTCCTCTTAAAGATCCATTTATTTTCAATGGCTTGCCGACCATCGGACAAGTCAAGCAAAGTCCATACTTTGTTCTCATACATGGATCCCATCTCAGATTTCATGGCCTCGAGCCATTTTGCGGAATCTGGGCTCATCATCGCTTCCTCATAGTTCGTAGGTTCATCATGGTCCAGTAACATGACTTCCAGAACTGGGTTGCCGTACCACTCTGGTGCGGAACGTACTCTGGTTGATCTACGAAGTTTAGCAGTAACTTGATTCGAAGTTTCATGATCATCATCATTAGCTTCCTCACTAATTGGTGTAGGAATCACTGGAACCAGTTTCTGTGATGTACTACTATCCAATTCAGGAGAAGGTACAATTACCTCATCAAGTTCCACTTTCCTCCCACTCACTTCTTTCGAGAGAAACTCCTTCTCTAGAAAGGATCCACTCTTAGCAACAAAGACCTTGCCTTCGGATCTGTGATAGAAGGTGTACCCAACAGTTTCTTCTGGGTATCCTATGAAGATTTACTTCTCCGATTTGGGTTCGAGCTTATCATGTTGAAACTTTTTCACATAAGCATCGCAGTCCCAAACTTAAAGAAATGACAACTTAGGTTTCTCATCAAACCATAGTTCATACGGTGTCATCTCCACGGATTTAGATGGTGCCCTATTTAACGTGAATGTAGCTGTCTCTAATGCATAACCCCAAAAGCGATAGTGGTAGATCGGTAAGAGACATCATCGATCGCACCATATCTAATAAAGTACGGTTACGACGTTCGGACACACCATTACGTTGTGGTGTTCCGGGTGGCGTGAGTTGTGAAACTATTCCACATTGTTTCAAATGAAGACCAGACTCGTAACTCAAATATTCTCCTACACGATCAGATCGTAGAAACTTTATTTTCTTGTTACGATGATTCTCTACTTCACTCTGAAATTCTTTGAACTTTTCAAATGTTTCAGACTTGTGCTTCATTAAGTAGATATACCCATATCTGCTCAAATCATCAGTGAAGGTCAGAAAATAACGATACCCGCCGCGAGCTTCAACACTCATTGACCCACATACATCAGTATGTATGATTTCCAACAAATCTGTTGCTCGCTCCATAGTTTCGGAGAACGGAGTTTTAGTCATCTTGCCCATGAGGCATGGTTCACAAGCACCAAGTGATTCATAATCAAGTGATTCCAAAAGTCCATCACTATGGAGTTTCTTCATGCGTTTTACACCAATATGACCTAAACGGCCGTGCCACAAATAAGTTGCACTTATCATTATTAACCTTGCATCTTTTGGCTTCAATTTTATGAATATGTGTATCACACGATCGAGATCCAATAAACCATTTTCATTGGGTGTATGACCATAGAAGGTTTTATTCATGTAAACAGTACAACAATTATTCTCTAACTTACATGAATAACCGTATTGCAATAAACATGATCAAATCATATTCATGTTCAACACAAACACCAAATAACACTTATTTAGGTTCAACACTAATCCCGAAAGTATAGGGAGTGTGCGATGATGATCATATCAATCTTGGAACTACTTCCAATACACATCGTCACTTCATCCTTTAACTAGTTTTTGTTCATTATGCAACTCCCATTTCGAGTTACTACTCTTTAGCAACTAAACCAGTATCAAATACCGAGGGGTTGCTATGAACACTAGTAAAATACACATCAATAATCTGTATATCAAATATACCTTTGTTCACTTTGCCATCCTTCTTATCCGCCAAGTATCTAGGACAGTTCCACTTCCAGTGACCATTTCCTTTGCAGTAGAAGCACTTAGTTTCAGGCTTGAGTTTAGCTTTGGGTTTCTTCATGGGAGTGACAACTTGCTTGTCATTCTTCTTGAAGTTCCCCTTCTATCCCTTTGCCCTTTACTTGAAACAAGTGGTCTTGTTAACCATCAACACTTGATGCTCTTTCTTGATTTCTACCTTTGCCGATTTCAGCATCACGAAGAGCTCGGGAATTACTTTCGTCATCCCTTGCATATTATAGTTCATCACGAAGTTCTACTAACTTTGGTGATAGTGACTAGAGAATTTTGTCAATTACTATCTTATCTGGAAGATTAACTCCCACTTGATTCAAGCAATTGCAGTACCCAGACAATCTGAGCACATGCTCACTGGTTGAGCTATTCTCCTCCATCTTGTAGGCAAAGTACTGTCAGAGGTCTCATACCTCTCGACACGGGCATGAGTATGAAATACTAATTTCAACTCTTGGAACATCTTATATGCTCCGTGGTGTTCAAAACATTTTTTGAAGTCCCGGTTCTAAGCCGTAAAGCATGGTGCACTTAAACTATCAAGTAGTCATCATACCGAGCTTTTGTCTAAACGTTCATAACGTCTGCATCAGCTCCTGCAATAGGTCTGTCACCTAGCGGTGCATCAAGGACATAATTCTTCTGTGCAGCAATGAGGATAATCCTCAGATCACGGAACAATTCCGCATCATTGCTACTAACATCTTTCAACTTAGTTTTCTCTAGGAACATATAAAACATAAACGGGGAGCAACATCGCGAGCTATTGATCTACAACATAGATATGCTAATACTACCAGGACTAAGTTCATGATAAATTAAAGTTCAATTTAATCATATTACTTAAAGAACTCCCACTTAGATAGACATCCCTCCGGACATCTAAATGATCACGTGATCCAAATCAACTAAACCATGTCCGATCATCACGTGAGATGGAGTAGTTTCAATGGTGAACATCTTATGTTGATCATATCTACTATATGATTCACGCTCGACCTTTCGGTCTCCAGTGTTCCGAGGCCATATCTGCATATGCTAGGCTCGTCAAGTTTAACCCGAGTATTCTGCGTGTGCAAAACTGGCTTACACCCGTTGTATTTGAACGTAGAGCTTATCACACCCGATCATCACGTGGTGTCTCGGCACGACGAACTTTCGCAACGATGCATACTCAGGGAGAACACTTATACCTTGAAATTTAGTAAGGGATCATCTTATAATGCTACCGTCGTTCTAAGCAAAATAAGAAGCATAATAAGATAAACATCACATGTAATCAAAATATGTGACATGATATGGCCATCATCATCTTGTGCTTTTGATCTCCATCTCCAAAGCACCGTCATGATCACCTTCGTCACCGGCGCGACACCTTGATCTCCATCGTAGCATCGTTGTCGTCTCGCCAACTATTGCTTCTACGACTATCGCTACCGGTTAGTGATAAAGTAAAGCAAGTACATGGCGATTGCATTTCATACAATAAAGAGACAACCATATGGCTCCTGCCAGTTGCCGATAACTTTACAAAACATGATCATCTCACACAAAACCGTATATCTCATCATGTCTTGACCATATCACATCACAACATGCCCTGCAAAAACAAGTTAGACGTCCTCTACTTTGTTGTTGCAAGTTTTACGTGGCTGCTACGGGCTTAGCAAGAACCGTTCTTACCTACGCATACAAAAACCACAACGATGTTTCGTCAAGTATGTGCTGTTTTAACCTTCACAAGGACCGGGCGTAGCCACACTTGATTCAGCTAAAGTGAGAGAGACAGACACCCGCCAGTCACCTTTAAGCAACGAGTGCTCATAACGGTGAAACCAGTCTCGCGTAAGCATACGCGTAATGTCGGTCCGGGCCGCTTCATCTCACAATACCGCCGAAGCAAAGTATGACATGCTGGTAAGCAGTATGACTAGTATCGCCCACAACTCATTGTGTTCTACTCGTGCATATCATCTACGCATAGACCTGGCTCATGATGCCACTGTTGGGGAACGTAGTATTTTTTTAAAAATTCCTACGATCACGCAAGATCTATCTACTAGATGCATAGCAACGAGAGGGGAGAGTGTGTCTACGTACCCTCGTAGACCGGGAGCGGAAGCGTCAAGTGACGCGGTTGATGTAGTCGAACTTCTTCGCGATCCAACCGATCAAGCACCGAACGTACGGCACCTCCGCGTTCAGCACACGTTCAGCTTGATGACGTCCCACGAGCTCTTGATCCAGTTGAGCTTCACGGGAGAGTTTCGTCAACACGACGGCGTGGTGACGGATATGATGTATCCACCGGCGCAGGGCTTCGCCTAAGCACTGCAACGGTATGACCGAGGTGTGTTTCTGTGGAGAGGGGCACCGCACACGGCTAAAACAATTCAACTTGTGTGTCCTAGGGTGCCCCCTGCCCCCGTATATAAAGGAGCAAGGGAGAGGCCGGCCCTAGAGGGGGCGCGCCAAGTGTGGGGAGTCCTACTAGGACTCACAAGTCCTAGTAGGATTCCCCTTTCCTTTCCGGAGTAGGAGAGAAGGAAAGAGGGGGAGAGGGAGAAGGAAAAGGGGGCTGCACCCCTTGTCCAATTCGGACCAGAAGGGGGGCACGCGCCTCCTTCCTTTTGGCCTCTCTCTTCTATTCCCGTAACTCCCCGGTACTCCGAAAATACCCGAATCACTCGGAACCTTTCCGATGTCCGAATATAGTCGTCCAATATATCGATTTTTACGTCTCGACCATTTCGAGACTCCTCGTCTATAATGCCCAGGATGGGACTATACCTCCTACGTGTCGAGGCACGACTTAAAGGTATAAGCCTATCCTAGAATGATCTCAAGTTTGGTATCTTTGCACAACTCATGTAAAAGAGGGATTAAACTGCAAAATGAAATAGTTGGCTTACACTCGCCACTTCACACAATACAATACATAAGCAATACATCATTCAAAACATCACAGCCCATCTAAGGGTAAGATCCAAAAGAAAGATACCAAAACAACATAAAGCCACAGGTCAGGATCGAATCCTAGTAGAAACCACTACTGATCGTCGAGAACGTAACAAGCATACGGCCAAACTCTTCATCGAGCTCCCGGTGAAGTACTTGAACCAGCTTCTGCATCAAACTCGGCTGAACCTGCATCTGGTGTTGTAGTAACTATGAGCCACGAGGACTCAGCAATCCCATAACCATGGGTATCAAGACTAGCAAAGCTTTAGGTAGGAAGAGGTAAGGTGGTGAGGTTGCAGCAGCGGCTAAGCATAATATGGTGGCTAACTTACGAGTACCAGAATAAGATGAGCATCTACGCAAACGGTCGCAAAAGAAGTGATCGCTAAAGATCCTGAACTACATACGGTCAAACATAACCCCACCGTGTTCTCTTCTCAAAGTGAAAAGAGACAGTCACGGTTACTCACACAGTTGTGTCTTTTACTTCGGATCCTCTGTCAAGTTTTCTACAACCGGACATTAACAAATTCTAATCTGCCACATAACCGCGGGCACGGCTTTCGAAAGATCATAACCCTGCAGGGGTGTCCCAACTTAGCCCATCACAAGCTCTCACGATTAGCTGAAGTGATAAATATAATATCATCACCCCTTATCTTAGGGAAAATCCGATCAGGCTCGGCATCCCGGTAGCACAAGTCATTTCGACAATGGTAAAACAAGTCCAGCAAGACCTCCCGGTGTGTCGACACCCTGATAGTAGCCGCGCGTATCTCGTCTCAGGACACTACCAGATGGGTGATGCTACAGGTTATACCAGATACCTCGGGTTTCCCCAAGGCGGCCCTGCAGGACCCCCGTTTGGGACCAACACCATCAGCACTGGCCCCCCCTGCTATGTAGAATTAAGAATCCTCGGGTAGCGCTAACTGCCTATGCAATTTAAATAATTAATTAAGTTGTTATTATGAGCAAATTAAAACCAAAGTTGGGCCTTGCTGGAGGAGTTTTATTCAAAGTCGAACTGTCAAGGGGTCCCCATTTCACCCATCGTGTAAGGAACGCAAAATCAAGGAACATAATGCCGGTTTATCGGCGCCTAAGGTGGCATGAGTGGAACAAAACACCGAGCAAAAGGCCAAGCCTTCCACCCATGCCCAGTATATAGGTGTGTTAATAATAATTATAGATATTGTGATATATCCAACAACAAGTTCCCTCCTGGAACGAACTTCATCTTCACCTGCAACTAACAACGCTATAAGAGGGGCTGAGCAAGCGGGTAACATAGCCAAACAGTGGTTTTGCTAGGAAGGTGTCAAGGTTAGAGGTTTCATGGCAACAAGGAGAGGCTGACATAAAAGATGGGTAGCGCGACATGTAACGATAGCATCGAGACAACTAAGCATGGCAATGGTAGTAAAGGTATCCAAGGGTATGATCATCTTGCCTGGGATTCCGCAAGGGAGAAGAACGGATCCATGAAGAAGACGAAGAAGAAGCCTCACAACTCCGGAACGAAACCGAAGCTAACAAGAGAAGCAACCGGAAAGAAAGAAACAACACGGTAAACACGCAAGCATAAACATGGCATACGATGCACATCCAAGTATGATGTAATGCCCAGGATGGAGTTATACCTCCTACGTGTCGAGGCACGACTTAAAGGCATAAATCCATCCTAGAATGATCTCAAGTTTGGTAATCTTTGCACATCTCATGTAAAAGAGGGGATTGTAAACATAAATAGTTGGCTTACACTCGCCACGTCACACAATTACAATTCAAGTCTCAATCATCATACATTAAGAACATCACAACCCTCTAAGGGAAAAATCCAAATGCAAGATACCAAACTGAAATAAATAAACCACAGGCGGGTCGAATCCTAGTAGGAGTCTCCACTACTGATCATCCGGATATCGCACATAGTACCGACTACGCTCCTCGTCGTACTCCCAATCCAGCTCGGTGCCATCACCTGGATAGCTCACAGCTGGACCTGCATCTGGTGTGTGAAGTAACTGTGAGCCACAGAGGACTCAGCAATCCCGTTACCGGGTAACAAGACTATTTAAGCCTTTGGGAGAGGATAAAGGCTGAAGAAAAAGAATAAGTGTCTGCAGCAGCAACTAGCATCTAGCTTACGTGAGTGAGAGCGAGAAGAGAAGGCCTCGGCGAGAAGTGATCACGAAGTGATCCTAGCTACAAGCTCCACAAACATAACCCCTCCGTGTTCAACTCCCGAATCCCTATTCGGAAATTGACAGTCACGGAACACACGCTGGTAGTGTATTAGAAACATTGTGTCAAGTTATCTACAACCGGATATTAACAAGCTCCCATCTGCCACATAACCGCGGGCACGGCTTTCGAAAGTTCAAACCCTGCAGGGGTGTTCCAACTTGACCCATTACAAGCCCACGATCCGCGGAGTCGCAACTCCAAAGTGGGAAGACCCGAGTATCCTCGGAATCCCGTGCTCAAGATATACCGAACTAAGGTAAGGCTAATCCAGCAAATCCTCCCGGCGTGTCGACACCCTGATAGTAGCCGCGCGTATCTAAGTCTCAGGACACGACCGGATGGGTGATTCTACGGGTTTTTACCAAACCTCGAGTTTCCTTGAGGTGGCCCCGCAGGACCCCCAGTTCGGACCAACACTCATGTGGAGCACTGGCCCGGGGTTGTTGATTAAGAAAAAGGGTTTATAACTCCCTATGCAAGTTTAGTTTGTTATTAGGCAAATAGTACCAATGTTGGGACTTGCTGGAAAAGACTTAGCACTTAGCGGTTTATCGAGGGGGTCCCATACACCCCAACCGTGTTAGGAACGCATAAACAAGGAACATACACCGGTTTATACGGTTCCTAACGGCATGAGTGGAACAAATCATCAAGCAAAAGGCTTAGCCTTCCACCCTTGCCAATATATAGATGATTTCATTTTTAAGCATTTATATAGTGTGATAAAACCCAACCAAACTTCAACATGAAGCAAGCATCTTCGATCTTCACCTGCAACTAGCAACGCTATAAGAAGGGCTGAGCGAAGCGTACTTAGCCAAGCAACGGTTTGCATAGGTAGGTTGGTTAAACATGGCAATGGTTTACAAGTAGGAGGCTGACAAGAAGATCATGGGCATCGAGGCAAAACTATAGATCGAGACTACTAGCAATAGGCAAAGATAGTAATGTTATCGGGGTTCGGTCATCTTGCCTGAAGTGAAGTCGTTCGGATCGTAAGAAGGGTCCTCGTGCTCAACCTCGTTGGAAACCTCGTGCTCGTACTCGAACTCAGACTCTGCTTCCGGCTCTAAACAAAACAATCACACCAAGCACCAATCAACAAGATGCAATGCGCACTCGAAAAAGATGAATGCATGATGGATGCACTAAGGATGCACACGGAGCACGGAAAATATCACTCAAGCAAATCACCTCAAAACATGATAACAATCTGATATTATTAATCTACACAGAAAATCAATCTAGTTTGATATAAGATTTGCTGAAATCGGAGTTACGGGCTAAAAGTTATGCCCGAAACAAGAAATGAGCGAAAGCTAAAAATTACAGCATCATAGCAACTTCGGAGCTCAAAATAATTAAGCTACAGCACTCAAATAACATGGCAAAGGACATGAACACAAACTAGACATATACTACAGCAACTAAGTCCAAAGGTGCACCCCCAACGGAGCCACGGATCAATAGCAATGATCTTGGACATATTGAACTTGACAATAAAATTCTGGCAGCAGAATTTTATTGAAACTTTGGAGCAAAAGATAAACATGCTACAGCCACTTAAATAGACATGTGAGGACATGAATGGAAAGACAACAATATATACTACAAGGAACAATCAAGATCCACTCCAAAACTAACATGGTTTGTCCTAGAACATCACACGAACATGGCATCGGAACGTTACAGATTTCAGACTTGGTGAAAAACCACTAAGTCCTAAAACAGCAATATCATCATGGCATCTAAAAGAGCATGTTTAAGTCACCTCGAAACTAAACATGGCAAGTGGTAAGCACCTCATCAAAGTACACATGAAGGTGATCCCGAAACACACAAGCATGCATCATTGAGGTAAACACAACGATAGCAACGAGCTCAACAAGATGGCATTTCATAACAAGTGAAACAACCTCACAGCCACATGGCACTTTGCAACGATGATAAACATGGCAAGAATAAATCTAACATGCTACCTAGCACATACAACATGTAGAGCATGGCAAGACGAACACGTGGACATGTCATTTGCATCATTCGGACAAACGAGCTAAAAGATATCACATGGCAAAGATGGCATAAAAACATCACATAGCAGCAGTTTATATCATGATGCACTCTTGCAACAGCAAAACAAGCACCTAGATGATCTCTAACATGCATGACAACAACAGATAAAACGTAGTGCTATTCACCACGAACGTCTGGACATGCTATATGCGCGAATCGGAGCAACACACAAAAAGATCTAGCAGTTTGAAAATAGCATCACAGAACAAAACAAACAGGGACTTAGCAGTTTTTAGGGGGGTCAACCTCTGATTCAGATCTGAGGAACGGGCTGGATCTGGAAGGCGGCCCGGTGGCTGAGCAGATCTGGCCCGGGTGGAGGAACGAAGACGGGCCGGCGCGGCGAGCGGTTTCGGCCCAGGCGGCTGGCGCGCGAAGGAGGGAACCGGCCCGCGGAGACCCGGCGGACGGGGCGGCCCGGCTCGGCTGGAGATGCTGCGCGGCCTGGCCCGCGGGGCGGTGCGGTCGGGCCTGGCGCGCGGGAATCGGCCTGGCGCCCGGCGCGGTGCGGCGATGGCTGGCGAGCGAGGAGGTGGAGCGGGAGGCGCTGGGCCTGGCTGCGGTCGGCCCAGGCGGGACCGGAGGGGCTGTCGTGGCCCGAGCGGTGGAGGCGCCCAGCGCACGGCGAAGTGGGGACCTGGGCCTCGGTCGATCGGCCCTCCTGGCCGATTCGATCGAGCGGGGAACGAGCGCGTTGACCCGCGCGGGAGCTCGGGAATCGCGGCGGCGGTCGGCTGCGATCGACGGATCGGTGGCGGATCTGGCTGGTTCCCTCGGGAACTGGCCAGATGGAGAGGAAAGAAGCTAGATCCAGAAAATTAGGGGAAGAAGGAGGAGAAACTAGATGCCCAAATAGACTAGGGTCTATTATATAGCAGTTTTTAGGGTTAGGGGATCTGGGGGTGTTAGAAGCCCTCCGATCGCTATCCGACGGATCCGATCGCGGGTGTAGTCTAGAAGGGCCTAGGAGAAGATAGAGGACTGCTGTAGGGATGTTTCCGGGACACAAAGTGAAGGCACTTTGGACCCACACGGACAACGGATGAGATAGCCAACGGAGTCCAAACGAGACGAGATTTGAGAGGCGGGTTGCACACAACAAAACAACAACACACACAACAACCTCGCGGCACACCGGTAACGTTACACGCCCGAACAACAAAGTAGGCCTACGGGACGTCACGGACACGTGAGGGAGCTCCGGAACGCGAAACGGACAACGGGAAGGAACGCGTGGAACCGGATGCAACCGACAACACAAATGCAATGCAATGCACATGTCTACATGATATGAATGAATGCCACACACTCACACAACAAATAGACGAAAACCCGAAAGACAAAGAACCCGGAATGGAAATAGATGAAGCCGGAGATATATTATATACCCAAAAGGGAAAGTATTACATCCGGGGCATTACATATGATGCATGTCCGGTTTAATTATGCATGGCATGGCAAAGTGCACAAACAAAACTACAAGTTAAGTGGAGCTCAATATGCAACGAGTTGCATATTGACAAAACACCACATTTAATTATTTAATTGACTCTTGTTATTTACAAGACAAGATTAAATGTTTTTAACATGGCAAGAGGTGAAGCATAATAAAACTACACTATTTAGGCATTTTAAATGAGGCCGGAAAATAACAACAACATATCCAGAAAATCCCCATGAGCATGTTTAGTAATTATAAACAACCAACAAACACACATTATAACATATTAATGTTGTTAACATGATGCGGATGACATGATCAAGTTTATGCAAGTTTTATTAAAAGGTTAATAAGAAGAAGATAAGAAGCATTTGTCACCGTGGTGGAACGAAAGGGTGCCACGGCAACGAACCGAAAATGATGCAACACAACATATCGGTTCCGGTAACTCATCGAGAGACCGGTGCAAAAGGAAAGATGGCGTGAGCGAGTCAAACGAGATGAAAGGTGGGGCGATCCCGTTGCCGGGTTCCCACGAGTCGGCGACGAGGCAACCGAGGAACATGACAAAAGGTCGAAACGACACGGAGCACACAAGGGTAACATTTCATACAACCACAAGCAAACATCTCGCGGGGTCATCTCGGTATACCTTCGAAGCGTGCGTTTCGGGGCGTTTCGAGATCGTAGTGGAAGTAGTGGTACTCGCGGTCGTAGAGGAAGTAGTTGTTCCGTAGAGGTACACGGGGCGACGGTAGGGGTACTTGGGGTCTCCGAGTAGTCGTGGTACTTGGGGTTCTCGTTGACGAAGGGGTACACGTCCGTAGTTGTACTTGAGGGTTCCGATGGCTCCGGGCGTCGGTAGTGGAACTTGTTCACGAAGTCGTTCACGTGTCTGTGTCGAGGTACTTGTCGGGGTCGGTCTTGTCGGTCTTGGCGAAACCTCACCACTTGTGTACTTGGCGTTCAACGGCGTCGTGGTACTTGTCGGTCCATGAGGTAGTCGAACTTAACGAATCCGGAAGGGAACTCGGCGACCGACGGGTGTTTCAACTGCAGGGTCCGCATCAACAGGAAAAAATACGCAGCAAGCAAAAGAGACGCGGCAACAGCAGCAGCAGGCTAGGCGGCGCCGGAGGCCGGAGCAGAGGCTTGGGGCGACGGAGGGTCCACGGGGCGATGCGGGGCGGCCGAGGCAGGGCCTGGGCGCGCACCGGATGGAGGGAGGAGGGCCCGAGGCAGAGGAGGCAGGGCCCGGCCGCGGCGCTGGGGTGGCTTGACGACGGAGGCAGCAGCTCCTGGCCGGTGGGCGGAGCAGAGCCACGGAGGAGCAGCGATGGAGGGCGCCGAACTGGAGGACGGACGGCGGAGCGGATGGGAGGCCACGGCGGGGGCCGGCGCTGCTGGAGAATCGGAGGGAGGTGCGGCTCCAAGGGGCGGGCGCTCGGGGCCGCGGGGATGGTGCGGCGCAGGCGCTCGTCGCGCGGTGAAGGGACGAGGGGGCGCGGGCTCGGGCGTGGAGGAGGCAACGCGGCGCTCGAGGAGGAGGCCAGTGGGGCTCCATGCGCGGGGTAGGAGGAGGCCCGAGCGGCGCTGGAGTGAGATCGAGACGAGGGGAAGGAGCGAGGGTTCGGGCGAACGGAGGCTGGGGCAAGAGGGTCGGGGAAACGAGGGAGCGAGCGATGCGGGTCGGGGAGAGGGAATCTGGCGAGAGAGCGAAAGAAGAAACTGGCGGCGGCTGGGAGGGACGAGCGTTGCGGCTAGGGTTCGGTGGACGAGCGGGCTGCGGCCTGGGAGATGGGCCGACTGAGGCCTGGAATGGCCTTGGGCCCAAGGAGGAGGAGAAGCCCACTGCGGCTGGGCTCTCTCTCTGCAGCTCTTTTCCCATTTAAAGAAATAGAACAAAAAAATAGAAATGCCCAGAGAGTTTGGAGATGGTGTTGGCTGAGATAAAAATATCCCTACAACCCTGGAATTGTGGGCTATTTTAATAAACTCCTTTGGCAATTTTTAGAGACTACTAATTTATGCAAGTATGAAAATAACTCAAACTCGAATAAATCCGTAGACCAACCAAAGCACTTCCAAAAGACATGGAAAAAAGGAGGAGGAGGTCTTGGCAAGGGATTGAGAAGAAAAAGGCATGGGGAAAAATATGCATGTGTGTTGCGGGTAATTCCAAAGAATGGAATATTTTATTAATATAGCTCCCTAATAATAATGAGAGGCTTTTATATGTTATAAAGAGAAGTCACACTTCCCTCGGTTTAAATGGACCGAAGGTCCACACGATTTATTTAGGTTGAGATGCAAAGATTAATATGACATGATGGCATGATGACATGATGCAAATGCAAAAATAAAAACACAAGCACAAAAGAAACACACGGGCAACCCGGAACATCTGGAATCTTCTGGAATCTTCTGGGACGTCGGTCTCGGGCGTCACAACTCTCCCACACTAACAGAGGATCTCGACCCGAGATCCTAGAGATAGCACCGGTTAAAACGGAAAAGAAGAGGTAAAACAAAGTTGCTTCTTTGACAGACGAGTGAAACCAAAGAACCTGAGAGGTTGAACAAAATGAAAGAAGAATACAACAGAGATTAACGAAGTTAAGAGCACTCCGGTAAAAAGGAGGAACAAGGAACATCACGAGAACCTTGAAGGATGAAAGACATGAAACAAGAGCTTACGAGCCAAAAGAATATGAAACCGCAATGGTATAGCCAAGGAATAATAATGACAAAAATCGGGCAGCACTCCGACTGAAAATGGAAGGAATTGAACATGAACTTGAGAAGATGGGATGATACTTGATGAAATGAACAACATATTGCCTCTGAAACAAATAAAAGGATGGCACCAGGGGTAAGAAAGATTCAGACAGCACTCCGGTTAAAGATAGGCAAAACTTGATAAGATGAGGGAACTGAATGAAGAATACAACACTCCGGTTAAAAGACAAGCAAGGAAGACTATGATCTTGATAAAAAATGAGATGATGGTTTGGAGAGAGCAACATTACAAAGCCTCCGGAACGAAAGAATAGAATATAGATCCATGAAAGAATTGAACGGATAGAAAAAGACAACTTCTCCGACAAATGAATATGAAACACATCCTTACGAAGAAGGGTTGAACGGAGTTGTTGGAAATTCAACAACGAAAGAATAAGCTCATGTGGGCTTATGGAAAACATCTCAAAATTATGAGGTGACAACCAGCCACTGACGGAAACATTAACTGGATTGAAATCAACAAGGAGACGAAAAACTTATTTCACCGGAATGATAAATGAAGAACTTGAATCGTTTATAAGCACCACAATAGCAAAATCCTTAGGGAAAAGCTTTTAGGTGAATTATAACCCAAGATAACTCCAACGAATAAAATGAATGGTTTGAAAGATCTCCTGGACAAGAAAATTGATGGGTTTTAAATATCTCATTCTTGACAACTCGTGAATCATGAAACATGAAGGAATTGTCAAGAATGACATAACACCATCTGAAAAGACAAGGTAGAAAGGATTGCACTTCAAAATGCAAGAAGAAGAATATTTGAGCTCCAACAAGAATCTTTATGAAGACTTCGAGGATGAATTAAATGATGATGAACCACCAAGAGATCTCCGGTAATGAAAGCATGAGAAGTGAAAGATGAAAAGAATAAGATTCAAGGCCTGCGATGAATTAGATGTAGCTTTGAAATGATATTATTGAAATAACTTGGAGCTCCGGAAAACAAGATGAACAACTGACCGAGAATATGATATGATGAACAAGCTCCGGAAAACAGAGATTAATTGCTTCGGGGGAAAAAGAATAAGATTTACTATATGCTTATCCTTCATCAAATTAAATTGATGACAAGCAACGGATTTGGCATACTACTTATTCTCGTTGGAAAGAATTAAGAGTGATCTAGCACAAGCTTGGGTAAATCTTCAACGAACCACCGGTAGGATTGTGAAAAGAACAAATGAATTAAAACGATAACAACGGAAGGGTAATCTTGAAAGAACCACCGTAAAATATGGAGACGAACGAAGAGACATCAATGAATAATAGTTGGAGGACGAAGTTGAAAACTGAGAACGAAGAAATATTCTGAAATGATGGCCTTCGGAGGATCACAAAGAAAAGAATTCGTAAAATGCTTCGAACGGGTATAAAAAGAATTCCTCATAATCGGAACAATAATGAGGATGGCAAGAAGCTAGAACCACGAATCTTGAAGAGAACGGGCCAGGATTTAAGAGAAACACTTCTCCGGTCTTCAGATGTTGAGAATGAAGACGAGAAATGCCATGAAGAATTGTTGAGCACTCCGGAATGAAGAATTAAAAAGGTTGAACCAATGGTGAAAAAGAATTTGAAAGCGATCTTGGAGAAGGTATATGACTGATGGAGATCATTCTTACGTCACACTTGAAAAGAATTTCAGAATACTCCGGAAAAATTAGAAGACTCTGGTAAGATCCTGGGAATAAGAAAGCATTGTGAAAAGAGGAAAAGGATAAGATCAACACCGAAATCTTGAATTACATCCACCGGCAGAATTTGAGAACAAAAGAAAGATGAACTTGAAGCTCTTGAGCATCTTCACGATAAAACACCGGATAAGAACATTGAAGGAAAAGAATGAAGAAATAACACATGAATAAAATGGATATTTCATTTGAGAATCTCTGGCTCCAAGAAGAAAAGGGTGGGAGGGTGGGGAAAACAAAGACAACCTGGGATGAACGAAATAGACAAATCGTCAGATTTCTCAACGGCGTCTGTATGGAATAACTTGAAGAGAAGGCACACCGGTTGGAAAATGATTAACATGACACTCTTGATGGTCAAGAAGAATTAGCACTCCCATAGAAATATGAGAACACCGCTTAGGAAAGGTATGGAATCAACATTTCACATCGAAGCAACTCGAATACCAGAATCAAATCAAAACAAAGGATAGATATGCAACAGAATCTTCACAATATCATTCGAACAGAGGATTGAACGAATGAATTCCGCAGGTACATCAACTAGTCGAGAAGCCACTAGGGAGAACAAAAGATAAATAAAAAGGAACAAGGATCAGATAGAACAATACAAGATAGAAGCTTCGTTCGACATATTCGTGCTGAAAGCTCATGGAACGTGTTACAAAAGGGTTTTGCAATCCCCGGATCAGCATAGCCAAGGACCCTTTAAGATGCAACTCCCGATCAGAACAAGTCCATAAAACCACTTCACTCAATGTAGAACCCCGAACTTCATATCGTGCATCCGTTGGAAGAATGCCTAGAACTACTGGATGAACCCACCTATAGATTTCCGAAAGTTTCCAGTTATGCAATCAGGTGTTGGGGATACACGGGAAGCACCGCGCAATCAACTCTAAACCTACATCCAGGTGTATCCATCCTTCAACACATAACCAGTCTTTCTCGGAAACTGTTTACCTCGGACCTTCGAAACGCATCCACTATACAAGCTATGGCAATACTCTCGAACTACCTCCCCAGTACTGGGTGATGTCGGGGTTATCTTGCCACTAACCGCATAGGAGAGTTTTCGATGTCGGCCGTCTTAAGTATTCTAGGACTGCCGCGATGGATTTGTGACGACAACACCTCGGAGCTCAACTCCCCGGGACACTGCCACAACCCCTAATGACAAGAGGCATCGAGAACAATGTTCTCGTCACAAAGACATCGAAACAATCCAACCAATACTCGCGAGATCCTAAAAAAAATTGTGCAATTTTTGAAAGTAGAAGAGATAAGAGTAATCGTCAGGAGTCCTCACCAGAGTGAAAAGAGATGAGAAACAAAGAAATCCTACTCTCCGATATAAATATAGGACTCAAAACATTTTCAGTGTGTGCCTAGACTCAACCGTCAACGATTCGATCAATCAGTGGGGGCTTCTAGGTCGGAGAAGGCTCTGAATACCAACTTATAATGCCCAGGATGGGACTATACCTCCTACGTGTCGAGGCACGACTTAAAGGTATAAGCCCATCCTAGAATGATCTCAAGTTTGGTATCTTTGCACAACTCATGTAAAAGAGGGATTAAACTGCAAAATGAAATAGTTGGCTTACACTCGCCACTTCACACAATACAATACATAAGCAATACATCATTCAAAACATCACAGCCCATCTAAGGGTAAGATCCAAAAGAAAGATACCAAAACAACATAAAGCCACAGGTCAGGATCGAATCCTAGTAGAAACCACTACTGATCGTCGAGAACGTAACAAGCATACGGCCAAACTCTTCATCGAGCTCCCGGTGAAGTACTTGAACCAGCTTCTGCATCAAACTCGGCTGAACCTGCATCTGGTGTTGTAGTAACTGTGAGCCACGAGGACTCAGCAATCCCATAACCATGGGTATCAAGACTAGCAAAGCTTTAGGTAGGAAGAGGTAAGGTGGTGAGGTTGCAGCAGCGGCTAAGCATAATATGGTGGCTAACTTACGAGTACCAGAATAAGATGAGCATCTACGCAAACGGTCGCAAAAGAAGTGATCGCTAAAGATCCTGAACTACATACGGTCAAACATAACCCCACCGTGTTCTCTTCTCAAAGTGAAAAGAGACAGTCACGGTTACTCACACAGTTGTGTCTTTTACTTCGGATCCTCTGTCAAGTTTTCTACAACCGGACATTAACAAATTCCAATCTGCCACATAACCGCGGGCACGGCTTTCGAAAGATCATAACCCTGCAGGGGTGTCCCAACTTAGCCCATCACAAGCTCTCGCGATTAGCTGAAGTGATAAATATAATATCATCACCCCTTATCTTAGGGAAAATCCGATCAGGCTCGGCATCCCGGTAGCACAAGTCATTTCGACAATGGTAAAACAAGTCCAGCAAGACCTCCCGGTGTGTCGACACCCTGATAGTAGCCGCGCGTATCTCGTCTCAGGACACTACCGGATGGGTGATGCTACAGGTTATACCAGATACCTCGGGTTTCCCCAAGGCGGCCCTGCAGGACCCCCGTTTGGGACCAACACCATCAGCACTGGCCCCCCCTACTATGTAGAATTAAGAATCCTCGGGTAGCGCTAAATCCCTATGCAATTTAAATAATTAATTAAGTTGTTATTATGAGCAAATTAAAACCAAAGTTGGGCCTTGCTGGAGGAGTTTTATTCAAAGTCGAACTGTCAAGGGGTCCCCATTTCACCCATCGTGTAAGGAACACAAAATCAAGGAACATAATGCCGGTTTATCGGCGCCTAAGGTGGCATGAGTGGAACAAAACACCGAGCAAAAGGCCAAGCCTTCCACCCATGCCCAGTATATAGGTGTGTTAATAATAATTATAGATATTGTGATATATCCAACAACAAGTTCCCTCCTGGAACGAACTTCATCTTCACCTGCAACTAACAACGCTATAAGAGGGGCTGAGCAAGCGGGTAACATAGCCAAACAGTGGTTTTGCTAGGAAGGTGTCAAGGTTAGAGGTTTCATGGCAACAAGGAGAGGCTGACATAAAAGATGGGTAGCGCGACATGTAACGATAGCATCGAGACAACTAAGCATGGCAATGGTAGTAAAGGTATCCAAGGGTATGATCATCTTGCCTGGGATTCCGCAAGGGAGAAGAACGGATCCATGAAGAAGACGAAGAAGAAGCCTCACAACTCCGGAACGAAACCGAAGCTAACAAGAGAAGCAACCGGAAAGAAAGAAACAACACGGTAAACACGCAAGCATAAACATGGCATACGATGCACATCCAAGTATGATGCATGTCCGGTTTAATTATGCATGGCATGGCAAAGTGCACAAACAAAACTACAAGTTAAGTGGAGCTCAATATGCAACGAGTTGCATATTGACAAAACACCACATTTAATTATTTAATTGACTCTTGTTATTTACAAGAGAAGATTAAATGTTTTTAACATGGCAAGAGGTGAAGCATAATAAAACTACACTATTTAGGCATTTTAAATGAGGCCGGAAAATAACAACAACATATCCAGAAAATCCCCATGAGCATGTTTAGTAATTATAAACAACCAACAAACACACATTATAACATATTAATGTTGTTAACATGATGCGGATGACATGATCAAGTTTATGCAAGTTTTATTAAAAGGTTAACAAGAAGAAGATAAGAAGCATTTGTCACCGTGGTGGAACGAAAGGGTGCCACGGCAACGAACCGAAAATGATGCAACACAACATATCGGTTCCGGTAACTCATCGAGAGACCGGTGCAAAAGGAAAGATGGCGTGAGCGAGTCAAACGAGATGAAAGGTGGGGCGATCCCGTTGCCGGGTTCCCACGAGTCGGCGACGAGCCAACCGAGGAACATGACAAAAGGTCGAAACGGCACGGAGCACATAAGGGTAACATTTCATACAACCACAAGCAAACATCTCGCGGGGTCATCTCGGTATACCTTCGAAGCGTGCGTTTCGGGGCGGTTCGAGATCGTAGTGGAAGTAGTGGTACTCGTGGTCGTAGAGGAAGTAGTTGTTCCGTAGAGGTACACGGGGTGACGGTAGGGGTACTTGGGGTCTCCGAGTAGTCGTGGTACTTGGGGTTCTCGTCGACGTAGGGGTACACGTTCGTAGTTGTACTTGAGGGTTCCGATGGCTCCGGGCGTCGGTAGTGGAACTTGTTCACGAAGTCGTTCACGTGTCTGTGTCGAGGTACTTGTCGGGGTCGGTCTTGTCGGTCTTGGCGAAACCTCACCACTTGTGTACTTGGCGTTCAACGGCGTCGTGGTACTTGTCGGTCCATGAGGTAGTCGAACTTGACGAATCCGGAAGGGAACTCGGCGACCGACGGGTGTTTCAACTGCAGGGTCCGCATCAACAGGAAAAAATACGCAGCAAGCAAAAGAGACGCGGCAACAGCAGCAGCAGGCTAGGCGGCGCCGGAGGCCGGAGCAGAGGCTTGGGGCGACGGAGGGTCCACGGGGCGATGCGGGGCGGCCGAGGCAGGGCCTGGGCGCACACCGGACGGAGGGAGGAGGGCCCGAGGCAGAGGAGGCAGGGCCCGGCCGCGGCGCTGGGGTGGCTTGACGACGGAGGCAGCAGCTCCTGGCCGGTGGGCGGAGCAGAGCCACGGAGGAGCAGCGATGGAGGGCGCCGGACTGGAGGACGGACGGCGGAGCGGATGGGAGGCCACGGCGGGGGCCGGCGCTGCTGGAGAATCGGAGGGAGGTGCGGCTCCAAGGGGCGGGCACTCGGGGCCGCGGGGATGGTGCGGCGCAGGCGCTCGTCGCGCGGTGAAGGGACGAGGGGGCGCGGGCTCGGGCGTGGAGGAGGCAACGCGGCGCTCGAGGAGGAGGCCAGTGGGGCTCCATGCGCGGGGTAGGAGGAGGCCCGAGCGGCGCTGGAGTGAGATCGAGACGAGGGGAAGGAGCGAGGGTTCGGGCGAACGGAGGCTGGGGCGAGAGGGTCGGGGAAACGAGGGAGCGAGCGATGCGGGTCGGGGAGAGGGAATCGGGCGAGAGAGCGAAAGAAGAAACTGGCGGCGGCTAGGAGGGACGAGCGTTGCGGCTAGGGTTCGGTGGACGAGCGGGCTGCGGCCTGGGAGATGGGCCGACTGAGGCCTGGAATGGCCTTGGGCCCAAGGAGGAGGAGAAGCCCACTGCGGCTGGGCTCTCTCTCTGCAGCTCTTTTCCCATTTAAAGAAATAGAACAAAAAAATTAGAAATGCCCAGAGAGTTTGGAGATGGTGTTGGCTGAGATAAAAATATCCCTACAACCCTGGAATTGTGGGCTATTTTAATAAACTCCTTTGGCAATTTTTAGAGACTACTAATTTATGCAAGTATGAAAATAACTCAAACTCGAATAAATCCGTAGACCAACCAAAGCACTTCCAAAAGACATGGAAAAAAAGGAGGAGGAGGTCTTGGCAAGGGATTGAGAAGAAAAAGGCATGGGGAAAAATATGCACGTGTGTTGCGGGTAATTCCAAAGAATGGAATATTTTATTAATATAGCTCCCTAATAATAATGAGAGGCTTTTATATGTTATAAAGAGAAGTCACACTTCCCTCGGTTTAAATGGACCGAAGGTCCACACGATTTATTTAGGTTGAGATGCAAAGATTAATATGACATGATGGCATGATGACATGATGCAAATGCAAAAATAAAAACACAAGCACAAAAGAAACACATGGGCAACCCGGAACATCTGGAATCTTCTGGAATCTTCTGGGACGTCGGTCTCGGGCGTCACATCGTCATGTCCCCGGTCTCATCCGGGACTCCGAACTCCTTCGGTACATCAAAACTCATAAACTCATAATACCGATCGTCATCAAACGTTAAGCGTGCGGACCCTACGGGTTCGAGAACTATGTAGACATGACCGAGACTCATCTCCGGTCAATAACCAATAGCGGAACCTGGATGCTCATATTGGCTCCTACATATTCTACGAAGATCTTTATCGGTCAAACCGCATAACAACATACGTTGTTCCCTTTGTCATCGGTATGTTACTTGCCCGAGATTCGATCGTCGGTATCTCAATACCTAGTTCAATCTCGTTACCGGCAAGTCTCTTTACTCGTTCCGTAATACATCATCCTGCAACTAACTCATTAGCTGCAATGCTTGCAAGGCTTATAGTGATGTGCATTACCGAGTGGGCCCAGAGATACCTCTCCGACAATCGGAGTGACAAATCCTAATCTCGAAATACGCCAACCCAACAAGTACCTTCGGAGACACCTGTAGAGTACCTTTATAATCACCCAGTTACGTTGTGACGTTTGGTAGCACACAAAGTGTTCCTCCGGTATTCGGGACTTGCATAATCTCATAGTTATAGGAACATGTATAAGTCATGAAGAAAGCAATAGCAGTAAAACTTAAACGATCATAGTGCTAAGCTAACGGATGGGTCTTGTCCATCACATCATTCTCCTAATGATGTGATCCCGTTGATCAAATGACAACTCATGTCTATGGCTAGGAAACATAACCATCTTTGATCAATGAGCTAGTCTAGTTGAGGCATACTAGGGACACTCTGTTTTGTCTATGTATTCACACATGTACTAAGTTTCCGGTTAATACAATTCTAGCATGAATAATAAACATTTATCATGATATAAGGAAATAAATAATAAATTTATTATTGCCTCTAGGGCATATTTCCTTCAGGAGCACAGTAGCGTAAGTATTTCCCTCAGTTTTTGAGAACCAAGGTATCAATCCAGTAGGAGACCACGCGCGAGTCCCTCGCACCTGCACAAACAAATAAGAACTTCGCAGCCAACGCGATAAGGGGTTGTCAATCCCTTTACGGTCACTTACAAAGTGAGATCTGATAGAGATGATAGTTTATATTTTTGGTAATTTTAGTTTATAAGAACAACAAATAAATGCGGTAAAAGTAAAGTAGATGTAGATTGATATGTTGAGAATAGACCCGGGGGCCATAGTTTTCTCTAGTGGCTTCTCTCATGATAGCGATATTCTATGACGGGTAAACAAATTACTATCGAGCAATTGATAGAAAAGCGAATAATTATGAGACTATCTAGGCATGATCATTGTATATAGGCATCACGTCCGAGACATGTAGACCGACTCCTGCCTGCATCTACTACTATTACTCCACACATCGACCGCTATCCAGCATGCATCTAGTGTATTGAGTTCATAAGAACAGAGTAACGCCTTAAGCAAGATGACAAAATGTAGAGGGATAAACTCAAGCAATATGACATAAACCCCATCTTTTTATCCTCGATGGCAACAATACAATACGTGCCTTGCTGCCCCTACTATCACTGGGAAAGGACACCGCAAGATTGAACCCAAAGCCAAGCACTTCTCCCATTGCAAGAACTATAGATCTAGTAGGCCAAACCAAACCAATAATACGAAGAGACTTGCAAGGATATTATGAGCACACATAAAAAGTTCAGAGAAGAACCAAATATATTTCATAGATAACCTTGATCATAAACTCACAATTCATCGGATCTCGACAAACACACCGCAAAAAAGAGATTACATCGAATAGATCTCCTCGAAGACCGAGGAGAACTTTGTATTGTGATCCAGAGAGAGAGAAGAAGCCATCTAGATACTAGCTATGGACCCGAAGGTCTGTGGTAAACTACTAACAACTCATGGTGAGGGCGATGATGATGATGATGAAGAACTCCGTGATGGATCCCCCTCCGGTGGAGCTCCGGAACGGGCTCCAAGATGGGATCTTCACGGGAATAGAAGGTACGACGGTGGAATTAGGGTTTTCTCTCTGTTCACGGAGGTTCTGGGGTACGTAGACTTATATTGGAAGAAGGAGGGCACCGGGGGACGCTCGAGGGGGCCACGAGGCAGGGGGCGCGCCCTGGGAAGGGGGGCGCGCCCCCCACCCTGGTGGGCCACCTCTTAATCCCCTGACGTGGTTCTCAAGCTCCACGTGCGTGGTTTTCTCCGGAAATATCTCTCGCGAAGGTTTCATTCCGTTTGGACTCCGTTTGATATTATTTTTCTGCAAAACCCTGAAACAGGCAAAAAACAGCAATCTGGACTGGGCCTTTGGGTTAGTAGGTTAGTCCCAAAAATGATATAAAAGTGAATGATAAAGCCCATTAAACATCCAAGACTTCATAAATAATAGCATGGAACAATAAAAAATTATAGATACGTTGGAGATGTATCAATGATCACGTTTTGTAAATTATCGGCAACCGACAGGAGCCTTATGGTTGTCATTTTATTGTATAAATTGCGAAGGCCATGTAATTGCTTTACTTCATCACTATGAGTTAGCGATAGTAGTAGTAGAAATAGTTGGCGAGACGACCACGACGCTACGATGAAGATCATGGTGACTAGCCGGTGACGATGGAGATCATGACGATGCTTTGGAGATGGAGATCAAAAGCACAAGATGATAATGGCCATGTCATGTCACATATTTTGATTGCATGTGATGTTTATCTTATTATGCTTCTTATTTTGCTTAGTACGGCGGTAGCATTATAAGATGATCCCTTACAAAATTTCAAGGTACAAGTGTTCTCCCTGAGTATGCACCATTGAAAAAGTTGGTCGTGCCGAGACACCACGTGATGATCGGGTGTGATAAGCTCTACGTCCAAATACAACGGGTGTAAGACAGTTTTGCACATGCAGAATACTCGGGTTAAACTTGACGAGGCTAGCATGTACAGATATGGCCTCGGAACACTGGAGACTGAAAGGTCGAGCGTGAATCATATAGTAGATATGATCAACATAAGATGTTCACCATTGAAAACTACTCCATCTCACGTGATGATCGGACATGGTTTAATTGATTTGGATCACGTGATCATTTAGATTACTATAGGGATGTCTATCTAAGTCAGAGTTCTTTAGTAATATGATTAATTGAACTTTAATTTATCATGAACTTAGTCCTGGTAGTATTAGCATATCTATGTTTTAGATCAATAGCTCGCGTTGTAGCTCCCCGTTTATTTTTATATGTTCCTAGAGAAATATAAGTTGAAAGATGATAGTAGCGATGATGCGGACTTGTTCCGTGATCTGAGGATTTTCCTCATTGTTGCACAGAAGAATTATGTCAATGATGCACCGCTAGGTGACATACCTATTGCAGGAGCAGATGCACACATTATGAACATTTTGACAAAAGCTCGGTATGATGACTACTTGATAGTTTAGTGCACCATGCTTTATGGCTTAGAATCGGGACTTCAAAATATTTTGAATGCCATGGAGCATATAAGATGTTCCTAAGAGTTGAAATTGGTATTTCATACTCATGCCCGTGTCGAGAGGTATGAGACCTCTGACAGTACTTTCCCTACAAGATGGAGAAGAATAGCTCAACCAGTGAGCATGTGCTCAAATTGTCTGGGTACTACAACTGCTTGAATCAAGTGGGAGTTAATCTTCCAGATAAGATAGTAATTGACAAAGTTCTCTAGTCACTATCACCAAGTTAGTAGAACTTCGTGATGAACTATAATATGCAATGGATGACGAAAGTAATTCCTGAGCTCTTCGCGATGCTGAAATCGGCGAAGGTAGAAATCAAGAAAGAGCATCAAGTGTCGATGGTTAACAAGACCACTTGTTTCAAGTAAAGGGCAAAGGGATACAAGGGGAACTTCAAGAAGAATGACAAGCAAGTTGTCACTCCTGTGAAGAAACTCAAAGCTAAACTCAAGCCTGAAACTAAGTCCTTCTACTGCAAAGGAAATGGTCACTGGAAGTGGAACTGCCCTAGATACTTGGCGGATAAGAAGGATGGCAAAGTGAACAAAGGTATATTTGTTATACAGATTATTGATGTGTACTTTACTAGTGTTCATAGCAAACCCTGGGTATTTGATACCGGATCAGTTGCTAAAATTAGTAACTCGAAACGAGAGTTGCAGAATGAACATAGACTAGTTAAAGGTGAAGTGACGATGTGTGTTGGGAGTGGTTCCAAGATTGATATGATCATCATCGCACACTCCCTATACTTTTGGGATTAATGTAAAACCTAAATAAATTTATTTGGCATTTGCGTTGAGCATGAATATGATTTGATCATGTTTGTTGCAATATGGTTATTCATTTAAATTCATAGAATAATTGTTATTCTGTTTACATGAATAAAACCTTCGATGGTCATACACCCAATGAAAATAGTTTGTTGGATCTCGATCGTAGTAATACACATATTCATAATATTGAAGCCAAAAGATGCAAAGTTGATAATGATAGTGCAATTTATTTGTGGCACTGTCGTTTAGGTCATATTCGTGTAAAGCGCATGAAGAAACTCCATGTTGATGGGCTTTTGGAATCACTTGATTAAGAATCACTTGGTTCTTGCGAACCGTGCCTCATGGGCAAGATGACTAAAACTATGTTCTCCGGAACAATGGAGAAAGCAACTAATTTGTTGGAAATCATACATACTGATGTATGTGGACCAGTGAGTGTTGAGGCTCGCGGTGGGTATCGCTATTTTCTGACATTCACTGATGATTTGAGCAGATATGGGTATATCTACTTCATGAAGGATCAAAGAATTTCAGAGTGAAGTAGATAATCATCGTAATAAGAAAATTAAGTTTCTACGATCTGATCGCGGAGGCAAATATTTGAGTTACGAGTTTGGTCTTCATTTAAAACAATGTGGAAAAATTTCACAGCTCACGCCACCCAGAACACCACAGTGTAATGGTGTGTCCGAAGACTCCGAACATCGTAACCGTACATTATTAGATATGGTGCGATCTATGATGTCTCTTACCGATTTACCACTATCGTTTTGGGTTATGCATTAGAGACAACTGCATTCACGTTAAATAAGGGCACCATCTAAATTCGTTGAGATGACACCATATGAACTGTGGTTTAGCAAGAAACCTAAGCTGTCATTTCTTAAAGTTTGGGGTTATGATGCTTATGTGAAAAGGCTTCAGCCTAATAAGCTTGAACCCAAATCGGAAAAGTGTGTCTTCATAGGATACCCAAAAGAGACTGTTGGGTACACCTTCTATCACAGATCCAAGGGAAAGATATTCGTTGCTAAGAATGGATCCTTTCTAGAGAAGGAGTTTCTCTCGAAAGAAGTGAGTGGGAGGAAACTGGAACTTGATGAGGTAATTATACCTTCTCCCGAATTGGAAAGTAGTACATCACAGAAACTAGTTCCAGTGATTCCTACACCAATCAGCGAGGAAGCTAATGATGATGATCATGAAACTTCAGATCAAGTTACTACTGAACCTTGTAGGTAAACCAGAGTGCGTTTCGTGCCAGAGTGGTACGGTAACCCGGTTCTGGAAGTCATGTTACTAGACCATGATGAACCTACGAACTATGAGGAAGCAATGATGAGCCCAGATTCCGCAAAATGGCTTGAGGCCATGAAATATGAGATGGGATCCATGTATGAGAACAAAGTGTGGACTTTGGTTGACTTGGCCGATGATCGGAAAGCCATTGAAAATAAATGGATCTTTAAGAGGAAGACTTATGCCGATGGTAATGTTACTGTCTACAAAGCTCGACTTGTTGCGAAAGGTTTTCGACAAGTTCAAGGTGTTAACTACGATGAGATTTTCTCGCTCGTAGCGATGCTTAAGTCCGTCCGAATGATGTTAGCAATTGCCGCATTTTATGAAATCTGGCAAATGGATAACAAAATTGCATTCTTTAATGGATTTATTAAAGAAGAGTTGTATATAATGCAACCAGAAGGTTTTGTCAATCCTAAAGGTGCTAAAAAATGTGCAAGCTCCAGCGATCCATCTATGGACCGGTGCAAGCATCTCGGAGTTGGAATATACGCTTTGATAAGTTGATCAAAGCATATATTTTTATACAGACTTTCGGTGAAGCCTGTATTTACAAGAAAGTGAGTGGGAGCACTACAGCCTTTCTGATAAGTATATGTGAATGACATATTGTCGATCGGAAATGATGTAGAATTTTATGAAAAGCATAAAGGAGTGTTTGAAAGGAGTTTTTCAAAGAAAGACCTCGGTGAAGCTGCTTACACATTGAGCATCGAGATCTATAGAGATAGATCAAGATGCTTGATAAGTTTTTTCAATGAGTGCATACCTTGACAAGTTTTTGAAGTAGTTCAAAATGGAATAGTCAAAGAAAGAGTTCTTGCCTGTGTTGCAAGGTGTGAAGTTGAGTAAGACTCAAAAGCCCGACCACAGCAAAAGGTAGAGAGAGAATGAAAGTCATTCCCTATGCCTAAACCATGGGTTCTATAAAAGTGATACGTCCAAAACGTATCTATAATTTCTGCTTGCTCCATGCCACTTTTGGGTGATATTGCTATGATATTCATACACTTCCATACACTTTTGATCATATTTGGACTAACTTACTAATCCAGTGCACCCCAGTGCCAGTTTCTGTTTTCGGCTGTTTTTGTATTTCAGGTTTTCACGTTACGAGAACTGCCCAGAAAAATCCAGAAAAATTATATAAAAAATCAGCGTTTCGGAAACAACCCTGCGTCCAAAGGGCAGCCGGGGGGGCACCAGGGCTCCAGGCGCCCTGGCGGCGCCCCCCCCCCCCCTGGGCCGCGCCGGGGGGGCGCCTGGGCCCCCCGAAGCTTCCCCGATGCTCCCCTTTGGCATATATTTAAAGCGTCCTCCGAAACCCTCAGAACAGGAACTCTTTTCACGATCCCATCTCTGTTCCGTCGCCACCGCCGCTTCCAAGATCGGGAGCACCAGGAGAACTCTTCCCGGCACCCTGCCGGAGGGGAGGATCACCACCGGGAGCTTCTCCACCACCATGGACGCCTCCCGGATGACTCGTGAGTAGTCTCCCTTGGACCATGAGTCCATGACCAGTAGCTATGTGATGTTCTCCTCCCGTTCTTGTGCTTCACTAATTACTCCTCGTGAGCTGCCCTACATGATCGAGGCACCTATGTAATCCTTATGTTGTTGCTATGTTGAGTTTGCTGGGATCCGATGGATTATGGGATTATGTTCAGATTGATCTTGAGTAATATATTTGATCTACCTCTTTTATATTTATGTTCATAAGTAATTCTTGCATGTTCTCCATTGTTATTTATTGCTTTGGCCAAGTAATACATAGTGACTCCAAGAGGGAACGTTATGCTCGATTGTGGGTTCATGCCCCTCGATGACTAGCTTGAGTGACAGAAACATGAGTCTAGGGGATGTGCTGTTGCCACAAGGGGGAAAACAACGGTGCTTGTGCCCGCGGGTGCAAGGATTGTTTACTTTACGCAAAGTTATTTTAATGCAGTTGTCTGTTGCATTGAGTTTACACTATGGGTGGGACTCGCAACTTAATACCAGCGAGATGTTCTAGATAGATATCTCAAGGTGGATGATTAGTAGTAGATATTGATGGATTTCGGTCTACTTATTTTGGCGTACCGCCCATGCTTTGAACCTCAACCTTTCTGCAATGTAATCAGCATTGGTTTGCGTTCGTGGTCCTGTCAATTGCCCAGCTGTAATTTGTTTACCTCACATAGTTGTTTTATCGTCTTTTGGGAGAGATACATCACTAGTGAACATCATGAGACTCCGGTCCATATTACCATCATTGATCACACCCGCTATTTACTTTTCGCTATTTACTTACTATTGCAAAACACTATCTATCACTACTATCATTGCTTTTAACCCTTTGTGAACTACAAGGCCGGAGGGATTGACAACCTCTCTGTACTCGTTGGGAGCAAAGTTATTTGTATCTGTGTGCAGGTCCACGTTGATTGCTAATTGCGCCGTTAGCAATTGACACCTACTTGTTGAACCTAGGAGTCTCTGGGGATTCGATCCTTGGTATCTTTGCTAAGGGAAAACACTTCTACATACTGCATCTTACACCTTCCACTTGGGGTATCAAGGAGTATTTTCTGGCGCCGTTGCCGGGGACTCTACTCTTCAGGATAGGGGAGTTGCACGCTATCTTTTACCTTTGCTTTTAGTCTTGTTAGTTTACCTTTCAGTTTTTACTTTAGTACCTTTTATCGAAAATCACAAAAATAGTTATCTTGCTTGCTTGCTACTATGGGTTTCACCGAGAACACCAAGTTGTGTGACTTCACTAGTCACAACAACGATGACTTTATCAGCACACCTATCACTACACCTGCCACTTCAGCACCTTCATATGAAATTAAACCTGCTTTACTGAACTTAGTCATGAAAGATCAATTCTCCGGTGCTGGAGATGATGCTGCTTTACACTTGAACAACTTTGTTGAACTTTGTGATATGCAAAAGTACCAAGAAATAGATGGTAATATTGTTAAGCTTAAGCTTTTTCCTTTCTCCTTGAGAGGAGGAGCTAAAATATGGTTTCAGTCTTTGCCTAGAAATAGCATAGATTCATGGGACAAGTGCAAAGATGCTTTTATTGGAAAATACTATCCACCTGCTAAAATTATCCAACTTAGAAGTAACATAATGAATTTTAAACAATTGGATAATGAACACGTTGCCCAAGCTTGGGAACGTATGAAATCTCTTATCAAGAACTGCCCTACTCACGGTTTGACTACTTAGATGGTTATCCAAACTTTTTATGCAGGCTTGAACTTTACCTCGCGGAACTTGTTAGATTCGGCCGCGGGAGGAACTTTTATGTCAACTACACTTGGTGCTGCCACGAAACTTCTCGATGAGATGATGACCAACTATTCCCAATGGCACACCGAACGCGCTCCAACAGGTAGGAAGGTAAACTCTGTCGAGGAGATTTCCTCCTTAAATGAAAAAGTTGACTTGATCATGTCTCTACTTTCGAAGCAATCTACTGTTGATCCTCGTGATGTTCCTTTAAATTCTTTGATTGCTCAAGAACAAGTAGATGTGAATTTTATCTCTAGAAACAATTTTAACAACAATGCTTATAGGAGTAACTTTGGTAACAATCCTAGACCGTTCCCCTCTAATTCTTATGGGAACAACAATGCTTATCCTAGTACCAAGAACTCCACTACTGAACTAGAGATTATGCTTAAAGATTTCATCACTACCCAAAAAGCCTTTAATAAGAGTGTAGAAGAAAAACTACAAAAACTAGATGATCTTTCTTTTAAGGTAGACCATTTAGCCAATGAGGTAAAATTGCTAAAAATTGAAACTTCTCCTCTTAAAGAGAGGGAAGTCATTCCTATTAATGCTACTCAAGTGCAAATTAATGAAAATATTAGGATGATGGCTAAACTTAAAGAAAGATGGGCTAGAGAAAGGAAGGAAGAGGATATAATTAAGAGCCTTCCTACCCACCACACTGTTGCTACTATCAAAGTTGTTGAGGATATCCAAACTCTTAGCACCCAATGTACTCCTGGTCCCAATGGACCTATTAATGGTGATGCTATGACTATAGAAACTACCAAACATGTGAACCTAAAGGACCCTACTACTACTTTACTTGATGCTCGTGACCTTGATTTTGATAATTGCACTCTTACCAAAGTTATTGATTTCCTTCACAAGATGTCTAGAGACCCCCGCGCTAGCACGCTTAATCTTGCCTTCATAGAGCATATCACTAATGCTCTCATCAAAGCTAGGGAGGAGAAACTTAGGGTAGAAGCCTCCATACCTAGAAAGCTAGAAGATGGTTGGGATCCTATGATAAAAATTAAATTGAATGACTTCTCTTGTTATGCATTATGTGATGTTGGAGCTAGTACCTCTGTTATGCCCAAAAAAATATATGATATGCTTAAATTGAAACCTTATGATTCTTGTTCTTTTGGTGTTCGTCTCGTTGATTCTTCCATAACGAAACCTTTGGGGAGGATCGACGATGTTCTTATTGTTGTTAATGATAATTATGTTCCCGTTGATTTCACTATTATGGATATTGAATGTGATCCTTCATGTCCAATTATTTTGGGACGTCCCTTTTTGCGCACCGTTGGTGCTATCATTGACATGAAAGAGGGTAATATAAAATTTCAGTTTCCTCTCAAGAAAGGGATGGAACACTTCCCTCGAAAGAAGATCAAGTTACCTTTTGAGTCCGTTGTACGGGCTTGCTATTCTTTTACTCTTGATAAAACTTGATTTATGCATTATGCCTAGCTTAAAGGCATAAAAGAAAGCGCTTTTGGGAGGCAGCCCACATGAATAAACTTTTTACTTTTGTTGTGTTGTTAACTGCTGTAGCATCATCATTGTATCTTTGCTTTTCATATTTGTGCCAAGTATAGCCTCTGATTGCTAGAAAGTTCAAAAGTTGTGAGGTGCTGTCCAGAAAACAGATTCTGTCCTTGGATAGAAAAATTCGTATAAAATCACCAGATCATCTTTTTGGTCTGAAGTTTTTCGACAGCATTCTCTATATAATTGTCTTTCGTGCATCTGTTCTGAGTTTTTTGATTTGAGTTGCAGAAGTATCCCGAACAGATCGATTACTACCTGCTGTTCTGTTTTTCACATATTCTGTCATGTTTTGCCTTTCCTTCATTTTGCAAATCAAGAGCTTGCTTTTTCTTTGCAAAAACCTTTTGGCAATCTTGAGAAATAGTAGAACTTCAAGAATATCTTTATTTACAGCAAGGTATAATTATTTTATTAAGGGTACTAACCTCGCTAATCAGATTACAATGAGTTATGTATGAAGGGAGTTTTCAAGTGTGCGAGGGAAGATGATAAAAAGATTCAGGAGTGTCAAGCGCTCAAGCTTGGGGATGCCCCCGTGCACCCCCAAGAAATATTCAAGGAGACTCAAGCGTCTAAGCTTGGGGATGCCCCCGTGCATCCCCTTCTCCATCAACATTATCAGTTCGTCTTTCGTTTCGCTATATTTTTATCACTTCATGTGTTATGTGCTATGCTTGGAGCGTCTTGCTTTTAGTTTTTCTTTTTAGTTTTTCATAACGAGTCGGAACCCAGCATTCCTTTATGTGGGAGAGAAACACGCTCCACTTCTACCTAGAACATAACATAGAATTTTCATGTCTATCTTTGATGTGTGTGTTCTTTGTCTTTTAATAGCTACTATCATGCTCTGCTCTTAGTATTCATGCTTATCTTTTCAAAGAGCTTTTGTTTAGTTGGTTGCTTGAACTCTCTTTAATTATCATGCTTATCTTATTAAGAGAGTTTGCTTCCGTTGCATTGGTTAATATGTCTATGATAAATATGCTACGTGCATAATGGTGCTTAGTAGTTCAGGTTTTCTTATGGTTAGTCTCAAATAGCTGGGGGATTCCCAATGTGTTATTAGAATACCAACTTGATTTGTTTGCCTATGATGTGGTATGGTTTAGTAATATCTTCCTTCGAGAATTTATTTTGATTGACTTGGCGTATGCTCACGCATATTTAAGACTTTAAAGAAAGTCTGTCAAGCCTTGATGATCTTTTGTTTCTGAGTAGCGATATAACTACCATGCCTGATTCAATATTGCTTTGTCGCTCTGCATGATTATGACCGTCATTGCTCTCTTAGTTGGTTGCTCCCAGTCTTTTGCTAACCTCCACCTGTACTAAGCAGACTAACCTTGCAATACATAGCTCATGGGAAAGTAGCTTAAAAACTATTGTGCTAAAGAATATGTTGCCTATGTATCTTATTTCTTATGAGTTGCTTGCTGAGCGGTAACCATGTTTCTGGGGACGCCATCAACTATCACACTTTTGTTGAATATCATGTGAGTTGCTATGCATGTTCGTCTTGTCTGAAGTAAGGGTGATTTGCCGTGGGTTGAATGAATATGCATATTGTTAGAGAAGAAAATTGGGCCGCCAACCAAAGCCATGCATCATGGTGGAAGTTTTAGCTTGGACTTAATCCTCAATCTCTTATGAGAATATGCTTATGCATTTAAGAGGAGTCCATCATCTATTTTCTATGTTGTCCCGGTATGGATGTCCTCAAGTTGAGATCTATCAAAAACGAGAAATCAAATGCGATTTATCTCCTTGGACCTTTGTACAGGTGGCATAGAGGTACCCCTTTGTGACACTTGGTTGAAACATATGTAATGCAATAATAACCCATGGAGATCCGAGCTAATTAGGACAAGGTGCGAGCACTATTGGTATTCGATGCATGAGGCTTGCAACTTATAGGAGGTCTTATACATGACACATATGAAGTACTACTACCGTTGACAAAATTGCTTCCATGTTTTCAAAATAAAAAGTCATAACCATGTTTTACTTTTATGTTGAGTCTCCACCTTCTTTTAAAAGCACCAACTACTGAGAGCATGATTGTCATTCTGAGTGTAATGTGCATTGTCCCAAAGTAGCATTGTCTTTTGCATGATTGTGATACCGTTAATTCTGAAATCATTGTATCTAGTCATCACTTAAACCTTGAAGGTGCCCCTGCATTTATGTTTTGCTTCACTAAAGGGGGCAAGCTAGATATCACTTTATCATATTTGCACATCATGTTCATTGCAAATCTTTTTGATGCTTCAATGTCAAGTTGTAAAACTTTCGGTCATTTGTGATTTTCTCTTGAGGCAACTTAATTACTATAGAATCATTGTCTCAGTAAGCTTTTGTCATATGACTATGAAAAAGTCCTATATGGTTAATAGCATGTCACCACAGAAATTATTCTTGTTATCATTTACCTACTCGAGGGCGAGCAGGAATTAAGCTTGGGGATGTTGATACGTCCAAAACGTATCTATAATTTCTGCTTGCTCCATGCCACTTTTGGGTGATATTGCTATGATATTCATACACTTCCATACACTTCTGATCATATTTGGACTAACTTACTAATCCAGTGCACCCCAGTGCCAGTTTCTATTTTCAGCTGTTTTTGTATTTCAGGTTTTCATGTTACGAGAACTGCCCAGAAAAATCCAGAAAAATTATATAAAAAATCAGCGTTTCGGAAACAACCCTGCGTCCGAAGGGCAGCCGGGGGGGCCACCAGGGCTCCAGGCGCCCTGGCGGCGCCCCCCCCCCTAGGCCGCGCCGGGGGGGCGCCTGGGCCCCCCGAAGCTTCCCCGATGCTCCCCTTTGGCATATATTTAAAGCGTCCTCCGAAACCCTCAGAACGGGAACTCTTTTCGCGATCCCATCTCTGTTCCGCCGCCGCCGCTTCCAAGATCGGGAGCACCAGGAGAACTCTTCCCGGCACCCTGCCGGAGGGGAGGATCACCACCGGGAGCTTCTCCACCACCATGGACGCCTCCCGGATGACTCGTGAGTAGTCTCCCTTGGACCATGAGTCCATGACCAGTAGCTATGTGATGTTCTCCTCCCGTTCTTGTGCTTCACTAATTAGTCCTCGTGTGCTGCCCTACATGATCGAGGCACCTATGTAATCCTTATGCTGTTGCTATGTTGAGTTTGCTGGGATCCGATGGATTATGGGATTATGTTCAGATTGATCTTGAGTAATATGTTTGATCTACCTCTTTTATATTTATGTTCATAAGTAATTCTTGCATGTTCTCCGTTGTTATTTATTGCTTTGGCCAAGTAATACGTAGTGACTCCAAGAGGGAACGTTATGCTCGATTGTGGGTTCATGCCCCTCGATGACTAGCTTGAGTGACAGAAACATGAGTCTAGGGGATGTGCTGTTGCCACAAGGGGGAAAACAACGGTGCTTGTGCCCGCGGGTGCAAGGATTGTTTACTTTACGCAAAGTTCTTTTAATGCAGTTGTCTGTTGCATTGAGTTTACACTATGGGTGGGACTCGCAACTTAATACCAGCGAGATGTTCTGGATAGATATCTCAAGGTGGATGGTTAGTAGTAGATATTGATGGATTTCGGTCTACTTATTTTGGCGTACCGCCCATGCTTTGAACCTCAACCTTTCTGCAATGTAATCAGCATTGGTTTGCGTTCGTGGTCCTGCCAATTGCCCAGCTGTAATTTGTTTACCTCACATAGCTGTGTTATCGTCTTTTGGGAGAGAGACATCACTAGTGAACATCATGAGACTCCGGTCCATATTACCATCATTGATCACACCCGCTATTTACTTTTTGCTATTTACTTACTATTGCAAAATATTATCTATCACTACTATCATTGCTTTTAACCCTTTGTGAACTACAAGGCCGGAGGGATTGACAACATCTCTGTACTCGTTGGGAGCAAAGTTATTTGTATCTGTGTGCAGGTCCACGTTGATTGCTAATTGCGCCGTTAGCAGTTGACACCTACTTGTTGAACCTAGGAGTCTCTGGGGATTCGATCCTTGGTATCTTTGCTAAGGGAAAACACTTCTACATACTGCATCTTACACCTTCCACTTGGGGTAACCAACGAGGGGTTCGAGGCCCATCAAAAAGTATGCCATGTTGTATACCAGACCTATTGTATGCACTGCCCTGAGTTTGGCATGGGAGTACAATTTTGATCTAGGAGTAGATCATTGGACAGCGGTCAAAATTATCCTTAGAGAACTAAGGAAATATTTCTCGGTTATGGAGGTGATAAAGAGTTCGTCGTAAAGATTTATGTCGATGCAAGCTTTGACACCGATCTGGATGACTCTGAGTCTCGATCTGGATACATATTGAAAGTGGGAGCAATTAGCTAGAGTAGCTCCATGCAGAGCATTGTAGACATAGAAATTAGTGAAATACATACGGATTTGAATGTAACAAACCCGCCGATTAAACTTCTCTCACGAAGCAAAACATGATCACACCTTAGTACTCTTTGGGTGTTAATCACATGGCGATGTGAACTAGATTATTGACTCTAGTAAACCCTTTGGGAGTTGGTCAAAGGGCGATGTGAATTGTGGGTGTTATTCACATAACGATGTGAACTACCGGTATTAAATCACATGGCGATGTGAACTAGATTATTGACTCTAGTGCAAGTGGGAGACTGAAGGAAATATTCCCTAGAGGCAATAATAAAGTTGTTATTTATATTTCCTTATATCATGATAAATGTTTATTATTCATGCTAGAATTGTATTAACCGGAAACTTAATACATGTGTGAATACATATACATAATAGAGTGTCCCTAGTATGCCTCTACTTGACTAGCTCGTTGATCAAAGATGGTTATGTTTCCTAACCATAGACATGTGTTGTCATTTGATGAACGGGATCACGTCATTAGTAGAATGATGTGATGGACAATACCCATCCGTTAGATTAGCACTATGATCGTTTAGTTTTACTGCTATTGCTTTCTTCATGACTTATACATGTTCCTATGACTATGAGATTATGCAACTCCCGAATACCGAAGGAACACCTTGTGTGCTATCAAACGTCATAACGTAACTAGGTGATTATAAAGATGCTCTACAGGTGTCTTCGAAGGTGTTTGTGGTGTTGGCATAGATCAAGAATAGGATTTGTCACTCCGAGTGTCGGAAAGGTATCTCTGGGCCCTCTAGGTAATACACATCATAATAAGCCTTGCAAGCAAACGACTAATGAGTTAGTCACGAGATGATGTATTACGGAACGAGTAAAGAGACTTGCCGGTAACGAGATTGAACTAGGTATGATGATACCGACGATCGAATCTCCGGCAAGTAACATACCGATGACAAAGGGAACAACGTTTGTTGTTATGCGGTTTGATCGATAAAGATCTTCGTAGAATGTGTAGGAGCCAATATGAGCATCCAGCTTCCGCTATTGTTTATTGACCGGAGATGTGTCTCGGTCATGTCTACATAGTTCTCAAACTCGTAGGGTCCGCACGCTTAACGTTCGATGACGATTTGTATTATGAGTTATGTGATTTGATGACCGACGTTTGTTCGGAGTCCCCGATGAGATCATGAACATTACGAATAGTCTCAAAATGGTCGAGACATAAAGATGGATATATTGGAAGGCTATATTCGGACATTGGAAAGGTTCCGAGTGATTCGGGTATTTTTCGAAGTACCGGAGAGTTACGTGAATTCGTATTGGGCCTTAATGGGCCATACGGGAAAGGAGAGAAAGGCCTCAAGGGTGGTCGTGCCCCTTCCCCATGAACTGGTTCGAATTGGACTCGGGAAAGGGGGCGCCCCCTTCCTTCCTTTTCCTTCTCCCTTCCCCTTTTCCTATTCCATGTGGGAGGTGGAATCCTACTAGGACTAGGGAGTCCTAGTAGGACTCCACACTTTGGGCGCGCCCCTATGAGGGCCGGCCTCCTCCTCCCTCCATCCTTTATATACGTGGCCAGGGGCACCCCATAGACACACAAGTTGATTTCTTAGCCGTGTGTGGTGCCCCTCCCCACAGTTACACACCTCGGTCATATCGTTGCAGTGCTTAGGCGAAGCCCTGCGCCGGTAACTTCATCATCACCGTCACCACGCTGTCGTGCTGACGAAACTCTCTCGTGACGCTCAACTGGATCAAGAGCTCGTGGGACGTCATCGAGCTGAACGTGTTCTGAACGCTGAGGTGCCGTACGTTCGGTGCTTGGATCGGTTGGATCGCGAAGAGGTTCGACTACATCAACCGCGTCACTAGACGCTTCCGCTTTCGGTATACAAGGGTACATAGACACACTCTCCCCGCTTGTTGCTATGCTTCTCCTAGATAGATCTTGTGTGATCGTAGGATTTTTTTTTTGAAATACTACGTTCCCCAACAATTCCCCGCCCGAAGGGAAGTTCCCCCGACGGAATCGCTCCGCCGGAGGGCAAAAGTGCTCCTGCCCAAGTTCCGCCTCGAGACGGTGGCGCTCCATCCCGAAAGTCCTCTCCTTATTATTTCTAGGTCAAAATGACTTATATACCAGAAGAGGGGCACCGTAGTTGGGCCGAGGAGGGCACAACCTACCAGGGTGTGCCTGGGGGCCCTGGCGCGCCCAGATGGGTTGTGCCCACCTGGTGGGCCCCCTTTTGTAGTTATTTGCTCAAATATTTCTTGTTTAATCCATAAAAATCCTCAGGAAGTTTTAGCTCATTTGGAGTTGTGTAGAATAGGTAGCCTGGCGTTTCTTTTTCAGGTCCAGATTTCCAGCTGCCGGTATTCTCCCTCTTGATACAAACCTTGCATATTATGAGAGAAAAGACATTAGAATTACTCCAAAAGGCATTATTATACTTGAAAACATCGTAAATAATAGTAGAAAAATATGATGCAAAATGGACGTATCAACTCCCCCAAGCTTAGACCTCACTTGTCCTCAAGCGAAAACCAAAATTGAAAAATATGTCCACATGCTTAGAGAGAGAGAGATAGGTGTCGATGAAAACAAAATACAGACATAGAAACATCATGCATGCTATTGTAACAGCAACAAACTTTATTAAAACATAATGCACATAGCTCTATCATATAACTTATCATGAGCAAGTAACAATTCATCACACTATTAAAGTATAAAGCATAAACTCTATTGAGAATCAACAAACTATGTTCTCAATCAACTTTGCAATTCAATTCATCATCTTTTCAGGAAGGGTCACGTATCGGAGCCCTTAGGCAAGTCCACATACTCAACCATCCTATAATCTTCTATGATTGCTAACACTCACCGCATACACATGGGCAAAAAGTTTCAACCGGGCACATAGAAAGATAGGGGCTTATAGTTTTGCCACACAAGGTACTCACCTCAAGGGTGATGTCAATAATAACAACTCATGCTCACCCATAGCCAGCTGGACATATGTGCCGAGATCTTTCCTCACCACATGATGCTTGCCAAAAGATAAAATAAAAAGGAATAGAGAGGTAAACTTTGACTCATCATAAAAGTAAAAGATAGGCCCTTTGCAGAGGGAAGCAGAGGTTGTCATGCGGTTTTTTGTTTGTATGCTCAATCTCTTAGTGCAAAAGAATGTCACGTTATATTGCCCCTTATGATGGCAACCTTTATTATGCAGCCTCTCGCTTTTATTCTTTGCCATCACAAGTTCGTACAACTCTCAGTTTTCTCTTACACTAAATGTCTTACACATTTAGAAGCAATTTTATTGCCTTTTTTGCACCGATGACAACTTACTTGAAGGATCTTACTCAATCCATAGGTAGGTATAGTGGACTCTCGAACAAGATTTGGATTTAAGGGTTTTTGGATGCACAAGTAGTATCTCTAGTTAGTGCGGAATTTTTGGCTAGAAAAGATATTGAGCAAGCACCACATGTTAAAGGATCTATGACAATATAACTTCTATGTGGATATGAACAAATATAAGTCATTGCGTTGTCTTCCTTGTCCAACGTTAACCATTTTGGCATATAATATTTTGATGGGGGCTCACAATCACAAAAGATGTCTAAGATAGTATATTTGCATGTGAATCTTATCTTCCCTTATTATTTCTTTCATGAATTGCATCATTGACCAATGCTATGTTTCTTAATCTCCAATAAATTTTACTACTCATACTTTTCCTTATGTGATGTCATTACTTACCATAAGATTAGCATATGATCTTTTTTATATATTTCCTTTCTTTTTATTTAAACAAAGAGGTAAAGAAAGCAAAACTCAAACTAACTTTATTATATATCTCCCACATGATTACATAGATACATAGATAGATCACTAAGCAAACTTCTCAAAGAAAGATCGAACTAATTTTTTATTCAACTAAAGCAAAAAGATAACTATAGATCAAACTAAGGTAGAAAAAGGTAAAGATACTGATGTGATACTATACTGGGGCACCTCCCTCCAAGCTTGGCTCAAGCCAAGGGGAGTGCCCATACCCAATACTCAATTCTCCTTTGGTGGTGAAGAAGGTGTAGGTGGTGGTGAGGTAGTAGCGAGCTTGTCCTCCGCTTTCCATGGCAGACACTCACCATCATAAGATGAGGCAAGATTCTCATGAGTCCTGCATCTGGCAGCCAAACTCATACCTTTAAACCTTGTCTCATATTCAAAGACTAGATTTTGGAGATCATAGATTTGGCTTTGTTAGAAGTTGATCCGCTCGGTGAGGGTGAAGATGCCATCCTTCATGGGCTGGCCATCCAAATTGTGATCACACGTGAAACCCGTAATCATGAGGTGATTGGCATCAAGTGCACACTCTACCATCCCCTTGGACTTTAAAACTTCTTGCTCCATAGCTTAAAGTCTGGCCTCCATGGTTCCCTTCCCCTTGGGACCCTGGACGTCTCGGATGTGGAGTACCCCCTCTCGCATCTCAATAGGATGAGTGAAGACATTGCTCTCCATAAACGTATGAGTTAGTGTTATAAGGTGTACTCGATTGGATTTTTGTAGTCAGTTCAAACCTCGAAGGCAAGTTGACCCATAACGTGTTGGAACAAATCGAAGACATCTGAAAGAGAGAGTGATCCATATGGGCAGGGCCAGTGTTCGGACCTAGCTGCCTAAGAGAAGCAATGAAAATCCATATGGTCATGCAATATTCCTCATAAAATGAAAATTGTCTTGTGGCATTTTCCTTGGGACTGTTTACCAATTGGAGCTCTTTTTTTACATCGTCAGGTACCTACAACTGAGCTATGTTGCTTTTATGCCCGACTTGAATCAGTTGAATATGCTCTTCTATTTTGCTCATATGCTAGAGATGTTTGAGATGCAATCAAGGATACTTGTGGTATTAGACTCAGGCGCTATGATTTATTGTCCCCTAAGTTATGGTTATTTGATTTCCTGGCTCGTTCTTCTGATCATGATCACACAGTTCTGATGCCGACCTTTTGGCACATATGGGTGACCCAAAACTATGCCAGGAACAACCCCGAAGACGCACATAATCGGCGTACAACTGAGAAGATCAATGCGTATGTGTATTTAATTCTACAGCATTTGTATCACCTAGCCGCTGCTCACATGCATGTTACGAATGTGTCCACTATAGCTTGGCCGCCGCCGCCAACATGTACTATTGTTTTTAACTTCGACGCTGCAATTTTTCTAATTTGGTAAGGCCGATGATTGATTTGGTTGGCACAGATTATGAGGGACACTTTGTCGTAGCATGCAGTGAGGCAATTGATGGTGTTTTGGATCCTGAGATGGCCGTGGCTTTTGCCCTGTGGCGGTGTGTCCAATTGAGACGAGATGAACATATTTCAAATGTAATATTTGCCTCTGATTGCCCCTCTCTTGTTCAGAGACTTAACTCTTCATCTTTCGACTCGTGCTCAATCGGATTGCTGGTGGCTGACATTAAGTTTCTCATTGGTGGCTTTGCCTCCTTGAAGTTCAAGCACGCTCGTCGGCATTGTAATGTAGCAGCTTATTTATTAGCTAAATCATGTATGTACTATGGTAGTCATAGTATTTTCCATTATGTTCCGAATCATATTCGGGGAACTCTGTGTAATATTATTGTTTGATTAATAAAGCCATCGTTCACTCTAAAAAAAGAGAGTGATCGAGCACAATTTGTCATCAAGGTGGAGGCTCAATGGTGGGTTACTAGGCACGTGCTTGTACAAGATAGCACGAGGATGCCACTATGCAAATATCACTACCATAAAAAATGGTTGTTGTCAAGAGAAATCAGAGATAAAATGTCTTTGATGTCCATCATAGATTTAATGATTATAAATTTTAAGATTTTTTTATTGATCATGCTTGGTTTGAAACAAAAGGTTTTAAGTTGTAATTTTTGTAAAAATATGTAAGCCTCATAATTTCCCATTTCCCACTCATCATTTAATTAACCTCATAGGAAATAACATGAGAGAAAAAACACACATAGAGCCTTATTATTTCCTATTGCATAATCATGATACCATGACACCAATAATTAAACTGCCAGTCACTTTCAACGTATTAAAATTGCGAAGGACGCCACGCTAGTTCAATATCAATGATAAAAATGAAAATAATATCACGGTTAAACCTATCCGCTTGATCGAATGACAGTTACAAATCGTGTACTAGGCAGTTAATCAATTAAACTAAGGACAAAGATGATGTGCACACACCAAACACACCACTATGTTTTGCAAAAGACCCATATTTGTGAATCCGTCGCATTTAGTTCCCACTTTCTTTCGACAAATTGAATGAGTATTTTCTCATGATACAACTTTATAAAATTCTAACCCGCTCATTCGGGCAGGCCAGGCCACTTTGCTACTTAAAAAAAACGATAAAATGAAATAATGTCACCATTAAACTTCTGCCACTTGATCGAATGGCAACTGCAAACCGTGTGGTAGTCCAATAAATTCATGGGTAAAACTGCAAAATAATACTCCAGATAACGCGAGATTCCTGCTCCCCGGAGGGCAGTTCGGACATTCACACCCCTGCCCTGCCGCCTTCCTATAATTGGCAAGGAGGGCCCTGGATTCTTTCACTTCACGCACTAAAATCCACACGCCGCGAAGCGAACGCAGCGGAAGCAACCCAACCCCAACCCCAACCCACCCCAGAATAAACACGCGACGCAATACAGAGAGAGATTTCCCCAATTCCTTCTCCTTGCTTCCTCCTCACGCCGCACGGGATAATCTTCCCCCCTCCTCCCCAAATCCGCTTTATTAGCCCACGCCCCCGTCGAAAATCCATCACCCAAACCGATTCCCCCCGAGCACTCTGGTCCTTCGAGCTCTCGATTCGCTCATTCGTTACGGAGCCCCCCGAATGCGTCCACTCCATCCCGCCGGGGCCAGATTCTGACGCCGAATTCGCTCGTGTTCTTCCGCGCCCCGGTTCGGATTCCTCTCCGGTTTGAATCCTCGCTCGCCCCCGGCCGCCGTCCAATTTGGTGTGGATAGTTAAGAGGCTGTGAGTTTCGATTCGAGCTTGTAGAAGGGAAGAGTATCTCGGATTCTGGCGGCCATGTCCTTGTCGGCGATTTCCCTGTACACCGCCCCGCCGGGCGCCGCCTACTCCTCCTCCTCCTCCGAGTTCGACCCGGGCTCGCGCGGCTCGTCGCCGTGCAGCACCGCGGCGCCGCCCCCGCCGGCCGCCTCCCACCGCCCGTCCGCCGGCGCTGGCGCCGGCGGCCTCTCCTGCCTCTTCTCCTCCCCGGCCGCGGCCGCCGCGCCGCCCCGCGCCCCGCCGCACGACGAGCTCGGCGCGCTCTGGCACGACGGATCCGACGACCTCAGCTTCGGCGGCGGCGGCTACTCCCACTCGCCCTCGCCGCTCAAGTGGCGGGACCTCCACCACCACCACCACAGCCCCGTCTCGGTGTTCCAGGGGCCCTCGTCCTCGCCGGCTTCCCGGAGCCCGTCGTCGGCCTCCTGGCTCACCGGCCGCGAGCGCGACCGCCTCTTCTCCGGCTTCGTGCGCAACGCGCTCGGCTCCTGCATCGACTACGTCCCGGCCACCAGCCCGCGGCCTGAGCTCGGCGGCGGCGAGCTCGCCTTCGAGCTCGACGAGAACCTCGCGGGGGCGAGCCCCGCCTGCGAGCCCTACGCCCAGGAGCTCCTCGCCGGCGCTCAGGCCCGCCACCGCATCTTCCACGAGGAGCTCGTCGTGAAGGCCTTCTTCGAGGCCGAGAAGGCTCACCATGGCCAGGTGAAACCCCGTGCCCGATTATCACTTTTCCCCTGTTCAACAATTTCTGGATTATGATCACTAATAAATCTCGTTCGGTTTGTTCTTTGGCTCTGTGATTAGACGAGGGCGAGCGGCGATCCATTCCTGCAACATTGCGTGGAGACGGCGGTGCTGCTGGCCAAAATCGGAGCGAGCGCCACGGTCGTCTCCGCTGGGCTTCTGCACGACACCATCGATGATTCGTTCGTGGATTACGATCACATCTTCCACATGTTCGGTGCCGGCGTGGCTGATCTCGTGGAAGGGGTACGTGTTCCTCTCCTCATGGATTTTGACCATTGTTTTAGAGGGATTCGGATAATGGGTTTGGTAGCTAGTGCATTCGTTTTCTTTGGTATCCTCAAGCTGTTGGCTGGATCTACTGCAATTATTGTGATCTAAATTATGATGGCCTGCAGCATGCCTCACTATATTTAAGGCAAATGATCATGTGCATTTCCCTTTCACCTTCATTATCTTATCATTAGCAGCTAATAAAAATTGTTGGATGAAGCCCAATCTATATGACTTTCTATATATGATAACAAAAGTTGTGCTATGTTTACTTTGTTCCTTAATTAGTCTGTGCTTTTGCTTTGATCATGCTTGCAATATACTCGGGCTACTATTTATTTGACACGCATGAACTTCACTTATGGCATGGCGTGTGGGTTTCAATCTACCGTTTCATACTTTTTGTAGCTCGGCTGCCATGTTCTAATCTAGCAAGCTAATAGTATCTCACTAATCTGTTCAGGTTTCGAAGCTGAGCCACTTGAGCAAGCTTGCTCGTGATAACAACACGGCAAGCAGAACTGCTGAAGCAGATCGCTTGCATACAATGCTCCTTGCGATGGCTGATGCACGGGCTGTTCTAATAAAGTTAGCAGATCGTGTGCATAACATGAGGACCTTAGAAGCCTTGCCTTTGGTCAAACAACAAAGATTTGCCAAGGAGACCATGGAGATCTTTGTGCCTTTGGCCAACCGACTGGGAATTGCTAGCTGGAAAGACCAGCTGGAAAATCTTTGCTTCAAGCACTTGAACCCGGAAGAGCACACGGAGCTGTCATCGAAATTCGCAGAAACCTTTGATGAGGCGCTAATCACATCTGCTGTGGATACACTGGATGAAGGTCTGAGGGAAGCAGGCATCTCATATCACAATCTTTCTGGAAGGAACAAAAACCTTTACAGTGTCTACTCCAAGATGCAGAAGTATGTATTGCCTACTTGTTTGCATTATACGTATATATGATTACAAAACATGGTGATGAACCATTGTTTTCTGTATCTTTGCTAATTGGCTTTGGCACATCATCAGGAAGAATTTGACAATGGATGAAGTCCATGATATCCATGGCCTGCGCCTCGTGGTTGACAAGGAGGAAGATTGCTACCGAGCACTCGATGTTGTCCATAAACTCTGGCCCCAAGTCACCGGAAGATTCAAGGACTACATATCACGGCCGAAATTAAATGGGTATGCAGCTTAACTTCAATGTGTCCATTCATCCTTTGGCCATTTCGCTAGAGCTTGCGCTGATTTTGCTCGCTACAGGTACCGTTCATTGCACACTGTTGTCATGAGCGACGGTGATCACACATTCGAAGTCCAGATCCGCACAAAGGAGATGCATCTACAGGCCGAGTATGGGTTCGCCGCGCACTGGAGGTACAAGGAGGGCTCGTGCAGGCACTCCTTCGTGCTTCAGATGGTGGAATGGGCGCGATGGGTGCTTACGTGGCAGTGCGAAGCATTGAACAAGGAACACTCATCGTCGTCTCAAGTAAAAAGCGATGCCATCAAACCGCCTTGCCCGTTTCCCCTGCATTCGGAGGAATGCCCTTACTCGTACACCCGCCAGTGCAACCACGACGGACCCTTGTTCGTCATCTTACTCGAACACGACAAGGTGAGAACCCATAATGTTTTGGTTTGATCTCATTGCTATTGCCATCATCTTCAACGCCGATCATCTTTAGTTCCAGTTATGTGACAATGTTCATCCTTGTGGTTTCAGATGTCTGTTCAAGAGTTCCCAGCAGGCTCGACCGTCATGGACCTGATGCACCGCGTCGGGGCCAACAGCCCGAGGTGGAGCCCCTACAGCATACCCATGAAGGAGGACCTGCGGCCGAAGGTGAACCACGAGCCCATCAGCGACCTGGGAAGGGCGCTAAGCATGGGGGACGTGGTGGAGCTGACCCCGGCCCTCCCCGACAAGTCGCTGACCGAGTACCGGGAGGAGATCCAGCGCATGTATGACCGTGGCGGCTTCGCCCTCGCCGCCACCCGCAGCGGCACCGGCGGCTCGAGACGCCGATGACCCCGCGGCACTCACCCACCGCATTGTTAACAAACAACCTGTTGTTGTACCACCGTTGTATGATGAAGTCCCAACCCATTCAATTCGTTGTAAATACATAGTACAAACTACTCCATAGTCTAATTCTTGGCGGCCATGAATGAGGCGCTGTAGGAGCACCCCCAGCAGCTGCCTTGCTGCAAAATGTGTACACTAGCAGAACAGGGCGATGTATAATATGACAAGAGTGGTTCAAGTTTGATTCGGCTTCTGCTTGCCAGGATCTGTGGAGAGGATGAAGTTGAGCTGTTTGTATCATTGCGATGAAAAGATCCTGTGATGGAATGCGGTGCCAGGTGTGCAGCTCAGGACCTGTGGCCTGAAGTGAATCTTGATGGGAGCTGAGAGCAGCAGTGACATCAGATTCTTCGGCCGTCCCTGTGGACGAGGGGATCCTGTCGTGTCCCGTTGCGGTGAGGCGTATGTTTCCGTGGAATCGTCCAGGTTACAGGAATGTAGGGTGCTGGAAGGGAGGAGAGAGACCTCTCGCGTGAGCGAGTGGTAGATCTCTCGTGTGGTGGGCAAGGCGTGAATCTTGGCCCGTGGGTTCCACGCCTCCACCGCTTCCCTGTCTGCATGTACGCGTGGTGCGCAAGGCTGTCTGTGGTGGCCGACGACGGGCGAGGCGACGGGGGGTTCTCTTCTCCCGCCCGCCAGCGACGGTTGGTGGTGGACTGACGGCCAGCGGCAGCGGCATCGGCATCCGGGCACGTGCCGGTCAAGCGTTGACGCTTCCCTGCAACTCCAGCCACGGTTGCGTGCCTCTGCTCTCGCCGACTCGCCGTTGTGTACACTAATCCTCCATAAAAAGGATAAGTTCGTCCACTAATCATCATCATCACACTTGAACCCGTACTACTACTGCGTTGTGGCGTTCCCGCCGTACGCCAAGGTGAGATAAGGGTTGCCACAAGCTAGAACACGCATCCTCAGATTGGACTATATCATGATCCATTTCGGATAACCAAAAGTAATGCAACATTAAACAGGTGCTACAGCCCCGTCCTCGCCAAGGTTGAAAGCAAATTTAGCCGTTTCTTAAACCAAGATATTATTCTTGGGCGAAACGACACGGCGAGAGCTAGTCAGCAGATAAGAAGAAGAAGAAGCCGTTGCCTTGCCGACTGTAGCCGAAGCGTGAGCGTGTTGCCCTCCCTTCTCCGCGCCGCACCCGGCGTCTACGTACGCCTCCTTTTACGTCGACGGCGACATGTCGACGGTTGTGCACACGGTGGCGACGGTGCTGCCACTTGGGCCAACACTTGAGTATCTAACTAGTCGACCGGCCCCACGTGGGCCGTGTCCACTCCGAGGTGGACGGGTGTGGCAAGTGACAAATATCCTGGCTGGCCGGCCGGCCGGGGTTTTGCGTCCATGCATCGCGAGAAATTTCGCCGCCGTGCCAACGGGGTGTGTATCTACGACTACGAGTACAGGCGTGTGCGCGTGTGTATTGTGCCTCGTGCTGCAAATACGGAGTTTGACCGTGGCCAAACTCAGCCAACCTGCTGGTATATTTGTCTTCTAGTACGGACTACGGAGTCATCTGGGATCCTAAGATTGAAGATTCTACGCTTGGTCTATGACAGTGGCGGAGGCAGGAATCCTTGATTCATGATGTCGTGGGAGGTCCCAATATAGTCAACCTAACAAATTGTTATTGTTCATATTCAAAATACAAAGGAATAAGGACGCCGTTGAGCTTATTTTTGAACTTCATGCCTTTTTAAGGGACCTCAATAAGTTCCGAACGTTCGGGATTTAGGCATGCTAATCCGAACTCTTTTGATGGCAACTTTAATTAAGGCGATGGTGAGAAAAAATGGCAATTTTCTGACAAAAAACGAACTAGAACAAAGTTGCTATGTGTTAACAACTAAAGTTGCCACCTCGCAGCAACTAAAGTTGCCATAAAAAAACGTTCGGGATCAGATGTTTAAAATCCGAACGTTCGGGATTTATGTATTTCGTTTTTAAGAGGTTGAAGGATGGCGGGGTACTCGGCCATGGAGGAGGAGTTGTTGTGCGATGCATGATTGGCCGTATATGTAGACTCCGTAGGCAGGAGCGGAAAGGGGCTCTTCTGGCAGCGCATGGTTTGTTTCATGCGCAAAAACACATTGCGCCCTATAACATGCACATCATCCATGAACGCAAATGTGATGTCGTTAGCGTATCGATGGTACACCGTACAGAACTACGTTACCAAGTTTTGTGTCGTGGTTGATCGGCTGGATGCAATGTGGCCATTGCATGCGACAACCATGGAGACTGAAAGTTTTGCTTCTTCTTACTCAACTTCTTGATTGATTCATTCATTCACTCAATGCCACTCTACATGTTGTGTAGTCTGTACACGTTGTAGTGATGTACCGCATGGCAGAAGGCACGCCATTTACGCACATACATTGTTGGATGAAGCTCAAGGGACAATGTATGTGCGTAAATGGCGTGCCCTCTGCCATGAAAAACTTGTTGAACTTCCCGTTAATCTCGTTGAATTTGAACTATTGTTGTACTAGACTTATTTGCATGATATGTACAGATGATTTGTGCTATTTTCTATTCGAATTTTGATGAATTTCGTCTTGTTTGATGAAATCACCCGGTTAGTTGAAAAAAATCCGATTTGTATTGTATGCAGATAGCTTTGGATGGCCGGCTTCGGTATCCGTGGATGCGGACTGCCCCTCCCCCCCTCGATTCGTGAATGGATACAATGTCCGGTTTGCGGTTCAGCATTGGAGCTGCCTTTATAATTTTTTCCCTGATATACGAGATGTTTGTTGTGCCTACACGGACATCACCGAGTGACATGGTCATATGTCCTAGTTATAATGGAAAAAAAATTCCAAAATAAATCCTGAACTTGTAGGCGAAAGCTAAATCAAACCATGAACTCTCAATCCCTGAAATCAGCAGACCAAACTCTCTAATCCCGGTCAATTTTGAACCCTGAGAGGATTAAGCCGGTATTCACTGAATTGGGCCGGCCCATTAGCATAGTTGCTCGCGCTACTCTGGTTTTTCTTTGTTTTTTAATTTTTTTGTTTGTTTTCTCTTTGGTTTTCATTGATTTTGTTAATTTTTAATTATATTTAGTTTTTCTCTGATTTTTCATTCTTTGTTATATTTTTCTTTTAATCTTTTTGTTTTTCTTCATATAGTTTGTTTTTTCGCTTTCATTTTGTTTCTTTACCGGTAACTGGTTTTCTTTCTTACAAAAGTCTAATTAATCTCAGTACCCAATTTGCATTTTTAGCTCAGCCAAAAAATATGTTTTGATACACTTTCGACATTTTTCAAATAAATTACATACATTTATTAAAATACAAATTTTCAATAATTTCTTGAATGCATGGTAATATTTTTCCAGATACACGTTTTACATTTTCTTAATGACAATAGACATTTTATGAACTAGACAAACATTTTTTTTACATCAATACACATTTTTAAAATTGTATACACTTTTTTCAAACACATGTGAGATATAGTCTTTTAAGGGTATTACACATTTTTATACATCACACAAACAATTTTTCTACATTGTGTATACTTTTTTTAAATATCACAAGCACATTTTTGAAGAAAAAAATTGCATCACACCAATATTATTTTTACATTGTACAGTTTTTTTGAAATGCCACATACATTTATCTAAACTCAAGATATTTTTTAGATTTCACAAAAAATTTCTTTAGACATTTGTTGAGGTTTCAAAATTTGTTCCCAGTTTTACAATTTTCAGAAAGTTTTCGCACTTTCAAATTTTCTGCAGGTTCACAAAGTATTCACTTTTTCAAAATAAGTTGTTTTCTTAAAGTATTCAGAATTTTCAAAAAGTGCTCGCACTTTATAAAATGTTCGGACATTTCCAAAATTGTTTATGTTATGAATATTTGTTTGCCCCTAAAAAATGTTTTCAAAGTATGCTTCGGTATGTGCTTGAATATATCGGGCCTCTTATTATATCACTGGTAGTTGTCTGTACTATTGGCTAGCGGGAAGAGCTCGACTTTTTTTTTTTTGAATTTTGAAGAGCTTGACTTTGCCAGAACCCAAGTTCGATTCTGCCCGAGTCGTGTTACTTCGCGCTTTAAGGAAGAGAAGACTTTTTACATCGCACGCGTTAAGAAAAAGAAAAAAAGCTTGCTTCATGCCTAATGGGCTGGCCCAGACGAGTGCACAGCCGACAATCCCAGTTTTAACATGCCATGTGAATATCCCCTGTTTGGGAACTCACTCAAGGTTGAAAATAGACCGGGATCCGAGAGTTTGGTGTGCTGATTTCCGAAATTTGAAATTTGGGGTTCGATTATCTTTTGTCTACATGTTCAAGGTTTACTTCAGACTTTTTCCAGTTATAATAGTGTCCTAACGAGTTTTATTGACGCACATTTATAAAAGCGCCATCTGGTGATATATGGTTCTATTGAAAGGAAACATATTACTATTTGAGTCATCAACAAACCTTGTCCTAGTAGATGGACTAACCTATGATTGGATGATTAGAAGGATAGTGGTATCCTCAGTTCACCAGGGTTCAAGTCCTAGACTTGAAGTTGGTGTTGACATTTTTTAGATTTATTTCAAGTCTTCTCATGATGCATGTTTGGTGGGAGGAGACGTTTCTATCGACTATGATGGCATCTGTCGAGACTTCGCCAATCTTAAAATGATGTGCCGACACAGTCTCTCCGAGGTGATAATAAGGGTAGGCATGTACGTACATTCATATGGGTGAGTTATATGCGTACGTATGCACATTTGTGTCTATAACGTGATAAAAAAGACAGAAGGTATGAAATTTGTGTGTATCTTGGAAAGGGAAAGTGGAGGGGATGTGAACGACCCATGGAGGAAGACATCACTAGTGTTGTGGGAGGTGGAAAGGGTGAGGAGAAAGTTCTACCTTTCTTGTCGAAAACGGTCGCATTCTTGGTAACGAAACAATCTTAATATTTCAGATGGAAATTTAAAAATAAATTTACTTTGGCCTAGACAAGTAGGATGTACTTGTGAATTGGGCCAATTATCATTGTCAACATCAATTTTATCAATTTTTATGTTTATAAAACAATATTTGCAATTTAGTTATAAAATTTATAAAGTGGTTGGCAAATATGCAAATATCATGTTTTCATTTATTTTACGACTTTTTTAGAGTAGGGTTTCCAACCTCTAGTACTCGAAGTTTGAGAAGTACGATACATCTGATGATTGATGTGTAGCTAGAAGAACATATGACTATATGAGTACACCAAGCATTGGAGTACCGCCACCGAACCGATCTGTTTTGGCATCTCTAGAAGTTGCTACAATATGAAACATAATTCACATCACTTAAAGTAAATATATCTATTGTTTGAATCCATACTCTATTTGTAGCTCGTGAAACAAGAAAGACAAATTTAGCACTATTATTAATAGCCCGAATTCATAGTCTAGTCTAAAATATTATTATTCACAATTAGATTTGTCCTTTTTGTTTCTAGATATATGTTCCAAATTTGGATTTCAAATTCTATGACTTGATTAATTATATTAGTTCTATCAATATATTTCTACAATGAATGTATCATTTTGTTGGTCAAATAGTAATAGATCCTTTACAAGCTTAGGCCTTGTGACGCCCGGATAGTTAGGCTACAGTAACCCTCTACTAATGACGACACGTCACCGCAAATTACTGTTGATAATCTCGTGTTAGTTTGAAACCGGTTCGAAATTCAAATTCAGAATGAAGCAAACAATAAAAGTTTTCAAACATCAAAACTAAAATGTTCTATAGGTGGCAACTAAATCATATGTAATATTGGTGAAGAAACCACACTTTTTATAAGGTATATAAATGCACTAAACAAATATAATATGTGACAGGAACAAATATTCAAAAGCATTTTAAATAAATAAAATAGTATAGAGTATGTTATTATAACAACAAACTTTTGAGGTATTACTAAAAAAGGGATCATTTTAATATTAGTTAAAAACTAGACTAAAAAGAAAGTAAAATAAAAACAGAAAAGAAAATAGATAAAAGAAAACAAACAACAACAAAAAAATATAAAAACCTAACTAAGTTAAAACTCCCCCCCGGGCCCAACCGGCCCAACCGACCCCGTATAACCCCCCCACCTCACAGTGGGGGAAATATCCCCCTCTCCCTCGCACCGACACCCCCCCTTTCGTCTGGATCGGGATCGACCCGATCCCTCTCCGCCGCTGGACGCCCGACGCCGCCCCGACCCCGACGCCCTCGAACCGAGCCGCCTGGATGCCGCCGGACCTCGTCCGCTCGCTTCCCCGGCTCCCCCTCGCCGGACCACCTCGACCCTCACCATTGCCTCGCGCCCTACAGCCCGCCGTGAGCACCTCCCTCCTCTCTCCCGTACCCCTCTGCTCACCCCGTAACTTGGCCGCGCCCGAGCCACAGCCACGGCGCCGTCGCGCCCGACTACGCTCCTGACCACCCACACCGCCGCGCGCGTCCTGGCCTCCCCGCCGCCTTCTGTGGCTCGCCGGCCGTCTTCCTCCGCCGCCCCAACCGCACTGCGCCCCTCACCCTCCTACCTGCCATGCCCGCCGGCTGGTAGCGCCCGCTCGGCCGCTGCTGGCCGGGGCCTCGCCGCCGCAGCGACCAACGGATCCCCCGGCAACGCTGCTCCTCCCCGCGCCCCCCCGTGCCGCACGCCCTCCCCTCCGACCGCGCCTGCCCGCCACTGCGGCTGGCTCGGGCCGTCGGGGCCCTTCGCCCGCTCACCGGCTCGCCGGCACGTCGTCCGCCACCCTGCTCTGC
>LR738713.1:490969542-491010866 GCA_902687465.1 Secale cereale | reverse complement strand
CAGCTTCGGCCGCACCGCGCCCCCCTGGCCCTCTCGTCGGCGGCCGCGCTGGCCGTGCCCGGGTGTCGCTGGCCCGAGCCAGTGGCCAGCGGGCGCTCGTCGCCCGTCGCGCGCGCCCGTTTACCCGTCGCCCGCGCGCCCGCGAAGGCCTATGGGCCTTTGACAGCCGGGCCCCGCCCCAGCCCCTTTAAGTTAAAAAAAAGGAATAAAAAATAATAATAATAAAAATAAATAAATAATTAGTTAATTAATTAATTAGATAATTAATTAACCTGGCTTAATTAGCCTAATGAACTAGTCTAGTTAATTTAAATATGTTAATTAGATAGGTCAATGACAGAAGGGCCCCACTGCCCTGTTTGACCAGTCAACAATCCTATTGGCTGCTGACATCATGCTGACATCAGCATGCACTATTCTGGATAATGTTAGATTTAAATTAATTAATTAAATTCCAGAAATTAATAAAACCTTTAGAAAATCATATCTTTTAAACCGTAACTCGGATGAAAATACTTTGTACATGAAAGTTGCTCAGAACGACGAGACGAATCCGAATACGCGGTCCGTTCGTCCGCCACGCATCTCTATCATACCGAACACACAACTTTCCCCCTCCGTTTCATCTGCCCGAAAACGCGAAACACCGGGAATACTTTCCCGGATGTTTTTCATCCTTGCCAGTATCACCTCCTACTACGTTAGGTCACACGTAGCACCGTGTATTTCCATGTTATGCTTTGTGTGCTATTGTTTGCTCTGTTATTTATTTGTTTCCCCTTCGTTGCTTATTTTCGGTAGACTCCGATACTGTGATAGACCCCGAGACCATTGATGCTTCGGTGTTCGACTACGGCTATGCTTCCGAAGATTCCTTTCGTCTGCAGAGCTTCCAGGCAAGCCCCCCCTTTGATCACCAGATATCGCCTATTCTTCTCTCTACTGCTTGCATTAGAGTAGTGTAGCATGTTACTGTTCGGTTACTCCTATTATGCTGCATAGCCTGTCATTGTTGCTACAACTGTTGATACTTTACCTGCCATCCTAATGCTTAGTATAGGATGCTAGTATTCCATCAGTGGCCCTACACCCTTGTCCGTCTGCCCTGCTATTCTATCGGGCCGTGATCACTTGGGGGTGATCACGGGTATATATTACATACACTTATACATGATACATGATGTGACTAAAGTCGGGTCGGCTCATTGAGTACCCGCAAGTGATTTGATGTGGGGGCTGAAAGGACAGGTGGCTCCATCCAGGTAGTGGTGGGCCTGAGTTCCTGACGGCCCCTGAGTGGATCTTTGTGGCGGAGCGACAGGGGCAGGTTGAGACACCCAGTCGAGAGGTGGCCTGGCCCTGGTCGTTGTCCGCGGTTATTTCATAATAACACGCTTAACGAGTTTGGATATTTGATATGAGTCTGGCCATTTGGTCTATACGCACTAACCAGCTGCGTGGGAACAGTTATGGGCACTCGACGTCGTGGTATCAGCCGAAGCCTTCTTGACGTCAGCGGCTTAGCGGTGCGCGCCGGGTTGGACCGCGTAACGCAACTTCCTTAGTAATGGAGGTTGCTAGGTCTGCTCACCGGCCGCGTACGCAACGTGCAGGTGTGCGTTGGGCGATGGGCCCGGACCCCTGCGCGCTTAGGACTTAGACCGGCGTGCTGACCTCTCTGTTGTGCTTAGGTAGGGCTGCGACGTGTTGATCTTCCGAGGCCGGGCATGACCCTGGAAAGTGTGTCCGGCCAAATGGGATCAAGCGTGCTGGGTTATGTGGTGCACCCCTGCAGGGAAGTTAATCTATTCGAATAGCCGTGTCCCTCGGTAAAAGGACGACCCGGAGTTGTACTCTGACCTCATGACAACTAGAACCGGATACTTAATAAAACACACCCTTACAAGTGCCAGATATAACTCGGTGGTTGCTCTCTCACAGGGTGACGAGGGGAGGATCACCGGGTAGGTTTATGCTATACGATGTTACTTGGTGAACTTACCATCTACTCCCTTCTACTGCTGCAATACGGAGGCTGCGAGAAGCGAGGATACTTGTTACTTTCCAGCTACCCTCATCTTCTGCTGCAAGATGTAGGTTACGAGAAGCGTAGTCTTCGTTTGGATTAGCTATCCCCCTCTTATTCTGGCTTTCTGCAGTTCAGTCCACAGATATTACCCCCTTACACAGATACCATTGCATATGTAGTGTAGATCCTTGCTTGCGAGTACTTTGGATGAGTACTCACGGTTGCTTTTCCCCCCTTTTCCGCTCTTGTTCCTTCTTCTCGGATGATGCAACCAGATTGGTGGAGTCCAGGAGCCAGAAGATCCCGAGGATGATTCTACATGGAGATCGGCTTCGAGGAGTAGTTAGGAGGTCCCAGGCAGGAGGCCTTGCCTTTTCGATCGTTGTTACTTTTGTGCTAGCCTTCTTAAGGCAAACTTGTTTAACTTATGTCTGTACTCAGATATTATTGCTTCCGCTGACTCTTGTGTTTTCGAGCTTATGTATTCGAGCCCTCGAGGCCCCTGGCTTGTAATATAAAGCTTGTATTATTTTAATTTGTGTCTAGTGTTGTGTTGTGATATCTTCCAGTGAGTCCTTGATCTTGGTCGTACACATTTGCGTGCATGATTAGTGTACGGTCAAATCGGGGGCGTCACAAGTTGGTATCAGAGCCGACTGCCTGTAGGAATCCCCCTTCCAACTCCTTGGCCGAAGTTGAGTCTAGTCTTTAAAAAAAAACAAATTTACTAACTTGTTGTGTGGCTTACGGGCCCACAACACCAATGGGTGGTATTAGGATATTTTACTCCTCGTCTATACTCTGGGACTCTGATCTCTCTTCTATTCGGGATAAATGAATTTTGCAAAATCTAACATTAGGATCTCGTTATCACTTTCACCCGGAGAACACCTTATTACCGACGATCGTCTGCTGCACCAGATGACCCTGAAGTTACTCTTCGTTGTTAACCCGAAAACTTGTGCTCATCACCTTTGCAATTCACTGCCACCGATATATCCCTATGGATACCTGTATGCCCTTATCATTCTCATTACCATTCCTCGTCGTTCTTGTTGTTACAAGATGCCTCGAAATATTATCCATTGTCCTGAGAATCCTTTGAGTTACTGTCTTGCAGTTTTATCTCACATGAAAACCCTTACGATTATTTCCTTACATTTATCGAGGATCCGTTCTTCTCAATTGTTCATATGTCTCACCAAATTCTTCGGAATACTTTTCGATCTTTCGGAAATTTTCTGCAGCCTGTTACTCTTGAAATTCTTGCCTGCTTGCATTATGATTAATTCCATATGACTAGTAGTCTTCGTTATCATCCCTTGTCTTAGCCATTTTGAGCCTATTGATTCAATGTGTGCGTATGCACGCAGTCATCAGGTTATCCTTTTTGAAATTATCTTTCCGACTCGGACGCCATTCCGGACATGAGTTGGTTCTCGGCAATTCAAACCTTTATTGATTGTCCAACTAAGTATTTTCAACTCATCCATCCTTGATCAGAGCGTCTTCTTCTGATCCTTCGTTTTTGGAAACCATAATTTCTTTCTATTTAAGCATCCGACTAATCATGTGATTCTTGAAATTGATGCATCTACATTCTTTCTTCCTCTGAGTGAGTACCAATACTCACATCAGCTACGTAGTGGATCGCCCGATCCATTGTTGGATTGTTATCTGACTGAATCCTTCGTATACAAAAACCTCGAGAAGCTCTGTCCCTGATGCATAATACCTTCGGTAAATTGTATCCTCTTCTTGGCCAACCATGCTCTCCCTTGGAGCTGGTGATATTTACTTTTGAAACTTGTGGTATATGTTACTAAGATGCCCGATGGGTTGAACCTATGCCTTCCCCTAATCCGTGAGAACCCAAAAGTTTTCACAAGTCATACCCTTCCGGTGTTCTACCGGATAAAAATTCCAACACTACAGTTTAATCAAAGCAAGAGGTAAATGAAACGTATGCATTGGATAAACGGGAGTCGACCTTGAGCTTTTGTTCATGCCCATGGAAACGATGTAGACCGTCTCGGGAGCTTCTTGCAAAATGATTTTCATCTAAATAATTCTTTCGGTGTCAATAAAATTTGATCCCTTGCAGTTATGGTTTCGACCATGCTGTCCTTATTCAGTATATCTGGAATAAATCCATTCTAGTCCTCGTCAATTTTTGACAAGGTTAAAGCATCTACTGTCATAGGTCAATGACCTAGTTCAACTTCTATCGTGTTCTACCTTCGAGTTTTACCCTCTGATATCTCAAGGATATCATGCCTTTGCACTACACCTCTTGAACTTTTGATGAAGTAATACCTTTGCTTGTCGTAATCACTCTACGGGTTCTAGGTTGCCGTCAACCGAGGACACCGTTTAGTAAATCAAATCCGCTCTAAAAATTCAACACCCCTAGTAGATGTTACTGTGATTTTTTTTTTAAACTCAATCTGGTTTTATTTCTGGACTATCGGGTACATCCCTTGTCTAGCTATCTTTGACTGTGCTACCTTGTCCTTCTCTGGTGCACAAATTCTTCAGTGTGTGAGCACGACTTACGTCGAGCTTTCAACATCATGTTGCTTGTCTTGAAAGGCAACTTTGGTTCTGAGTTTGCATCTTATATATTGATCCTATAACTTGCCACTTCATCATTCCCATGCTTATTGCCGTTGTTGTTGATTTCATCCTCTTGAAACCTCCCGGCAAATGTGTCGGATCACCTTCAACACTTTGACTACTACCGAGATGTCAACTGTGTTCATGATGAGAAATACCCTCCTTGCCCTCGATGATTTTTATTATCATCGGCAACACCCTTGACTTCCTTTCATCGCGGACTTGTCCACATTATGAATACAACTTGCTCTCTAGCTAGTGTTGTGTTCTGCATTGAAGTATTACTGTCTTTTATGTCGAGAATGTTGTGGGGATTGCTCCACCTCTTAGAGATTCTCGGTATGATGATACTTCTCACCATCACCATTCTTCCTTGATCCCCGTGTTGTTTTTAACCGGGATACCAATATACTAACGATGCTGTTTGAGTTATATACTTCTAGCAACCCTATTACTATGAAGTTAACGATCGACAGTTCGTTCTTAGACTGTTGGTTATAGAATCGTCACTCTAACATTGATCTTGCTGCCTAAGGTCATATTTCGGGCACACCTTTCAATTTTCAACTAATGATTAATGACGTATGTTTTCCTCAAGCATACAACATTATATCCTTTGAATTAACAAGTGGCATATTCTTGTTCACATTATTGTGGAAATCCATCCATTTGGAATTCTCGATAAATTGACGCCGAGCCCATCAGCCACCTACTCATCCTCTCCTTGGTTTAATGATGAACTATTGTTCCGGGAACCCACTCCCATCATTCATTTCCCGAGAATCTTGCAATGTCATTTCATCGATTTGTGTTGCACATTTTCTTCTCGAATATCCTGAGTCTGAGTTATCATGATACCAATCGGATCTGAATCTCAGTCATATATGATGGTTGGGACAACTTTCCAGGAGTTATAATATTGGTCCTTTGATGACTCGGTATTATGATGTCATGTCTAGCACCCCTGGCTGAAGGACCTATCATTATAATCTCTTTTGCAAGGATAAACATTCTTCCAGGAGGACATTGTAAGACTTATCTTATAAGTTGCTCCTGATGGATCATTTGTGTACCCAAAGTCTGACCCTTGATTGAAAAACCCTATCATTGCTACCTCGAAGCATGTCTGTGGTACTCCGATTTTCAACAAGAGCATTTGAAGCCCAATGCTAAATGTTTCTTGGTTAGTTATCCAAACATCGTTGTATGGGTAACATCTTGATTAATCCTTGCCTCTTTATCTGAATGGTTGGGTGCTTGCTCTCCTACCCTGTCTGCCATGATTCTTCTTGTCCATGGGATGGGTATACTCCTAATAATTGTGTGTAATCACAATTTTCCTTTCCATTTGTTTGTTTAACCTTTCCTTGATCTACATATAATCTAAGCAGTAATAATTTTCTGCTTATGTAAACACCTTGGTGTACAACTTTGTCAGTACGACCTTGATTCTATTATTGATAACATTCCGATACTGTCGGTGGGCGAGAACCTTGCCTATTGGTCCGCCTCGTTTCAACGAGCGGGAAAATGGTTCTCTTCGTTCCCCGTCCTTGGTACCGACATCGTTGATGACATAGCTGACAAGCTATCCACTGACATGCCTCCCTGTCGTGGCTGTGCAAGATGTCACCACCCTTCCTATTTTCAACCCACATGGTGGGCCCATAACCCACAGGTCCACTGGATCGAAACCTGACTCTTCTTTACAACCTGAATTCTATGGTATCCTTTGCACCTGGCTTCGTATATGATTCACGAGCTAAATTCTACTATGTTTCATCCTGGTATCAAACACCATGTTATTCACGTTGTTCAAGCCCCATTCCAGCTTCTGTCTAGGCATCGAATGATTGCCTACCCCTTTGAAACTTTGGTACCATCGTATAGTGCACTCAATGAATTCACCGAAATACTACTCATAGGGTACTTCGTGTATCACTTTCTGAATTCGCCGTCGTATGCACAGACTTCGTGGAGATACGTTCCTCCAAAGTTTTTCCCCCCAGTCGCGTTCGTAGGACGATGGAGACCCCGAAGAAAGGATGACGGCTTGGTCACGATGACTTGAAACAGAGAAATGAAGACATCAACAAAAGGGATCAACCTCTTCGAAAGGGCAGTCAAGACTGAGAAGACTCGCTAGGTTTTCGCTACCAGCACTCCCCCCCCCTACTCCACCGCTTAAATCTCGGGACGAGATTTCTTGTAGTAGAGGAGAATTGTGACGCCCGGATAGTTAGGCTACAGTAACCCTCTACTAATGACGACACGTCACCGCAAATAACTGTTGATAATCTCGTGTTAGTTTGAAACCGGTTCGAAATTCAAATTCAGAATGAAGCAAACAATAAAAGTTTTCAAACATCAAAACTAAAATGTTCTATAGGTGGCAACTAAATCATATGTAATATTGGTGAAGAAACCATACTTTTTATAAGGTATATAAATGCACTAAACAAATATAATATGTGACAGGAACAAATATTCAAAAGCATTTTAAATAAATAAAATAGTATAGAGTATGTTATTATAACAACAAACTTTTGAGGTGTTACTAAAAAAGGGATCATTTTAATATTAGTTAAAAACTAGACTAAAAAGAAAGTAAAATAAAAACAGAAAAGAAAATAGATAAAAGAAAACAAACAACAACAAAAAAATATAAAAACCTAACTAAGTTAAAACTCCCCCCCGGGCCCAACCGGCCCAACCGACCCCGTATAACCCCCCACCTCACAGTGGGGGAAATATCCCCCTCTCCCTCGCACCGACACCCCCCCTTTCGTCTGGATCGGGATCGACCCGATCCCTCTCCGCCGCTGGACGCCCGACGCCGCCCCGACCCCGACGCCCTCGAACCGAGCCGCCTGGATGCCGCCGGACCTCGTCCGCTCGCTTCCCCGGCTCCCCCTCGCCGGACCACCTCGACCCTCACCATTGCCTCGCGCCCTACAGCCCGCCGTGAGCACCTCCCTCCTCTCTCCCGTACCCCTCTGCTCACCCCGTAACTTGGCCGCGCCCGAGCCACAGCCACGGCGCCGTCGCGCCCGACTACGCTCCTGACCACCCACACCGCCGCGCGCGTCCTGGCCTCCCCGCCGCCTTCTGTGGCTCGCCGGCCGTCTTCCTCCGCCGCCCCAACCGCACTGCGCCCCTCACCCTCCTACCTGCCATGCCCGCCGGCTGGTCGCGCCCGCTCGGGCCGCTGCTGGCCGGGGCCTCGCCGCCGCAGCGACCAACGGATCCCCCGGCAACGCTGCTCCTCCCCGCGCCCCCCCGTGCCGCACGCCCTCCCCTCCGACCGCGCCTGCCCGCCACTGCGGCTGGCTCAGGCCGCCGGGGCCCTTCGCCCGCTCGCCGGCTCGCCGGCACGTCGTCCGCCACCCTGCTCTGCCGCCCCGCGACCCCCCCTTTGCCCGCCGCCGCTGGCCGTTGGCCGAGCGCCGCCCGCGCCGGCCGGCTGCGTCGGTCGCGCAGGCTCGCCCCCGCTCCGACCTGCGCCCCTGGGCCCCACCGCCGACGCCCACCTCCCCCCCCGCGCAGCTTTGGCCGCACCGCGCCCCCCTGGCCCTCTCGCCGGCGGCCGCGCTGGCCGTGCCCGGGTGTCGCTGGCCCGAGCCAGTGGCCAGCGGGCGCTCGTCGCCCGTCGCGCGCGCCCGTTTACCCGTCGCCCGCGCGCCCGCGAAGGCCTATGGGCCTTTGACAACCGGGCCCCGCCCCAGCCCCTTTAAGTTAAAAAAAGGAATAAAAAATAATAATAATAAAAATAAATAAATAATTAGTTAATTAATTAATTAGACAATTAATTAACCTGGCTTAATTAGCCTAATGAACTAGTCTAGTTAATTTAAATATGTTAATTAGATAGGTCAATGACAGAAGGGCCCCACTGCCCTGTTTGACCAGTCAACAATCCTATTGGCTGCTGACATCATGCTGACATCAGCATGCACTATTCTGGATAATGTTAGATTTAAATTAATTAATTAAATTCCAGAAATTAATAAAACCTTTAGAAAATCATATCTTTTAAACCGTAACTCGGATGAAAATACTTTGTACATGAAAGTTGCTCAGAACGACGAGATGAATCCGAATACGCGGTCCGTTCGTCCGCCACGCATCTCTATCATACCGAACACACAACTTTCCCCCTCCGTTTCATCTGCCCGAAAACGCGAAACACCGGGAATACTTTCCTGGATGTTTTTCATCCTTGCCAGTATCACCTCCTACTGCGTTAGGTCACACGTAGCACCATGTATTTCCATGTTATGCTTTGTGTGCTATTGTTTGCTCTGTCATTTATTTGTTTCCCCTTCGTTGCTTATTTTCTGTAGACTCCGATACTGTGATAGACCCCGAGACCATTGATGCTTCGGTGTTCGACTACGGCTACGCTTCCGAAGATTCCTTTCGTCTGCAGAGCTTCCAGGCAAGCCCCCCCTTTGATCACCAGATATCGCCTATTCTTCTCTCTACTGCTTGCATTAGAGTAGTGTAGCATGTTACTGTTCGGTTACTCCTATTATGCAGCATAGCCTGTCATTGTTGCTACAACTGTTGATACTTTACCTGCCATCCTAATGCTTAGTATAGGATGCTAGTATTCCATCAGTGGCCCTACACCCTTGTCCGTCTGCCCTGCTATTCTATCGGGCCGTGATCACTTGGGGGTGATCACGGGTATATATTACATACACTTATACATGATACATGATGTGACTAAAGTCGGGTCGGCTCATTGAGTACCCGCAAGTGATTTGATGTGGGGGTTGAAAGGACAGGTGGCTCCATCCAGGTAGTGGTGGGCCTGAGTTCCTGACGGCCCCTGAGTGGATCTTTGTGGCGGAGCGACAGGGGCAGGTTGAGACACCCAGTCGAGAGGTGGCCTGGCCCTGGTCGTTGTCCCCGGTTATTTCATAATAACACGCTTAACGAGTTTGGATATTTGATCTGAGTCTGGCCATTTGGTCTATACGCACTAACCAGCTGCGTGGGAACAGTTATGGGCACTCGACGTCGTGGTATCAGCCGAAGCCTTCTTGACGTCAGCGGCTTAGCGGCGCGCGCCGGGTTGGACCGCGTAACGCAACTTCCTTAGTAATGGAGGTCGCTAGGTCTGCTCACTGGCCGCGTACGCAACGTGCAGGTGTGCGTTGGGCGATGGGCCCGGACCCCTGCGCGCTTAGGACTTAGACCGGCGTGCTGACCTCTCTGCTGTGCTTAGGTAGGGCTGCGACGTGTTGATCTTCCGAGGCCGGGCATGACCCTGGAAAGTGTGTCCGGCCAAATGGGATCAAGCGTGCTGGGTTATGTGGTGCACCCCTGCAGGGAAGTTAATCTATTCGAATAGCCGTGTCCCTCGGTAAAAGGACGACCCGGAGTTGTACTCTGACCTCATGACAACTAGAACCGGATACTTAATAAAACACACCCTTACAAGTGCTAGATATAACTCGGTGGTTGCTCTCTCACAGGGTGACGAGGGGAGGATCACCGGGTAGGTTTATGCTATACGATGTTACTTGGTGAACTTACCATCTACTCCCTTCTACTGCTGCAAGACGGAGGCTGCGAGAAGCGAGGATACTTGTTACTTTCCAGCTACCCTCATCTTCTGCTGCAAGATGTAGGTTACGAGAAGCGTAGTCTTCATTTGGATTAGCTATCCCCCTCTTATTCTGGCTTTCTGCAGTTCAGTCCACAGATATTACCCCCTTACACAGATACCATTGCATATGTAGTGTAGATCCTTGCTTGCGAGTACTTTGGATGAGTACTCACGGTTGCTTTTCCCCCCTTTTCCGCTCTTGTTCCTTCTTCTCGGATGATGCAACCAGATTGGTGGAGTCCAGGAGCCAGAAGATCCCGAGGATGATTCTACATGGAGATCGGCTTCGAGGAGTAGTTAGGAGGTCCCAGGCAGGAGGCCTTGCCTTTTCGATCGTTGTTACTTTTGTGCTAGCCTTCTTAAGGCAAACTTGTTTAACTTATGTCTGTACTCAGATATTATTGCTTCCGCTGACTCTTGTGTTTTCGAGCTTATGTATTCGAGCCCTCGAGGCCCCTGGCTTGTAATATAAAGCTTGTATTATTTTAATTTATGTCTAGTGTTGTGTTGTGATATCTTCCAGTGAGTCCTTGATCTTGGTCGTACACATTTGCGTGCATGATTAGTGTACGGTCAAATCGGGGGCGTCACAGGCCTTGAGCAAATTGGATGTTCCACCAGCCATGGCTAAGGATATTACTATTCTTAGCTTGAGCACTCGTTGTTTCATTAGCTTCTCTGGAACAATGAGAGTGAATTACTTCGCATAATCTCGAGCTGGCTGCGCATCATGAGTGGAATGTGCAAAATTCTCCAATTCCATAATATTAAAGATATATTATGATATAGATAGATAGACAATAACAAATAATATAAAATGTTAGTTTCTGCACATACTATTAAATTTATTAAAACAGACAAAAATATAATCAAGAAAGAAGATATAGCATATATCTAGATGTATCTAAACTCTTTATTTATAGACAACGTAACCCTTTTTGGGAAAAAAATATTTACTTTTACTGTTATTGATCATGGTAATATATTCTAACTCACTAATAATTTTGCACGAATGTTTACTCTTTCTTGTCTCAATTTCAAATTTGTAATTTGCTAAAATAATTGAGGAAGCGAGCCTAGCTCACTTGGCTAGTGGAGTGGATGTACAACCCAGCCACCCAGGTTCAAGTCCTCATGGGCGCGAATTTGGGTTCTTAATAATAAAAAAACACTCATTGTGGGGGTTTTCCCTACCGCTTTCCTCTAAAAAAAACTAAGACAAACAATTGTTTTGCCATTCCACCAAATAAAGTGTTAGGATTAATTTCAATAAAGTCCGATAGAACCATAGGTTCCGCCATTCTCTCTATTTCTCCTTAGATTGAACCTACTAAAATTCAATTTGTGAATTAATTCTCTCAGTTTTATTAACTTGACAGGCCACTTTTCTCGAAATATCTTTTTTTAGGGGTAATAAACCACTTTATTCATCAAATTCCACATGTTGTCGGACACGTCTTTGGTCATGCGACAGACCAAACCAAACATGACGACCAGGACTTCTAGAAAGAGAAAATTGAGCTAGACTATGTGCTTCATGATTTGCAGCATGACTCTCGAAATTAAAAATACACTGAAACGCAGAAGCTTTTAGGTTTATCTCGCTTAAGATTGCTCCATATCGCCCTTGCGATCGCGTGTTGATGCCTTGGACCACCTGCTTGCAATCTGAGGAAACCACAAAATTCATGATATGCAAATCTTCCGCTAGGGAAAGTGCTTCGCGGCAGGCTATTGCTTCCAAGGTGGCTGGATCAAAACTTCCTTCAATTACTAAGGCCGAGCTACCCATGTAGTTACCCGCTCCGTCCCTGCACACAGCGGCAGCAGATCCTCCCCGTGATCGCACCCCGACGTCAACATGGATTTTGCAAAATCCCGGTGGTGGTCTTTTAGATTTCTGTTGACGTACAGGTGGAGCTTGAGTGTTTGGAACAGCTCGGCGTTGTGAATTACCAACATTCCCTAGTTCATCAACGAACCTCTGAACAAAAAGATGTGTTGCTTGAGGGCTCTGGAAGATCAATTCGTGTATTGCCTTTCGTCGAGCATACCATATCGACCAAAGAGTTACAGCCATCTTGACAAATTTCTCGTGGGGAAGATCCTCCATTAGAGTAAATAACCATTGCTTGGCATGTGGTTCAGTTGTGGATGTGATTTTATGTGTGATATCCTCCTCTGATAAAGCCCAGACGCTTCGTGAAGACGGACACTCCAGCAATGGATGGCACCATGAATCTTGGTTGCCACAGAGACCACATCTATCAGATTCCGCCATGTGTCTGTGAGCACGGACATCATTTGTAGGCAGAGATTGTTTAGCTAATCTCCACATGAACATATGAATCTTGTCAGGGACCTTCGTCTTCCATAACGACTTCCATGCACCCTGTTCCGCAGCGGAACTAGAAGGACCTGCATTACTCTCGAGCCAAGCCTCTCTTCTCTGTCTCGTGGCCACAAGCATGTTATAAGTTGATTTGACTAAGAAAACACCATGTTTGTCAAAATGCCATGCCCAAAAATCTGGTATATTCCTTGGGCACAACGGAATGCCCATAATCACCTGAACATCCATTGGCATGAATGTGGCCGCAATGCGTTGCTTATTCCATGAAGCCGTTGTATGATCAATTAATTCAAAGACCAAAGTTGGCCTATCGTGTGAGAGACACCAATATGGGCGGGGCATTTCATCTCGTGGTAGCCAATTTTGTGTCCATATTTGTGTCGTCTCCCCATTGCCAATTCTTCTTATAAGACCTTGTTTCAGAACATCTCTCCCTTCGACAATTGCTCCCCATACTTGGCTCGGTTGGCTGCCCAAGGTCGCCTCAAGGAAGTCAGACGACGGGAAGTATATGCTCTTTAGCAGACGGGCGCTTAGTGTCTCTGGGTTCTGCAGAATCCTCCATGCCTGTCTGGCTAACATCGCCAAGTTGAATAACTCAAAGTCTTTAAAGCCAAGACCACCTAATCCCTTTGGTTGAGTCATAGCTTTCCAGGACACCCAATGTGGTTTCTGTTTTCCTTCTTTACTTCCCCACCAAAACTTCCTTATTAACATGTTTAGGTGTTCACATAAACCCCTTGGCAGCTTAAAACATGACATTGAAAAGACCGCTTGAGCAACCGATTTCACTAGCACTTCCTTGCCGGCAGATGACAAGGTGCTCTCTATCCACCCTTGAACCTTGCTCCACAAACGGTCCTTTAGATATTTAAAAGCCCCATTCTTGGAGTTACCAATCTCACATGGCATTCCCAGGTACTTCTCATTTAGGGTTTCATTTGGCACATGCAATGTATCCTTGATTTCTTGCCTCACAGAGTCTGGTACCCCTTTGCTGAAAAAACTAGGGATTTTGAGTAGTTGATACGTTGACCGGTGGCCTGACAGTAAGTATCAAGAACATGGTACACCTCATTAGCTCCCACACTGTTTGCCTTGAAGAACAACAGGCTGTCATCAGCAAATAGAAGGTGGTTTACTCGTGGCGCCGATGGCGCTACCTGTAGCCCACCCAAATTGGATGACTCGCTCATGGATTTTAAAAGGCACGACATGCCCTCTGCTGCTAACAAGAATAAGTATGGAGATATCGGGTCCCCTTGTCTGATCCCTCTTGAAGGTTTAAAACTACTGAGCTTCTTGCCATTGAACAAAACTGCAAACTCAACAGTTGTTACCATGCCCATAACTATGTTTACCCATCTTTCAGTAAAGCCCAGCTTCAGCATTATGGCCCTTAAATAAGACCACTTCACTCTATCATACGCCTTCATCATGTCTAGTTTCAAAGCACAAGATTGATTTTTCTTGGCCTTGTTCCTCTTCATAAAATGCAGACACTCATAGGCTGTTATGATGTTATCTGTGATCAACCTGCCTGGAACAAAAGCGGATTGCTCCTCTGATATGATGTCAGGCAAGACTACCTTCAACCTGTTAGAGAGAACTTTCGAAGCAATCTTGTATAAAACATTACACAAGCTGATTGGCCGGAACTGAGACATAAGTGTTGGATTTTTTACCTTTAGTATGAGAACTAAAATCGTCTCGTTGATGCATTCCGCGGATTCAGTTCCTTCTGCTATTTTCAGAACCACCTTTGTTACATCATCACCACAAATTTCCCAATGGTGTTGGAAAAAATGCGCTGGATAACCATCAGGTCCCGGAGCCTTAATTGGGAACATTTGAAACAAAGCAGTTTTCACTTCCTCCTTATTGTATGGGGCATTCAACATATCGTTCATTGCTTGTGTTACTTTCACCGGAACCGTTTCAATGACATGCTCCATGTTTTGGACTCCCTCTGATGTGTACAGGTTTTGATAAAAGGAAGTGGCCATGTTCTCCATCTCCTGCACATCATCGGTGAGTTCACCGTCCGGTTTCTGCAATGCCTTGATTTGATTCTTCCTCCTTCGTCGGCTCGCCTGGAGATGGAAGAAATAAGTGTTTTTGTCCCCATGCATGAGCCACTCCAGCCTTGCACGTTGTCGCCATATCATCTCTTCCCGGTGATATAATTCGGTTAATCTCTCAATTATTTTTAGTTCTGCATGCAGCGGGCCGGATCTATTTGGGATCCTGCGCATCTCCTGTAGATCACTGCTGAGGCGCCGAATCTCCTGTCGCACGTTCCCAAAGTGTAGCTTGTCCCATGAAGCCAAATCGCTTGAAAGCGATTGCAGCTTGTCGCGTAGGTCGGTGACAGATTCCCCTGGGGCGCGTGCCCACGCATGCTCCACCAGCGGCGTGAGGCCCGAATCCCTCTCCCAGGCTATTTCGTATTTAAAGGTCCGCGGGGCCCGTCTGCATGCAGCCCCATGCACGTACTCGACGTAAATAGGGACGTGATCACTCGTCGCGGCAATTTTGTGCTCCAGTCTTGCTGTGGGAAAAGCAATCAACCAAGCTGGATTAGCCACAGCACGGTCCAGTCGTACTCTTGTGTATGTCCCCCTGGCTACTTTCTTCTCGAACGTCCATGTGTTGCCAGTGTAACCTATATCCGAGAGGCCGCATGTGTCCAAGCCTCCAAGGCGTCTCTGAATGCCTCCATCTGAGCTTGGCTTCTTTGGCCAACGCTGTCATGTTCATGTGCCTGGATTACCTCATTGAAATCGCCAAGTACCACCCAAGGTATATCATTTGCGCCTACTATTCCTCGGAGCATGTCCCATGTTTTGTATCGTTCATTTACTTGAGCTTCTTCGTAGACAAAGGTCACTCTTGTTTTGGTGTTGACTAGTTCATCAATCACATCATCAATATGGTAGCGAGAATAACCAACAACTTCGAGCTTTATTTCATCATTCCAAAAAATGCCCAAACCACCACTTCTTCCTGAGCTACTCACCGCATAACTCTTATTATAGCCTAAAGAGTCGGCCAAACTCTCTACTCTACAACCCTCTATTTGGGTTTCAAGAATGTATAACACAGAGGGGGCAGATTGCCTCGTTAGATCACGAAGCTCTTGAACTGTCGCGGGTTTGCCAGCACCGCGACAGTTCCAGCAGAGGAGACTCATTGCGCTCGGCGCGGCCCCACTGGGAGGCCCGCCGTACGCGCATCCGAGTTTTTGGTTGATGTTGAAGTCTTCCCATCAGTTGAGTCACTCAGAATCGGTGTGTTCAGCTTGTTTCTTTTCGGTCCCCGTTTGGCCGAGGGGCTTAAAGGAACTTCCGAAGCCGGTAGAATCATGAGCTTATCTGCCTTCCCCTTAAGTGCATTTTGGGCTGCATTTACCTTCGGATCTGACCCTGCTCCCCTTTTCCTGTTTCCTTCAGCGTCCTGCATTCTCGAAATATCTTAGAAGCCCTCGTGTGGCTGAAGTTTTAATGGGCCTCTTGTACGTACACACTTCACGTTGGCTTACACGGCCAGATTCCTCCAAGAAAACGCAAGTGCGCCAAAAAATGCTGTTCCTATTTTTTTTTGCGGATAGAAACCATGGTTCCAACATACAGCGTTTCAAGATCTTTACTATCATCTGAATGCGTGCACCCCCTAAAAAAACAATGTAAATTTGTATATCCTTACTTTTCTTCCCTAATGTCTCACTAATTTCTCAAAAATAGAAAATGGCTTAAATGTTCGCCTAAGAGACCAAATGTTGCAGGTAAAACGTACCTAAAATATCACTAAGCTAGAACCGTAGGTCCATTTAGAGCAAAAAATACGTTGCATGTAATTTCGGGTATAGAGACCCGGAAATACTTTTTCCTATTGTTAAAAGAGGCACACATGAACTATTTTACAAGTTTAGGCGTCAACAGGCAACAAGGAATATCATACCCATCAAGGGAACATATACAAAATTTGACAAGCAACAAGGAATATCATACCCATCAAGGGAACATATACAAAATTATAGCCCTGAGTTCTGTGGCTTCGGTTAGCTTGAGGATTAAGTAAACCCGCGTTGTTGACTTTATTTACTTACAATACTAACATGGACCAAAGCTAAATCATACCCGTGTTGTTGACTTTATTTACTTACAATACTAACACATAAATACTCACTGCACATCTGAATTACCAATGGTTATGCATGAGAGTCAAGATGCAAATTAAGGAAAATGGATCAGCTTCGAAATCCAGCTCTCCAGATAGACACTGAATTAACATCACAGTTTATAAATTGCACGGGAATAAGCACAAGGGAAAAATGCTAGTAAACTAGATAAGCCCGAAAAAGTCAACAAGCACACAAGCAAATACAAGACACATTTACCAGTCATGGAAAATATTGCCCATAAGAAAAATATCTATGACGGTAAAATTATATTGACATTGCACTTTTGACTTAACTAGTATTCTTGTAATGTGTTTCGTTTGGCTTGTGTTTTTAGATCGGAGCTAAATTTGAAGGAACGAAATAGTCCCAAACAGGCCGCAAAGTTGCACAAATAGAAATGTCGAAAACTTAGTAAGAAATACATTATATTATATTAAAAAAAGAAATAAATATTGCAAATATATTATCGAACTTAGGCCTTGAGAAAACTAGAGGTTCTACCAGCCATGGCTAATGACATTACTATTCTTAGCTTGAGCACTCATTGTCTCATTAGCTTCTCTAGAACAATGAGAGTAGCTTTACATACTTTCGCAAAAATCGGGCTAGCTGCGCACAACCGTTATTGAAATGTAAAAATTTATCAAACTCCATAATATTAAAAATATATTATGATTCAGATAGATACACAAATAATAGAAGATGTTATATATAATAGTAAATTTATTAAAGCATAAAAATATAGTCAAGAAAGAAGATATAGCATATACCTAACTCTATACATATAGAAAATGTAATCCTTCTTGGAAAAAATCTTTAAATTTACTATTATTGAATTGCAGTAAAATATTCCAACTCACTAAGAATTTTGCGAGAATGTTTACTCTTTCTTCTCTTATTTTTAAAATTATAAATTCATAAACTAAACAAACAAAAACTTGTCGTGCCATCCCACTAAATAAAGTGTTAGGATTCATTTCAATAAAATCCTATAGAATCATTGGTTCTGCCATTCTCACTATTTCTCCTTACTGATTGAAGCTTCTAAAATTCTATTTCTTTATTAATTCGAGATGCTACTTTTCTCAAAATATCTAAGGAACAACCCCCCTAAAAAAATCTTAGAATTTTTTTAGGGAAAAAAAAATCTTAGAGGCAATAATATTTTTGGACCCGACTACTGTACTTTTTATTTTTGAGAGAGAGCAGACGTGCCTGCCTGCTGAGAGCGCCGCTATCGTGTGACTGAAGGTTTAATGGGCCTCTGGGGAGTACACACTTCACGTTGGCATACAGGGCCAGATTCCTACAAGAAAAGGTAACTGGGCCAAAATCAAAATTGTTCCTTTTTTTTCGCAGATAGAAAACCATGGTTCCAACTCCCAACATAGGAGTACATCATTTCAGTTTCTCAAGAAAAAAACATACAACATTTTTTTTGAGCATCAGTACAGACACAAGCGCTCATATACGCGCGCATACACTCACCCCTATGAACGCGCACACACACACCCTACCACTATGAGCATCTTCGAGAGACTGAGCCGGCATATCATCTTGAGATTTACAAAGTCACCGTAGACGCCTCGTCATCGACGGGAACGTCTCCTCCCACTAAAAACGCATCGCCGGAAATCCTGAAATAAATTCAGGAATAATGCGAGCACCAGGATTTGAATCCTGATGGGTTGGGGATACCACAGTCCACCTAACCATCTCAACCACAGGTTGATTCGCAAACATACAACATTTCAAGGTCCTTACTATCATTTGAATGCGTGTCTCCCCTAAAAGGGAAAGTATGAACACGTGCATCCTTCACAAAAAAAAAATCCTCAATGTTTTGCTAATTTCTCAAAAATGCGAAAACGGCTTAAACATTCGCCTAAGAAACCTAATGTTGCCGGGCAAAACACAAACCTAGAATATCACTAAGCTAGAAACTGTAGGTCCATTTGGAGCAAAGAATTAGTTGTACGTAGTTTCGGATATAGAGACCCGAAAGTAACCTTTCCTATGGTTAAAAGAGGCACAGATGAACCTTTTTTACAAGCTTAGGCGTCAACAAGGGGTATCATATCCATCAAGATAACATATAGTACAAAATTAAAGCCCTGAGTTCCATGGCTCCAGTTAGTAGGGGTGGGCATTCGATTTATATGGTTAATTCGGTTCGGTTTATTCGGGTTTCTAGAATTTCGGTTTCTGAAAAATGACAACCGAAATAATCACAATAAAAATTGCCACCGAACCTTATTAACCAAAATATATCGGTTCGGTTTGTTCGGTTAACCTAAAAACCAAAATACATGTGCACCACCATGAGTTGAAGCAGCGTATCATGTAACGATTTGTTATACTTTGTACACATTCGGTTTATTTGTTATACTTTGTATACATGTGCACCATCAAATATTATTTGTATGCATGAGATCCTATAATCTATACACTAAACCCATGCTCTTGTGATTGCATGAATCTTTGTATAATTTCCAAAGCGATACACAACTAGCTAGCGATTTAGATTAATTGGCTATCTTATTGTCCATGCGCTGGAGAGAAACAAGGGTAGTGGACTCATAATTTGGTTAGTTCGGTCTATACGGTTTTTCTCAATCGAAAACCAATTTAAAATTATACACCAAATAATTTCTACTTTTCAAACCAAACCGAATAACCAAAAACCGATTTAGCCTATATTTCGGTTAAAATGGTTCGGTTCGGTTTCAAATTTTGGTTTTCGGTTTGAAAGTGCCCACCCCTACCAGTTAGCTTGAGGATTAAGTTAACCTACGTTGTTGACTTTATTTACTTACAATACTAACATGGAGCAAAGCAAAATCATACACGTTTTTAGCTTGCGGGCACATGAATCCACATCACACTTCTGAATTAGCAATAGTTATGCATAAAAAAACTGAATCAATAAGGGAAGAAGTCCCTACTGATTAGAAGGAGATGTGAGACCCGTGTAAGAAGAAGGTTCGAATCCGCGCTGGCTGGGAGGCAGCACTTTCCCGTGACCACTGAGCTGAGAGCTCATCCACACCAATAGTTATGCATGAAAATCAAGATGCAAAGAAAAAAAAAAGAAAAAAAAAAGCATTACATCAATTACTTTTGAGGAAAATGGACCAGCTTCGAAATCCGGCTCTCCAGACAGACACTGAATTCGTGCACGATATGCTTCACATCCAAGTTTATAAATAGTACCCCTTCGAATTAAAGTACCCCTTCGAATTAAAGTGTTTATGTGGTTTGTTCATAAACAAGTAATTCTCACTAAAGATAATCTAGCCAAGCGCAACTGGGGGGGGTCCTTGCGATGTAGCTTTTGTGACAAGGATGAATCGATCAAACACCTCTTTCTCGATTGTCCTATGGCTAAAGTGTTATGGCGTTCGGTCCATATAGCCTTCAACATCACTCCACCAACTACTATCACTACGCTTTTTGGGACGTGGTTGAATGGAGTCGCGAAAGAATCAGCGAGCCATATACGTGTGGGTGTTTGTGCATTACTATGGGCTATCTGGAAGTGCAGGAATGATTTGGTTTTTAACAGATCAACGAATGTTCATTTTTTGCAGGTTATTCACAGGGCCACTGCACTGATCCGTATGTGGTCGCTACTCACTCCGATGGATGCCAGGGAGCGTTTGGTTACTGGGTCTATCCGATGGGAGATGGTAGCTCGGGCTATCTTCAGCCGGTTTGGATGGCGGTCATGTAATAGGCTAGGAGTCTAGGCCCTCTTTGCATTAGCGCATCGGCTTGTGGGATACCCACGTTTCTTCTAGCTCAGTTTGAGCCTTTTGTACTCTTATTTTCGTACTTTTGGAGACTTTGTCCTTTGGTTCTTAATAAGATGGCCGTATGCATCAGTTTGATGCAGAGGCCGGGGAATGCCCCTTTTCTAAAAAAAAAAAAAAAAAAAGTTTATAAATAGTAGTACCGGAATAAGCACAAAGAAAAGGCGTTACTTCAAAAATATAGTTGTAAACTAGTTAAGCCCGAACAAGTCAACAAACACACAAGTAAAAAACAAGACACAATTACGGTTTGTGAAAAGTGTTGTCCACAAGAAAAATATCTAGTCCGGTAAAAGAATATTAAGATGCACCTTTGACTGAACCAATATTCCTGTAATGTGTCCCGTTTGGCTTAACTATCCTGTTTGGCTTGTGTTTTTAGAGCGGAGCTGGATTCAAAGAAGCGAGACAATCGCAAAGTTGCACAAATAGAAGAGGAAACTTAGTAGGAAATAAATTACATTACATTTTGAAAAAAGAAATAAATATTGCATACGCATGTGGATAAGCCGCGCGCCCCTCCAGCTCACGCTCACGCTCTGCCAACCCAAACCCAAACCTCGTCCACCCCTCTCTCTTTCCCTGCCCCGCACGTCTCTGACCGATCCGTTCTTAATTACGAGCTGATCTGCACATTACGTGGCACAGTTATTCTTCATCACAAACGGCTCGCATTTATCACCCGGTGCGTATTTAAAACCCGCACCCCATCCATTCGTGCCGTATTTAAAATCCGTCCTCCTTTCTCCCTAAACCGACGACGACGACGACGACGACGAGAGGGGCCGTTCCTTCTCCTTCCTTCCTGTTGGCAATAGATCCTCGGCGCTGGGCGGATCGGCGGGTCCAGAATCTGCAGATCGGACGGATGCCGCAGCGGCCGGGGCCGTGCAGCTCGTCGTCGTCGTCGCTGGGGAACGACAGCGACGAGGGCGGCGCGCCGGCGGTGAAGGAGGAGGCGGAGGACGGAGAGGTGCAGAGCGCCTACAGCGGGGCCGGGCTCGACGGCCTCGCCGCATTGGAGGAGTCGCTTCCCATCCGGTGAGGAGCAGAGCCCCTTTTACGTTTTTTTGTTTTGTTTCGGCATGTTAGATTTCTGCTCTCGCTGAGCGTCGCTGCCCGCGAGCTCTCGCAAGAAATATTCATCCTTGCGTTTGGGATAGGGGCAATACTAGGAACGTTGGATATCTTGCTCTCGTATGATCGCGGTGAATTGTGTCTGCATTCTTCATGTTTTGCTTTTGCAACTGTAATAAACGGGAGAGTAGGACGACGAACAAGTTTGTGTGGACCGAGCCAGAGCCTAGAGAGTACCAACTATGGTACTGTAGTAGTAATAAACTGATATATTGTCATTCAACTGGTCAACCGAGGGTTCCGATTCAACTAATGAGGCAATGTGGGCTGCCACATGTTGAAATTACAGCGCGTGCCCTTGATTAGAAATTATCTTAGAGTTGTGGATCATTACTCAATTGCGTCATGATATGGAGTGCTCCACATTGTTTAGTTGATGGGACAGGTCTGCTATTTGATAGCCAATTGTGTGCTAATGACTGTTGCATCGACGTCGTTATCATGTCCTGCTTTAGTAATGTTTACTTATTATCGTTGTGAGGTTGGCGAGGTGTACCTGTCTATCTTCACACGAATACTTGCACATTTTTCTACAAACACATTGCTTGTAGAGGAAATAGCAAGAAAATATTATTAGCTGGAAATTGTACAGCACAACTCTTGACAACACAATGCAAGTTCCATGTTGGGATCCTTCGCTGTATATTCTTCCAGACAGATGGTTGAACAGAAAATCAAGGTGAACAATAATTAGTCTAAAATCTAAAGTAGTAATTCTCAGCGTGCGGGCTTTTGAGGCGATGCTTGAAGTGACACAAAAGGAAGATGTTTGGGAATATGAACTCTAGAGAGAGTTTGACAGTAGCATAGAGAAAGCAGATAGTCAGTACCATATGAAGACAATTATTGGAATCATGTGATTCCTACTTAGTAGCTATATAGGTTCCAGTTTTCCATTTGACCCGAGATATGTTTGGAACAAGTGCGACTTTGTTTATTAAGGGAAACATTTTCCTACAAGTTTTCAAACAGTATGGTCCTTCTATGGTATTAGTATACTCTGGGTAAGTATCTTGCATTACCCATACTGAGAAGTAGCTTTAGTTTTTCTTGCCAGTATGGATGTGCTAACTGCTAAATGCTAAGCTTCCTTTGTTTGTTGACATAGATTTCCTTCTGATCCAGAAACGCTTTTGGTATTTTGCCCGGTCAGTTTTGCATGCTTGCTCATAAATAATGCACCACCAGAACGGCAATGCTTATCCCTACAGCTGTTATGTTGTTATATACTTTTCTGCACTACACGCCTCATGTGTGTGTTCATTGCATCATTATGGTGTTTATCTATGCGACCTCTGATATCCTCATCCATTTTGTGGGGCAGGCGTGGCATCTCTAAATTCTATAACGGCAAGTCCAGATCTTTCACATTCCTCAAGGAAGCTATCGGGCCATCTGGTTCTGCAAAGGTCATTGCCAAGGCAGACAATGCTTACTCCAGGAAACGGAAAAATCTTCTTGCATACAGCATCATGTATGATCAGCAACGGATCACCGTGCCGGAGACCTACGAGAACGGTATCTCTAAGAGGCTTGCGGGTTTAAGCAGGTTGAGGCCCTCGGATGGTATGAGCTCCAACAGCAGCAGTAGCAGCAGCCTCAGCAGTGACGACAACGAGCCACCTCAGCAGTTCATTTTTGTTCAGTCACCTGATAACACTGCACAATTTGCTTCTCCGGCGATACCTGCACCTCGGCTTGGGTCTTGCGTGTCTAAGATATTGCCCATGCCAATGAGGTCGTTTTCGATGGTGAATCTGCAGCGTTTGCACAGCCGCTGCTCATCTGTTTGCCTGGAAAAAGAGCCGGAGGCTGATTAACAAGCACTGCAGGGGCATTTGCACCTTTTCTTTCTTGTTTTTTTCTTGTGTTTGTTCTTGGGGGCTAATATACCGCATCCCTCTTTGGCTAACCTAAGGTTGCTTTGAGGTGTTTGCATAAATAAGAAGAGGGAGCAGATGAAAAAAAAGAGGGAACATGTATGGTGACGGTTTTGTGTGTAAAATAGCTTGTTTGACAATGTGTAAATTGACATAATCTGCTAATATCAAAGGCAGTAAGTCAAATGCAGAAATCACACTCCCTCCAGTTTGCAGGAAACTGATATTTTGAACCATTTGCACCTTTTCTTTCTTGTTTTTTTCTTGTGTTTGTTCTTGGGGGCTAATATACCGCATCCCTCTTTGGCTAACCTAAGGTTGCTTTGAGGTGTTTGCATAAATAAGAAGGGGGAGCAGATGAAAGAAAAGAGGGAACATGTATGGTGACGGTTTTGTGTGTAAAATAGCTTGTTTGACAATGTGTAAATTGACATAATCTGCTAATATCAAAGGCAGTAAGTCAAATGCAGAAATCACACTCCCTCCAGTTTGCAGGAAACTGATATTTTGAACCTTGGTACTTCTGCAATACGAAATGAATCAGCACATCATTGTGCGATATAAATATCTGAGGAGACATAGATAGGCCAAGTTCTAAATTTTGATAAGATTTATTTCAGAATCTGGAAGCTGCTGGTCTGGATGCCGTTGGGGAAACCGCGTGATGAACTACTCATGACGGCGGCTATGGTGAAGGCGCGCCACGTCTGAAGCCCGCATCGCTAGCTATCTATCTTGCCACCGTTGAGATGCTCCCCTTTTGGTGATTGGGCCCAGCGCTTATGTTTGATCACTTACTTTCTGGTTCCCCGATGCTAGAACTCTTGTGCGTGCGTATTTTCAGTTTGGTTTGTAAAACTTATTAAGTGTGTGTTGGATGCTGCCTTAGTGGCTTTATTAATTTAAAGCCGGACGCTCCTAGCGTCTTCGTTCCAAAAAAATAATAATTTTTGGTCACTCATCGCGCTCGTTATGTGGATGGACGCGACCTCATAACAGACAGGTTCGGTACTGAGTACTATCGTCCATATTTTCCAACGTGCCATTTCTGCGAAATGTAGTGGTTGTGTTTCTTCCTTCTTTTTTTGCATGTTAATTTAGGTTCGCAATTTTCACAGTGCTATATTTGCCAGGAACATGGTGAACTATACTCAACTTCACGTACTAACAAGCAATTCCACAGTGACGTCCGATGTTGGGAGTTGCTATGTTTAATCAGGTACTACATTTGAATGTGTTTGGTTAAATGTGTTACATTCACACAAGGTTTTGTGTAAATGCTTGTGAAGAACTAGCTTACGGTTTTGGTTGCTTCCATCGCCACCTTAATTACGCTAACACCGGAAGATGTACGACACGTTGACATTTGCCATCGTGAGTAGACGCTGCGTGAGCGTGTGTCATGCTCGTGTTACCCTCGGTGTATCTATCTAAAAATGAAGATCCAAACTTCACCGTGCAGGTTAAAGATTTCCGAGAGATGTTTTCTTTTTCACATGGGAATGGGATTTACATTTACTACATGGTAAGTGCAGGCTAGCCGGCTCTTCGCAGATAGACCATTACCCCGAGGCCGGTGACCAGGGCAGCCCCGGCCGCGACGCCGCCGTAGGCCGCCGACCACGCTTCCCGGCTGGCCAGGTCCATCGACGTCGTTCGGCTGTTAGATGACAGGCTTCTCCGGCCCGTCGTGCCAGAGTAATCCAAGAAAAGCTTCAAACCCTGCAAATGCAAATGTAAAAGAAACAAAAACAGTTTAAACAAAACAGGCTGAAGGCCTGAAGCTGAACAGAAGAAGTTTTGTGATGCTGGTGGATCTGGGCATGCCTTCCATCCGGAGAGCCTGGCATGGTCGACCGCCGCCGTGAGGTCGTCGTCCGACGCCAGCACCACCTTGTCCCGGTCTTCGTCTTCGTACTGCAAAACGTTTTTGCCAGTCATGAACTAGTAGCCAGTTTCATCACATATATCCCGTGAATCGTGATGAAGAAGCGCTCACCAAGATCTGAGGCAGACGGTGGCGGTCGATGTCGGCGCCGAGCCTCTGGAGTATGCAGGTGACCAGCGGCGTCAAGCTCTGCACCTCTGCAGCGCATGCATGCAGACGATGAGTAGCAGCAGCAGGTTAATGAGGGTGAAGACGGCACGGTCAGTGGCAGTAGGCACGTACCGCAGGTGAAGCGGTGCATCCGGCCTCGCCTGTCCTGGAGCTTGAAGGAGAAGAGAGCGGGGTAGGGCGGCTCGGCCGCCTCGTGGATGACTTCGGTCATCATCTGGGACCTGGTCGCCTCCTTCTCTAGAAACATCTGGGACCTGGTCGCCTCGCTCATCAGAGACTGGGTGTCGGTCTCGTCATCCAGCGAGCCCAAGGCCATGGCCGAGTCCCAGAACCTCTGGATCATCGAGATTGTCGCCTCGTCCCCGGTGCCGCTGCTCTCAACCTATTATACATTTGTGCAATCAGTAGGAGACATCTCGACCAACTCAAACCTTTTCTGTCTTCTGAAAAAAGAGAGGAGGACTTACGATGGAGATGGCGGCATGCGTGATGTCGATCACGTCCACAATACACACGATGGAACCGTCTGGCCCCAAAAAACACATGTTGAGTGACAAGTTGCCATTTCTCTTGTACTGAACATAGCGCATAGTATGTACCTCTGTCCATCACGGGAAGATGCAAGAACTTGCGCTCCTGCATTGTCCGGAGAGCATCCAGAATCGGCGTGTCGACCGTCGCGCATTCGGGATCTAGAGTCATGACCTGCATAGGTGAATCACATACATTTTGAGTAGCTTCCATCATTGTTTGGTGCATGAAACTCAATATATAATGCCATCTACCTTCTCAACAGGGGTTGAGTCTGCGGGGAGATTCCTGGCGATCATTCTCATCAGGATGTCCCTGGAACTGCGCGCCCATAATTTGTTGCCAACAGCAAAAGAAGAGAATGAACAAATGGTCATCTGATCATCTGACAGAACGAAATAGCACTGCAAGTGAAAGGCACGTACGTGAGGATGCCCCGAGGTTTATTCCCGACGGCGACAACGGCAGAGTTCGCGTGCGCCTCCACCATCTTCTTGGTTGCCGCGAGCACCGAATCGCCTGGCGATGCGATGACAACCCTGCATCATCGATCCACATGACATAAATTCTGATGAGCTACTAACCCACGAGCACAGATGACTGAATGAAGTGCAGAGGGGCTCATGAACCAAACGTTGAGTCGGCAGTGATTATTGTCGACAAGGATGGCCTGAACATCTGCTCCTTGAAAGCCTCTAGCAATGAGCTCGGGTTACCTGCATTTTCAACAGGATAACTAATACTTAAACCTTATTCCAATTCAAAGGGACATATGTGGATGATATGATTGAAATCGGCACACTTGACATAGGACTGATTACTAGGATTGCTGCTGGTGCTACGTACTCCCACAGTGGTACTTGTCGGCGCCGTCGATCACCGCCTTCCCCTTCTCGGACGCCCGCTCCATCCTGGCGATGGCGTCGTAGAGGCACTTGGCGATGTCGAGCATGGCCATCACTTCTCCGTTCTCCACAACCGGCAGGTGCCTGAACTTGCCTGAAATGACATCAACCAATTAATTAAAACAACTAGGTTTTCACCCGATTTTCCTCTAATTAACCGAACAACTCTCTTCTTCTTAATCTATGAAAATGGCAAATCTTTTGCCTTGTTTCAAAAAAATTAATTAAAGCAACTCGTCATAGAGAAGGGAAGAGCCAGGTGCTGCTAGCTCGACCTTGGACCATCTTCTGCAGCGCCTCGACGGCGAGCGTGTCGGAGAGGACGAAGATCGGATGCCTCGTCATCACCTTCCACACCGGCGTCTCGTCCATCCTGAGCTCGCGGGCGATCACCCTCGTAGCGATGTCCTGTAAATTAAATCACAGCTCAGAGCGCGCGTTGCCAATTCCATTTCCATCTTCCATGTCGAGAGGAAGGAATTAGCTAGGGTGTACCTTGTCGGTCAGGATGCCGCAGAGCAAGGCGTTGGAGTCGGTGAGGAGCGCGGCGTCGACCCTGCGCGCGGCCATGCGCCGGCAAGCCTCCAGCACGGACGTGCTCTCCGGCATCGTCAGCGCCTTGGACAGCCGCAGCCGCTTCACCGTGCGCTCGCTGCCCAGGGTCCTGCGCCACCGGCCACGCGATGCATGCTACGGCGATCGGTCAGGTGATCACAACAACAACTTACATTTGATCAATCATGGATGCATGCAAAGAAATTGATCGGAAGGGAGATGGGGGCGGGTACATGGACCGGGAGAGCCCGGGCTTGGGGCTGGCCATGCCGGCGGCCGCCGCCCGCCGGGAGCCGCTTCCCAAGGACATCGTCCGCCTTGGCGGCGACAAGCCGGCCATTGCGCGACGTGGACGTGCGTGCGGCTAGCCGTCTGGGAAATGGGGGCCAAAACGCATGGAAGGTCGACGTCGTGCCTAGTTGAGCTCGCGCCCTTTTTTTTCCCCAACCGCCAGGTTAATTGCTCGTTTAATTTTTTTCCCGCATAATTGCACGCTTAAATTGCACAAAGCATTGTTGCACTGCCCAATTATAACCTGTGGTGGGAGAAGCTAGTTACCATGGGCTATCGCATTAAGATCGTTTTGAAAAGAAACTGAGTTGCTGGAAAGGCAATCTCATGTCGTATGGAGATCGGTTGGTTTTGATAAATTCGGTTTTGATGAGATTGCCGATGTTCCTACTTTCTTTCCTTGAGGTACCAGTAAGGATACGGAAAAGACTTGACTTTTATAGATCCCGATTCTTTTGGCAAAGTGATGAAGTCAAAAAGAAATACAAACCGGCCAGATGAGACATTATGTGCAGACCAAAAGATCAGGGTGGGTTAGGGATTGAGAATTAAGAGGTCAAGAATAGATGTCTGCTTAGCAAGTGGCTATACAAAATATCTTCTGAGACCGAGGATATGTGGGCACAAATCTTGCAAAATAAATACTTGCATATGTTGGTCACCGCTAGGCCAATAGACTCACCATTCTGGAAGGGATTAATGAGGACGAAAACAACTTTCTTCCAACGAGTGAAGTTCCCGGTTGGTAATGATAATACTACTCGATTTTGGGAGGATACATGGCGAGGGAAGATGCCTTTAGCTTTGCAATATCCCTCCTTATATAATATTGTGCAACGTAAAGACGATTATGTCGCTACATTATTAAACTCGATGCCGCTTAATATACTATTTAGGAGATAACTAGTAGGGGAACGTTGGAATGCTTGGTTGCACCTGGTTCGTAGGTTGATGGAGGTTCAACTATCGGATCCGCCCGATACAATTCACTGGAAATCGACCATGAATGGAATATTCTCAGTGAAAACCATGTATTTAGACCTAATTGACTCCGGGCCATTGTCGAGGTCGTTGCACATTTGGAAGATTAAAGTTCCGCTTCGTATTAAAATCTTTATATGGGTTGTCCATAAAGAAGACATTCTTACCAAAGATAACCTGGCAAAATGGATCTGGGTTGGTAATTCTAGGTGTTGTTTTTGTGATCAGAATGAAACGGTTAAACACCTCTTTCTCGATTGTCCACTAGCAAATTTAATATGGAGATCGATTCAAATTGCTTTTATCGTTCAACATCCTAGGAGCATAAACACGTTATTTGGGATGTGGCTTAATGGTGTGGACGTTCACTTAGCTAAACTTATTCGGATAGGAGTATGTGCATTACTCTGTGCTATATGGAACACTAGAAATGACATGATTTTTAATAAGAAATAATTCACCAATTTTTTGCAGGTTATCTACAGAGCTACAGTTTGGATCCGTATGTGGTCCTTACTCACTCATGTGGACTTCAGTGAGCTTATGGTTATTGGGTGCAACCATTGGAAAACGATAGCACGGGCTATCTTCAGCCGATTTGGATGGCGAACTAATAATAGGCTAGGTGTGTAAGTATCGTAGCTCATTGTTTTTATCGCCGGATGTGGCTTTTTTCAGTTCTTTATCGCTGGCTGTGGCGTTTTTCAGATTTTTTCCGGACTTACGGCTCATTTTATGAGCCGCTTGGACCTCATGACTTGGTTTCTTGTTGAATTAATAATATGGTTGCATGCATCGATTGATGCAGAGGCCGGGGGTAATCCTCCTTTAAAAAAACCACATTTAGATAGAGATTGAGAGAGACCAAGTGAATCAATGGCCGCCGAGGCACCCTAAACACAACTTGGTAGGTTATTAGGGTTCGACGCCGAGGCACCCTAAACACAACTTGGTAGGTTATTAGGGTTTCGTCAACGTCGAGGCACCATAAATACAACTTGTTAGTTATTAGGGTTCCGTCGACGCCGAGGCACCCTAAACACAACTTGATAGGTGATTGGGGTTCCGTCGATGTTGAGGCACCCTAAAGACAACTTGGTAGGTTATTAGGGTTCATATGCAAATATCAAACTTGGTACACATTAAACATTAAACATAGCTCATATGCAAATGGAAAACTTGGCACACATTAAACATTAGAGATAGCTCATATGCAAATAGCAAACTTGGTACACATCTGACCAAACTTAGTACTCATCAGAACATACATAGTAGTTCAGAAGCACAACCCAGAAGCACAAATAACTTTGTTCAGACATAACTTGAACTGACACCCTAAACCCAAACTTGCAACATGAATCGTTCAGACATAACTTGCAACATGTTGTCACTCAAGTGTTACCATTGGTAGTAAAGAATCTCATCCATCGAGTATGACTTCTTGGGCCAACAGAAGGAGGAGGAGCACCAAAAGTGGAGGGACCAGAAGATGAAGCTCCAGCAGCAAATCTTGAGGTAGTGAATGGCCTTGGAACCCTTGCATTAGCAGACCTTACACCACTAGTTGGAGTTGACCTTCCTGCACAACTGGTAGTAGCAGGTAGAGGCCGTGATCTTGCAGCTGTAGGTTGTGATCTTGCAGCTGCCTGCTGTCTAGCAGGTGGAGTAACCTCAGCCTCACTCCTTGATCTTTTAGGTGCCTTGAAAAAAAGTAAACATGATAGTTAGTCAAAAGTTGAAATATGCAAACCAACTAACAAATAGTATTAACAAATACTATTTAGTCAAACGTTGAAATATGCAAACCAATAACCACATGCTTGTTTTTCCTCATAGCCAACTCTGGTCTCAACTGTTGCTTGCAGTTGGTGTACCTATGGACTTGGAGGTGATGACCCACAAGTGTAGGGGATCTATCGTAGTCCTTTCAATAAGTAAGAGTGTCGAACCCAATGAGGAGCAGAAGGAAATGATAGGCATTTTTCAGTAAGGTATTTTCTGCAAGTACTGAAATTATCGGTAACAGATAGTTTTGTGATAAGGTAATTGGTAGCAAGTAACAATAGTAAAAGTAAATAAGGTGCATCCAGATGGCCCAATCCTTTTTGTAGCAAAGGACAAGCCTGGAAAAACTCTTATATGAAGGAAAACGCTCCCGAGGACACATGGGAATTATCGTCAAGCTAGTTTTCATCACGTTCATATGATTCGCGTTCGTTACTTTGATAATTTGGTATGTGGGTGGATCGGTGCTTGGGTGTTGCCCTTACTTGGACAAGCCTCCCACTTATGATTAACCTCTAATGCAAGCATCCGCAACTACAAAAGAAGTATTAAGGTAAACCTAACCATAGCATGAAACAAGTGGATCCAAATCAACCCCTTACGAAGCAACACATAAACTAGGGTTTAAGCTTCAGTCACTCTAGCAACCCATCATCTAATTATTACTTCCCAATGCCTTCCTCTAGGCCCAAATAATGGTGAAGTGTCATGTAGTCGACGTTCACATGACACCACTAGAGGAGAGACAACATACATCTCATCAAAATATCGAACGAATACCAAATTCACATGCCTACTTATAGCAAGACTTCTCCCATGTCCTCGGGAACAAAAGTAACTACTCACAAGACATAATATTGTTCATGATCAGAGGGGTATTAAAATGCATAATGGATCTGAACATATGATCTTCCACCAAGTAAACCAACTAGCATCAACTACACGGAGTAATCAACACTACTAGCAACCCACAGGTACCAATCTGAGGTTTGGATACAAAGATTGGATACAAGAGATGAACTAGGGTTTGAGAGGAGATGGTGCCGATGAAGATATTGATGAAGATAACCCTCCCCAAGATGGGAGAGTTGTTCGTGATGACGGCGGTGATGATTTCCCCCTCCTGGAGGGAAGTATCCCCGACAGAACAGCTCTGCCGGAGCCCTAGATCGGTTCCGCCAAGGTTCCGCCTCGAGACGGCGGCGTCTGGTCCCGAAAGCCTCCTTCTGATTTTTTCCAGGTCAAAACACCTCATATAGGAGAATTTGGGCATAGGGGGGTCACCGAGTGGCCCACGAGGCAGGGAGCGCGCCTAGAGAGGGGGGGGGGGCGCGCCCCCACCCTCGTGGACAGGTGGTGGCCCTCCTGGTGAATCTCTTTCGCCAGATATCTTTTATATTTTCTGAAACGGTGTCCCGTGGAGTTTCAGAGATTTTTGAGTTGTGCAGAATAGGTTTCCAATGTTTGCTCCTTTTCCAGCCCAGAATTCCAGCTGCCGGCATTCTCCCTCTTCATGTAAACCTTGTAAAATAAGAGAGAAAAGGCAAAAGTATTGTGACATAACATGTAATAACATCCCATAGTGCAATAAATATCAACATAAAAACATGATGAAAAATGGACGTATCAACTCCCTCAAGCTTAGACCTCGCTTGTCCTCAAGCGAAAGCCGATATAGAAAAATATGTCCACATGTTTAGAGATAGAGGTGTCGATAAAAATAAAATACGGACATGAGGGCATCATGACCATTCTTGTAACAGCAACACATGAATATTGTCATATGATTCTTATGTTAAAGTAACAATTCACTCACAATGTCAAGTATGACTCAGAAACTTCATTGAAAACCAACAAACTATGATCTTAGTCATTGAAGCAATTGCAATTTATCATAACATCAGAAAGAGTCATTGTAAGAGCTTTTCAGCAAGCCCACATACTCAACTATCATGTAGTCTTTCACAATTGCTCACACTCACACAATACTTATGGGTATGGAGTTTTAATCGGACACAGAGAAAGATAGGGGCTTATGGTATTGCCTCCCAACCTTTTACCTCAAGGGTAATGTCAACAGTAATAGACGATGATAACTCACATCCAATTGGGTATATATGTCAGGATATTTCCAACACAATGTGCTTGCCAAAGGATAAAATGTAAAAAGGAAAGGTGATTTTCACCTTGACTCTTATAAGGCAAGAATAATAGATAGGCCCTTCGCAGAGGGAAGCAGAGGTTGTCATGTGCTTTTATGGTTGGATGCACAAAGTCTTAGCACAAAAGAACGTCACTTTATATTGCCACTTGTGATAAGGACCTTTATTATGCAGTCTGTCGCTTTTATTAGTTCCATATCACAAGATTGTATAAAGATTATTTCCTCCACACTAATAAATCATACATATTTTAGAGAGTTTGCAAACATGACAACTTACTTGAAGGATCTTACTCAATCCATAGGTAGGTATGGTGGACTCCCATGGCAAAACTGGGTTTAAGGATGTATGAAAGCACAAGTAGTATCTCTACTTGGTGCAAGGATTTTTGGCTAGAATGAGGGGGAAAGGCAAGCTCAACATGTTAGATGATCCATGACAATATACTTTATTTCGAATATAAGAAAACATAACCCATTATGTTGTCTTCCTTGTCCAACGTCAACTCTTTAACATGTCATATTTTAATGAGTGCTCACAATCATAAAAGATGTCCAAGATAGTATATTTGTATGTGAGACCTCTCTTTCTTTATTACTTCCTATTAATTGCAACGATGACCAAAACTATGTTTGTCAACTCTCAACAAGTTTTATTCATCATACTCTTTATATGTGAAGTCATTACTTCACATAAGATCAATATGATCTCTTTGATACTTTTTATATTTTCTTTTATTCTCTCATGACTAAAGTGAGGAAATCAAGCCCTTGACTCAACACTAATCTTTATTATATAGCTCACGAACTCGATTACAAAGGTAAAGATCATAAAGAAAAAGCTCATAGCTAGGTCATGCTAACTTTATTCTACTAGATCAAGATACTACCAAAAGGATCGAACTAAGAAAAATGGTAAATATAGGAGCGTGATGGTGATACAATACCGGGGCAACTCCCCCAAGCTTGGCAGTTGCCAAGGGGAGTGCCCATACCCATATGATTATGTCCCCTTCTTCGAAGGTGGTGATGATGGAGTTGTTGATGACGTAGGCTTATCCTCCGTCTTCCAAGGCATGGGCTCATCATCGTAGAAGGATGATCGAGTCTCCGGGATACTCAAATCTGTAGCCAAACTCATCTTCTTGAATCTATATTCATACTCACAGTTTTGGTTTTGCGGGTCATAGATCTGTGCCTGGAGGTGTTCGACTTCTCTTGGAGATTGGAGATGGCTTCCCTGAAGATCCTTGCGTCCAACTTGTAGTTGTTGGCGAGCTCCGTGATCATCATGTGGTTGGCGTTGAGTCCTCGTTCCACCATACCTTGGCACTTGAAAACTTGCTGCTCTGTTGCTTCGAGTCTCGTCTCCATGCTTCCGGTCCTCCTTGGCCCCTCAACATCGCGGATGTGCAGCACCCCTTCATGCAACTCCATGGTTTGAGGGTGATGCAGCACCTCCGCGAGGTAGGGGTTGATGACCTTCTCGAAGAACTTGTCCTTGGGGGTTCTGGAAGACGCCATGATGATCTAGATCAACAACAGCTCGAAACGAAAAACAGAGGATTTTTGCATGATACGGGGGTCAAAACCTTCGGGAGAATATATAATGAATTTTTACCAACCAAAAGAAGTAATGTGCAAGAAATTGGAGTCCGGGAGGCACACGAGGTGCCCACGAGGCAGGGGGCACGCCCAGGGGAAGGGGTTGCACCCTCCACCCTCGTGGACGGCTCGTGTCTCTTCCGGACTGCATCTTATTTTTCTATTTTTCTAAATATTTCAAAATGGTGAAAAATTGCCTTTAAAACTGTTTTGGAGTCGGTTTACTTACCGTACCACATACCTCTTCCTTTTCGGGGTCTGAATCATTCTGGAAAGTGTCCCTTATGTATTCCTCTGGGGTTACGGTTTCAATAACATTGGTTTCAACATTTATAGGATTACCTGAGATATAATGTTTGATTCTTTGACCGTTAACAACCTTCGGATTCATGCCTTCGGAGTTGTTGATTTTTATGGCACCGGAACAATAGACCTCCTCGATAACGTAAGGACCTTCTCATTTTGAGAGAAGTTTTCCTGCAAAAAATCTTAAACGAGAGTTGTATAGCAAGACATAATCACCTACGTTAAACTCACGCTTTTGTCATGCCATCTTTTAACTTTTTCTTTAAACAGCTTGGCATTCTCATAGGCATGGGCTCTCCGTTCATCAAGAGAGCTAATGTTAAATAACCTCTTTTCACCGGCAAGTTTGAAATCATAATTGAGCTCTTTAATAGCCCAATATGCCTTATGTTCTAGCTCAAGAGGTAAGTGACAAGCCTTTCCATAAACCATCTTATATGGAGACATACCCATAGGATTTTTGTATGCAGTTCTATAGGCCCATAATGCATCATCAAGTTTCTTGGACCAATTCTTTCTAGACCTATTAACTGTCTTTTGCAAAATTCATTTCAGCTCTCTATTACTTAGTTCTACTTGACCGCTAGACTGCGGGTGATAAGGGGATGCAATTCTATGATTAACATCATACTTAGCAAGCATTTTACGGAAAACACCATGAATAAAGTGTGAACCACCATCAATCATTAAGTATCTAGGGACTCCTAACCTCGGGAAAATAACTTCTTTAAGAATATTAATGGAGGTGTTGTGATCAGCACTACTAGTTGTAATAGCTTCTACCCACTTAGTAACGTAATCAACAGCAACTAAAATATGTATATACCCATTAGAGGAAGGAAACGGTCCCATATAATCAAAGCCCCAGACATCAAACGGTTCAATAACAAGTGAATAGTTCATAGGCATTTCTTGACGTCTACTGATATTACCAATTCTTTGACATTCATCACAAGATAAGACAAACTTACGAGCATCCTTGAAGAGAGTAGGCCAATAAAAACCAGATTGCAATACCTTATGTGCAGTTCTATCTCTAGTATGGTGTCCTCCATAAGCTTCGGAGTGGCACTTGCGTAGGATCTTTTCATGTTCATGCTCATGTACACAACGTCTAATAATACCATCTACTCCTTCTTTATAAAGGTGTGGGTCATCCCAGAAGTAATGTCTTAAATCATAGAAGAACTTTTTCTTGTGCTGGTATGTGAAACTAGGTGGTATAAACTTAGCAACAATGTAATTAGCATAATCAGCATACCATGGAGCAGTACGAGAAGTATTTATGACAACTAATTGTTCATCAGGAAAGCTATCATCAATAGGTTGTGGGTCATCAAGAACATTCTCTAGCCTAGACAAGTTGTCTGCAACGGGGTTCTCAGCTCCCTTTCTATCAATAATATGCAAATCAAATTCTTGCAGCAAGAGAATCCATCTAATAAGTCTAGGTTTAGCATCTTTCTTTTCCATAAGGTATTTGATAGCAGCATGATCAGTGTGAACAGTTACTTTAGAATCAACAATATAAGGTCTAAACTTATCACAAGCAAATACAACTGCTAAAAACTCTTTCTCAGTAGTAGCATAATTTCTCTGGGCACTATCTAGAGTTTTACTAGCATATTGGATAACATTCAATTTCTTATCAACTCTTTGTCCTAGAACAACACCTACAGCATAATCACTAGCATCACACATAATCACAAAGGGTATATTCCAGTTAGGAGGCTGGACAATAGGTGCATAGATCAATGCTTTCTTAAGTATTTCAAATGCTTCTAAACAATCATCATCAAAGACAAAAGAAACATCTTTTTGTAAGAGATTAGTCAGAGGCCTGTAGATTTTGGAGAAGTCCTTAATGAACCTCCTTGGGACACGACATATTTTCAATAGCATCAACCTTAGCCTTGTCAACTTCAATACCTCTTTCAGAAATTTTATGTCCCAAGACAATGCCTTCATTAACGATAAAGTGGCACTTCTCCCAATTCAAGACAAGATTAGTGTCTTCACATCTCTGCAAAACTCGATCAAGGTTGCTCAAGCAATCGTCAAAAGAAGTTCCGTAAACAGAAAAGTCATCCATGAAAACCTCAACAATCTTTTCACAAAAATCAGAGAATATAGCCATCATGCATCTTTGAAAGGTAGCAGGTGCATTACATAAACCAAAAGGCATACGTCTATAAGCAAAGGTACCGAAAGGACAAGTAAAAGTAGTCCTTTCTTGATCCCCTTTTGACACAGGTATTTGAGAGAAACAAGAATAACCATCTAGAAAGCAAAAATGAGTGTGTTTGGATAACCTTTCTAGCATTTGATCAATAAAAGGCAAAGGGTAATGATCTTTCTTAGTAGCTTTATTTAATTTGTGGAAATCAATTACCATCCTATAACCTGTAACAATTCTTTGCGGGACCAACTCATCTTTATCATTAGGAACAACAGTCATACCTCCCTTCTTAGGGACACAATGGACATGACTTACCCACTGGCTATCAGCAACTGGATAGATAATACCCGCCTCTAGAAGCTTTAATATTTCCTTCCTTACCACTTCTTTCATCTTAGGATTTAACCGTCGTTGATGATCGACAACCGGTTTAGCACCCTCTTCCAACTTTATCTTGTGTTGGCATAAAGTGGGACTAATGCCCTTAAGATCATCCAGAGTATATCCAATAGCAGCACGGTGCTTCTTTAGAGTTTTCTATATTTTTTCTTCTTCCTGCTCTGAAAGGTTAGCACTAATAATAACAGGATATATCTTCTTTTCATCGAGATAAACATACTTAAGAGTATCAGGTAATGGTTTAAGTTCAAACACGGGATCACCCTTGGGTGGAGGAGGATCCCCTAGAATTTCAACAGGCAAGTTGTTTTTCAATACGGGTCCCTACTTAAAGAATATTTCATCTATTTCCCTTCTCTCATTCATATACATATCATTTTCATGGTCTAGCAGATATTGTTCTAAAGGATTGTTAGGAGGCACAACAATAGAAGCAAGACCAATAATTTCATCCTTACTAGGCAATTCTTTATCATGGGGTTGTCTACAAAATTTAGCAAAGTTAAAATCATGAGACATATCCCCTAAACCAACAGTAACAATATCTTTTACACAATCTATCTTAGCATTAACAGTGTTCAAGAAGGGTCTACTAAATATAATGGGACAAAAATCATCTTGTGGGGAACCAAGAACAAGAAAATCAGCAGGGTATTTAACTTTCCCACACAAGACTTCAACATCTCTAACAATCCCAATTGGTGAAATAGTGTCTCTATTAGCGAGCTTAATAGTAACATCAATACCTTCTAGCTCAGCGAGTGCAATATCATGCATAATTTCATCATATAAGGATATAAGTATTACACTCGCACTAGCACCTACGTCACATAAACCATGATAGCAATGATCTCCTATTTTAATAGAAATAACATGCAAGCCTACAACAGGTCTATGTTTATTCCTAGCATCGGGTTTGGCTATTCTAGAAGCTTCCTCTTGGAGGTAAATAACATGTCCATCTAAATTTTTAACCAAGAGATCTTTAACCATAGCAACACTAGGTTCAACTTTAATTTGCTTAGAGGGTGTAGGTGTTCTAGTATTACTCTTACAAACCACAGTTGAAGCTTTAGCATGATCCTTTATTCTAACAGGGAAAGGTGGTTTCTCAAAATAAGCAGTAGGAACAACAAGATCAACGTTATAAGTGATAGTCTTTTCTTCAACTTTAACAGGTTCAACTACTTTCACTTTAATGGGAGGATGGTATTTACATCACTTCTCCTTGGGAAGATTAACATGAGTAGCAAATGGATCATAGAAAGAAACTACTATCTCAGAGTCAAGTCCATATTTAGTGCTAAACTCACGGAAAACATCGGTATCGATAAAAGCTTTAACACAATCAAACTTAGGGGTCATACCTGACTACTTACCTTCGTCGAGATCCCAATCTTCAGAGTTGCGTTTAATTCCTTCCAATAAATCCCATTTGAATTCAACAGTCTTCATCATAAAAGAACCAGAACAAGAATTATCGAGCATGGTGCGATTATTGAGAGAAAGCCGAGCATAAAATTTTTGAATGATCATTTTCCTTGAGAGCTCATGATTGGGGCATGAATATAATATTGACCTAAGCCTCCCCCAAGCTTTAGCGATGCTTTCTCCTTCGTGAAGCCAAAAATTATATATATAATTACGATCATGATGAACCTGATGCATAGGGTAGAACTTCTGATGAAATTCCAACTTCAGCCGATTATAGTTCCATGATCCAATATCATCACATAGCCTGAACCATGTCAATGCATCTCCCTTCAAAGATAAAGGGAAGACTTTCTTCTTGATGACATCCTCGGGCATACTTGCAAGCTTAAATAATCCACAAACTTCATCCACATAGATTAGGTGTAAATCGGGATGCAGTGTTTCGTCTCGTGTAAAGGGGTTATCTAGCAGTTTCTCTATCATACCCGAAGAAATTTCAAAGAAAACATTTTCAGTGGGCTCAGTAGGTTGAGGATCAACTCTTTGCTCTTCTGGTCGGGGTGAAGTTACCCCGAACAAGCCCCTCAAAGGATGATGAGCCATAGTAACAAGTGACAGTAAATTTCAGCACACTATATAAATTTTTCCTTACCAAATTCCACTTACCAAAGGCGCTTCACTCCCCAGCAACGGTGCCAGAAAAGAGTCTTGATGACCCACAAGTGTAGGGGATCTATCGTAGTCCTTTTGATAAGTAAGAGTGTCGAACCCAACAAGGAGCGGAAGGAAATGATAGGCAGTTTTCAGTAAGGTATTTTCTGCAAGCACTGAAATTATCGGTAACAGATAGTTTTGTGATAAGGTAATTGGTAGCAAGTAACAAATAGTAAAAGTAAATAAGGTGCAACAAGATGGCCCAATCCTTTTTTGTGGCAAAGGACAAGCCTGGACAAACTCTTATATGAAGGAAAACGCTCCCGAGGACACATGGGAATTATTGTCAACCTAGTTTTCATCACGTTCATATGATTCGCGTTCGTTACTTTGATAATTTGGTATGTGGGTGGACCGGCGCTTGGGTGCTGCCCTTACTTGGACAAGCCTCCCACTTATGATTAACCTCTAATGCAAGCATCCGCAACTACAAAAGAAGTATTAAGGTAAACCTAACCATAGCATGAAACAAGTGGATCCAAATCAGCCCCTTACGAAGCAACGCATAAACTAGGGTTTAAGCTTCAGGCACTCTAGCAACCCATCATCTACTTATTACTTCCCAATGCCTTCCTCTAGGCCCAAATAATGGTGAAGTGTCATGTAGTCGACGTTCACATGACACCACTAGAGGACAACATACATCTCATCAAAATATCGAACGAATACGAAATTCACATGACTACTTATAGAAAGACTTCTCACATGTCCTCAGGAACAAAAGTAACTACTCACAAGACATAATATTGTTCATGACCAAAGGGGTATTAATATGCATAATGGATCTAAACATTGTTGGAAATATGCCCCAGAGGCAACAATTAAATGGTTATTATTATATTTCCTTGTTCATGATAATTGTCTATTGTTCATGCTTTAATTGTATTATCTGGAAACACTAATACATGTGTGAATACATAGACCACAACATGTCCCTAGTGAGCCTCTAGTTTACTAGCTCGTTGATCAACAGATGGTTACGGTTTCCTGACCATGGACATTGGATGTCGTTGATAACGGGATCACATCATTAGGTGAATGATGTGATGGACAAGACCCAATCCTAAGCCTAGCACAAGATCGTGTAGTTCGTATGCTAAAGTTTTTCCAATGTCAAGTATCTGTTCCTTAGAACATGAGGTTGTGCAACTCCCGGATACCGTAGGAATGCTTTGGGTGTGCAAACGTCACAACGTAACTGGGTGGATATAAAGGTACACTACGTGTATCTCCGAATGCATCTGTTGGGTTGGCACGAACCGAGACTGGGATTTGTCACTCCGTATGACGGAGAGTTATTTCTAGGCCCACTCGGTGTTACATCATTTTAATGAGCGCAATGTGACTAAGGGGTTAGTCACGGGATGATGTGTTACGGAATGAGTAAAGAGACTTTCCATAACGAGATTGAACAAGGCATCGGTATACCGACAATCGAATCTCGGGCTAGTACTATACTGCTAGACAAAGGGAATCGTATACGGCATTGATTGAATCCTTGACATCGTGGTTCATCCGATGAGATCATCGTGGAACATGTGGGAGCCAACATGGGTATCCTGATCCCGCTGTTGGTTATTGGCCGGAGATATGTCTCGATCATGACTGCATGGTTCCCGAACCCGTAGGGTCTACACACTTAAGGTTCGATGACGCTAGGGTTATAGGGAATAGATGTATGTGGTTACCGAATGTTGTTCGGAGTCCCGGATGAGATCCCGGACGTCAAGAGGAGTTCCGAATGGTCCGGAGGTAAAGATTTATATATGGGAAGTCATCATACGGTCACCGG
>LR738713.1:490937292-490969499 GCA_902687465.1 Secale cereale | reverse complement strand
GGGGGGGTGCCAGTATTGTACCGGGACCACCGAAGGGGTTCCGGGGGTCCACCGGGAGGGTCCACCTATCCCGGAGGGCCCTATGGGCTGTATGTGGAGAGGGACCAGCCCCTAAGTGGGCTGGGCGCCTCCCCCCTAGGGCCCATGCGCCTAGGGTTTGGGGGGAAACCCTAAGGGGCGCCCCCCTTGCCTTGGGGGGCAAGGCACCCTGTAATGCCTAGGATGGGACTATATCTCCTACGTGTCGAGGCACGACTTAGATACATAACCCCATGCTGGAATGATCGCAAGTTTGGTATCTTTGGACAACTCATGTAAAAGATGGGGATGGAAAACATAAAATAGTTGGCTTACACTCGCCACGTCACACAAATACATTACATGTCCAAATCATCATTCAATAAAACATCACAGCCCATCTAAGGGTAAAATCCAAATGACAAGGTACCAAACATAACTTAAATCCACAGGTCGGATCGAATCCTAGTAGAAGTACCACTACTGATCATCAGGATAACGAACATAGTAACGGCTACGCTCCTCGTCGTACTCCCAGTCTAGCTCAGTGTCATCACCTGGATAGCTCACCATCGGACCTGCATCTGGTGTGGTGAAGTAACTGTGAGCCATAGAGGACTCAGCAATCCCGTTCCCGGGTAACATGACTATCTAAGCCTTGGGTGTGGAACAAGGCTGAAGAAAGAATAAGAACAAGTGGTTGCAGCAGCACTAGCCTAGCTTACGTATAAGAGAGCGAGAAGAGAAGGTGCCTCGGTCGAAAGATGATCACGAAGTGATCCTAACTAAATCTAGTCAAACATAACCCCACCGTGTTCATCTTCCGAAAACCCCTTTCGGAGAATGACAGTCACGGTACACATGCTGGTAGTGTATTGGAACATTGTGTCAAGTTTTCTACAACCGGATATTAACAAGCTCCCATCTGCCACATAACCGCGGGCACGGCTTTCGAAAGTTCATAACCCTGCAGGGGTGTTCCAACTTGGCCCATGACAAGCCCACGATCCGCGGAGTCGCAACTCCAAAGGTGGGAAGACCCGAGTATTCTCGGAATCCCGTGCTCAAGATACTCCGAACTAATGTAAGGCTAATCCAGCAAATCCTCCCGGCGTGCCGACACCCTGATAGTAGCCGCGCGTATCTCGTCTCAGGCCACGACCGGATGGGTGATGCTACGGGTTTTTACCAGACCTCGAGTTTCCTTGAGGTGGCCCCGCAGGACCCCCAGTTCGGACCAACACTCATGTGGAGCACTGGCCCGGGGTTGTTGATTAAGAAAGAGGGTTAATTACTCCCTATGCAAGTTTATTTAGTTGTTAGGCAAATAGTACCAATGTTGGGACTTGCTGGAAAAGACTTAGCACTTCGCGGTTTATCGAGGGGGCCCCATAAACCCCAACCGTGTGAGGAACGCATAATCAAGGAACATAACACCGGTTTATACGGTTCCTAGCGGCATGAGTGGAACAAATCACCAAGCAAAAGGCTTAGCCTTCCACCCATTGCCAATATATAGATGATTTCATTTTTAAGCATTTATATAGCGTGATATAACCCAACAAACTTCAACATGAAGCAAGCATCTTCAACTTCACCTGCAACTAGCAACGCTATAAGAGGGGCTGAGCGAAGCCTACGTATAGCGAATCAACGGTTAGCATAGGTAGGGTGGTTAGACATGATCATGGTTACAAGTAGGAGGCTGACAGGAAGACATGGGCATCGAGGCAAAACTATAGATCGAGACTTCTAGCAATAGGCAAAAATAGTAATGGTATCCAGGTTCGGTCATCTTGCCTGAAAAGTTATCGTTCGGATCGTAAGAGGGGTCCTCGTGCTCAACCTCGGTAGTAACCTCGTACTCGTACTCGTACTCGGTCTCAGCTTCCGGCTCTAAACAACACAACACACAAGGCACCAAATCAACAAGATGCAATGCGCACTCAAAATATGCTGGATGCATGACTGATGCACTATGGGAGCAAAATGAGCATGGCAATATGCGATCAAGCAAAATGCTTCAAAACAAGATAACAATAGGATATAATGAATCTACACGAAAATCAATCAAGTTTCATATAAGACTTGCTGCAATCGGAGCTACGGGCTAAAAGTTACACACAAAACAATAAACATGCGAAAGCTGAAAATTACAGCAACATAGCAACTTCGGAGCACTAGATAAATAAGCTACAACACTCAAACATCATGGCAAAGAGCATGAACATAAACTAGACATATCCTACAGCAAATAAGTCCATTAGTGCATCCCCAAAGGAGCCACGGATCAATAGCAACAAGCTTGGACATATTGAACTTGACAACAAAATCCTGACAGCAGTAATTTATTGCAACTTTGGAGCAAAAGTTAAATGTGCTAGAGCCACTCAAATAAGCATGTGAGAGCATGAATGGATAGCCAACAATATATACTACAAGGAATCATCAAGAGTCACCCCAAAACTATCATGGTTTGTCCTAGAACAACAAGCAAACATGGCATCTGGAAATTACAGATTCCAGACTTAGTGAAATTCCACTAAGTGTTAAACAACAGTTTCATCATGGCATCTTTGAGAGCAAGTTTAAGTCACCTCAAAACTAAACATGGCAAGTGGTAAGCACCACATCAAAGTACACATGATGGTGATTCCGAAACATACAAGCATGCATCATGGAGATAATCACAACAATAGCAATGAGCTCAACAAGATGGCATCTCATAACAAGTAAAACAACTAAACAGCCACATAGCACTTTGCAACGAAGATAAACATGGCAAGTTTAATTCTATCATGCAAGTCTAGGCAATCATCATGTAGAGCATGACAAGACGAACACGTGGACATGTCATTTGCATCATTCGGATAAACGAGCACCAAGTTATCACTATGCAAAGGTGGCATGAAAACATCACTAACAGCAGTTTATAACGGGATGCACTCTTGCAACGAATATTTAAGCACCTATATGATCTCAAACATGCATGGCACAATGGAATGAAACGTAGTGCAAGTCACCACGAACGTCTGGACATGTCATTTGCGCAAAACGGAGCTATGCACAAAAAGTTATCACAATTGCAAGATAGCATCAGCACACAAAACATAGGGACTTAGAGGATTTTAGGGGGGTCAACCTAGATCTGAAGAAAAACGGCTGGATCGGGCTCGGATCTGGCGGCTGGAGGCAGGGCGGCATCGGGCCCGTTGACTCGGCCCAAGAGGACGACCCAGCGGCTCGGCTGGCGATCGGCCGCGGAGGCGCGCCTGGATGGGCCTCGGCGATGCGGCGGCCTGAGCTGGCGGCTGGTGGCGCTGGAGGCGCTGGGCCGACCGGAGCGGCGGGACGGGCCTGGCGCCCGGCGCGAAGAGGGTGGAGCGGCCTGGCCCGCGGGAGGTCCAGGGGAAGGCCCGACGGCGCTCGCGCCTGGATCGGCGAAGCGGAGGGAGGCGATGGCCCAGCTGCGGACGCCTGGCGGTCGCGGCCCGCAGTGGCGGCTGGCGATCGGGGAAGGAGGTCGCGGCCCAAGCCTTGGCGGTCGAGGGGCGATGCCGATCTTGATCGGGGGTTTCCCGATCCGATCGTGCTAGGCGGCGGCGGTCGATGGAGACTTGGCGGCGGTGACTGTGCGGTGTGGCGGCGGGGCGGCCGGCGCCCTGGCCGGCCGGCGAGGCGGCGGGGTGGCCGGCCCGGCGGCGGGGAGAGGCCGGAGGCGGCGGTGGTGAGTGAGAGGAGGTGAGGAGAGGTGTTTTCCGGCGAGGTGGTGGTGCTCCGGCGAGACTCCGGCGAAGCTCCGGCGAGGTGGTGGTGGCTGGAGGAAGGGGATGAAGTGGGGCTAGGGTTTCCTTGTTTTGGGGCAAAAATTGGGGGAGTGGACAAATATATAGGCACAAGGAGCTAGGGTTGTCCAAATGGAGTGCGGTTTTCGGCCACACGATTAGAATTGGATGACCTTGATGATAGGAGGGGTTTGGAGTGGTTTGGTGGGCTGTTGAAGGGGTGTCTTGGGCCTCAAAGTGGAGTCACTTTGAGCCCACGAGAATAATTGTTGGGGTAGCTAACGAACTCCAATTGCGACGAGATTTGACAGGCGGGTTATACACACCAAAGCAACAACACACGACAAGTCTCGTGCCAAACCGGTAACGTTACACGGCCAAACACCAAAGTAGGCCTACGAGACGCCACGGACACGTGAGGGAGCTCCGGAACGCGAAACGGCCAACGGGAAGGAACACGTGGAAACGGATGCAAACGACAACACAAATGCAATGCGATGCACATGACTACATGATATGAATGAATGCCACGCACGCACACGACAAAAGAACGAAAACCCAAAAAGACAAAGAACCCGGAATGAAAGTGATGAAGCCGGAGATATATTATATGCCCAAAAGGGAAAGTATTACATCCGGGGCATTACAAACTCTCCTCTACTACAAAAAAATCTCGTCCCGAGATTTAGGACTGGAAAAAGGAAGGGTACTCGGAACGAAGATGATCTTCTCGTTCCCACGTAGCTTCTCGGTCGATATGGTTGACCACTTGACTTTCAAGAATTTGATGGACTTGTTGCGGGTCTTGCGCTCAGTCTCTTCGAGAATAGCAACTGGATGCTCTCGGTAGGACAAATCTTGTTGAAGATCAATCTCTTCAAACGGAATCATGCATTCAGGTGCCTTGAAGCATTTGCGGAGTTGAGACACATGGAACACATCATGAACATTGGCGAAGTTGGAAGGGAGCTCTAGTTGATAGGCTAGATCGCCTCTTTTGCCAAGGATCTTGAAAGGCCCGACGTATCTAGGAGCAAGCTTTCCTTTGATACCGAATCTTTGGGTGCCTTTCATCGGAGAAACACGGAGATAGACATGATCACCAATGTTGAAAGCCAAATCACGATGCTTGCCGTCATAGTAGCTCTTCTGACGCGACTGAGCGGCCTTGAGATTCTCACGTATGTCTTTGCACATTTCTTCGGCTTCTAAGATCAAGTCATTGCCAAGAAGTTGACGTTCTCCTGTTTCGGACCAGTTGAGAGGGGTACGGCACTTCCTGCCATAGAGGATTTCAAACGGAGCTTTGCCGGCACTTGCTTGAAAGATGTTGTTGTAAGAGAACTCGGCAAATGGAAGGCAATCTTCCCATTTCATGCCAAAAGATATGACACAGGCTCTGAGCATGTCTTCTAGAATCTAATTCACTCGCTCGACTTGACCACTAGTCTGAGGGTGAAAAGCAGCGCTGAACCTGATCTTAGTGCCCATGGCGGACTGAAAGGAGTCCCAGAACTTTGAAGTGAACAAACTTCCACGGTCTGAGGAGATAACTTGAGGAATGCCATGTAAAGACACAATCCTGGAAGTGTACAACTCTGCCAATTGAGCTGCATTGATGGATTCTTTGACTGGAAGGAAGTGAGCGACTTTGGTAAGCTTGTCAATCACCACAAAGATAGAATCATTCCCTCTCTTGGACTTAGGAAAGCCAGTGACGAAATCCATTTCAATGTGGTCGAATTTCCACTCGGGAATAGGAAGAGGTTGGAGAAGACCGGCTGGACGTTGATGTTCTGCTTTCACTCTTCTGCAAACATCACATTCATTCACGAATTGGGCAATCTCCCTTTTCATGCATGTCCACCAGTAAGATTGTTTGAGGTCTTGGTACATCTTGGAGCTGCCAGGATGAATGGAAAGGAGAGAATCATGTGCTTCTTCCATTATGAGCTTCCTGAGATCACCTTTGGGAACAACAAGTCTGTCCTCAAAGAACAAGGTATCTCTCTCATCAACGCGATAGCACTTGTATTTCGGATCTCCCTTTGCAATACCATGTTTCACCTTCTGCACCATGGCATCACTGAGTTGGGCCTCACGGACCTGATCTTCCAAGGTAGGAGCAACTTGAAGATTTGCAAGAAAACCCTGCGGAACAACTTGGAGGTTGAGCTTCCTGAATGCTTCACAAAGCTCAGGCTGAAACGGCTTGATAAGAAGGCTGTTGCAATATGCCTTTCTGCTCAAAGCATCTGCAATCACATTCGCCTTGCCAGGAGTGTACTCAATGCTGGGATCATACTCTTGGATCATTTCAACCCAACGAGTCTGACGGAGGTTCAGATTCGGCTGTGTGAAGATGTACTTCAAGCTCTTGTGATCAGTGAAGATGTCGACTTTTCTGCCCAACAACAGATGTCTCCACGTAATCAGAGCATGTACCACAGCTTCTAGTTCAAGATCATGCGTGGGATAGTTCTTCTCACTTGGCTTCAACTGACGAGAAGTGTATGCCACAATTCTCTTGTCTTGCATAAGCACACCACCAAGACCTTGAAGAGAAGCATCACAGAATACTTCGTAGGGCTTGGATTCATCTGGAGGAGTAAGAACTGGAGCAGAGACGAGCTTTTCTTTGAGAGTTTTGAATGCCACTTCACACTCTGGAGACCAAAAGTATTTGACATTCTTCTGCAGCAAGTTGGAAAGAGGCTTGGCAATCTTGGAGAAGTTCTCAACGAACCTTCTGCAATAGCTGGCAAGACCAAGAAAACTTCGGAGTTGCTTGACGTTCTGAGGAGCTTCCCAGTTGACAATTGCTTCAACTTTCTCGGGATTTACCGCAATACCATCAGCTGAGATGATATGGCCCAGGTACAAAACCTTATCGAGCCAAAATTCGCACTTGGAGAACTTGGCATAGAACTTATGTTCACGGAGTCGGTCGAGAACAAGACGGAGGTGCTTTTCGTGATCTTCTTCATTCTTGGAAAATACCAGAATATCATCCAGATACACAAGCACAAACTCACCGGTGTAGGGGTTGAAGATGTAGTGCATCATTCTCGAGAAGGTAGGAGGAGCATTGGCGAGACCAAAGGACATGACCGTATACTTGTATGAGCCGTAGCTCATTCTGAAGGCAGTCTTGTGAATATCCTCCTCGCGAATGCGAATTTGGTGATAGCCCATTCGGAGGTCGAGCTTAGAGAACACTTTAGCTCCTTTGAGCTGCTCGAACAGTTCGTTGATGTTGGGGAGCGGATACTTGTTCTTTATTGTCTTCTTGTTCAATGGCCGGTAATCAACGCATAGACGCTCCGTGCCATCTTTCTTCTTGACAAATAAGACACCACAGCCCCAAGGAGACGTACTAGGCCTGATCAGACCCAAACGTTCCTGTTCATCAAGCCGCTTCTTCAACTCCTTCAATTCTCCAGGAGAGAGCTTGTACGGACGCCGGCATGCTGGCTCAGTACCAGGCTCGAGTTCAATGACGAATTCCACCTGACGGTGTGGAGGCATGCCTGGAAGTTCTTCAGGAATGACGTCTTGATATTCGTTTACCACCGGAATTTGAGATATGGCATTAATCTCGCCCTTATCATTTAGAGAGAAAAGCCTGATAGTGTTATCCCTAGAGGCAAAGATAATCACATCTTCATCAGGATGAGTCATCTTGACTTCCTTCCGTGCACAATCAATGTGAGCACCATGCTGAGAAAGCCAGTCCATCCCGAGGATGAGGTCAATGTCGGAATTACCAAGAACCACCGGTTGAGCCAGAAAGCGATAATCACCCATGCGAATAGAAACATCCGGAGCATATATACTGGAATGCATTCGTCTCCCCGGAGAAACAACTGATAACTCCCTTGGCAAACTTTTGATGTCAACATTATACTTGGATGCAAATGGTTGAGACATGAAAGAGCATGAAGCACCTGAATCAAATAACACTTTAGCAGGAAAAGAGTTAACTGGAAGGTTACCCAAAATCACATCAGAAGAATTCTCCGCTTGCGCTGCATTCATCAGATTGACCCTTGCTTGCTTGGGGTTATGCTTGACAATAGCTGAACTCACAGGTGGAGGAGGAGGAAGGCGCTTTGGGTTGGGGCACTTGTTAGCATAGTGACCTTTCTGAGTGCACTTGTTGCAAGTCACTTCTGAGAGAGGACGAAAATGAGAACCACTTGACTTGGAACCTTGAGACTGAAACTGATTCCTCGACTGGTTGCTCGGGTTGGGTGGGTGGGAGAAACCACGTCCACTAGAGTTCTTGTTGCTGTTGGAGTTGTTGTAAGGAGCTCGAATCACTGGAGGAGGAGGAAGCCAAAATTTCTGTTGTTTCGAGACCATCTGAGACGATGAGGAGGAGTGAACGGCATCTCGAATCCTCTTTTTGGAAGCCTCCATCTTTAGCTGAGCTGCCTCTTGTTTCAAAGCCATGTTATAGAATTTGTCGAATTCATCGGGCTCGAACAAGGTGAGAGCAAGTTGAAGTTCATCCTTGAGACCTCCTCGGAATTGATAGATCTTGCTCTTGGCATCTGGTATGTCTTGCTTAGCATAGCGGGCGAGGTTTTGGAACTTGACATAATACTGGTAGACAGACATAGAGCCCTGCTTCAGGTTGCGGAATTGCTCACGCATACCCTCGATGACACTTGTTGGAATGTGGTGAGAGCGAAAGTCCTTGCAGAAATCCTCCCAAGAGATCAGACGACCTGGCCTGGAGTCTTTGTACTGCTGCCACTAGTCAGTTGCTTGGTCTTTGAGTTGGAAGGCTGCAAACTTCACATAGTCCTCTTCTCTTACGTTACTGCACTCAAAATGCTTCTTGATATCGGTTAACCAATCTTCAGCATCAAGAGGGTCGACACAGTAACTGAAAGCTTTTGGATTATTGGCCAAGAACTGGTTGAGAGTAGCATGGTGCTGTTGGTTGAAGAAATTGCCTTGGTTCCCTGGAGCACCCTGATTAGCTTGATTAGCTTGCATCTGCTGCATCATCTGCATCAACATCTGGGTGTTCTGATTTGTAGTTTGCATAATCGCTCTCCATGCCTCAGACGGAGGAGGAGGGGAAGGAGGACGATCTGGGACCTCTTCACCCTCTGGGTTAGCGTTGGGAACTCGTTTCGGAGCCATCCTGAAAGAGATTACCACGAATCAGCAATTGATTGAAAGAAGGTATAAGCTGAATCAATGGATTGAAATGCAACATAGTCTTCACAATAATCATTCGAACAATAGGAACGAATGAAATCATTCGAACAAGAGGAACGAATGAAATTCTCAGCTTAAATGATAACATCAATCTTCATGAGAAGCCACATAGGGGACAAAAGGTAAATAAGAAAAAAAACACAAGGTACAGATGGAACAAACACAAGATAGGAGCTTCGTTCTAACATCTTTGTGCTGAAAGCTTATGAACGCGTTACGAAAGGGTTTTGCAATCCTCGGATCAGCATAGCCAAGGAACCTTTAAGATGCAAATCCCAATCGGAACATCGGTCATAAAACCACTTCACTCAATGTAGAACCCCGAACTCGCTAACCTGCATTCGTTGGAAGAATGCCTACGATCTACTGGATAAACCCACCTATTAATTTCCGAAAGATTCCAGTTATGCAATCAGGTGTTGGGGATACAGGGAAAGCACCGCGCAATCAACTCTAAACCTACATCCAGCTGTATCCATCCTTCAACACATAACCAGTCTTTCTCGGAAACTGTCTACCTCGGACCTTCGAAAAGCATCCACTATACCAAGCTATGGCAATACTCCCAAACTACCTCCCCAGTACTGGGTGATGTCGGGGTTATCTTGCCACTAACCGTATAGGAGAGATTTTCGATGTCGGCCGTCTTAAGTATTTAGTATTGCCGCGATATGCTTGTGACGACAATACCCCGAAGCTCAACTCCCCGGGACACTGCCACAACCCCTAATGTCAGGAGGCATCGAGAACAATATTCTCGTCATAAGAACATCGAAACAATCCCACAATACTCGCGAGATTCCTAAAAAAAATTTGGTGCAATTTTTGAAAGTAGAAGAGGGAAGAGTAGTCGTCAGGAGTCCTCACCAGAGAGAAAGGGGATGAGAAGCAAAGAAATCCTACTCTCCGATATAATGTAGGACTCAAAAATATTTTCAGTGTGTGCCTAGACTCGACCGTCAATGATTCGATCAATCAGTGGGGGCTCCTAGGTCGGAGAAGGCTCTGATACCAACTTGTAATGCCCAGGATGGGACTATATCTCCTACGTGTCGAGGCACGACTTAGAGACATAACCCCATGCTGGAATGATCGCAAGTTTGGTATCTTTGCACAACTCATGTAAAAGATGGGGATGGAAAACATAAAATAGTTGGCTTACACTCGCCACGTCACACAAATACATTACATGTCCAAATCATCATTCAATAAAACATCACAACCCATCTAAGGGTAAAATCCAAATGACAAGATACCAAACATAACTTAAATCCACAGGTCGGATCGAATCCTAGTAGAAGTACCACTACTGATCATCAGGATAACGAACATAGTAACGGCTACGCTCCTCGTCGTACTCCCAGTCTAGCTCAGTGCCATCACATGGATAGCTCACCATCGGACCCGCATCTGGTGTGGTGAAGTAACTGTGAGCCACAGAGGACTCAGCAATCCCGTTCCCGGGTAACATGACTATCTAAGCCTTGGGTGTGGAACAAGGCTGAAGAAAGAATAAGAACAAGTGGTTGCAGCAGCACTAGCCTAGCTTACGTATAAGAGATCGAGAAGAGAAGGTGCCTCGGTCGAGAGATGATCACGAAGTGATCCTAACTAAAGCCAGTCAAACATAACCCCACCGTGTTCATCTTCCGAAAACCCTTTCGGAAAATGACAGTCACGGTACACACGCTGGTAGTGTATTGGAACATTGTGTCAAGTTTTCTACAACCGGATATTAACAAGCTCCCATCTGCCACATAACCGCAGGCACGACTTTCGAAAGTTCATAACCCTGCAGGGGTGTTCCAACTTGGCCCATGACAAGCCCACGATCCGCGGAGTCGCAACTCCAAAGGTGGGAAGACCCGAGTATTCTCGGAATCCCGTGCTCAAGATACTCCGAACTAAGGTAAGGCTAATCCAGCAAATCCTCCCGGCGTGCCGACACCCTGATAGTAGCCGCGCGTATCTCGTCTCAGGCCACGACCGGATGGGTGATGCTACGGGTTTTTACCAGACCTCGAGTTTCCTTGAGGTGGCCCCGCAGGACCCCCAGTTTGGACCAACACTCGTGTGGAGCACTGGCCCGGGGTTGTTGATTAAGAAAGAGGGTTAATTACTCCCTATGCAAGTTTATTTAGTTGTTAGGCAAATAGTACCAATGTTGGGACTTGCTGGAAAGGACTTAGCACTTAGCGGTTTATTGAGGGGGCCCCATAAACCCCAACCGTGTGAGGAACGCATAATCAAGGAACATAACATCGGTTTATACGGTTCCTAGCGGCATGAGTGGAACAAATCACCAAGCAAAAGGCTTAGCCTTCCACCCATTGCCAATATATAGATGATTTCATTTTTAAGCATTTATATAGTGTGATATAACCCAACAAACTTCAACAAGAAGCAAGCATCTTCAACTTCAGCTGCAACTAGCAACGCTATAAGAGGGGCTGAGCGAAGCCTACGTATAGCCAATCAATGGTTTGCATAGGTAAGGTGGTTAGACATGATCATGGTTACAAGTAGGAGGCTGACAGGAAGACATGGGCATCGAGGTAAAACTATAGATCGAGACTTCTAGCAATAGGCAAAAATAGTAATGGTATCCAGGTTCGGTCATCTTGCCTGAAAAGTTGTCGTTCGGATCGTAAGAGGGGTCCTCGTGCTCAACCTCGGTAGTAACCTCGTGCTCGTACTCGTACTCGGTCTCAGCTTCCGGCTCTAAACAACACAACACACAAGGCACCAAATCAACAAGATGCAATGCGCACTCAAAATATGCTGGATGCATGACTGATGCACTATGGGAGCAAAATGAGCATGGCAATATGCGATCAAGAAAAATGCTTCAAAACAAGATAACAATAGGATATAATGAATCTACACGAAAATCAATCAAGTTTCATATAAGACTTGCTGCAATCGGAGCTACGGGCTAAAAGTTACACACAAAACAATAAACATGCGAAAGCTGAAAATTACAGCAACATAGCAACTTCGGAGCAATAGATAAATAAGCTACGGCACTCAAACATCATGGCAAAGAGCATGAACATAAACTAGACATATCCTATAGCAAATAAGTCCATTGGTGCACCCCCAAAGGAGCCACGGATCAATAGCAACAAGCTTGGACATATTGAACTTGACAACAAAATCCTGACAGCAGTAATTTATTGTAACTTTGGAGCAAAAGTTAAATGTACTACAGCCACTCAAATAAGCATGTGAGAGCATGAATGGATAGCCAACAATATATACTACAAGGAATCATCAAGAGTCACCCCAAAACTATCATGTTTGTCCTAGAACAACAAGCAAACATGGCATCTAGAAATTACAGATTCCAGACTTAGTGAAATTCCACTAAGTGTTAAACAGCAGTTTCATCATGGCATCTTTGAGAGCAAGTTTAAGTCACCTCAAAACTAAACATGGCAAGTGGTAAGCACCACATCAAAGTACACATGATGGTGATTCCGAAACATACAAGCATGCATCATGGAGATAATCACAACAATAGCAATGAGCTCAACAAGATGGCATCTCATAACAAGTAAAACAACTAAACAGCCACATAGCACTTTCCAACGAAGATAAACATGGCAAGTTTAATTCTATCATGCAAGTCTAGGCAATCATCATGTAGAGCATGACAAGACGAACACGTGGACATGTCATTTGCATCATTCGGATAAACGAGCACCAAGTTATCACTATGCAAAGGTGGCATGAAAACATCACTAACAGCAGTTTATAACGGCATGCACTCTTGCAACGAATATTTAAGCACCTAGATGATCTCAAACATGCATGGCACAATGGAATGAAACGTAGTGCAAGTCACCACGAACGTCTGGACATGTCATTTGCGCAAAACGGAGCTATGCACAAAAAGTTATCACAGTTGCAAGATAGCATCAGCACACAAAACATAGGGACTTAGAGGATTTTAGGGGGGTCAACCTAGATCTGAAGAAAAACGGCTGGATCGGGCTCGGATCTGGCGGCTGGAGGCAGGGCGGCCTCGGGCCTGTTGACTCGGCCCAGGAGGACGACCGAGCGGCTCGGCTCTCGATCGACCGCGGAGGCGCGCCTGGATGGGCCTCGGCAACGCGGCGGCCCGAGCTGGCGGCTGGCGGCGCTTGTGGCGCTGGGCCGAGCGGAGCGGCGGGACGGGCCTGGGGCCCGGCGCAGAGAGGGTGGAGCGGCTTGGCCCGTGGGAGGTCCAGGGGAAGGCCCGACGGCACTCGCGCCTGGATCGGCGAAGCGGAGGGAGGCGATGGCCCAGCTGCGGACGCCTGGCGGTCGCGGCCCGCAGTGGCGGCTGGCGATCGGGGAAGGAGGTCGCGGCCCAGGCCTTGGCGGTCGAGGGGCGATGCCGATCTGGATCGGGGGTTTCCCGATCCGATCGTGCTAGGCGGCAGCGGTCGATGGAGACTTGGCGGCGGTGACTCTGCGGTTTGGCGGCAGGGCGGCCGGCGCCCTGGCCGGCCGGCGAGGCGGCGGGGTGGCCGGCCCGACGGCGGGGAGAGGCCGGAGGCGGCGGTGGTGAGTGAGAGGAGGTGAGGAGAGGTGTTTTCCGGCGAGGTGGTGGTGCTCCGGCGAGACTCCGGCGAAGCTCCGGCGAGGTGGTGGTGGCTGGAGGAAGGGGATGAAGTGGGGCTAGGGTTTCCTTGTTTGGGGGCAAAAATTGGGGGAGTGGACAAATATATAGGCACAAGGAGCTAGGGTTGTCCAAATGGAGTGCGGTTTTCGGCCACACGATTAGAATTGGATGACCTAGATGATAGGAGGGGTTTGGAGTGGTTTGGTGGGCTGTTGAAGGGGTGTCTTGGGCCTCAAAGTGGAGGCACTTTGAGCCCACGAGAATAACTGTTGGGGTAGCAAACGAACTCCAATCGCGACGAGATTTGACAGGCGGGTTATACACACCAAAGCAACAACACACGACAAGTCTCGCGCCAAACCGGTAACGTTACACGGCCAAACAACAAAGTAGGCCTACGGGACGCCACGGACACGTGAGGGAGCTCCGGAACGCGAAACGGACAACGGGAAGGAACGCGTGGAAACGGATGCAAACGACAACACAAATGCAATGCGATGCACATGACTACATGATATGAATGAATGCCACGCACGCACACGACAAAAGAATGAAAACCCGAAAAGACAAAGAACCCGGAATGGAAGTGATGAAGCCGGAGATATATTATATGCCCAAAAGGGAAAGTATTACATCCGGGGCATTACACACCCCCTGGCCGCCGCCCCCTCCTCAGATTGGATCTGAGGGGGCCGGCCCCCCTCTCCCTTGCCCCTATATATATGTGGGGGGTGGGAGGGCAGCCGCACCCAAGCCCTGGCGCAGCCCTCCCCCTCTCCCAACTACTCCTCCTCTCCCGCGGTGCTTGGCGAAGCCGTGCAGGATTGCCACGCTCCTCCATCACCACCACGCCGTCGTGCTACTGCTCGACGGAGTCTTCCCCAACCTCTCCCTCTCTCCTTGCTGGATCAAGGCACGGGATACGTCACCGGGCTGCACGTGTGTTGAACGCGGAGGCACCATTGTTCGGTGCTTAGATCGGAATCGGCCGCGATCTGAATCGCTTTGTGTACGACTCCACCTACCGCGTTCTTGCAACGCTTCTGCATCACGATCTTCAAAGCTATGAAGATGCACTCACCTCTCGTTGCTAGTAATCTCCATAAATAGATCTTGGTGATGCGTAGGAATTTTTTTTTGATTTTCTACAACGATCAGGGGACAGTGGCATCATGAGCTAGGTCTATGCGTAGTTACTATGCACGAGTAGAACACAAGATTGTTGTGGGCGTAGATCATGTGAATTTACTTGCCGCTACTAGTCTTATCTTGATTCGGCGGCATCGTGGGATGAAGCGGCCCGGACCGACCTTACACGTACGCTTACGTGAGACAGGTTCCACCGACTGACATGCACTAGCTACATAAGGTGGCTAGCGGGTGTCCGTCTCTCCCACTTTAATCGGATCGGATTCGATGAAAAGGGTCCTTATGAAGGGTAAATAGTAATTGGCATATCACGTTGTGGTTTTTGCGTAGGTAAGAAACGTTCTTGCTAGAAACCTATAGCAGCCACGTAAAAAACTTGCAACAACAATTAGAGGACGTCTAACTTGTTCTTGCAGCATGTGCCATGTGATGTGATATGGCCAAAAGGATGTCATGAATGATATATATGTGATGTATGAGATTGATCATGTTCTTGTAATAGGAATCGCGACTTGCATGTCGATGAGTATGACAACCGGCAGGAGCCATAGGAGTTGTCTTATTTTATTGTATGACCTGCGTGTCATTGAAAACGCCATGTAATTACTTTACTTTATTGCTAACCGTTAGCCATAGTAGTAGAAGTAATGTTTGGCAAGACAACTTCATGAAGACACGATGATGGAGATCATGGTGCCATGCCGGTGACGATGATGATCATGGAGCCCCGAAGATGGAGATCAAAAGGAGCAAAGTGATATTGGCCATATCATGTCACTATTTGATTGCATGTGATGTTTATCATGTTTTACATATTGTTTGCTTAGAACGATGATAGTAAATAAGATGATCTCTCACTAAAATTTCAAGAATTGTGTTCCCCCTAACTGTGCACCGTTGCTAAGGTTCGTTGTTCCGAAGCACCACGCGATGATCGGGTGTGATAGGCTCTACCGTTTGCATACAACGGGTGTAAGCCAGATTTACACAAGAAATACACTTAGGGTTGACTTGACGAGCCTAGCATGTACAGACATGGCCTCGGAACACGGAAGACCGAAAGGTCGAACATGAGCCGTATAGAAGATACGATCAACATAAAGATGTTCACCGTTGATGACTAGTTGATACGTCCAAAACGTATCTATAATTTCTGCTTGCTCCATGCCTCTTTTGTGTGATATTGCTATGATATTTATACACTTCCATACACTTTTGATCATATTTGGACTGACCTATTAACTCAGTGCACCCCAGTGCCAGTTTCTGTTTTCTGCTGTTTTTGTATTTCAGGTTTTCCCATTACGTAAACTGCCAGAAAAATTCCGGGAAAAATATATAAAAAATCAGCGTTCCGGAAGCTTCCATGCGGCCAAAGTAGGGCCGGAGGGGGGCCACCAGGGCTCCAGGCGGCCTGCCCACGCGGCCCCCCCTCCTGGCCGCGCCGGGGGGGCGCCTGGGCCCCCCAGGCCTCCGCTGATGCCCCCCTTTGGCATATATTTAACACCCGTGGCAAAAACCCTGATTCCGGACCCCTTTTCTCCAGACGCAATTCCGATCTCCGCCGCCATCGCCATCAAGCTTCGGGGGACCAGAATTCCTGTGTCGGCACCCTGCCGGAACGGGGAAGTGCCCCCGGATTCATCTCCATCGACGTTGCTTCCTCCCTCCATGATGCGGGAGTAGTTCCTCCTCGGGGCTGAGGTTTCTACCAGTAGCTATGTGGTCAATTCTCTCTCCCATGATGTGATCTTCGTTGTGATTATAGGCTATGTTAATCTAGGGTGATCCCATGATATTTCTCCTTCCTCTATGTATTGGATTGATGTACTCACTTGTCTTTATCTAGTATAATCCCCGAGACCAAGGTGACAGCGGTCTATTGGACATGGATTAGAAAAATATTTTCATGAGTGATTTCCTCTCTTGTGTGTTGATTGAAGATTGAGAGTCTCTTGGTGCTTGTCTTTGACTATCCATTAGATATGTTGTGGTGATTGTGGGACTCTCTTTGGATGGCCGCGGTGACATTGGGAAATCCTTAGATTGAGAACTACGAACTTTGAGGTGTGCTTTTGTAGCCCTACATAATTCTCGTCCCCTCTTGGCCACGAAGGAATGACCTCCGGGTGCGTCTCCATTGCATGTTTTATGGGAAATATCATGTGATTCGATTATGTTAATGTTGTTGGGAGTTGCCACTAGTGAAAGTATGAAGCCTAGGCCTTGTTTCCAGCATTGCAATACCATTTGTGCTCACGTTTACCACTTGTTTGCTTGCTGCACTTTTTATTACAGATTTATATTACTTTGCTTTGCCACTCCTATCATCCATATTTTACCATCTCTTCGCCGAACTAGTGCACCTATACAACTCCTAGTTGTATTAGGTGTGTTGGGGACACAAGAGACTTCTTGTATCTTAGTTGTAGGGTTTCTTGAGAGAGACCATCTTCAACCTCTACTTCCCTGAGTTCGATAAACCTTAGATCATCCACTTGAGGGAAATTGCTGCTGTCCTACAAACCTCTGCGCTTGGAGGCCCAACATAGTCTACAAGAGTAGAAGCGTGTGTAGACATCAAGCTATTTCTGGCGCCATTGCCGGGGAGGTGAGTGCTTGAAGGTATATCTTTAGATCTTGTAATTAAATCTTTTTGTTTCTTGTTTCTATTTCACTAGTTATGCTTATGGACAACCTTGCTATTGGATCATTGCTTGCGGGAAGACGCCCCACACCTGTGGTGGTTGCTCCTCCCCCTACTGAAATTGTGCCCTATAAAATACCAGCTGGTATTATCGATTATGTCTTGGCTAATCGTTATGCAGGAGACAGACATCCCGGTGAACACTTGCTATATCTGTCACAATTATGTTCATTATTTAAGCTTGTAGGTGTATCAAGGGAGTTTGTCATGAGGAAATTGTTCGCCGTATCACTTATAGATAAGGCTTTAGATTGGTATAAGCTTCTCGATAACTCGCACTTGCTTGATTGGCAAGAGCTTATGTCTCTCTTTTATACTAAGTTTTATCCTCTTCATGAAGTCCATAAGAATAGGAATTATGTTTATAATTTCTATCCTCGTGACGGAGAGAGCATAGCTCAAGCTTGGGGGAGACTGAAAACGTTAATGCTAAAAAGTCCTAACCACGGGCTCCCCAAAGATATGATTATTACTAATTTCTATGCGAGGCTCTCTCGACAGGATAAAGATTTGCTCGATGCTTCCTCTATGGGTTCTTTCACAAACGAAAAGACTGATGCTAAATGGGAACTCCTTGAAAGAATTCAACGCAACACTGAAGATTGGGAGATCGACAAAGGTAAAGAGTCAGGTATAATTTATGAGTATGATTGCATTAAGTCCTTTGTTAAAATTACAAGTTTTAATAAGTTTAGTGCTAAGTTTGGACTTGATTCTCAACTCCTTGTTGATTTCCTCAAATCTTTTGCTTCACATCTTAATATGCCTAAGGAGGATTGGATCAAGTATCATAAACCTTTTAAAGAGACTTGCAAAGAAAATGAAATTGTTCATGATGATTGCAACATGCATGATCCAATTCCTAAAAATGAAGTTTTATATAAGCATGTTAATTTTTGTGGAGTGGATAGACCTTGTGAAAGGCCTATTATTGAAGAAGAGAAGTATTGTAAGCAACATAAGCATGAAAGAACAATCACTTGGGTCAGAGATTTAAATGAAATTGCTAGAGAATTGTGTGACCTTTATCATTTTACTTGTGAACTTTGCCGTATAGAGGGTCACTTTAATTTTCAATGCATGAACTTTCAAAACATAACTGTTAACCGGTTGTGTGATAACATGATCACCTCTGATCTTTATGATGAGCTTATGTTATTTTTGATGTGTGAAGAGTTATCAGAAAAGACTTCTTGGCTAGATGTTAATTCCATAGGAATAAAAAACACTTTGCAAAATTGCCATCTCTATTGTGTTGTTAATTGCCATGAAAATGATTACATAAGTAAGATTAGAAAGGAGGGGACTTTACCAAAGTATAAAAATGTCTCTTATATTTCTGCTAATAAAAAGGAGAGTTTCTCCCAAGTTTCCCCTATTGTTTCTAATGATAAACCAGGATATTTGGAGAAGCTTCATCTCCAACCACTCCCTCCTAAGGTTAACAAGAAGAAAAAGAAGAGGAGGAGGAAGAGGAGCAAGAAAGAAGAAGAATGGGTATCAACCTGGCCTGAGCATATTCTTCCCATCAACTTTTATCCTAACGGTTGTAAGTTTAAAGAAGAAGGTGAAGTTTATTGCCTTAATTATCATCTTGATGATACGTCCGTAGGTACTATTGAAGATGATTTTGATTATGATATGCATGTTACTTATTGTGATTGGGAAAATGATGATAATGCTACTTATGATCTTGAAAATCTTTTTGGTACCAACTCTGAAAGTGATGATATGGGAAGCTCTAAGCTTGGGGATGATAGGATTGCAAATCCTTTACCCACTAGTGATGTGATAATTGATAATTCTTTTGCTAGTAAGAATAAAGACAACATGTTTACAAATATAGTTGCTAGCAATGATAATGCTCTTCTCTACCATGATGATGTTATAACTCCAATCTATAGTGATTATAAAGGTACCTATGACATAAGGAGAAATTATCCTTATGAAACTTGTCATAATCATGGAGGGAATTACTCCCCTGTTGAACACTATCTTCCTGATACACAATTAATCTATACTGTTCAAGTTGTTTATGATAGTCCTACTCCCACTATTACCAATGAGAAAGATTATGCTTATGTGGAGAGTAAGAGTACCTTTTTGCATGTGGATCATGGTAACAATGCTTTATGTGATGCTTATATTGTTGAGCTCATCCATGATGCCACTGAAATTTATAATGAGAGAGGGAGACTTGGTTCTAAATATCTTAATAATAAGAAGTTTCCTCTCTTTATGTTGAATATTTTGAAGTTGCACTTGTTTTGTCTTCCTATGCTTATTGCTTTGTGCTTCAATGAATTATTCTATTGCAATATTCCTATGCATAGGAAGCATGTTAGGCTTAAATGTGTTTGGTATTTGCTTCTTGATGCTCTCTTTTGTTCTTCAACTCTTATTCCTACAAGAGCATCATTAAAGTCTTATGCCTAGCTTAAAGGCATAAAAGAAAGCGCTTTTGGGAGGCAGCCCACATGAATAAAATTTTATTTTGCTTTTGTTGTGTCTTGATGTTGTTACTACAGTAGCATCATCATTGTATCTTTACTTTTCAACTTTGTGCCAAGTGTAGCCTCTGATTGCAAGAAAGTTCAAAAGTTGTGATGTGCTGTCCAGGAAACAGATTATGTCCTTGGATAGAAAAATTCGTATAAAATCACCAGACCATCTTTTTGGTCTGAATTTTTTCGACAGCGTGCTCTATACATTTGTCTTTCGTGCGTATGTTCTGAGTTTTTTTATTAGAGTTGCAGAAGTGCCCCGAAAAAATCATTTACTACCTGCTGTTCTGTTTTTCACAGATTCTGTCCTGTTTTGCCTTTCCTTCATTTTGCAATCCTTGAGCTTGCTTTTTCTTTGCAAAAACCTTTTGGCAATCTTTAGAAACAGTAGACCTTCAAGAATATCTTTATTTCCAGCAAGGAACAATTATTTTATTATGGGTACTAACCTCGCTAATCAAATTATGATGAGTTATGTATGAAGGGAGTTTTCAAGTGTGCGAGGGAAGATGATAAAAAGATTCAGGAGTGTCAAGCGCTCAAGCTTGGGGATGCCCCCGTGCACCCCCAAGAAATATTCAAGGAGACTCAAGCGTCTAAGCTTGGGGATGCCCCCGTGCATCCCCTTCTCCATCAACATTATCAGTTCGTCTTTCGTTCCACTATATTTTTATCACTTCATGTGTTATGTGCTATGCTTGGAGCGTCTTGCTTTTTAGTTTGCTTTAGCTTTTCATAACGAGTCGGAACTCAGCTTTCTTTGTGTGGGAGAGAAACACGCTCCACTTCTACCTAGAGCATAACATAGAATTTTCATGTCTATCTTTGCTATGTATGTTCTTGGTCTTTCAATAGCTACTATCATGTTCAGCTCTTAGTTTTCATGCTTATCTTATTAAGAGAGTTTGCTTCTGTTGCATTGGTTGATATGTCTATGATAAAAATGCTACATGCATAATGGTGCTTAGTAGTTCATGTTTTCTTATGGTTAGTCTCAAATAGCTGGGGGGTTCCCAATGTGTTATTGGAGTACCAACATGATTTTTTGCCTATGATGTGGTATGGTTTAGTAATATCTTCCTTCAAGAATTTATTTTGATTGACTTGGCGTATGCTCACGCATATTTAAGACTGTAAAGAAAGTCTGTCAAGCCTTGATGATCTTTAGTTTCTGAGTAGCGATATAACTTCCATGCCTGATTCAATGTTGCTTTGTCGCTCTGCATGATTATGACCGTCATTGCTCTCTTAGTTGGTCGCTCCCAGTCTTTTGCTAACCTTCGCCTGTACTAAGCGGACTGACTGCTTGTGCATCCACATCCTTTTAATCCAGTTATGCCATATGAGTCCACCATATCTTCCTACATGGTATTTACCTGCCATTCCTAACGGAGACTTGCATGTACCATCTCGAAATTATTCAAAGAAAAAGCATTCCTATTTTGTGCCTCTGTTTTAAGTTCATGAGGAAGTAGTAGTTAATTCATGATCTTTTTAAGTTGGACAAGCTTCACCCCGGGATTGCATGTATAATGTGCAAACCCATAATACGAGAAGGAACTGGCATTGAGTGCGCCCGGCTCAAAAAGATAATATAACAAACAAACCCTCCTTCACGCTTTGTTCATGAGAAATCAGAAAACTTTGGCAGTGATAAACAAAGGAGATTAAGAGGATGTGACCGTCCTCATTCGGGAGCCGTTCCTCGAAACTTGTCCATCTCAAGAAGTGATTGAGTTGTCTGCTAGCATTCGTTGACGAAACATGCATAATCTAAAAAAAATATTATTACCTCTGTTTTTAAAACCAAGAGCTCTGGTACATGTTTTGTCTTTGTTTCTGACCACGGGTTTTCAACCTTGCCAACAAAAGCCACGGTTCGAGAGTCTCCACCTTCTTTAAAGCACCAACTACTGAGAGCATGATTGTCATTCTGAGTGTAATGTGCAGTGTCCCAAAGTACCATTGTCTTTTGCATGATTATGATATCGTTTATTCTAAAATCATTGTATCTAGTCATCACTTAAACCTTGGAGGTGCCCCTGCATTTATGTTTTGCTTCACTAAAGGGGGCAAGCGAGATATCACTTTGTCATATTTGCACACCATGCTCACTACGAATCTATTGAGTGTTTCAGTATCATATTGTAAAACTTTCAGTTCTTTGTGATTTTCTCATGAGGCAACTTAACTACTATAGATTCATTGTCTCAGTAAGCACTTGTCATGTGACTATAAAAAGTCCTTATATGGTTAATAGCATGTCACCACAGAAATTATGCTTGTTATCATTTACCTACTCGAGGACGAGCAGGAATTAAGCTTGGGGATGTTGATACGTCCAAAACGTATCTATAATTTCTGCTTGCTCCATGCCTCTTTTGTGTGATATTGCTATGATATTTATACACTTCCATACACTTTTGATCATATTTGGACTAACCTATTAACTCAATGCACCCCAGTGTCAGTTTCTGTTTTCTGCTGTTTTTGTATTTCAGGTTTTCCCATTACGTAAACTGCCAAAAATATTCCGGGAAAAATATATAAAAAATCAGCGTTCCGGAAGCTTCCATGTGGCCAAAGTAGGGCCGGAGGGGGGCCACCAGGGCTCCAGGCGGCCTGCCCATGCGGCCCCCCTCCTGGCCGCGCCGGGGGGGCGCCTGGGCCCCCCAGGCCTCCGCTGATGCCCCCCTTTGGCATATATTTAACACCCGTCGCTGAAACCCTGATTCCGGACCCCTTTTCTCCAGACGCAATTCCGATCTCCGCCGCCATCGCCATCAAGCTTCGGGGGACCAGAATTCCTGTGCCGGCACCCTGCCGGGACGGGGAAGTGCCCCCGGATTCATCTCCATCGACGTTGCTTCCTCCCTCCATGATGCGGGAGTAGTTCCTCCTCGGGGCTGAGGTTTCTACCAGTAGCTATGTGGTCAATTCTCTCTCCCATGATGTGATCTTCGTTGTGATTATAGGCTATGTTAATCTAGGGTGATCCCATGATATTTCCCCTTCCTCTATGTATTGGATTGATGTACTCACTTGTCTTTATCTAGTATAATCCCCGAGACCAAGGTGACAGCGGTCTATTGGACATGGATTAGAAAAATATTTTCATGAGTGATTTCCTCTCTTGTGTGTTGATTGAAGATTGAGAGTCTCTTGGTGCTTGTCTTTGACTATCCTTTAGATATGTTGTGGTGATTGTGGGACTCTCTTTGGATGGCCGCAGTGACATTGGGAAATCCTTAGATTGAGAACTACGAACTTTGAGGTGTGCTTTTGTAGCCCTACATAATTCTCGTCCCCTCTTGACCACGAAGGAATGACCTCCGGGTGCGTCTCCATTGCATGTTTTATGGGAAATATCATGTGATTCGATTATGTTAATGTTGTTGGGAGTTGCCACTAGTGAAAGTATGAAGCCTAGGCCTTGTTTCCACCATTGCAATACCATTTGTGCTCACGTTTACCACTTGTTTGCTTGCTGCACTTTTTATTACAGATTTATATTACTTTGCTTTGCCACTCCTATCATCCATATTTTACCATCTCTTCGCCGAACTAGTGCACCTATACACCTCCTAGTTGTATTAGGTGTGTTGGGGACACAAGAGACTTCTTGTATCTTAGTTGCAGGGTTGCTTGAGAGAGACCATCTTCAACCTCTACTTCCCTGAGTTCGATAAACCTTAGGTCATCCACTTGAGGGAAATTGCTGCTGTCCTACAAACCTCTGCACTTGGAGGCCCAACATAGTCTACAAGAGTAGAAGCGTGTGTAGACATCACTAGTCCGTCTCACGTGATGATCGGACACAGCCTAGTCGATTCGGATCATGTATCACTTGGATGACAAGAGAGATGTCTATCTGAGTGGGAGTTCATTAAATTTGTTTAGATGAACTTAATTGTCATGAACATAGTCTAAAATCTTTACAATATGTCTTGTAGATCGAATGGCCCACGCTAATGTTGCCCTCAACTTCAACGCGTTCCTAGAGAAAACCAAACTGAAAGACGATGGTAGCAACTATACAGATTGGGTCAGTAACTTGAGGATCATCCTCATAGCTGCCAAGAAAGCATATGTCCTTGAAGCACCGCTAGGTGATGCACCCGTTTTCCCAGCAACTCAAGACGTTATGAACGCCTGGCAGTCGCGTAGTGATGATTACTCCCTGGTTTAGTACGGCATGCTTTACAGCTTAGAATCGGGGCTCCAAAAGCATTTTGAGCAGCACGGAGCATATGCGATGTTCCAAGAGCCGAAAATGGTTTTCCAAGCTCATACCCGAGTCGAGAGATATGAAGTCTCCGACAAGTTCTACAGTTGTAAGATGGATGAGAATAGTTCTGTCAACGAGCATATACTCAAAATGTCTGGCTTGCACAATCACTTGTCTCCGTTGGGAATTAATCTCCCAGATGACGCGGTCGTTGCATATGGACTTTTGGAGTCTCTTGATTATGAATCATTTGACACGTGCGAACCATGCCTCTTGGGCAAGATGACCAAGACTCCGTTCTCCGGAACAATGGAGCGAGCAACCAACTTATTGGAAATCATACATACTGATGTGTGCGGTCCAATGAGTGTTGAAGCTCGTGGTGGCTATCATTATGTTCTCACCCTCACTGACGACTTAAGTAGATATGGGTATGTATACTTGATGAAACACAAGTCTGAGACCTTTGAAAAGTTCAAGGAATTTCAGAATGAGGTTGAGAATCAACGTGATAGAAAAATAAAGTTCTTACGATCAGATCGTGGAGGAGAATATTTAAGTCACGAATTTGGCATGCACCTAAGGAACTGTGGAATTGTTTCACAATTAACGCTGCCTGGAACACCTCAGCGTAATGGTGTGTCCGAACGTCGTAATCATACTCTGTTGGACATGGTGCGATCTATGATGTCTCTTACCGACTTATGTAATGCCCAGTATGAGACTATACCTCCCACGTGTCGAGGCATGACTTAAAGGCATAATCTCATACTAGAATGATCTCAAGTATGGTATCTTTGCACAACTCATGTAAAAGAGGGGATGAAATTGTAAAAGAGTAGTTGGCTTACACTCGCCACGTCACACAATGCATTACATAATCATTCATCATCCGAGTAACATCAGAGTCCGACTATGGACGAAGATCCAAATGAAAGATACCATAAATAAACCAACACAAGGTCCCGATCGCCCCTAGTAGGAACCACTACTGATCGTTGAAATCGTCACATACATACGGCCAAGCTCTTCATTGAACTCCCATTGAAGTTCTGATTCATCTCCTGCATTGTTCTCAGCGGTACCTGCATCTGGTGTGTGTTGAATCTGTGAGCCACAGAGGACTCAGCAATCCTGTTCCCGGGTATCAAAACTAACAAAGCCTTTAGGTGAGGAAAGGCTATAAACATGGTTGCAGCAAGCACTAAGCACTAGCCTAGAAGTTTATAGCGAGAAGAGAACAAGTGCCAACGGTCGCCAAAGATGATCAAGAAGTGATCCTAACTACTCATGATCAAGCATAACCGCACCGTGTTCACTTCCCGAAGCCCTTCGGAAAGAGACCGTCACGGTTACTCACACAGGTGGTGTATTCTTATGCATATGGTGTTAAGTTATCTACAACCGGATATTAACAAATTCCCATCTGCCACATAACCGTGGGCACGGCTTTCGAAAGATCAAAACCCTGCAGGGTGTCCCAACTTAGCCCATCACAAGCTCACGATCTACGGAGTCGCAACTCCAAAGTGGGAAGACCCGAGTATTCTCGGAATCCCGTGCTCAAGATATTTCGACAAAGGTAAAACTAATCCAGCAAGACCTCCCGGCGTTCCGACACCCTGATAGTAGCCGCGCGTATCTCGTCTCAGGCCACGACCGGATGGGTGATGCTACAGGTTATACCAGCCCTCGGGTTTCCCCGAGGTGGCCCCGCAGGACCCCTAGTTTGGACCAACACTCATGAGGAGCACTGGCCCGGGTTGTTGTTTAATAAATCCTCGGGTTAATTACTCCCTCGGCAAGTTTTAGTTGTTAGGCAAATGTAGAACCAAAGTTGGGTCTTGCTGGAAAAGCTTTAAGCAGTGCGAATTATCAAGGGGGGCCCATAAACCCCAACCGTGTTAGGAACGCAAAAATCCGGGAACATAACACCGGTTTATCGGGTCCTAAGGTGGCATGAGTGGAACAAAACACCGAGCAAAAGGCCAAGCCTTCCACCCATTGCCAAGTATATAGGTGTGTTAATATATTTAAGAGATATTGTGATATTCCAACAACAAGTTCCAACATGGAGCAATCTTCATCTTCACCTGCAACTAACAACGGTATAAGAGGGGCTGAGCAAGCGGGTAACATAGCCAAACAACGGTTTGCTGGGAAGGTGTCAAAGGTTAAAGGTTTCATGGCAACAATAGGAGGCTGACAAACAGGAATAGGCATCGAGGCATATCTAAAGAGCGAGACAACTAGCATAGGCAAATATAGATGTGATATCGGGGAATGGTCATCTTGCCTGAGATCCCGCAAGGAAGAAGAACGAGTCCAACATGAAGTAGTCGAACAACTCCTCACAACTTCGGAACGAAACCGAAGCTAACGAGAGAAGCATACCGGAAAGAACCAAACAACACGGTAAACAAACAAGCTCAAACATGGCATAGAATGCACAATCAAGTATGATGCATGTCCAGTTTAAATATGCATGGCATGGCAAGGTGCACAAGCAATACTACAAGTTAAGTGGAGCTCAATATGCAACGGGTTGCATATTGACAAAACACCACGTTCACATGTTTAGTTGACTCTCGTTTATTTACAAGACAAGATTAAATGTTTGATAACATGGCAAGAGGTGAAGCATAAGTAAACTATCTATCTAGGCATTTTAAATGAGGCCGGAACAACAAACAATAATTCCGGAAGATCCCCATGTGCATAATATGAATTTGGTATTGTTCTGCCTAAGAACATATTTTAAAGTTATTAAACAACAAAAGTAAATGCACCATGTTATTCTACACATTTTTCTACCCCATTTACAAATAAAGTTTATTAAATTTGGAGCTACGGTTATTAAGTTATTAATTAAACCATTTCAACATGACATTTGAGCAAATTTAATCAAGCAGCATTTTAAACATTTTAAACATATATGAAAGTTGGATATTATGAAACTAGATGAAATTCTACCTAAGTTACATATGTGACTTGATTTACTTGCATGCACGTTTATTTTGAAAAGAAAATTACAATATGCTACAATATGCTAAAATGTCTGCAGTTTTTATAAAGGAAAAACAACAACAACAGATAGACACGGCTGGGCCGCTACTGTCAAAGACAAGTGGGGTCAGGAGGGGTGTCAACCGAGTCAACATGAGAAGTGGGCCAAAGCGTCAGTGTGACACTAAAAATAAAATAAATAAATAATGGCCAAGCAAAAATATGTGCAGCCTGTGACTCGAATCCTGCTCTCCTGGGTGCAAACATGCTTGGATAACCAGTAGGACATGAATTGAATTGTGACAAAATAACAGATCCGATCTAACTAAACTGAAAACTGGAGCGAACCTGGCTGAAAGCAACTGAAACGTAGGGCCGTGCCCGCTTCAGAGATCAACAAAGGCAGACTGCCTGAGCGTGGGGTGCAGCGCGTGTGCGGGAGGAGACAACGCGAGTGCTGTAGGGGTGCATGTGTGACAGAACAGAAATAAAAAAACGAAATAAAACATAAGGGTCGCTGGGATTTGAACCCAGATCCCTTGGTGTTGGCACAGCGGGATAACCAGATGGGATGGCCGTGTGTTGGTGCTAAGTACAGGGCATGGATCCTTTTGCATAAAGGAAGGTTTGACCCTGGACCTCCATGGACGTACAGAGGATTCAGAACTCCGGCGGTTCGATGAAGAGGAGCACCAGCGGACAGGCGCAGCTCCAGCAGAGGGACTTGGCGAGGAGGAGCGGATCCGAGCGTGGGGAGCCCGTTCCCGACGGCAGAGAGGGAGATCCATCCGGATTGCTCGAACGGCGGCGGCGGGTTTCCTGTGAGTGGAAATAGAGCGAGGGAGAGGGAGATCGTGAGAAAAAGAGATACAGAAGCAGGGGAAAAGAGCAGGGCTGTCGGGGCACTCATCTCCGGCGAGGTTGGGATGGGGAGGGTCCGGTCTAGCACGGCCGGATCTGGCGGTCTCCGAAGACGAACGAGCAACTGCGACATTGTGGCTTCCGGTGGCGAAGCTCCTGCCCAACAGAGAAGAGAGGGAGAGCTGAAAGACAGAGGGAGGAAGAAGAAATAGGAAGAGAAGGAGAGGAAAGAGGAGGGCGACGGTGTGACCTGGTGCTGCTACTCGCCTGTGGCTCTCCGGCCATCGGAGTGAGGGACCGGATGCACGGGGTCGCGTGGCGCTGCTTGTGGACGGGGCTCTCCAGCCCGAGCGCCTTGGATGCATGCTCGCGCACGGGAGCGTGAGGGGTAGAGGGCAAGGCGACTAGTTGGTGGGTTGGAGAAAGTGAGGAGGGGCGGGGGATTGCAGGAAGGTGGATCCCGAGGAAGGGGATGATTGGGGTGGCGGCGGCGACGGGACAAATGTCCTAGATTTTAGGGTTTGGTCTCAATTAGACTAGGGGTGGACTATATATATGAAAAGAGAGGAGTTTGGATCATCTGATCGAAATCAGACGGTCGAGATAAAATTGGCTAGGAAGTCCAAATAAGAAAACAGAGATGTTTGGGGACGATCCGGACCCATCGATAACGACAACACGGTTCGGGTCCGGGACAGTTTCAGACTAGGTTGCGAGGGGGTCTGTGCACCGTACAGAGAGACTTCGGTTTAGGCAAGAGAGAAAACAAAGAACGAGGACGCAAGTGGTCTGAGAAAGCTCAACAGGAACAAACGGGAAGCCTACTAGGAATGACTACGAGTTTTGAAAAGAATGACGACACGAGTGCCGATGCAATGCGGATGATGGCATGATGAAATGCAACAAACAAAATAAAATAATACGGCGAAACCCGGAATAGCTGGAAGTCTTCTGGAGCATCGGTCTTGGGGCATCACAACTTACCACTATCATTCTGGGGTTATGCTTTAGAGACTGCCGCACTCACTTTAAATAGGGCACCGTCTAAATCCGTTGAGACGACACCGTATGAACTATGGTTTGGGAAGAAACCTAAGTTGTCGTTTCTAAAAGTTTGGGGATGCGATGCGTATGTCAAGAAACTTCAACCTGAAAAACTCGAACCCAAATCGGAAAAATGCATCTTCATAGGATACCCTAAGGAAACTATTGGGTATACCTTCTACCTAAGATCCGAAGGCAAGGTATTTGTTGCCAAGAATGGATCCTTTCTGGAGAAAGAGTTTCTCTCGAAAGAAGTACGTGGGAGGAAAGTGGAACTTGATGAGGTGATTGTCACCCCTTCCGAACCGGAAAGTAGCACAGTGCAGGAAGATGTTTCTATGGTGCTTGCACTGATTAGGGAGGAAGTTAATGATAATGATCATGAAACTTCAGATCAAGTTACTGCTGAACTTCGTAGGTCCACAAGGACACGTTCTGCACCAGAGTGGTACGGCAACCCTGTCATGGAAATCATGTTGTTAGACAATGGTGAACCTTCGAACTATGAAGAAGCGATGGCGGGCCCTGATTCCAACAAATGGCTTGAAGCCATGAAATCCGAGATAGGATCCATGTATGATAACAAAGTATGGACTTTGGTGGACTTTCTCGATGATCGGCAAGCCATAGAAAATAAATGGATCTTTAAGAAGAAGACTGGCACAAAAGGTTATCGACAAGTTCAAGGAATTGACTACGACGAGACTTTCTCTCCCGTAGCGATGCTGAAGTGTGTCCAAATCATGTTAGCAATTCTCGCATTCTATGATTATGAGATATGGCAAATGGACGTCAAAACGGCATTCCTTAACGGCTTCCTTAAGGAAGAACTGTATATGATGCAGCCGGAAGGTTTTGTCGATCCTAAGAATGCTAACAAAGTATGCAAGCTCCAGCGCTCCATCTATGGGCTGGTGCAAGCATCTCGGAGTTGGAACATTCGCTTTAATGAGGTGATCAAAGCGTTTGGGTTTATACAGACTTGGGGAGAAGCCTGTATTTACAAGAAAGTGAGTGGGAGCTCTGTAGCATTTCTCATATTATATGTGGATGATATATTGCTGATGGGAAATGATGTAGAACTCTTGGAAAGCATACAAGCCTACTTGAATAAGTGTTTTTCAATGAAGGATCTTGGAGAAGCTGCTTACATATTAGGCATCAAGATCTATAGAGATAGATCGAGACGCCTCATTGGTCTTTCACAAATCACATACCTTGACAAGATATTGAAGAAGTTCAATATGGATCAGTCCAAGAAAGGGTTCTTGCCTGTATTGCAAGGTATGAGATTGAGCACGGCTCAATGTCCGACCTCAGCAGAAGATAGAGAAAAGATGAGTGTGATCCCCTATGCCTCGGTCATAGGTTCTATTATGTATGCCATGCTGTGTACCAGATGTGAACCTTGCCATAAGTTTGGTGGGGAGGTACCAAAGTGATCCCGGTATGGAACACTGGAAAGCGGTCAAGAACAGCCTGAAGTACCTGAAAAGGACTAATGATATGTTTCTCGTTTATGGAGGTGACGAAAAGCTCGTCGTAAAGGGTTACGTTGATGCTAGCTTCGACACAGATCTGGATGACTCCAAGTCACAAACCAGATACATGTATATTTTGAATGGTGGGGTAGTCAGCTGGTGCAGTTGCAAGCAAAGCGTAGTGGCGGCATCTACATGTGAAGCGGAATACATAGCTGCTTCCAAAGTAGCGTAGGAAGGAGTCTGGATGAAGGAGTTCATCACCGACCTAGGAGTTATTTCAAGTGCGTCGGGCTCGATGACTCTCTTCTGTGACAACACTGGAGCTATTGCCATTGTCAAGGAACCCATGTTTCACAAGAAGACCAAGCACATCAAGCGCCATTTCAACTCCATCCGAAATTATATTCAAGATGGAGACATAGATATTTGTAAAGTGCATACGGATCTGAATGTCGCAGATCCGTTGACTAAACCTCTTCCACGAGCAAAACATGATCAACACCAGAACTCTATGGGTGTTCGATTCATCACAATGTAACTAGATTACTGACTCTAGTGCAAGTGGGAGACTGTTGGAAATATGCCCTAGAGGCAACAATAAAATGGTTATTATTATATTTCCTTGTTCATGATAATTGTCTATTGTTCATGCTTTAATTGTATTATCCGGAAACAGTAATACATGTGTGAATACATAGACCACAACATGTCCCTAGTGAGCCTCTAGTTGACTAGCTCGTTGATCAACAAATGGTTACGGTTTCCTGACCATGGACATTGGATGTCATTGATAACGGGATCACATCATTAGGAGAATGATGTGATGGACAAGACCCAATCCTAAGCCTAGCACAAGATCGTGTAGTTCGTATGCTAACGCTTTTCCAATGTCATGTATCTGTTCCTTAGACCATGAGGTTGTGCAACTCCCAGATATCGTCGAAATGCTTTGGGTGTGCCAAACGTCACAACGTAACTCGGTGGCTATAAAGGTACACTACGGGTATCTCCGAAAGCATCTGTTGGGTTGGCACGAACCGAGATTTGGATTTGTCACTCTGTATCATGGAGAGGTATCTCTGGGCCCACTTGGTAATACATCATCGTAATGAGCTCAATGTGACTAAGGGGTTAGTCACGGGATGATGTGTTACAGAACGAGTAAAGAGACTTGCCATAACGAGATTGAACAAGGTATCGGTATACCGACGATCGAATCTCGGGCAAGTACTATACCGCTAGACAAAAGGGAATCGTATACGGGATTGATTGAATCCTTGACATCGTGGTTCATCCGATGAGATCATCGTGGAACATGTGGGAGCCAACATGGGTATCCAGACCCCGCTGTTGGTTATTGGCCGGAGATATGTCTCGGTCATGACTGCATGGTTCCCGAACCCGTAGGGTCTACACACTTAAGGTTCGATGACGCTAGGGTTATAGAGAATAGATGTACGTGGTTACCGAATCTTGTTTGGAGTCCCGGATGAGATCCCGGGCGTCACGAGGAGTTCCAAAATTGTCCGGAGGTAAAGATTTATATATGGTAAGTCATCATACGGTCACCAGAATAA
>LR738713.1:490735993-490937232 GCA_902687465.1 Secale cereale | reverse complement strand
CCGGTATTGTACCGGGACCATCGAAGGGGTTCCGGGGGTCCATCGGGAGGATCCACCTATCCCGGAGGGCCCTATGGGCTGTATGTGGAGAGGGACCAGCCCCTAAGTGGGCTGGGAGCCTCCCCCCTAGGGCCCATGCGCCTAGGGTTTGGGGGGAAACCCTAAGGGGGGCGCCCCCCTTGCCTTGGGGGGCAAGGCACCCCCCTGGCCGCCGCCCCCTCCTTAGATTGGATCTGAGGGTGTCGGCCCCCCTCTCCCTTGCCCCTATATATATGTGCGGGGTGGGAGGGCAGCCGCACCCAAGCCCTGGCGGCTGGCGCAGCCCTCCCCCTCTCCCAACTACTCCTCCTCTCCCGCGGTGCTTGGTGAAGCCCTGCAGGATTGCCACGCTCCTCCATCACCACCACGCCGCCGTGCTGCTGCTGGACGGAGTCTTCCCCACCCTCTCCCTCTCTCCTTGCTGGATCAAGGCATGGGAGACGTCACCGGGCTGCACGTGTGTTGAACGCGGAGGCACCGTTGTTCGGTGCTTAGATCGGAATCGGCCGCGATCTTAATCGCTTTGTGTACGACTCCACCGACCGCGTTCTTGCAACGCTTCCGCATCGCGATCTTCAAAGGTATGATGATGCACTCACCTCTTGTTGCTAGTAATCTCCATAGATAGATCTTGGTGATGCGTAGGAATTTTTTTTGATTTTCTGCAACGATCCCCAACAGTGGCATCATGAGCTAGGTCTCTGCGTAGTTACTATGCACGAGTAGAACACAAGATTATTGTGGGCGTAGATAATGTGAATTTACTTGCCGCTACTAATCTTATCTTGATTCGGCGGCATCGTGGGATGAAGCGGCCCGGACCGACCTTACACGTACGCTTGCGTGAGACAGGTTCCACCGACTGACATGCACTAGCTGCATAAGGTGGCTAGCGGATGTCTGTCTCTCCCACTTTAATCGGATCGGATTCGATGAAAAGGGTCCTTATGAAGGGTAAATAGTAATTGGCATATCACGTTGTGGTTTTTGCGTAGGTAAGAAACGTTCTTGCTAGAAACCTATAGCAGCCACGTAAAAAACTTGCAACAACAATTAGAGGACGTCTAACTTGTTCTTGCAGCATGTGCCATGTGATGTGATATGGCCAAGAGGATGTGATGAATGATATATATGTGATGTATGAGATTGATCATGTTCTTGTAATAGGAATCACGACTTGCATGTCGATGAGTATGACAATCGGCAGGAGCCATAGGAGTTGTCTTATTTTATTGTATGATCTGCGTGTCATTGAAAACGCCATGTAATTACTTTACTTTATTGCTAACCGTTAGCCATAGTAGTAGAAGTAATGTTGGCGAGACAACTTCATGAAGACATGATGATGGAGATCATGGTGTCATGCCGGTGACGATGATGATCATGGAGCCCCAAAGATGGAGATCAAAAGGAGCAAAGTGATATTGGCCATATCGTGTCACTATTTGATTGCATGTGATGTTTATCATGTTTTACATCTTGTTTGCTTAGAACGACGATAGTAAATAAGATGATCTCTCACTAAAATTTCAAGAATTGTGTTCCCCCTAACTGTGCACCGTTGCTAAGGTCCGTTGTTCCGAAGCACCACGTGATGATCGGGTGTGATAGGCTCTAACGTTCGCATACAATGGGTGTAAGCCAGATTTACACACACAATACACTTAGGGTTGACTTGACGAGCCTAGCATGTACAGACATGGCCTCGGAACACGGAAGACCGAAAGGTCGAACATGAGTCATATAGATGATACGATCAACATAAAGATGTTCACCGTTGATGACTAGTCTGTCTCACGTGATCATCGGACACGACCTAGTCGATTCGGATCATGTATCACTTGGATGACTAGAGAGATGTCTATCTGAGTGGGAGTTCATTAAATTTGTTTAGATGAACTTAATTGTCATGAACATAGTCTAAAATCTTTACAATATGTCTTGTAGATCCAATGGCCCACGCTAATGTTGCCCTCAACTTCAACGCGTTCCTAGAGAAAACCAAGCTGAAAGACAATGGTAGCAACTATACGGATTGGGTCCGTAACTTGAGGATCATCCTCATAGCTGCCAAGAAAGCATATGTCCTTAAAGCACCGCTAGGTGATGCACCCGTTTTCCTAGCAACTCAAGACATTATGAACGCCTGGCAGTCGCGTAGTGATGATTACTCCCTGGTTTAGTGCGGCATGCTTTACAGCTTAGAATCGGGGCTCCAAAAGCATTCTGAGCAGCACGGAGCATATGAGATGTTCCAAGAGCTGAAAATGGTTTTCCAAGCTCATGACCGAGTTGAGAGATATGAAGTCTCCGACAAGTTCTACAGTTGTAAGATGGAGGAGAATAGTTCTGTCAGCGAGCATATACTAAAAATGTCTGGGTTGCACAGTCGCTTGTCTCGGTTGGGAATTAATCTCCCACATGACGCGGTCGTTGACAGAATCCTCCAGTTGCTCCCACCTAGCTGCAAGAGCTTCGTGATGAACTTCAATATGCAGGGGATGGAGAAGTCCATTCCCGAGGATTATTCGATGTTGAAATCAGCGAAGGTGGAGATCAAAAAGGAACATCAAGTGTTGATGGTGCATAAAACCACTAAGTTCAAGAAAGGCAAGGGTAAGAAGAACTTCAAGAAGGACGGCAAAGGAGTAGCCGCACCCAGTAAGCCAGTTGCCGGGAAGAAGCCAAAGAATGGACCCAAGCCTGAGACTGAGTGCTTTTATTGCAAGGGAACGGGTCACTGGAAGCGGAACTGTCCCAAATACTTAGCGGATAAGAAGCCCGGAAACGTCAAAGGTATATGTGATATACATGTTATTGATGTGTACCTTACCAGCGCTCGTAGTAGCTCCTGGGTATTTGATACCGGTGCAGTTGCTCACATTTGTAACTCAAAGCAGGAGCTGCGGAATAAGCGGAGACTGGCGAAGGATGAGGTGACGATGCGCGTCGGGAATGGTTCCAAGGTCGATGTGATCGCCGTCGGCATGCTACCTCTACATCTACCTTCGGGATTAGTTTTAAACCTCAATAATTGTTATTTAGTGCCAGCTTTGAGCATGAACATTGTATCTGGATCTCGTTTAATGCGAGATGGCTACTCATTTAAATCTGAGAATAATGGTTGTTCTATTTATATGAGAGATATGTTTTATGGTCATGCCCCGCTGGTCAATGGTTTATTCTTAATGAATCTCGAACGTGATGTTACACATATTCATAGTGTGGATGCCAAAAGATGTAAGGTTGATAATGATAGTCCCACATACTTGTGGCATTGCCGCCTTGGTCATATTGGTGTCAAACATATGAAGAAGCTCCATGCAGATGGACTTTTGGAGTATCTGATTATGAATCATTTGACACGTGCGAACCATGCCTCTTGGGCAAGATGACCAAGACTTCGTTCTCCGGAACAATGGAGCGAGCAACCAACTTATTGGAAATCATACATACTTATGTGTGCGGTCCAATGAGCGTTGAAGCTCGCGGTGGCTATCGTTATGTTCTCACCCTCACTGATGACTTAAGTAGATAAGTGTATGTCTACTTGATGAAACACAAGTCTGAGACCTTTGAAAAGTTTAAGGAATTTCACAATGAGGTTGAGAATCAATGTGACAGAGAAATAATGTTCTCACAATCAGATCGTGGAGGAGAATATTTAAGTCACGAATTTGGCACGTACCTAAGGAACTGTGGAATTGGAATCGGCCGCGATCTGAATCGCTTTGTGTACGACTCCACCGACCGTGTTCTTCCAATGTTTCCGCATCGCGATCTTCAAAGGTATGAAGATGCACTCCCCTCTCGTTGCTAGTAATCTCCATAGATAGATCTTGGTGATGCGTAGGATTTTTTTTATTTTCTACAAGGATCCCCAACAAACATATGATCTTCCACCAAGTAAACCAACTAGCATCAACTACAAGGAGTAATCAACACTACTAGCAACCCACAGGTACCAATCTGAGGTTTGGATACAAAGATTGGATACAAGAGATGAACTAGGGTTTGAGAGGAGATGGTGCTGGTGAAGATGTTGATGAAGATAACCCTCCCCAAGATGGGAGAGTTGTTGGTGATGACGGCGATGACGATTTTCCCCTCGCGGAGGGAAGTATCCCTGGCAGAACAGCTCTGCCGGAGCTAGGGGTGGGCATTTGGTTTATATGGTTAATTCGGTTCGGTTTATTCGGGTTTCCAGAATTTCGGTTTCTGAAAAATGACAACCAAAATAATCATGATAAAAATTGCCACCGAACCTTATTAACCAAAATATATCGATTCGGTTTGTTCGGTTAACCAAAAAACCAAAATACATGTGCACCACCATCAGTTGAAGCAACGTATCATGTAACTATTTATCATGCATGAGATCCTATAATATATGCACTAGACCCATGCTCTTGTGATTGCATGAATCTATGTATAATTTCCAAAGCGATACACAACTAGCTAGCGACTTAGACAAATTAGCTATCTTATTGTGTTTGTGCGGAGAGAAAGAAGGGTAGTGGACTCATAATTCGGTTAGTTCGGTGTATACGGTTTTTCTAAATCAAAAACCGATTTAAAATTAAACATCAAATAATTTATATTTTTCAAACCAAACCGAATAACCAAAAACCGATTTAGCCTATATTTCGGTTAAAATGGGTTGGTTCGGTTTAAAATTTCGGTTTTTGGTTTGAAAGTGCCCACCCCTAGCCGGAGCCCTAGATTGGTTCCGCCAAGGTTCCGCCTCGAGATGGCAGCGTCTGGTCCCGAAAGCCTCCTTCTGATTTTTTCCAGGTCAAAACACCTCATATAGGAGAAGATGGGCATCGGGGGTCACCTAGTGGCCCACGAGGCAGGGGGCGTCCCCCACCCTTGTGTACAGGTGGTGCCCCCCTGGTGAATCACTTTCGCCAGATATTTTTTATATTTTCTGAAACGGTGTCCCGTGGAGTTTCAGAGCTTTTTGAGTTGTGCAGAATAGGTTTCCAATGTTTGCTCCTTTTTCGGCCCAGAATTCCAGCTACCGGCATTCTCCCTCTTCATGTAAACCTTGTAAAATAAGAGAGAAAAGGCATAAGTATTGTGACATAACGTGTAATAATAGCCCATAGTGCAATAAATATCAACATAAAAGCATGATGCGAAATGGACGTATCAGGAGGCCACAGTTGTTCCATGTTATAGTGGCCATTCTCGAACTTCCCTTTGGCTTAGGAACCTCAAATCTACCCTTTATTTTCTTTTATTTCTTTCTCCGCCTCTTCACATGAAATTTAGGTGGCTCTATGTATGGACCATTTGTCCTGGTCCAATCATGTTCACCAGGAACAGGATATATCATTGGTTCATATGCTGCTAGGTAAATTTTTTTCTGAAGAAGTTGCACTCATAGTCCTCTGGAAAATCTTCTTGCCTTATTAATTGCCGAAATTGCATGGTTGCATGGTATGCTAGACAGGTCCCACTTTCTGCAACGACATGTATAGTTGTACAAGTTAACAACATGTGTTTGCTGCCCATTAGTCACTTGCCAAAGATTAACACCATCTTGAATGAGTTTGCAGAATCTGACTCTTTCCTTCTCCACCTCTAGCTTCTCAGCATAATGTGGTGTGATCTCCCATAGAGCCACCCTTCCTCTCTCTCTCTCTCTCTCTCTGTTCCTATGTCACCTCACCATCTGCTTGTCCTTAATTCCATCAATCATAGTCCTAATTGTTTTTTTCCTAATATCTAGGATGTACTTGTTGAACACCTCAGACAGGTTGTTAACAACCAAGTCTGTATTGCAGTTAGTGTCAAAAGAATGCCTAGCCCATGTGTGCTTATGTATTCCACTTAGCCACTTCCAAGCTTCCTCACTCTCATTCATAAGATCATTCATGGCAATGTTAAATTTGTGTTGGTTATAAGCATAGCTGGCATTATCCATGCATTTCTTCAGGTCTTCCCCTAAACCCATCATTCTGGAATTTGCATACAGGTGTCTAAGGCAAAATCTTTGATGGCAGTTTGGAAAAACTTGATTTACTGCATTTAGTAACCCATGTTCACATAACATGCCTCTTTTAAGTTGTTGTACTACTGATACTATTTGTGTAGAACATAAAATGCTAATGTATAGGACATAACAGGAAGACGCATGCATACCTTCTGTCTATCAGACATGGTAGTATAAGGGACAAGTTTGCCCACTTCTCCCCTTAGACATATCTTTAGTTGGTGGAGAAACCAACTCTAGTTAGCTGTGTCCTCTTGTCCAACAATAGGAAATGCAAGTGGGAAAATATTATTATCGCCATCTCTTCCAGTAGCAGCAAGGATTTGAGCACCAGTGGTCAGCTTAATAAAGCATCCATCAACACCTGTTGTTGCAAGCAAAAAACAGTTGAAGACACTATAAAGCACTAGTAATCAATGCATATGTAACTTGTAGCATATAAGGAAGGCATAACTAACTAATGAATGGTCTGCATCCATTCAGAAATCCCTCCCTTGCTCCATTTATGCAGAAGAACATAGCATGAAACCTAGGTCCTGGATGTGGTATCTTTTTAGTAGGCTTTAGAGTTACTGTTGTGAGTACAACTCTACTTCCAGGGTTGGTATCCATGATGGTCTGAGCATAATCTCTAAGCCTGGGGTACGGCTTCTTGTGCTCTCCAAGAACAACTTCTACAACAAGGTTTTTGGCCCTATAGGCCATGTGCCTTGGCACATCAACACCATACTTCTCCTGGCAGTTGTCAATCAAAGTGTGTATGCTAGTGGTTGGATCAGACCTGAACAATGACTCATAAGTCTTTGCAAGCCACTTTGCATCGACCCTTGATGTCTCTGTACTTCTAGGGCAAGTGTGCTCCAGCCTCATTTTCTTCATAGCAAAAGTCTTCTCCCATTTGATAACTGATACGTCTCCAACGTATCTACTTTTCCAAATACTTTTGCCCTTGTTTTGGACTCTAACTTGCATGATTTGAATGGAACTAACCCGTACTGACGTTATTTTCAGCAGAATTGCCATGGTGTTATTTTTGTGCAGAAATAAAAGTTCTCGGAATGACCTGAAAATCAACGGAGAATTATTTCGGAAAATATAAAAAATATCTGCGGAAAGATCCAAGCCAGGGGGCCCACACCCTGTCCACGAGGGTGGGGGCGCACCCCCTGCCTCGTGGGCTCCCTGTTGCTCCACTGACGTACCCCCGGACTCCATATATTCACTTTCTGGGAGAGAAAAATCAGAGAGGAAGAATTATCGCGTTTTACGATACGGAGATGCCGCCAAGCCCTAATATCTCTCGGGAGGGCTGATCTGGAGTCCGTTCAGGGCTCCGGAGAGGGGAGATCGTCGCCATCGTCATCATCAACCTTCCTCCATCACCAATTCCATGATGCTCACCATCCTGCGTGAGTAATCCCATCGTAGGCTTGCTGGACGGTGATGGGTTGGATGTGATTTACCATGTAATTGAGTTAGTTTTGTTAGGGTTTGATCCCTAGTATCCACTATGTTCTAAGATTCATGTTGCTATGACTTTGCCATGCTTAATGCTTGTCACTAGGGCCCGAGTGCCATGATTTCAGATCTGATCCTATTATGTTTTCATAAATATATGTGTGTTCTTGATCCTATCTTGCAAGTCAATAGTCACCTACTATGTGTTATGATCTGGCAACCCCGAAGTGACAACAATCGGGACCACTCCCGGTGATGACCGTAGTTTGAGGAGTTCATGTATTGACTATGTGTTAATGCTTTGGCCCGATACTCTATTGAAAGGAGGCCTTAATATCCCTTAGTTTCCACTAGGACCCCGCTGCCACGGGAGGGTAGGACAAAAGATGCCATGCAAGTTCTTTTCCATAAGCACGTATGACTATATTCGGAATACATGCCTACATTACATTGATGAACTGGAGCTAGTTCTGTGTCACCCTAGGTTATAACTTTTACATGAGGAATCACATCCGACATAATTCCCCATCACCGATCCAATGCCTACAAGCTTTTCACATATTGCTTATTGCTTATTTACTTTTCCGCTGCTACTATGACAAAAAATACAAAAACACTACCATTACTTTTATTGCTGTTACCACTATTTCCATATTACCTTGCTACTAAACTACCTTGATGCAGATACTAAGTTTCCAGGTGTGGTTGAATTGACAACTCAGCTGCTAATACTTAAGAGTATTCTTTGGCTCCCCTTGTGTCGAATCAATAAATTTGTGTTGAATACTTTACTCTCGTAAACTATTGCGACCCCCTACACTTGTGGGTTATCAAGACTATTTTTTGGCGCCGTTGCCGGGGAGCATAGCTATATTCTTTAAGTCACTTGGGATTTATATCTGTTGATCACTACGAAGAACTTGAAGGACTCAAAAACCAAGATTTATCCCTCAACTATGAGGGGAGGTAAGGAACTGCCATCTAGCTCTGAATTTGATTCACCCTCTGTTATGAGTAAATTTGCGACACCTACTCCTGCTATTGAATCTGATATGTCGCATGTTCTTGATGATGCCACTTCTGCTATGTATGATGAAACTACTTCTATGCTTGATAATACTGTGCCACTAGGTGAATTTCTAGATGAACAAATTGCTAAGGTTAGGGAGAATGCAAATGTTGAAACTGATAATATTTATGAAAGTGATGATGAAGCTTCTCCCACTAGATATGAATTGCCTATTATTCCTGATGGTTATGTTATGGATGAAGAAACTGCTAGAGACTTTCTTGCTTGCAACGATAGATATGATCTTAAGAAATTATTAGCTAAGCTGGAAGAAAAGTCTTTGAATGCTAGAATGAAATGTGACCCCACTTTTGCTACTTCACCTATCTTTGTTACTGATAAGGATTATGATTTCTCTGTTGATCCTGAGTTAATTACTTTGGTTGAATCTCATCCTTTCCATGGCTATGAATCTGAAACTGTTGTGGCACATCTTACTAAGTTGAATGATATAGCCACCCTGTTCACCAACGAGGAAAAGATTCGTTATTACTATAGCCTTAAGTTATTTCCGTTCTCGTTAAAGGGTGATGCTAAGACAGGGTTTAATTCCCTTGATCCTGGTTGTGTGCGTAGTCCCCAGGATATGATTTATTACTTCTCTGCTAAATATTTTTCCGCTCATAAGAAACAAGCCACCTTACAGGAAATATGTAACTTTGTGCAAATTGAAGAAGAGAGTCTCCCACAAGCTTGGGAGAGGCTTCTCCAGTTACTTAATGATTTGCCTGATCATCCTCTTCATAGGTATGAAATACTTGATGTCTTGTATAATGGACTAACCGATGCTTCCAGAGACCACCTGGATAGTTGTGCTGGTTGTGTTTTCAGGGAAAGAATAGTTGATCAAGCTAAATTACTATTGAATAATATGTTTGCCAATGAAAATAATTGGACACTTCCTGAACCAACCCCTAAGCCAACTCTGAAGAAAAGGGGAGTTCTATTTCTCATTCCTGAAGATATGCAAGAGGCAAAGAAATCTATGAAAGAAAAAGGTATTAGAACAGAAGATGCTAAGAATTTACCGCCTATTGAAGAAATACATGGTCTTGATAACCCGACACATGTAGTAAAGGTAAATTCTCTTTATAGATTTGATGAAGGTGGTATTCCTCGTTATAAGTCTGCTAGCCAATGCTTAGATGAGTTTGATAATTTTATTGTGAAGCAAGAAAACTTCAATGCTTATGTTGGTAGACAATTGCAACACAATGCTTATATGATTGAACGCTTGAGTGATTATATGTCTGGAGTTGAAGGTGAATTGAAACTCATTAGTAAACATGATTCTATGGTTACCACTCAAGTAGAACAAGTACTTAAGGTTCAGAATGATTTGCTCAATGAATTAAATAGTAAGAATAGTGACAATGCTATTAGAGTTGTGACTAGAGGTGGTAAAATGACTCAGGAACCTCTGTATCCTGAAGGCCACCCCAAGAGAATTGAGCAAGATTCTCAGAGAGCTAATTTAGATGCACCTAGTTCTTCTAAGAAAAATAAAAAGAAAAATGATAGGACTTTGCATGCTTTTAGTGAACTTGTAGCTGACACACCTGAGAATCCCAATGATATCTCTGTTTCTGATGCTGGGACACAATCTGGTAATGAACATGAACCAAGTGATAATGTTAATGATGATGTTCATGTTGATGCTCAACCTAGCAATGATAATGATGTAGAAACTGAACCTGATGTTGATCTTGATAACCCACAATCAAAGAATCAACGTTATGATAAGAGAGACTTTGTTGCTAGGAAGCACGGTAAGGAAAGAGAACCATGGATTTATAAACCCATGTCTTTTCCTCCTAAACCATCCAAGAAAAAGGATGATGAGGATTTTGAACGCTTTGATGAAATGATTAGACCTATCTTTTTGCGTATGCATTTGACTGATATGCTTAAAACAAATCCTTATGCTAAGTATATGAAAGATATTATTACCAATAAAAGAAAGATACCCGAAGTTGAAATTTCCACCATGCTTGCCAATTACACTTTTAAATGTGGAATACCTAAGAAACTAGGGGATCCAGGAGTACCTACTATACCTTGCTCCATTAAAGGAAACTATGTTAAAACTGCTTTATGTGATCTTGGAGGCGGTGTTAGTGTTATGCATCTATCTTTATATCGCAGACTTGACTTGAGTAAGTTGACACCTACTGAAATATCTTTGCAAATGGCTGATAAATCAACTGCTATACCTGTCGGTATTTGTCAGGATGTGCCTGTTGTGGTTGCAAATGTTACTATTATAACGGATTTTGTTATCCTTGATATTCCCGAGGACGATAGTATGTCTATTATCCTTGGTAGACCCTTTTTGAATACTGCAGGGGCTGTTATTGATTGCAACAAAGGCAATGTGGCAATGTCACTTTTCATGTCAATGGTAATGAGCATACGGTACACTTTCCGAGGAAACAACCTCAGGTCCACAGTATCAATTCTATTGGAAAAATTTCAACTATTACTATTAGAGGTTTTGAATTTCCTCTTCCTACTATCAAGAAAACATATGATATTCTTATTGTTGGGGACATACATATCCCCATTGAGGTAACGTAGTGTTATTCGAAAATTCTCCGGTTTCATGTTATTTGGAAAGATTTTATAAACAAGACTTGATCAACCTTGTTAATGGACTCCTTTTGATGAGCATGAGATGGGTGAATCTAGATGGCACAACTTTCTGTATCCTCTTTTTACTTTCTATTAATTAGATTAAAATATTAAATAAAGTAAAAATAGTATTTTCCGTTTGTTTCCAGACTTATCCGTGCAATAAAAAAATACCCCGAAAATAAAAGTTCTCCAAATGCCCTGAAATTGAAATATGATATTTTCTAGAATATTTGAGAATGTTTGGCACAGAGAACACATCAAGGGGAGCCAGCACCTGGCCACGAGGGTCCAGGGCGTGCCCCCTACCTCGTGGGCCCCACGTGCCCCCCTCCACTTATTCCTGCACCCACACACTCCTACTTCCTCCCAAAAAAATCACTATCCAGCTCAAGCACGAGTTCTAGCTCATCTTGCTGCCATTTTTAATCTCCTTGCTCAAAGCTCCATTCACAAAACTGTTTGGGAAGATTGTTCCTTGGTATGTGACTCCTCCATTGGTCCAATTAGTTTTTGTTCTAGTGCTTTCTTTATTGCAAATTTTTGTTGCTGTGGTGACCTTGTTCTTGATCTTGCATGTTAAATTTCTTTGGTCCCAAGTAGTTCTAATGCATGATATAGTCTCTAGACACTTGTAGGAGTTGTTGCTACCAATCTTGTTGAAGTTTGGTTCACTTTCGTTTTGAGTTACTAAAAATTTCAGAAATTTTCAGAGGAGGAAAATGATGAAGAGATTGTTAAGAGGCTCCTCCAGTAAAGGTTCAAAGGATAAGAAGAAAAAAGAAAAATAAGAAGCCCAAATATAATCTTCCTCGCACTTCGGAAGTTCGGCCGTGTGAATGGCCTTGTAATGAGTTCTTGGAAGCCGCTGGGATTTACGAAGACTTTTATTATTTGGCGAACAATGTAGGCCTCACCGACTTCCTCAACGAGCAGCATGAACAGTATCTCTTACTCACTAATATTTTCACGCAGAACTTTCATTTTCATGCTAATAAATCACCACCTTCAGTGGAGTTTCGTTTATATGATGAGGTTAAGGAGATGTCATTCTTTGAATTTTGTGAAGTATGCAAGATACACTTTGATGGTAGTCTTGATGAACCACGTCGTGAAGATGCTGAACGGTTTATTGACATGATAGCTGTATGGGAAACTAGGCAAGTTTCAGGGGCAAGAATTACTAGTATACATTTTCTTGTTCTACGCTACTTTGCTATACTTGCTAGTAGATGTTTAATTGGTCGCGGGAACATTGGGAATCTTAGTGCCCCTGATATTGTCATTTTGCGCCATGCTTTGTTTCGAGACACAACTTTTAGCTTGGGTGCCGTCGTTGCTAAACTATTAAGTTTGAACCGCACCAATGGTCCCGTCTTTGGAGGCATCTTTGCTTCTTGCCTTGCTAAACATTTTAGAATACCTATTAGGCATCATGAGAAGGAAGAAAAATTGCTTGCCCCTGTTTATCTAGATTATAAGAGTATGATAGCACATGATTTTATTGTTAAGGACAAGGAGAAGTTGCTTAATTATAAATTGAGGTTTGATGAAAAATATTGTGAGATTATTACCTTGCCTGCACCATCTCTGTTTGATCTGTTTTCAGGCATATACCTCGTTTTGTCAGATGCCTTCTACAAGTACCAGAGCCAGGCACAAGCTTCAGAGCCTAAGCCGGAGCCACCACTCAACCCTTACCGGCAGTCCGTTTATGGGTGGGATCAATATGAGATGGCCAACCTGTGGCACCCAGAGGATGCTTCTCAGTACACTAGAGAGAGTAGCTTCGAGCCGTGGCCATAGACCAACTTAGGCCAAAAGCCTAAGCTTGGGGGAGTATGTGTTTCTCACCGACATTACATTCATGTTCACACACTTATTCCAGTAGTCGGTGCTCACACTCTTTCATTGTACTATCCATGCTAGTTTCAATTCTTTTCTTAGTCTTTTTCTTGTGTGTTAGAAAAACCTTAAGAAAAAAAATTAGTTGTATCTTTTAGCTAGTTTACTTTCCATGCCTCTAGTAGTAATTAAAAGAAAACCCAAAAATATTTCTCGTTCTTCTTTTGCTTGTTGGGAGCTTTCCCGTGTAAATAGTTTCTTTTCTTTTCTTTGGGGGTCAAGAGGAGAAGACCATGCTGAAAATGTTTAGTGGCTCATATATGCTTTATTGTTAATTTAACCATGAGCCATATTACCTTGTCTTCTCTCTTGTATTAAATGCTTTCAGATTCCATCTTAGTCCAATGCATGTTCACTATTATTATTATCCACACCGTTCGGTCGTGCGAGTGAAAGGCAATAGTGATGATGTATGATAAACTAATTGAGATGAGAAAAGCTGGTATGAACTCGACCTCTCTTGTTTTTGTTAATATGATAGTTCATTGTTCCTGATTCAGCCTATTATGAATGAAGCATGCTTGCAATGACAATTAGAGATCGTAGCTGCTTATGCCATGCTTAATTAGCTAGGAGTTTATAATGGTCTATCTTGCGTGCCAACATGATATTAAAATGGTTGTGATGTGGTATGATAGGGTGGTATCCTCCTTTGAACAATTCAAGTGGTCTGACTTGGCACATGTTCACGCATGTCGTTGAAACAAAATTAACATAGCCTCCACGATATTTATGTTCATGGTGATTTATATCCTACTCATGCTTGCATTCATTGTTGATTAATTTTAATGCATGTTCATGACTATTGTCGCTCTCTAGCTGGTCGCTTCCCAGTCTCTTTCTAGCCTTCACCTGTACTAAGCGGGAATACTGCTTGTGCATTCACTTCCATAAACCCCAAAGTTATTCCACATGAGTCCACCATACCTTCCTATATGTGTTATCTACCTGCCGTTCCAAGTAAATTTGTATGTGCCAAACTCTAAACCTTCAAATAAAATTATGTTTTGTATGCTCGAATAGCTCATGTATTAACTAGGGCTGTCTATATCTTCCATGCTAGGTGGGTTATTCTCACGATGAGTAGACTCCACTCATCATTCATGAGAAAATGGCTGATAACCGGGATGCCCAGTCTCATGCTCAAATCATAATAATTAAACAAAACTCCCCCAAGGCTGTTGCTGGTTTGGACGGTACCCGTTGTTTCAGGCTAGCCGTGGAGTGTGCTTGTTGGTGGTTGGGAGAGTATACACTTTACCATTCTATTTGGTAACCGCCTATAATGTGTGTAGCATGGAAGATATCGAGATTCTTGGTTGTTATGTTGACAATGAGAGTATACCGCTCAAAATATTATTCATCTCTATTTCAAAATCGAGCTCCGCCACCTCTACAAATCCCTGCTTCCCTCTGCGAAGGGCCTATCTATTTACTTTTATGCTGAGTCATCATCCTCTTATAAAAGAGCACCAGTTAGAGAGCACCTCTGTCATTTGCATGTATTACTATTAATTTGCATTGAGTATGATTGTGACTGGATCTCTTTTACCATGAATTACAATGTCTAGTCAGTCCTTGATCTTTAAAGGTGCTCTGCATTTATGTTTTGCGGTCTCAGAAAGGGATAGCGAGATACCATCTTGTTATATCATATTATGATTGTTTTGTGAAAGTGTTGTCATCCGAGGTTTATTATTATTGCTCGCTAGTTGATTATGCCATTGATATGAGTAGACATGAGACCTAAAAGTTATTGTGAATGTGGTTAGTTCATGATCTTTGCTGAAAACTTGAATGCTGGCTTTACATATTTACAACGACAAGAGCAAACGGAGTTTCTCAAAGTTTTTCTTTATCACTTTCAGTTTATCAACTGAATTGCTTGAGGACAAGCAAATGTTTAATCTTGGGGGAGTTGATACGTCTCCAACGTATCTACTTTTCCAAACACTTTTGCCCTTGTTTTGGACTCTAACTTGCATGATTTGAATGGAACTAACCGGACTGACACTGTTTTCAGTAGAATTGCCATGGTGTTATTTTTGTGCAGAAATAAAAGTTCTCGGAATGACCTGAAAATCAACGGAGAATTATTTTGGAAAATATAAAAAATATCTGCGGAAAGATCCAAGCTAGGGGGCCCACACCCTGTCCACGAGGGTGGGGGCGCGCCCCCCTGCCTCGTGGGCCCCCTGTTGCTCCACCGACGTATCCCCGGACTCCATATATTCACTTTCGGGGAGAAAAAATCAGAGAGGAAGAATTATCATGTTTTACGATACGGAGCCGCCGCTAAGCCCTAATCTCTCTCGGGAGGGCTGATCTGGAGTTCGTTCGGGGCTCCGGAGAGGGGGGATCGTCGCCATCGTCATCATCAACCTTCCTCCATCACCAATTCCATGATGCTCACCATCGTGCATGAGTAATCCAATCGTAGGCTTGCTGGACGGTGATGGGTTGGATGAGATTTACCATGTAGTTGAGTTAGTTTTGTTAGGGTTTGATCCCTAGTATCCACTATGTTCTAAGATTGATGTTGCTATGACTTTGCCATGCTTAATTCTTGTCACTAGGGCCCGAGTGCCATGATTTCAGATCTGAACCTATTATGTTTTCATGAATATATGTGTGTTCTTGATCCTATCTTGCAAGTCAATAGTCACCTACTATGTGTTATGATCCGGCAACCCCGAACTGACAACAATCGGGACCACTCCCGGTGATGACCGTAGTTTGAGGAGTTCATGTATTCACTATGTGTTAATGCTTTGGTCCGGTACTCTATTAAAAGGAGGCCTTAATATCCCTTAGTTTCCATTAGGACCCCGCTGCCACGGGAGGGTAGGACAAAAGATGTCATGCAAGTTCTTTTCCATAAGCACGTATGACTATATTCAGAATACATGCCTACATTACATTGATGAACGGGAGCTAGTTCTGTGTCACCCTAGGTTATAACTTTTACATGAGGAATCACATCCGACATAATTCCCCATCACCGATCCAATGCCTACGAGTTTTTCACATATTGCTTGTTGCTTATTTACTTTTTCGCTGCTACTATTACAAAAACTACAAAAACACTACCATTACTTTTATTGTTGTTACCACTATTTCCATATTACCTTGCTACTAAACTACCTTGCTGCAGATACTAAGTTTCCAGGTGTGGTTGAATTGACAACTCAGCTACTAATACTTAAGAGTATTCTTTGGCTCCCCTTGTGTCGAATCAATAAATTTGGGTTGAATACTTTACCCTCGAAAATTGTTGCGATCCCCTACACTTGTGGGTTATCAATAACTGCAACAACTATGCAGAACTGGCAGTGCTCTTGTTTACAATGAGCAATGATCCTTTGGTCTTAGTTTCTATGGTACCTGAAGTTTTTGGGCTGTGTAATGTGCAAGCTTAACAAGGCATCTCTGAATTGCTGTTGATCCTTAAAGCACATGTGCAGACTTAACTACTGATGTGGTTCCTCAAGCTTGTCATTCTACCAGATCCTTGGTTTCCTTTTCCTTGCCCTACTCTTCCTCCCTTTTGGTAGAACATATGATAGTGGCTCATGTCCATTATCTTCTTTCTCAAACAGCAACCCATGATCTTCTTCATCCGAGGAATGAATGAAATCAGCTTTCACCTCCTCTAACACACTTGAATGTGACCTATTGATGGGGCCTCTCCTAACTGCCAGTTTGTTCTTTGTTTTTGCAAGTTTTTCCTTTGGTGCTTCTTCTCTTGCAACATCCTCCTCCTCCTCCTCCATCTCTAGCTCCTCCTCCTCCATCTCAAACAAATCCTCAACCTCAACATCACCCTCATAATGTAATTTTTCCTCTTCTGAATCTTCATCTTGATCTTCATCTTGAACTCCATCTTCTTGCTCTGCTAACATCTTCCCCTCTATTATCTCCATGTCTTCAGAAATCCAGTACTTCTCCATGAAGAAAGGATTGTTATCAATGTCACATGCAGCCTCAGAGTCATCACTGCTATTGTGTGCCTCCTCTAACAGTGGCTCTTCCTCAATTACAGCTTTTAGCTTGCCCTTTCTTAGGGATCTGCTCTCTTGTGTGGACACAACTGTTGGTTGACTGTGGATGCTGCTACACTGACTATGAAATACAACACCTTCATCATCAACAACAAGCACTACAGGCTCACTGAGATCATAAACAACATGTGGGTTATACAATACTGTTGCTAGATCTTCTCCTCTATGACATAAATTGCTCAAAGGTGTTGTTGTCCTCACTATAACTAATTAAGAACTAAACTATGCTCATACTCCTTATTTACTTGATGCAATTTGATGTTTGTGTCAATCAAATCTAAATCATGCTCTCTCTCCTCTCCTCTGCCTAAATTCTTCATGTCGTATAGTTCATCTGTGAAAGAAAACCCTTGTGTTTACAACAGTGCATATAGGTTCAGAAATGTTACATTCTGAGCTGCATAGCTTCCTATCCAAATTGTGATGAGTATCAAAGTGAATCCGAACATTCCAAACAAGATCATCCAAACTACAATTGACAGAAGAATAAAAAAACTTCAGAGAAGCTTGTTGGAAATATGCCCTAGAGGCAATAATAAAATGGTTATTATTATATATTTCCTTGTTCATGATAATTGTCTGTTATTCATGCTTGAATTGTATTGTACGGAAACAGCGATACATGTGTGAATACACAGACCACAACGTGTCCCTGGTAAGCCTCTAGTTACTAGCTCGTTGATCAACAGATGGTCACGGTTTCCTGATCATGGACATTGGATGTCATTGATAACGGGATCACATCATTAGGAGAATGATGTGATGGACAAGACCCAATCCTAAGCCTAGCACAAGATCGTTGTAGTTCGTAATGCTCAAGCTTTTCCAATGTCAAGTATCTTTTCCTTAGACCATGAGGTTTTGCAACTCCCGGATACCGTAGGAATACTTTGGGTGTGCCAAACGTCACAACGTAACTGGGTGGCTATAAATGTACGCAACGGGTATCTCCGAAAGTGTCTGTTGGGTTGGCACGAACCGAGACTGGGATTTGTCACTCCGTATGACGGAGAGGTATCTCTGGGCCCACTCGGTAAGACATCATCATAATGAGCTCAATGTGACTAAGGAGTTAGTCACAGGATGATGGATTACGGAACGAGTAAAGAGACTTGCCATGACGAGATTGAACAAGGTATCGGTATACCGACGATCGAATCTCGGGCAAGTACCGTACCGATGGACAAAGGGAATTGCATACGGGATTGAGTGAATCCTTGACATCGTGGTTCATCCGATGAGATCATCAAGGAACACGTGGGAACCAACATGGGTATCCAGATCCCGCTGTTGGTTATTGACCGGAGAGTCGTCTCGGTCATGTCTACGTGTCTCCCGAACCTGTAGGGTCTACACACTTAAGGTTCGGTGACGCTAGGGTTGTAGAGATATATGCACACGGAAACCCGAATGTTGTTCGGAGTCCCGGATGAGATCCCGGACGTCACGAGGAGTTCCGAAATGGTCCGGAGGTAAAGAATGATATATAGGAAGTCCAGTTTCGGCCATCGGGAGAGTTCCGGGGGTCACCGGTAGTGTACCGGGACCACCGGAAGGGTCCCGAGGGTCCACCGAGTGGGGCCACCCATCCCGGAGGGCCCATGGACCGTAGGGGGAGGGGGACCAGCCCCTAGTGCGCTGGCGCACCCCCCTTGGGCCTCCCCCCTGCGCCTAGGGTTGGAAACCCTAGGGGTGGGGGGCGCCCCCCTAGGCTTGGGGGGGGGGGCAAGCCACCCCCTTGGCCGCCGCCCCCTAGGAGATCCAATCTCCTAGGGCCGGCGCCCCCCTGGCCCCTATATATAGTGGGGGAGAGAGAGGGTAGCCGCACCTCAGTCCCTGGCGCCTCTCCCCCCCCCCATTACACCTCTCCCTCCTCCCGCAGGGTCTTGGCGAAGCCTTGCAGCTTTTCCCGTTGCATCCACCACCACATCGTCGTGCTGCTGGATCTCCATCAACCTCTCCCCCCCCTTGCTAGATCAAGAAGGAGGAGATGTCGATGTACCGTACGTGTGTTGAACGCGGAGGTGCCGTCCGTTCGGCACTGGGATCATTGGTGATAGGGATCACGACGAGTATGACTCCATCATCCACGTTCCTTCGAACGCTTCCGCTCGCGATCTACAAATGGTATGTAGATGCACTCCTTTATGCTCGTTGCTAGATGACTCCTTAGATTGATCTTGGTGAAGCGTAGGAAATTTTTTGAATTCTGCTACGTTCCCCAACAAAGCTAACCCTAGCCCCCAATTTCAGGCAGGGAGAAAGAGGAGAGGAGAGAGGAACTTACACCATGCCACCAGCTCCACTGGTCCAATGATGGCTACTGGTAGGATTGTCTACTCACATCTCAGCCAGCCTCACCCTATCTTCCATGGACAGCGGCGCCTCCTCCAAATCCGAATCGTCGATGCTGGAGTAGTACGAACTAGAGTCCCCGGCGACGTCCATAACTACGTGGTCTGGTTCAACCCGGTTCAACCGAGCCAAATCACACGAGCGAGCGACTCGCCCGAGTCAGCAGCGCGGCGCGCGCGGCTAGGCCACCGTGGCAACTGATTGGTGGGGCCAACCGGTCAGATACATGGTCCATACATGCTTATATGGCTGTTTGTCCGATTTGCAACACTTAGGCTGTGAACTGGTACCGACATGCAAAATATAAATATTGGTACTCACTCGTTACGACGCGCCGAAGTATGGTAGTGCCTTGCAATAAACTCCCCCACCCCAGTCCCCCCTCTAAGAGCATCTCCAACAGCCACGCTACGCGTGGCACACTAAAAACCCATTTGCAGCGCGCGAATCGCCTGTTTTTGCATGGTGGGGTGCGCTTGCTCCAGCGACTGCTGCAAATTTTAACGCGCGCGAGCAGGCCCGGCCCTGAGGGAGGGCGAGAGGGGCGGCCGCCCCGGGCCCCCGCTGATAGCAGGGCCCCGCTCCTGGTTTCCTTCCTTACTCCAATATTTCCTTCCTTAATCTTCGATTCTAAAATAGGGATATTCGTTTTTCTTGATTTGCTTCCTTACCAGTAAGGGCACGATTAAGAAACAAACCAATTATTGTGTACGAGTAATTAGGGGTAGTTATTATTGAAAGACAATAGCTGCTGATTTCCTTAATCCACGGGAGTAATAGCGCATAACCAGGTCATACGCTGCCGAACAGACACTAGAAGTAAGAGAAATGATCTCCCGCTGCGTGGCGATTGATACTCATCTCCCGTGTGGCATGGCGCCGCTGCCTATAGTCGGAGCAGGACTCAATCGGAGGAACGCCGGACTGCTGGAGATAACCACGTCGTTGCCGCTCATGCGACCATGACGATTCTCCGAGATACGAGATTGCGTACAAGATACAGAGAAGAGAAAGTATGTCCCTGGTCTTTCGTTTATACATGTAGTTCATGCCCTATGAGATTTTACCATGATGATTGATCAATTTTATAAAGGATCATCCGTATTGCCTCTTCACTATTGCAACTGGCCACAGATAATTGAATTATTAGATATTGTTTATACATATAGATTTATAAGACGAGAGGGATGTACGTAACAAAGTGACTGATCTTGGGCATTTAAATTATCTGTAAATCTTGACGATGTACCCGTTTTCATTATAGATGATTATAATCCAAGAAATTTGGATGATCTTATTAATGGGACTTCGTAAAAAAATATAAGATCGTTTAGTTTACTATCTTAGTGATCTAAGATCTTATATTAGTTTGAGTATTAGTAAAGAAGAGACTTGTAGGTGTAGATACACCTATTAAGAAAAATATAAAGAAAACACATTTTGAAATGTCAAAAAAGTACGGACAATAATTTCGCGTGTACATCCAGACAATCTATGTTCGCACACAAAAAAAGAAAAGAAATAAAAAAAAAATTGTGTTATGTATAAAGAAAAATAAAATGTCTCGTGAATAGCTATAATCAAGCATGGAAAATTATCTTTTTTACACAAGCCACAAAAAATGTCCCTTTTCACCGAAACTTTGTGCATGAAAATAATGTCGCACACGCATGAATTTTTCTCGATTTTTTTAACATTTTAATATGTGTATTAGACAAAAGGTGCATCTACACTTATGAGCCAAATTGAATTTTCGGTAAGACAAAACAAACTCCTACTATATTTCCTTAAGGGCCCTCCGATTTAGTTTCGCCCCGGGCCCCCGAAATCTCAGGACCGCCGCTCCAGCAGGCGCTGCAAACCTGGTCAGCGCGCGCTCTCGCACAAACAACATATGAACGACGAACAAAAAAAACATAGACATAGATTAAAAAACGATACATAGATAGTTCACACAGCGTACAGAGTTCATCATAGCATAGATAGATAAAAAAACTAGTCCAACACGATAAAAACTACGATGCAACTAGAAGCTACTCCGAGTCGTCCTCATCATCATCATTCTCGCTAGTGTTGTCCGAGGTATCGAGCCACGCGTCTTCGCAACGAGGATCGTCTGAGTCAAAGAACGACTCCCTACCTGCGTTAACGAGATTGCACTGCGATATGGCCGGTGCCTTCCGCCGACGCATGTTCGCTCGTTCCTCACGCTAAGTCGTCCTCCTCTCCGCCCAAAAGGCGTTCTCGTTGGCGACGTCCGCCGGGAAGCACTGGCGCCACTCCACCATGGCTCGCTCGTCCACCTCGGCGATGAGGAGGCGGCGCTCCTGCCAACGGTGTTCCTCACGGTCGGCTTCAGTTGCCGCGGCGGACGGGCGACGACTTGCACCTGCTCGCACGTCCAGACGTCCTGGAAGTTCATATGTGGGCGAGGCCTCCTGAGGCGCCACGCCGCTGCATCGTACGCGTGGGCTGCTTCGTGCGCTGTCTCGAACGTTCCGAGGCCAAGGCGGAGGTCGCCGGACCGAATCTCAGCATAGAACGTGCCGCTTGGGCGCTCGTGGACGTCGCGGTAGTCCGAAGATCCCCGACGGCGCGATGGCAGCGCGTCGGTGGTGGGGCGAGGAAGCGGCCGAGGAAGCAGGGAGAGAGCGTGTGGCGATGTGAATAGCGATGGGAGGCCGCATAACGGGCGCAACAATTTATAGGCGCGCCGCAACGTTGCGTCAAATCCAGCGCGCGACCTCCCGTTTTTTCCCGCACGCGCAATCGATTACCGCGTGGCTGAGTTTTCCGCCTCCGCTGAATCGCGCGCGGGGTTTTTGCCGCTGTTGGAGATGATCTAATGACCTGTTCCATTTCCATTTCACCGCCCGCACACCACAGATCCCACCCTCCTTGCCGGCGGCGCTCCATCGGTCCATCCCCGAAGGAATCACACCCCCTCGTCTGGACGGACGTCATTTTTTTTTTGAAAGTCATCTTGATCTTTATTTATTCAAAGCCGGCAGGGATCTCTGCCGCTACGACATGCAGAATACAGTCAGGAGGTTCATATAACCAAACCTTACAAGAATGACTAAAAACACTTTCCTTAGCTAACAAATGTGCTGCACTATTTGCAGTCCTCCTAACCCAGGTAATTTTCCATCTCTCTCTACTATCCAGCATTTGTTTTACTTCCCCTATGATTGGTCCCAGCGTAGATAGGTCCTTCTCCTTGCTCTGTAACTTGCTAACAATCTCCTTACAGTCCATTTCAATGTGCAGACTGTTGGCATTGATCTCATGTGCTAACTGAACCGCATGTTTGCAGGCTTGAAGTTTAGCTGTAGCAGGGTCCCTGCACATTGGGAGGAAGTGGCATGCACTGCCCAGAAGAGCCCCTTCATGATTTCTGAAGACTACTCCCGCTCCTCCATTCTCACCTGTCTTTGATATAGCTCCATCCACATTAACTTTAACCCAACCTTCCTCCGGCGGTCTCCACTTTTCAACAGGTACGGGCTTCTGAATTTTGCTATTGCGACCATGAATGGTCTGCCATTCCTCCATCAACTTAACAACAGTCCTTGCAATTACCTCTGCATCTTCAATTCTCTTTCCATCCCGGGCATTATTGCGAGCTAACCACAGTCCATACAGCCCCTGAATCATGATTGCTCTCTCATCATCCGATGCATCAGCAACCCACGAGAGCAACCAGCTTGAGAGTGCACCCTGGGGACAAACTGACTCCGGTGGGATCGCCACCGATATCCCCAACTCCGAGTGCAGAATTTCCAGAACTTATGTGAGTGGTAGCATCCCCAAAATCTGTGTTAATTCATTTCTTCCCGCCCACACGCCACACAGAATACGCCTGCTTTTATCTTCCTCCTTAGTAGCTCCGATCCTACAGCTAGGCCATTCCGAATGAGTCTCCAAGTGTGAGTGATCGCTTTGCCTGGCGCCACTGTGTCCCATAGGTTCAACCATGCCTTGTGGTTTACCACCGACGAAGAGGTTTCAGGACTGCCAACCTTAAAACGTATTTGCGCCATACGCAAATGGTATGCTGACCGGACTGTGAACACCCCATTCTTCGTGTAATTCCACGCCAAAAAATCTTCTGTCGCTGGTCCTCCAATAGAAATCTGACTAATCTCGTTTACCTCATCCGGCGCAAACATGGCCTGTAGTTTGAGCATGTCCCAGGCTGTGCCATTTGCACACATCAGATCACTCACCCGGTTGATTCCATGTATGTAAACTTGGCCCAGTGGCTTTAGACTACCTTTTCTCGGAATCCGTGGATCATGATGTATTCTGACTTGTGCTCCATCACCAATCCTCCATATAAGACCTTCCAGCAGAAGATCTTTCATAGTCCTGTTTACTCTCCGTTCCCTGGTCGCATTTTTGGAGGGGGAAAAAATCCTATACACCGGGTCGTTCGCTGCCGATCGAACGACCCTGTCTATCGAACGACGCGTGGCCATGGCAATTTACGCTGCAGACCCTAAAATATAAGGACACTTTTATAGCGACCAGTACTTATCCCGACGAGGGAGACAATACCCAGCCGCCGTGATGCGGCCAGCGCCGTCGCAGCGCACGTCGTCGTCCCAGCGGCAACAGGAGATCTTTCGGGTGGCATGTTGCCACTGCCGCGTGCGTCGCCGGCCGGCGAGAGAAAGAAGTGCCAAGAAAATGAAGAAGGGCTGCAGGGCCAAGAAAAGGAACTGTCGCAGCCCAGCTTCTCACCATGGATTTACATGTCAAGCGAGCACAAACTCCTTGAGGTCGCCGGCAAGCTTTCTGGCGCCGTGGACAGCCTGCCGGAGTGACTCGCACGGGGGACGGGTGCAACTGTGCAAGGCTGCAAGTCTGTACGGGAGGCCTTGTGACGCAAGAGTCGGTGATGGCCCGACGGGGTTCGGTCGATTGCTTTGAGATTTACAAATCCACGTGTCCCTCGATCAATAGGGTCGTTCGATCGATAGGTGCGACCCGGGTCGATCAATAGGATCATCGAATCCGATTCCGGCTCGTTGACGCACACAAACTTGTCGATCTGAATCCGGAGACGATTCAGTGCTGTGAATGCCGACGGTTCTATTTAATCGCAGGTCGCGGCCGCGAGCCAGCAACATCTGCTCGCCGCTATTCGATTCGTCGCGCAAGCTCACTCATGGCCAGGACCGCGATGGGTCGCCGGCGGCGTCCGAGAGGCGACGACCGGATCAGCGCCCTCCCCGACGATCTCCTCCTTTTGGTCCTGCGCCGCCTCGACATCCGGACGGCGGTCGGCACCACGGCGCTCTCGAGGCGCTGGGCTTGCCTCCGCGGCGAGCTCCCCATCCTCGACTTCAGCGTCAACGCGATGCTCCCGCCGCGCTACCACCGTTGGGTCCAGCTCCACGGCGTCGTCGGGAAAAGTGGTGGTTTCCAGTACGACCTGCGTCAAGTATCACGGGAGCTGATGCCCAACATCAGGAGGTACGAGCACCGCGCCATGCGCGCTCTGACCAGGTCCGTCCAGAGCTTCTTGGACGCCGGAACCGCCGTCCGCCGGAGGAGGATCAGTAGGCTGAGGCTCGAGTTCTTGGTCACCCCACAAAGCACCGAATGCATGAACCGGCTTATAGCGGAGGCCATCGATGCTTGTGGGGTGGATGACCTCCAAGTTGTCGCTAAGCCAATTTTCTGGCGACGAGGCGCAGTCCACACCTTCGCCAGCCATGGCCTCTGCAAGGAGCCCAGTGCGTCACGCCTGCAAAGCCTCAAGCTCGGTGGCTGCATGATCCCGCCGCTGCTGCACGAGTACAGCGCGCTCACCAGGCTCGTCCTGCAGGACATACCTGAATCGACGCCCGTGGCAACCTACCAGGGGGTCTTCACCTCGTGCCAGCAGCTGCAGGTGCTGCACCTCATCTCCTGCCGGTGCAGCGGCGGGGTGATATTGGTGGACGCCCCCATGTCAAAAATCAAGGAGCTCGTTCTGGATGAGTGCAGATTCAGACAGTTCCACCTAAGGGCTCTGCCCAATCTTGAGAGCCTAGCCTCCCTGGGACCTATGGTGTTCCTCGAGTCTGCCTCCTTCCCTTGTCTCACAAAATTTAACCTCACCTCATGCCTCGGCCTGAGAATGCAAGGGTCTCGCGAATACGAGAAGCGACACTTGAAGATAGGCCATGAGTCGCTTCTCGAAAACATGCCAGGAATATCGAGTCTGATTGTCAGGATCAGTGGACCTTACAGATGGATCGTGCCGTCTAGAGGATCCCCGAGGGCGACGACGTTGCTGCCTAACCTGAGGCGGCTGCTGGTCGCCGACGTGCCTTCGTCCTGGGACGTCTCGTGGCCCCGCCTCCTGCTCGAGGCCGCGCCTTCCCTGGAGGTCCTCCACCTTCACATTGCCGCCACCTGCACAGAAGATGAAGATGAGCCCGGTGAGGACATACGCTGGAAACCAACCACGCTTCTCCGTCACCGGCACTTGGAAGAGTTTGTGGTGGTTGGTTACGAGGGAACGGAGAGGCAGATTTACCTTGTCAAGTTTGTCGTGGGAGTATGCACAGTGTTGCGCCAGGTCTCCATCTTCAAGAACGGGCATGCTCGCAACAAGGGGCACTGGGACTGGGAGTTGGTGACGCAGCAACATTCGTGGACTGACCAGGAGAAGGACAACACGCTGAAGCACATCATGGATCCTCTGTCACCTGCTGCTCCGGTTAAACTAGTTTTTGGCTGAGTTTTCTCATGTTTGTTCTTGACCTGCAACCGTAGTTTTCTCCGCCGTGCAACTTGCTTATACTAGAATGTTGTATTTCATATTTTTTTCGATAAAGGGCTTTTCATTGAATTGAAATATCGAGTTGATACAACCGCATCAAAGATAACCCGGCCTCTGCATAACTAGATGCACACAGCCAAAGTACCAGATCCAAAAATCAAAACAAAAAGGCGGGACGCCAGAAGTAGCGAAAAAGATAAAAGAGGCCTAAGGTGATGCTGGGCCTATCCGAAGGTCACACCGCCATCCATGGAGGTAGAAAATGTCCCTGGCCGAGCACTCCAACCGGGTAGAAGCCATCATAAAAAAGTCTCTGTCCTCCGGCCTCTGCAGGATAGACCACATACGAAGCCATCGCGAGCATATATGAATTACCTGCATGGGAGATGAAACACTTTTATGGTTAAAAACAATATCATTCCTGGTTAGCCACAACGCCCAACATAAGACAGCCGCCCCCGCAAGAATGTGCTTAGAAAATTGTTTATCTATTCCCTTCAGCCAATTCCCGAACATATTCCGTACGCTGCGTGGAGGGTATAAATTCGAAGCAACTTGGACTATTGCCCATACCGATCTAGCGAACTTGCAATCAAAAAATAGGTGTTTAATGGATTCATTATGATTGCAAAAGACACATTTTTTGCTGCCTTGCCAGTTTCGGCGAGCTAAATTATCCCTAGTTAAGATAACTCCTTTGTTGAGAAACCAAAGGAAAATCTTCACTCTTAGAGGAATCTTAAGCTTCCACAATTTTCTATTATCCGATGAAACCTCGTTATGAACCAGTGCATCGTACATGGATTTAACCGAAAATCTTCCATTCAGATGCAGATTCCATTTAAAGATATCCGATTCAGCCGACAGTTGGACAGCTTTCAAACGAGTCAGCAGATCGTTCCATGCATTCAAACGAGGTCCAGAAATCCATGTATTTCATATAACTGCACAATTCCCTGAAATATTCGATAGGACAACATTATCCACGCAGATTCTATAGTGGAGCTTTTGTTCCTATGAGTGAGAGTAAGAGCGTTTTATTCATTCTTTTAAAATTGCCATTCACCGTATGATTGTAACAGTGTGTTTTATTTATTCAACGCCTTTTGCATGAGTGGTGTCCCCTCTTGTGGAATGATTGTAGCTAAATCATTTGTAACTTGTTGGTTCCTGTACATTATTTTCGAGACCTTTGTGTTTCTTTGCATTGAAAAGAAAGAAGTTCAGTTACAATCGTCCGATGACCCGCGGTTTACAGACAGTTTGATGCACGTCCCAGGTTTGTGGCAGCACAAGTTGGAGGCCAGGAGCCCCGGCCACGGCCCAAGAGCAGGCCTCTGTCTTTAATCCTATCTAGTAGCGTATTGAAGGATGGTGTTGCGGTGTCGAAGACGCAGCTGTTCCTATGCTTTCAAACCATCCAGGGCACGAGCAGCGTGACGGATTTCAGGTAGGATTGGCGGCGTGTTATCCTTGGCATGTTTCCACTAATCCATAAGCGAGGGTCAATAATTCTACACCTACTAAACGTTCTACGTAGGCTTACTTAAGGTTCCATAAAATTTTCTCCTCCCCTAATTTTAATCGGGGTGGGCCCCAGCTGCTAATCCTAGTCCAATTAGCATTCACCACATCAGCTTTTACGTGGGAGCCGAGCGCAACATTACGTATGTGTAGCATTGCTCGGCGAGGGTTCGCGTGTGGGGATCAGGGCTAGGATGCGAAGCCAGGCCCGGGTCTCATGCCATGCCATGCGGGCGAAGGGGCATTCCAATAGCAAGTGGCACACCGTTTCTGGCTTTTGGCCAAAAAGGAGACAACGAGGGTGGTGTTGGAGTCCATGGCGAGCCAGACTCTCTGTAGTCTAGCATCGGTCCTGGTCGGCCAACCAGTGGAAGAATTTGACTCTTGGTGGCGCCCAACATTTCCAAATTAGCTTCCTAGAATAGCAGGCCGTAGATCCATGGAAGGTGGCCAGGTAGCAGGACTACGCAGAATAGGTGCCGCTTGATGTCCATTTCGAGATCAGCTGGTCTGGGGCGGCGGAGAGCTCGGTGCACTGCATGATGTTCCGGAGCTGCAAATGCTATCCGATCTTGTGTAAGCCTAGGTTGCCATGGATGCGCGTGCCCATGAGTTGCCATTGAGCCCGTCTGCCACGGTTCTCGTCGTGCATCGTCGCTTGGGGTTGCAGCTGTAGAGGTTGGGCAGGAGCTCGCGCATAGATTGGTCGTCGATCCACTGGTCCTCCAGAGCAGGGCGGTCAGTCCATTCCCGATGACCATGGACGTGGATGCCCAGAACCACAACCATCGCGGCCACAGTACGAGGCTGGTGCATTTGAGGTCACGCACGCCTAGGCCCCCAAGCTCGATGAGGGCGGCAGACTCGATTCCAGTATAGGATTACATTCTTCCCATAATAGACTCTTTTGCTCACTATGACAGATGCAACACACCATCTAGAGCACTTATTCAGCAGGAATAATAACAACAGAAAAATAAAAGCAGTAACACGAGATACGCTTTGCCGGTCGCCCCACCAGCTGGTTAACCGAAACTACCTTAGTAGGACACCAACTCAAGAGACTTGAGATGTCGCTGGAGACGTAGAGTTCTCAGGCAGCGACATCTTCTCAGCCACCTTCTTCTCCACTCCTCATACGCACTATCTGAGACGTCAGATCATGGAGTGTTACCGATTCAGATGTGGGTCCAGTCCACGTCTCTCCACGCGGTCGCACATATATATATGGGGCGTCTGTCAACCCTAGCCGCCACGCGAATCAGATCACATTTGCCTCCACGCCCACGTCGTTTCTTTGTTGTTGCTGCCGCTGGCGACTCCATCTCATTCACCACGTACACGGTTGACGGGAGAGTAGGTCTCCGAAACCCCGCCTCTCTAGGTCCTGTACGAGAAAGGGGTGATTAGGTTTTTGGGAAGCGACGACGCGACTGCTCGTCACCGATCCACTGCTTCCCCTACGCCTTCGTCATCACCATGTCTCAGCCAACCGACGTCGACTGTGCCGTCGCCGAGAAGAAGGCCGACGAGGACGCCGCTGCTGCCACCGTCGCCGTCGCGGCTTCTGCCTGGTCTATTGGAGGGTATAACTCGTTTATCCCGCTCCTATTGATTTCTGCTTTAGCATGCTAGCGTTATACGTAGATGGATCTGCTATTAGCATAGTATGTGCTTGTATGATTGAATATCGATATGTGTTTGTTTCTGTCAATGACATGCTACTGCTATATTATTGAATTAAAATAATTGAAAATTTGCATATTTACTCAACAAGAGGACAGAGGAGATCGGAGAGGACAAGCCAAGTAGCAGAGGAAGCAGCCAGCCAAGGGACCCCAAACGATCTACGGGGAGCAAGATGACCAACACAAAAAAAAAATCTCAATGAATGCATCAACCGACACTGATCTAGGGGTGTTACCGGACGTGAATTTTTGGGATATGGTGCCACGCGAGGATGCAATCTGGTCAGTCCATGCATGATTTGAGATTGGCACTTGATATAGCGAATTAATGAATACCAAAATGATATTGTGGCTTAATTTAGCAAATACACATATGTGATAGACATCTTAAATGAGATGGTGGGCTAGCCACTGGTCGGCTTTAAATGTGTCTGGCTCGAACTTGTTTGCTTTGAATGGAACTTAACAAATGTGGGTCTGTCATTTTGGTGTGGTTTGTTTTGCCCAAGCTCATTTTCTGTATAATCGCGTCGTACTAGTGTATCAATTAATTAGACCCATGATTTCATATTAATGCTGCATTATTACCCATGCGTTGGAATACGACGGGGCAGCGTTGGAGGGCGGAGGGGATGAAGCCGCTGGATGCCCCCCTGCAGCCGTGCCCCTTTCCCTCTCAGCCGATGGCAATTCCCCCCTCGTTGGCCTTGTTCTTGTCTCGCCGGACGCGCAGCGGGTCACCAGCTCGAGCGCTCAGTCCCGGACATGGAGGAGGTGGATCCTGGGAGCTGAGCTGCGCGCCGCGTCTGGCCAGCTCGAGCGCTCCAGCCCGGGAACGGGAGGAGGTGGATCCTGGGTGGCGCGGCTGCCTCGATTAGCTGGAGCGCGGCAGCCCATACATGGAGGCGGTGGATCCCGGGTGGCGCGGGCGCTACCTTGAGCGTGCTGCAGGTCAGTCGGAGGCAGCAGACCTGGATGCTGGAAGCTCTTCTGGCTCGCGATGGAGTGCTCGGGCCGTTCGTTTGTTCGTTCGGAAGGACATTCAGCTCTATCTCCATGGAAGACAAGACGCATCCACACAGGTAAACTCTCTTGTTGCTGCCGTGAGCTCTGATTTATTGCTTGTTTATAGAGATAATCTGATTGCTATCCCACGGGAGACAAGCACCAACTATGCTTATGTGCATACATATAATCTGATTACTATCCCATTCAATCCATGGTGAATAAAAAGTTAAAATTAGTGTCAACTGTGCAATTGATTAAATCGACTTCAGTACATAGTGATAATTGATCGATATCTGATTCAATCCATGGCCAATAACAGAAAATTGGTGTCAAGTATGAAATTTATTAAATCGACTGTAGTACACGAGACAGAAGTTTGTACATAACAAATCGAGTATCTTATCGAGCGAATGTGAGAAATCTTGTCTGGTGTGAGCAGTCCTTTTTCATTCTATCCGCCGCAAGCACGTACGGTGATGATGGGGTAGGAAAGGTGGACCAAGATGGCAGCAGGACGACAGTCACGCCATAGCTATAAATCGTTCATAACAAATTTTTTAGCTTGGCTTCGGTTCATGGAAGAAGACTTGATCCTGTTCTGTCATCATAGTGGAGGGAGAGGTTTCAATGCTCTGTTGCTGCAGAGCTGAGTTGTGCAGTTGGAAATCAGTGCATATGTGATTTTCTGGATGACCCTATGCAGAAACGTAGCAAAGTTCAATGGTGCGGAAGTTTCAAAATAATAATAAAACTTCAAAATGTAGAATGCTTATACCATTACTGTATTGTATTGTCGGAATCCTGCCAGCATTCTTGGGTTTTCTGGCATTGAGACTGTATCTCCATGTGATGATTGAATTGAAGAATTTAGCAATGGGTTGTACTGCGAGTGCGGTGCAACCATTCGATTTTTCATAAACTCCAAATGACCCTATAAAAGTGATAGATAAATGTCAGCAAAGTAAATTTTCTATGTGGAACAAGCAAAATAATTTTATACTCTCGATATGCGCTTTCAGGTTGTACTTGTAAAGAATCACTAGTCTTCTTTTTCTGTTTTGTTTTTGCTACCTGTAAGCCACCAGTTGGTTGCAGTGACATTGAGACTGTATTACCAAGTGATGGCTGCACTAAAGCATTTAAGAATGGGTTGTATCGTACTTGCCGCACACCCATTTGATGTGTCATAGTCTGAAAATGACCCTATAAAAGTGATAGATGAATGTCAATAAAACTTATTTCTATGTGAGACAAGTGTGAGAGCTTTATACCGTTGATGTGCTTGTAGGTTGTGCTTGTAAAGAATTGTTGGTCTTCTTCTTCTTCTTTTTTGTTTTTCCTTCCACCAAGCCACAAGTGGGTTGTGGTGACATCAACATTGTGTTACCAAGTGATTGATGCATTGAAGCATTTAGGAATGAGTTGTACTCCAATTGCGGCACACCCATTTGATTTTTCATAAACTCCAAATATCCCTGTAAAAAGCGGAAGATAAATGTTAGTAAAATTAAAATTAATTTTCCCATGTGAAACAAGTTGGATCAGTTTATACCTTTGATGTGCTTCGAGGTGGGTTTGTTTTTGCTTTCTCTAAACCCCCAGTGGGTTGTGGTGATGTGAAGATTGTATTAGCAAGTGTTGGATGCATTGAAGCATTTAGAAATGGGTTGTATTGTAACTGTGGTGCACCCATTTGATTTGTGAGAAGCTCCAGATGACCCTATATAAAGCGATAGATAAATGTGAGTAAAATTAAATTTTCTATGTGAAACAAGTGGGACAGTTTCAGACCATTGATGTGCTTTGAGGTTGCACTTCTAAAGGATCATTTGTCTTCTTTTTCTTCTTTGTCATTGCTTTCTCCAATCCACCAATGGGTCTTGCTGATCCTCGTGCAGTCTTCTCCTTCTCCTTGATACCTCTAGGCTTGGCAAGACCCTCGTTGTGTTTTGAAACTCTACTAGAGTCGATAAGTGGACCTGCAACTATAAAGTTAAATGCAAGTCTTATACAAAACTCTATGCAATTAGTAGTACAATATATACCTTGTGAAACAGAGGAGTTGCCCAAATTTGGATTAGGAGGGTCAGGATCAGTTCTAATTTTCAAGTGTTTCTCCACAGCTTGTGCTAGCTCCTCTGCGCATTTAGCAACCATATCATATGTTTCGTCAGATTCAGAGGCACGGGCAGCTATTTTCACAAACATTCTGCACAACTCCTGATACGTCCAAAACGTATCTATAATTTCTGCTTGCTCCATGCCACTTTTGGGTGATATTGCTATGATATTCATACACTTCCATACACTTTTGATCATATTTGGACTAACTTACTAATCCAGTGCACCCCAGTGCCAGTTTCTGTTTTCGGCTATTTTTGTATTTTAGGTTTTCACGTTTCGAGAACTGCCCAGAAAAATCCAGAAAAAATATATAAAAAATCAGCGTTCCGGAAACAACACCGCGTCCGAAGGGCAGCCTGGGGGGCACAGGGGCTCCAGGCGCCCTGTGGGCGCCCCCCCCCCCCCTGGGCCGCGCCGGGGGGTCGCCTCGGCCCCCCGAGAGCCCCCCGGTGCCCTACTTTGGCATGTATTTAAAGGACTCTCCGAAACCCTCGAAACAGGACTACTTTTCGCGATCCCATCTCTGTTCCGCCGCCGCCGCCGCTTCCAAGATCGGGAGCACCAGGAGAACTCTTCCCGGCACCCTGCCGGAGGGGAGGATCACCACCGGGAGCTTCTCCACCACCATGGACGCCTCCCGGATGACTCGTGAGTAGTCTCCCTTGGACCATGAGTCCATGACCAGTAGCTATGTGATGTTCTCCTCCCGTTCTTGTGCTTCACTAATTAGTCCCCGTGAGCTGCCCTACATGATCGAGGCACCTATGTAATCCTTATGCTGTTGCTATGTTGAGTTTGCTGGGATCCGATGGATTATGAGATTATGTTCAGATTGATCTTGAGTAATATATTTGATTCACCTCTTTTATATTTTAGTTCATAAGTAATTCTTGCATGTTCTCCGTTGTTATTTATTGCTTTGGCCGAGTAATAGGTAGTGACTCCAAGAGGGAACGTTATGCTCGATTGTGGGTTCATGCCCCTCGATGGCTAGCTTGAGTGACAGAAACATGAGTCTATGGGATGTGCTATTGCCACAAGGGGGAAAACAACGGTGCTTGTGCCCGTGGGTGCAAGGATTGTTTACTTTACGCAAAGTTCTTTTAATGCAGTTGTCTGTTGCATTGAGTTTACACTATGGGTGGGACTCGCAACTTAATACCAGCGAGATGTTCTGGATAGATATCTCAAGGTGGATGATTAGTAGTAGATGCAGATGGATTTTGGTCTACTTACTTTGGCGTACCGCCCATGCTTTGAACCTCAACCTTTCTTGTAATGTAGTCAGCATTGGTTTGCGTTCGTGGTCCTGTCAATTGCCCAGCTGTAATTTGTTTACCTCACATAGCTGTTTTATCGTCTTTTGGGAGAGAGACATCACTAGTGAACATCATGAGACTCCGGTCCATATTACTATCATTGATCACATACACTATTTACCTTTCCGCTATTTTATTTACTATTGCAAAATACTATCTATCACTACTATCATATTGCTTTTAACCCTTTGTGAACTGCAAGGCCGGAGAGATTGACAACCTCTCTGTACTCGTTGGGAGCAAAGTTATTTGTATCTGTGTGCAGGTCCACGTTGATTGCTAATTGCGCCGTTAGCAGTTGACACCTACCTGTTGAACCTAGGAGTCTCTGGGGATTCGATCCTTGGCATCTTTGCTAGGGGAAAACACTTCTACTTACTGCATCTTACACCTTCCACTTGGGGTAACCAACGAGGGGTTCGAGGCCCATCAAGGAGTATTTTCTGGCGCCGTTGCCGGGGACTCCACCCTTCAGGATAGGGGAGTTGCATGCTATCTTTTACCTTTGCTTTTTAGTCTTGTTAGTTTACCTTTCATTTTTGCTTTAGTTCCTTTTATCGAAAATCACAAAAATAGTTATCTTGCTTGCTTGCTACTATGGGTTCCACCGAGAACACCAAGTTGTGTGACTTCACTAGTCACAACAACGATGACTTTATCAGCACACCTATCACTACACCTGCCACTTCAGCACCTTCATATGAAATTAAACCTGCTTTACTGAACTTAGTCATGAGAGAACAATTCTCCGGTGTTGGAGATGATGCTGCTTTACACTTGAACAACTTTGTAGAACTTTGTGATATGCAAAAGTACCAAGAAATAGATGGTAATATTGTTAAGCTTAAGCCTTTTCCTTTCTCTTTGAGAGGAGGAGCTAAAATATGGTTTCAGTCTTTGCCTAGAAATAGCATAGATTCATGGGACAAGTGCAAAGATGCTTTTATCGGAAAATACTATCCACCTGCTAAAATTATCCAACTTAGAAGTAATTATCATGAATTTTAAACAATTGGATAATGAACACGTTGCCCAAGCTTGGGAACGCATGAAGTCTCTTATCAAAAACTGCCCTACTTACGATTTGACTACTTGGATGGTTATCCAAACTTTTTATGCCGGCTTGAACTTTACCTCGCGGAACTTGTTAGACTCGGCCGCGGGAGGAAATTTTATGTCAACTACACTTGGTGCTGCCACAAAGCTTCTTGATGAGATGATGACCAACTATTCCCAACGGCACACCGAACGCGCTCCAACAGGTAGGAAGGTAAACTCTGTCGAGGAGATTTCCTCCCTCAATGAAAAAGCTGACTTGATCATGTCTCTACTTTCGAAACAATCTTCTGTTGATCCTCGTTATGATCCTTTGGATTCAGTGATTGCCGATGCTTATAGGAGTAACTTTGGTAGTAATTCTAGATCGTATGACAATGCTTATCCTACTACCAATAACTCTTTCCAAAAAGATAGAGATTTACCTGGCTATGAGAAACTGCTAGAAATAGAGAAGGCCACTAAGAATTACATGCACAACCAATATGAACAAAACAAAACCTTCTCGAGGCAATTAAATGAGCATACTGCTATCTTGCAAGACATTAGTAGACGATTAGAGAACATAAATATTGAGATTTCTAACCTCCAGACTAGACTCACTATCACTGAGACCCAAGTTTCCAATATGTCCCACACACAAGCTACTTTGATAAACCAAATGGCAGCTAAACCCGAAGTGGTTGCATCCCTAAGGGAGGAAGAGGAAAGAATTAAGAGCCTTCCTACCCACCACACTGTTGCTACTATCCAAGTTATTGAGGATGTTCACACTCTTAGCACCCAATGTACTCCTGGTCCCAATGGACCTATTAATGGTGATGCTATAGAAACTACCAAACAGGTGAGCCCTAAGGACACCACTACCATTTTACTTGATGCTCGTGACCTTGGTTTTGATAATTGCACTCTTACCGAAGTTATTGATTTCCTTCACAATATGTCTAGAGATCCCCGCACTAGCACGCTTAACCTTGCCTTCACAGAGCATATCACTAATGCTCTCATCAAAGCTAGGGAGGAGAAACTTAGAGTAGAAGCCTCCATACCTAGAAAGCTAGAAGATGGTTGGGATCCTATGATAAAAATTTATTTGAATGACTTCTCTTGTTATGCATTATGTGATGTTGGTGCTAGTACCTCTGTTATGCCCAAAAGGATATATGATATGCTTAAATTGAAACCTTATGATTCTTGTTCTTTTGGTGTTCGTCTCGTTGATTTTTCCATAAAGAAACCTTTGGGAAGGATCGATGATGTTCTTATTGTTGTCAATGATAATTATGTGCCCGTTGATTTCACTATCATAGATATTGAATGTGATCCTTCGTGTCCAATTATTTTGGGACGTCCCTTTTTGCGCACCGTTGGTGCTGTCATTGACATGAAAGAGGGTAATATAAAATTTCAGTTTCCTCTCAAGAAAGGGATGGAACACTTCCCTCGTAAGAAGGTCAAGTTACCTTTTGAATCCGTTGTACGGGCTAGCTATTCTTTTACTTTTGATAAAACTTGATCTATGCATTATGCCTAGCTTAAAGGCATAAAAGAAAGCACTTTTGGGAGGCAGCCCACATGAATAAATTTTTTGCTTTTGTTGAGTCTTGATGTTGTTTACTGCTGTAGCATCATCATTGTATCTTTGCTTTTCATATTTGTGCCAAGTATAGCCTCTGATTGCTAGAAAGTTCAAAAGTTGTGAGGTGCTGTCCAGGAAATAGATTCTGTCTTTGGATAGAAAAATTCGTATAAAATCACCAGATCATCTTTTTGGTCTGAATTTTTTCGACAGCGTTCTCTATATAATTGTCTTTCGTGCGTCAGTTCTGAGTTGTTTGATTTGAGGTGCAGAAGTATCCCGAACAGGTCAATTACTGCCTGCTGTTCTGTTTTTCACAGATTCTGTCCTGTTTTGCCTTACCTTCACTTTGCAAATTAAGAACTTGCTTTTTCTTTGCAAAAACCTTTTGGAAATCTTGAGAAACAGTAGAACTTCAAGAATATCCTTATTTCCAGCAAGGTATAATTATTCTATTAAGGGTACTAACCTCGCTAATCAGATTATGATGAGTTATGTATGAAGGGAGTTTTCAAGTGTGCGAGGGAAGATGATAAAAAGATTCAGGAGTGTCAAGCGCTCAAGCTTGGGGATGCCCCCGTGCACCCCCAAGAAATATTCAAGGAGACTCAAGCGTCTAAGCTTGGGGATGCCCCCGTGCACCCCCTTCTCCATCAACATTATTAGTTCGTCTTTCTTTTCGCTATATTTTTATCACTTCATGTGTTATGTGCTATGCTTGGAGCGTCTTGCTTTTAGTTTTCTTTTTAGTTTTTCATAACGAGTCGGAACCCAGCATTCCTTTATGTGGGAGAGAAACACGCTCCACCTCTATCTAGAACATTACATAGAATTTTCATGTCTACATATGCTGTGTGTGTTCTTTGTCTTTTAAATAGTTACTATTGTGCTTTGCTCTTAGTATTCATGCATATCTTTTCAAAGAGCTTTTATTTAGTTGGTTGCTTGAACTCTCTTTAATTACCATGCTCACCTTATTAAGAGAGTTTTCTTCCGTTGCACGGGTTAATGTGTCTATGATAAATATGCTACTTTCATGATGGTGCTTAGTAGTTCAGGTTTCCTTTTGGTTAATCTCAAATAGCTGGGGGTTCCCAATGTGTCATTGGAGTACCAACTTGGTTTGTTTGCCTATGATGTGGTATGGTTTAGTAATATATTCCTTCGAGAATTTATTTTGATTGACTTGGCGTATGCTCACGCATATTCAAGACCGTAAAGAAAGTCTGTCAAGCCTTGATGATCTTTTGTTTCTGAGTAGCGATATAACTACCATGCCTGATTCAATATTGCTTTGTCGCTCTGCATGATTATGACCGTCATTGCTCTCTTAGTTGGTCGCTCCCAGTCTTTTGCCAACCTACACCTGCATTAAGCAAATTAACCATGCAATTCATAGCTCATGGTAAAGTAGCCTAAAAACTATTGTGGTAAAGAATATGTTGCTTATGTATCTTATTTCTTATGAGTTGCTTGCTGAGCGGTAACCATGTTTCTGGGGACGCCATCAACTGTCACACTTTTGTTGAATATCATGTGAGTTGCTATGCATGTTCGTCTTGTCTGAAGTAAGGGTGATTTACCGTGGGTTGAATTAATATGCATATTGTTAGAGAAGAACATTGGGCCGCCAACCAAAGCCATGCATCATGGTGGAAGTTTTAGCTTGGACCTTAATCCTCAATCTCTCATGAGAATATGCTTATGCATTAAAGAGGAGTCCATCATCTATTTTCTATGTTGTCCCGGTATGGATGTCCTCAAGTTGAGATCTATCAAAAACGAGAAATCAAATGCGATCTATCTCCTTGGACCTTTGTACAGGTGGCATAGAGGTACCCCTTTGTGACACTTGGTTAAAACATATGCAATGCAATGACAACCCATGGGAATCCGAGCTAATTAGGACAAGGAGAGAACACTATTGGTATTCGATGCATGAGGCTTGCAACTTATAGGATGTTTTATACATGACACATATGAAGTACTACTACCGTTGACACAATTGCTTCCATGTTTCAAATAAAAAGCTCTAGCACTTCAAGCACCAACTATTGAGAGCATGATTGTCATTCTGAGTGTAATGTGCATTGTCCCAAAGTAGCATTGTCTTTTGCATGATTGTGATATCGTTTATTCTGAAATGATTGTATCTAGTCATCACTTAAACCTTGAAGGTGCCCCTGCACTTATGTTTTGCATCACTAAAGGGGGCAAGCTAGATATCACTTGATCATATTTGCACATCATGTTCATTGCAAATCTTTTTGATGTTTCAGTTTCATGTTGTAAAACTTTTAGTCATTTGTGATTTTCTCTTGAGACAACTTAATTACTATAGAATCATTGTCTCAGTAAGCTTTTGTCATATGACTATGAGAAAGTCTTATATGGTTAATAGCATGTCACCACAGAAATTATTCTTGTTATCATTTACCTACTCGAGGACGAGCAGGAATTAAGCTTGGGGATCTTGATACGTCCAAAACGTATCTATAATTTATGCTTGCTCAATGCCACTTTTGGGTGATATTGCTATGACATTCATACACTTCCATACACTTTTGATCATATTTGGACTAACTTACTAATCCAGTGCACCCCAGTGCCAGTTTCTGTTTTCGGCTGTTTTTGTATTTCAGGTTTTCACGTTTCGAGAACTGCCCAGAAAAATCCAGAAAATATATATAAAAAATCAGCGTTCCGGAAACAACACTGTGTCTGAAGGGCAGCCTGGGGGGGCCACAAGGGCTCCAGGCGCCCTGTGGGCGCCCCCCCCCCCCGGGCCGCGCCGGGGGGTCGCCTCGGCCCCCCGAGAGCCCCCCGGTGCCCTACTTTGGCATATATTTAAAGGACTCTCCGAAACCCTCGAAACAGGACTTCTTTTCGCGATCCCATCTCTGTTCCGCCGCCGCCGCCGCTTCCAAGATCGGGAGCACCAGGAGAACTCTTCCCGGCACCCTGCCGGAGGGGAGGATCACCACCGGGAGCTTCTCCACCACCATGGACGCCTCCCGGATGACTCGTGAGTAGTCTCCCTTGGACCATGAGTCCATGACCAGTAGCTATGTGATGTTCTCCTCCCGTTCTTGTGCTTCACTAATTAGTCCTCGTGAGCTGCCCTACATGATCGAGGCACCTATGTAATCCTTATGTTGTTGCTATGTTGAGTTTGCTGGGATCCGATGGATTATGAGATTATGTTCAGATTGATCTTGAGTAATATATTTGATTCACCTCTTTTATATTTTAGTTCATAAGTAATTCTTGCATGTTCTCCGTTGTTATTTATTGCTTTGGCCGAGTAATAGGTAGTGACTCCAAGAGGGAACGTTATGCTCGATTGTGGGTTCATGCCCATCGATGACTAGCTTGAGTGACAGAAACATGAGTCTAGGGGATGTGTTGTTGCCACAAGGGGGAAAACAACGGTGCTTGTGCCCGCGGGTGCAAGGATTGTTTACTTTACGCAAAGTTCTTTTAATGCAGTTGTCTGTTGCATTGAGTTTACACTATGGGTGGGACTCGCAACTTAATACCAGCGAGATGTTCTGGATAGATATCTCAAGGTGGATGATTAGTAGTAGATGCAGATGGATTTCGGTCTACTTACTTTGGCGTACCGCCCATGCTTTGAACCTCAACCTTTCTTGCAATGTAGTCAGCATTGGTTTGCGTTCGTGGTCCTGTCAATTGCCCAGCTGTAATTTGTTTACCTCACATAGCTGTTTTATCGTCTTTTGGGAGAGAGACATCACTAGTGAACATCATGAGACTCCGGTCCATATTACTATCATTGATCACATACACTATTTACCTTTCCGCTATTTTATTTACTATTGCAAAATACTATCTATCACTACTATCATATTGCTTTTAACCCTTTGTGAACTGCAAGGCCGGAGAGATTGACAACCTCTCTGTACTCGTTGGGAGCAAAGTTATTTGTATCTGTGTGCAGGTCCACGTTGATTGCTAATTGCGCCGTTAGCAGTTGACACCTACCTGTTGAACCTAGGAGTCTCTGGGGATTCGATCCTTGGCATCTTTGCTAGGGGAAAACACTTCTACTTACTGCATCTTACACCTTCCACTTGGGGTAACCAACGAGGGGTTCGAGGCCCATCAACTCCCTGTAGTAGTTTGACATTTTTGCTTTTCGATCCTCCTGCAGATTGCGGTTGCTTGTTATCTCTAGAACTTTGGCATCGATTGTCCACCTTTTCAAGATATATTGTTCAGGGATATGATTGATATTATTGACATCAAGTACCTTTAAGCAATGGCGGCACAAAATTCCAGCGAATTCAAACTTCTTACAACTATAATTCACCTTTTCTTCATTTGGAGCAAATCTAACAACATGCTCAAGTTTTGTGTCATGAAATTTCACCGTATAAACCTTCTGCTCTATATCACTGTCATCACGAAGGAATGTGTCATAGTTCAGGGTGAGAAGCACTTCCTCCTGAAATAGCTTGAATATTGCTGGAGTATATGTAGTTACAGCTTGCCTTAATATATAGCTTGATTCAGCCTTCATCTTGGGAGTAGTTTGTGATGCCTTGAAGTCACACTTCACTTCTTCAAATCTTTTATCTGCAACAAGCCGTTCGAAATGCTCGAAAAAAGTAAGCATGTCATATTTAATACTGATGTAATGCTTCAGCTCATTGTTCATGCTTTCACTTCTTTGGGTAGTGCTCATATGGGCAGAGAATGTATTTCTACCATACACTAGTGCCCACTGCTCCCTTTTCTCGAACAACCTTTGAAGCCATGTATTCTCACGTAGTCCATACTTATCAAGCATATCATTCCATGCACTTATAAATTCTTCTTCTTCCTCTATGTCATATATACAACGCTGGAAATCACTATTGAACTTTTTATATTCTGGAACAACTCCAGCAAGGTGCTTGCAAGCATTTTGATTCATATGCCACACACAAAGTCTATGGTGAGAATGAGGTAGGACTTCACTGATTGCCTTAGCCATTGCTGCATGTTCATCGGTTAGAATTGTCCGCGGATGTTTCCCTGACATAACTTTTAGAAAAGTTCTAAAAAGCCAACCAAAACTTTCAGCAGTTTCATCATAGAGAAGTGCAGCACCAAACACAATAGTTTTCTTGTGATTATTCACCCCAACAATCAAACCAAATGGACGCCCATCATTTAGTTTCCTATATGTGGCGTCAAAGGTTATAACATCACCGAATGTTGCATAGTCTGAGACCATTTTGGAGTCAGCCCAAAAAATATTAGTTATCAAATCGTCCTCATCTACTTGAATTGAATAAAAAAAACTTGACATCTTCTGCTACCTTCTTCTCCATGTATTCTAACACTCCCCCTGTATCACCTTTTGCTGCTTGTAATGTTCTTTTTTAGTACAAACGATTTTTCATGTCTTGAGCGATAAAACCAAGGTTTTCCTGTCCACATGCTTCTTTGGCCATAAGATCAATGGTTGCTTTATTTGAAATGCCTACAGACTTTGCGACCTCTGCAGCCGCTATTTGTGCATCGGTCACTTTTCTGTGAGATCTCAAGTATTGGGCCATGGTTCCAGTAGCAAGAATGTGGTTATGTGTCTCCTCAAATTCATACACCTCATAAAATCCATTCCTAAGACTTATTTTCATATGTGCATTACATCCACATTGTGATTCAGGCCTACTATAACTGAATGCATCTTCTCTCTTATCTTCAGCTCGAGTTCCTAATAGTTTAAATTATTGTCTTAGTGCATCTACAAATTATTATACACCAAACAAATTACAAGTGGGCCATACCTTGACGAGAACAGAAAAATGTCCTCTATAGTATTGTATCGGAGTTCTTTACTTTATGCTTACTGCCTCTCCGAACGCTAAAACCCATAACTTCAGCATACTTGTTATAAAAGGAATAAGCCTCCTCCTCAGATAAAAATTCATTCCAATCTTTGGTACTCTTTCATTAATATGATCTTTCGCATTGGTAGCTGCAGTTTCTTGCACATCTGATACGTCCAAAACGTATCTATAATTTCTGCTTGCTCCATGCCTCTTTTGGGTGATATTGCTATGATATTTATACACTTTCATACACTTTTGATCATATTTGGACTAACCTATTAACTCAGTGCACCCCAGTGCCAGTTTCTGTTTTCGGCTGTTTTTGTATTTCAGGTTTTCACATTACGAGAACTGCCAGGAAAAATCCAGAAAAATTATATAAAAAATCAGCGTTCCAGAAACTACCGTGTGCCCGAAGTACAGCCGGGGGGGGGGGCACCAGGGCTCCAGGCGCCCTGGCGGCGCCCCTCCCCCCCTGGGCCGCGCCGGGGGGGCGCCTGGGCCCCCCGAGGCTCCGCTGATGCCCCCCTTTGGAATATATTTAAAGCGTCTCCCGAAACCCTCGAGACGGGAACTCTTTTTCGCGATCTCATCTCTGTTCCGCCACCGCCGCCGCTTCCAAGATCGGGAGCACCAGGAGAACTCGTCCCGGCACCCTGCCAGAGGGGAGGATCACCACCGGGAGCTTCTCCACCACCATGGACGCCTCCCGGATGAGTTGTGAGTAGTCTCCCTTGGACCATGAGTCCATGACCAGTAGCTATGTGATGTTCTCCTCCTGTTCTTGTGCTTCACTAATTAGTCCTCGTGAGCTGCCCTACATGATCGAGGCACATATGTAATCCTTATACTGTTGCTATGATGAGTTTGCTGGGATCCGATGGATTATGAGATTATGTTCAGATTGTGTTTGAGTAATATATTTGATTCACCTCTTTTATATTTATGTTCGTAAGTAATTCTTGCATGTTCTCCGTTGTTATTTATTGCTTTGGCCAAGTAGTAGGTAGTGACTCCAAGAGGGAACGTTATGCTTGATTGTGGGTTCATGCCCCTCGATGACTAGTTTGAGTGACAGAAACATGAGTCTAGGGGATGTGCTGTTGCCACAAGGGGGAAAACAACGGTGCTTGTGCCCGCGGGTGCAAGGATTGTTTACTTTACGCAAAGTTCTTTTAATGCAGTTGTCTGTTGCTTTGAGTTTACACTATGGGTGGGGCTCGCAACTTAATACCAGCGAGATGTTCTGGATAGATATCTCAAGGTGGATGATTAGTAGTAGATGCAGATGGATTTCGGTCTACTTACCTCGGCGTACCGCCCATGCTTTGAACCTCTACCTTTCTTGCAATGTAGTCAGCATTGGTTTGCGCACATGGTCCTGTCAATTGCCCATCTGTAATTCGTTTACCTCACATAGCTGTTTTATCATCTTTTGGGAGAGAGACATCACTAGTGAACATCATGAGACTCCGGTCCATATTACCATCATTGATCACATCCGCTATTTACTTTTCCGCATTTTACTTACTATTGCAATTATACCTATCACTATTATCACTTGCGTTTGATCCTTTGTAAACTACAAGGCCGGAGGGATTGACAACCTCTCAGTACTTGTTGGGAGCAAAGTTATTTGTATCTGTGTGCAGGTCCACGTTGATTGCTAATATCTGGCGCCGTTAGCAGTTGACATCTTCTTGTTGAAACTGGGAGTCTCAGGGAAATCGATCCTTGGTATTGCCAAGGGAAATCTTCTGCTACACTGCATCTCTAACCTTCCACTTGGGGTAACCAACGAGGGGCGAGAAGCCTAGCAAAGCAATTTCTGGCGCCGTTGCCGGGGACTCCACTCTTCAGGATAGGGGAGTTGCACGCTATCTTTTACCTTTGCTTTTAGTCTTGTTAGTTTACCTTTCAGTTTTGCTTTAGTATCTTTTATCGAAAATTACAAAAATAGTTATCTTGCTTGCTTGCTACTATGGGTTCCACCGAGAACACCAAGTTGTGTGACTTCACTAGTCACACCAACGATGACTTTAACTGTACACCTATCACTACACCTGCCACTTCAGCACCTTCGTATGAAATTAAACCTGCTTTACTGAACTTAGTCATGAAAGATCAATTCTCCGGTGCTGGAGATGATGCTGCTTTACACTTAAACAACTTTGTTGAACTTTGTGATATGCAAAAGTACCAAGAAATAGATGGTAATATTGTTAAGCTTAAGCTTTTTCCTTTCTCCTTGAGAGGAGAAGCTAAAATTTGGTTTCAGTCTTTGCCTAGAAACAACATAGATTCATGGGACAAGTGCAAATATGCTTTTATTGGAAAATACTATCCACCTGCTAAAATTATCCAACTAAGAAGTAACATAATGAATTTTAAGCAATTGGATAATGAACACGTTGCCCAAGCTTGGGAACGTATGAAATCTCTTATCAAGAACTGCCCTACTCATGGTTTGACTACTTGGATGTGTAGGATCAAAAGTATGTCTAGAGGGGGGGTGATTAGACTACTTGTCAATATAAAAGCCTTTTGACAAAGAACAGTTTTTGGCAGATTCACAATTATGATCAAGTCAAGCATCACCCTACACATGCAATTCTAGAGTATAGGCAGCGGAAAGTAAATTGCACATGTAGTAAAGAGAGGTGGAGAAGAGCAAACGCAATTTTGGAGACGCGGTGATTTTTCCCGTGGTTCCGATAGGTGGCGCTATCGTACATCCACATTGATGGAGACTTCAACCCACGGAGGGTAACGGTTGCGCGAGTCCACGGAGGGCTCCACCCACGAAGGGTCCACGAAGAAGCAACCTTGTCTATTCCATCATGGCCTACGCCCACGGAGGGCTAGCCTTACTCGGGGTAGATCTTCACGAAGTAGGCGATCTCCTTGCCCTTACAAACTTCTTGGTTCAACTCCACATCTCGACGACGGAGGCTCCCAAGCGACACCTAACCAATCTAGGAGGCACCACCCTCCAAAAGGTAATAGATGTTGTAGATGATGATGAACTCCTTGCTCTTGTGCTTCAAATGATAATCTCCCCAACACTCAACTCTCCTCACTGATTTGGCTGTGGTGGAAGAAAGGATTGAGTGGAAAGCAACTTGGGAAGGCTAGAGATCAAGCTTCATATGGTGGGAGTGGAGCAACTTGATCTCAACACAAGGGTAGGTAGTTCTCTTCTCAGAAATGTAAGGTAGGAGTGGTAGTTCTTTCTGATGGCTCTCTCCACGAATGAAGAGGGGGTGGAGGGGTATAAATAGCCTCCACACAAAATCCAACCGTTACACACATTTGAGCAATCTCGGTGGGACCGAAGTGGACAACTCGGTGAGACCGATAGTTCAAATAATGTGAACGTTGGGATTTTCGGTGGGACCGAATATACAATCTCGGTTAGTCCGATTTGTGCAATGACAAGAGCATGCCAGTTTCGGTGGGACCGACTTCATCATCTCGGTGACACCGATTTGATGACAGAAGGTTACAGAAACTTGGCAACTCATGTTTCGGTGAGACCGAGTTCAGAATCGGAAAATCCGAGTTTACTAGGGTTTGGCTTATGGCTGAGGTGGTTCATCTTGGTGTGACTGAGTTTGGAATATCGGTGGGACCGAGACTACTTATGAGTGTCTATGGCAGTGAAAGTTGCTGATAGTTTAGGAGATGTATCACTAAGCACTTGAGCAACCAGATCATCATCATAACCTCATCCCCTTTTAATAGTATTGGCTTTTCCTATGGACTCAATGTGATCTTGGATCACTAAACCAAAAATGGAGTCTTGAGCTTTTACCAATGCTTGCCTTAGCATTTTGGGGGGTCCACTTCTTCAGTCCTTGCCATACCCATATCACTGAACTCTCTGAAATGATTCTCAAGTAACTATTAGTTCAATGATATATATGTTGTTATTAATTACCAAAACCACCCGGGGATTAGTTGCACTTTCAATCTCCCCCTTTTTGGTAATTGATGACAACATATAGATCAAAGCTTCGACAAAGGATATAATCAATGAATAATATTGTCGCTTTGAGAAGTATGTGATAAGCAAGAGCTCCCCCTAAATTTGTGCATTATTTAAGATTTGCGTTTGAATGCAAATGCACAATCGATTAGGATCATGGGTCACTCTTCCATGTCACATACATCTTGGTGGAGCGCACAAAATGATAAGAATGAACAGCATGCACCCAATCACCAAGACATGAGTAAATGGTCATACGAGATAGGAATGGCATATGATAAGCATTAAGCACACATTAAAGCATAGTACGACCAAGCACTCATTAAGGTAGAATCAAACGGAGTATCAAACACACTGAATGTCTCAAAAACCAAAAGTATCTCAAAGAAACCGCAAAAGAACGAAAGAGCAAAAGCGCAAAGACAACAGCACTCTCTCTCTCGAAGCCCTATGATCTATACAATTTCTCCCCCTTTGACAACAAGTTACCAAAAAGTTTGAAAAAGCATAGAGCTAAGCGTCACTGTGGACTCTGCTGGCGGCTCCCGTCTGGGTTGATGTCGGAGTGGATATGACAGCATCGGCGAAGACTTCAGCTGATGTCTGTGCTGGAGGAGTGGACACTGGAGCTGGAGCTGGAGTAGGAGCAACTGCTGGAACTGTGGGAGGTGCTGAAGCTGTAGTCCTGGTGTCAGTCACTGGAATAGCAGCTGATCGGGATCCTTTGGGAACCGGAGCAGTCTGTCGATGAGAATCCTGGACTAAGTCATCCTGCAACTCACGCATAAGCTCTGCCTTGTCCTGCTTTGCTTCCTCAATGTCTGCCTCGAGCTTGTTGACGGTCACTTGTACTTCAGTCAGCTTCACGTCCAGAGCGTGGATCTTCTCGTCAACAATCCTCGCTAAGCTCTCCTGAGACTGTTCAATGCTGGCCAGGCGTTGTTCAATCCTTTGAGTAGCTTCAAGAATTTGCTCTCCGAAACTCTTTGGTTTAGCTGCTGCTGCTGCTGCTGCTTCCTTGTCAGCTTTGGCTTTCTTAGCAGCTGTGATCTTGGCTTGACCTTCAACAGATGTCGGATCCTCCTCATCCATCACAACAACATTGTCTTCATGCTCTGGCTGCAACGGTAAATGTTCTCTATCCAACAAGAATGTGCCCGTGCCAAACTTGGCATTGATAAGCATCTGAATCTGCGGGGCAAATCCACATGACCTTTTCTGGTCAGCTGCAGTCCTCTTAATGGTCTCTACCATCAAGTCCATCACCTTGAAAGGTGCTCTCTCATCAAGTATGTGCAGCATGTTGATAGAGTATCCTCTGATCATGCGATCATCTCCAGATTTGGGCATCAAGGTATGCCTCAAAATGGTATTAGTGGTAGGTAAGCCTGCCTGGAGATGGTAGACTGAGCCGAGCTTCCAGATTTCCAAATCCTCTGCTGGAACCTCTTTGTACATGTTTTTCATGGATTCATGATTCTTCTTTGGAATCTCATATACATCAATATCATCTTCTCGTTGCACTGGAGCATTCAGAATTTCTGCCCATTCTTCAACAGAAGAAGAAAACCTTTGACCTTCAGTCATCCACATAATCTTTCCATCAGGGTAGAAGTGAGCTGTGGCATAAAATTGCATTATCATCTCATCGTTCCAACTAGTCAATTTCTGACCTACAAAATCTGCAACTCCACATGCAGTGAAACTTTCATGCACATGTGGAAAAAAATCTCTGTGCTCTTCGCTGTCAATGTACTTCCAGTCAACATATCTGGTGTCTGCGACTATGGGCTTCTTGTCCATCAGCACGGTCTCATAGAAGTCCTGCTGCTCTCTGGTGTGAAATCTGGGATCTACAGCAGTTCTTCTCCTCACGGCATATGGGTCAGTTTGTCTCCATAGCCTGAGACCTCTATCTTTCCTTGCCTTCATATCCTCAGCTTGAGGATGAGCATCATTATGGAGTGGCAGTTTTGGACGAAGTTTCAGTAAAACTGGTCCTTCATCGTCAGACTCAGCTGGTGGCACATCATCCTTGTTCTTTTCAGACGCTGGAATGTTTCTGATGGTCCTCTTGGGCTTGGCAGCAGGCTTTGCTGGAGCTGCCTTAGCTAGAGCAGATTTCTTGGGCTTTGATGTGGCTCCAGCCTTAATGGCATCACCCATGAGCTTCGGCTTCTGAGGAGGAGGCTGGGGTGCTTCCTCATCCTCATCCTCTACTGCTGCATCTGCATGAGGATCAATATACATATCTGCTCTAGCTCCTGACACATGCACTATCCTCTTTCTCTTGGTAGTTTTCTTGACTTTGCTTGCAGCTGCCTCTCCCAAATTCAGCTTCTTAGCAACAGTTGACTGCTTGACTTTGCTGGTGCCCTTCTTAGATTGTTGATCTTGTTGCTCTTTGGCAACAACCTTCCTTTTAGGCTTTGAGGTCACCTCTTCCTCAACAACAAAATCTGAATCCTCATCATCTGAATTCCTCTTCTTTCTAGCTCTGGTGGCTTTAGGAGGCATGCCACTTGGTGTACTCCTCTCACCATCATCAGATGAGCTACTAGGATCAGGACTAGTGCCTGCCTCTGGAATGTCTGCAATGGGTGTCTCTGGCCTGTTCTCACTGTCACTGGCATCTGACATGGCTGACAACCTGTGAATAGATAAGGTGTAGGCAGAGAAGAAGAGTCATCACAAAATGCAGAAGTTTTTGCAAAAAAAATGAGTACCGAAAATATAAAATCGGTCTCACCAAGATGTGTTCCGCGGAAACCTAACCCTAAAACTTTTACTCGAATCTAGTTCAAACGAACCATTCTGGTGTACAGGAGGATTTCAATCGTGGCAAGATACTAGGCAATCCAAGCGTGCATTGAATCGGAGATGGGAGCACGAGTGGGATCAAAACTCACCCTAACTTGGTGGAGTTTTTCTACGGCGGCAACAGCGCGGAGGAGATGGCCGTTGACGGCGACGGAGACCTGCGGCGAGGGCGCACAGGCGACGACGGCGACGATCCGGAGACCAAGGCGACGGCAGCAAGGGGTGTGGGGGCGAAACGTTTGAAGGAGGAATCAACGCGCGCGGCCCTCGGAATATATACCCCTTCGCTGTCGGTGGGACCGAGTTGTAAAACTCGGTGGCACCGAGATGGATAACTGCTAGGCAGTTATGCACTTCGGTCACGCCGAAAATCACAACTCGGTTTCACCGAGATGAAAACCTAGATCAGTCTAAATGCTTTCGGTTCGACTGAGTTTGAGTGAGTTGGTCTGACCGAAATCAATTAGAAGGTTTTGGAAATTAGCCCTTGACGGATCGGTGGCTCCGAGTGCTCCTCACCCGGAGGGTCCGAAAATGACTTGTTCAAAATTTGTGATGTAAGCATGAATAGAATTTGAGACAAGAAAGCATAGATAGCTAGGGGAGGTACTTAGGCATTCTTGTCCATCCATTTGGTCAGAAAAATCAAAACGACCAAAACAACAAATGGATGTCCTCGAATGGATAAAGTCATGCATCCAACATGCTCACACAATAAGATAGCAAATGAAATATGTGTCAAACATGCACAACCAAAACTCTAGCAACTAACACACAATTTGTCGATGACTAGGTCATCTTTATATGAGTATATTGACTTAGGAGCCAAATGAGAACATTTGATCATAGGTCATACTCATCGTTTAAGCACAAGTGGGGTTACCACTTTTACATAAAGCATTGATGTGTTCACATCATTTGAAGATGCTTTAGCTCAATTTTTAGATCAAAGCTCCCCCTAGATGTGAGAACCCCTTTTAAAGGGTCAAACTAACCTTGGGTTGTCGTAGAAGACTTCATGTAGATGTTGAAGATGTGGATGCTCAATGTTGATGAAGATCATCAAGAGTTGGGAGCTATCCTTTGGATTCGGGCACTTTCAATACCTACATGGGTTAGTCCCACAAGGAACAAACACGGATATCCATGGACATAGATTGATGTTCACAATAGATGATGTCCATGAAAGCAATGATTACCTTGTCCCTTGACTTACCAACAAGAGGGTTTGTGACTCCATGAACTAGTGCACGATGTGGAAGTTGATTGCACAAGTTTTTGCCAAAATGAATGTGAGTGAAGTATGTTGGCGGAGTCACCCTCAAGAACTTTCTAGTTCTTCTTCTTCGGGATCCACATCATCTTGATGGGAATCCTTGGGGTTGTAGTTGAGCTTGACGAAGTAGAACTTGACGTTTCCTTGGGAACCCACTTGACCATGGCTTGAGGTGCTTCAACAAATGCATCAATCTCCTCTTGAAGCTTGTCCTTGCCTTTTAGCTTGTGGTCTTGTGGTGGAAGGTCATCTTGAGCTTGTTCCACATTGGAAGAAGTAGGATCATACTTCTCCTTTTGAGGAACAAACTGTGGAGTAGGATATTGACCTTCTTCCCACTCAACACCTTCGGCGTTGAACTTTCGCTCAAAACCAATTCCTTGATTCTTCCGGTGCCTTCCTTGCTTGCGAACAATTTCCTCAAAGTTCTTGCTTCCGGCAAGGCTCTTGTAGACACCTTTCTCTATGATCCCTTTCAATAAACTATTCTCTTGCTCAAGTGTAACTTGGCTTGAAACATTGTTAGTGGAATCAAGAGAACTACTAGAAGCAACAACATTGGATTTAGCATGGTTATTGTTACTGCTAGAGGAAGAATTTTTCTTATGCTTGTCATGCTTAGTCTTAATGGGTGGCAAGAAATTAGACAAGAGAAGTCTTTTGGCAAGATATGAAGAACTCTTCTTTCGAAGATCGTCATTGATTGCTTTTAGAAACTCATGTTCTTGCTCTAGAGTGAGCTTCTCGAAGCGTAGCTTCTCATGAGATCTTAGGAGCTCTCTATGATCTTCTTGAGTTGTTTCATGAGCTAACTTAAGAGTGTTTAGTTCTTTAGTTAGACGCTCAATCTCCTTCATAGCATTGTCATTCGACTCTTCTCGACTATAAAGACTACTAGCATGTTCATCGTTACTAGGCTCACTGGATTTATCATGCAAGAGCTCATCTTCACCAAGCAAGTCATCCTCATCACCATCGAAGTCAATGAATTCAGGGTGTGATACCTTGGGGCCTTTAGCCATGAAGCATCTTCCAATTCCCTCATTTGGTGAATCAAATAAGTCGTAGGAGTTGGAGTTGGAGGATATGAGAGCAAGACCGGCAACACCTTCATCTTGACTGTAGTCGGAGTCGGAGTGATAGCTTCCTTCGGATTGATTGTCGGAGTCGGAGCCGGAGACCCATTCACCTACATGAGCTTGATGTTTTCTTCTTGTGTAGCTCCTTGATGACTTGTCTTTCCTCTCCGAATCCTTGCTTCTCCGAGAGGGTCTTCATTCATAACGATCATCTCTACTCCTTCTCTCTTTCCGAGGTGACTCATCTCTTGAGCTTCTTCTTCTTGGAGATTCTTCTCTTCTCTTGTGGGGAGCCGTACACTCATTTGAGTAGTGTCCGGGTCTTCCACAATTGTAGTAGTTTCGATCACGACTAGAAGATCTCTTTTCATCATATGATCTAGACTTTGAGCTTCTCTCTTTGCCTCTATTCTTGTAGAATTTGTTGAAGTTCTTGACCATTAGGCTTATCTCTTCATTGGAAACCAACTTGTCACTTGAGGTAGTGGGAGCATCACTTGTAGCTTTGTAAGCACCACTTGACTTGTTGTGAAGCTCTTCCTTATCCTTAAGTGTCATCTCATGAGCAACAATTCTTCCAATGACTTCGGTTGGCTTGAGAGTCTTGTAGTTTGGCATCATTTGGAACAAAGTGCACACGGTGTCATACTTTCCATCCAAAGCTCTGAGAATCTTCTTGATGATGAATCGGTCGGTCATTTCTTCGCTTCCTAAGCCGGCAATCTCATTTGTGATGAGAGCAAGCCTAGAGTACATTTCAGCGACTCCTTCACCATCCTTCATCTTGAACTTGTCAAGTTGACCTTGAAGAATATCTAGCTTTGATTCCTTCACGGACTCGGTACCTTCGTGCATTTCAACCAAAGTATCCCAAATCTCTTTTGCATTCTCAAGACGGCTGATTTTGTTGAACTCCTCGGGACACAAGGCATTGAAGAGAATGTCACAAGCTTGAGCATTGTTTTGCAACATCCGCAATTCTTCCGGTGTAGCTTCGCGATCCGGAACTTTTCCTTCCTCGAAGAATTCACCTTGCATACCAACACAAATAATGCCCCATGCGGCTGGGTTATGACCAAGAATATGCATTTTCATTTTATGCTTCCAACTAGCAAAATTTGTACCATCAAAGTAAGGACCTCTACGAAAATTACCCTCACTAGACGCCATACTCTCCTAGGTTGTGAAACCAAGCTTATGGAGTCCAATGCAATGGAAACCAATACAATGGAGACCAAAGCTCTGATACCACTTGTAGGATCGAAAGTATGTCTAGAGGGGGGTGATTAGACTACTTGTCAATATAAAAATTCTGCCTTTTGACAAAGAACAGTTTTTGGCAGATTCACAATTATGATCAAGTCAAGCATCACCCTACACATGCAATTCTAGAGTATAGGCAGCGGAAAGTAAATTGCACATGTAGTAAAGAGAGGTGGAGAAGAGCAAACGCAATTTTGGAGACGCGGTGATTTTTCCCGTGGTTTCGATAGGTGCCGCTATCGTACATCCACGTTGATGGAGACTTCAACCCACGGAGGGTAACGGCTGCGCGAGTCCACGGAGGGCTCCACCCACGAAGGGTCCACGAAGAAGCAACCTTGTCTATTCCATCATGGCCTACGCCCACGGAGGGCTAGCCTTACTCAGGGTAGATCTTCACGAAGTAGGCGATCTCCTTGCCCTTACAAACTTCTTGGTTCAACTCCACATCTCGACGACGGAGGCTCCCAAGCGACACCTAACCAATCTAGGAGGCACCAGCCTCCAAAAGGTAATAGATGTTGTAGATGATGATGAACTCCTTGCTCTTGTGCTTCAAATGATAATCTCCCCAACACTCAACTCTCCTCACTGATTTGGCTGTGGTGGAAGAAAGGATTGAGTGGAAAGCAACTTGGGAAGGCTAGAGATCAAGCTTCATATGGTGGGAGTGGAGCAACTTGATCTCAACACAAGGGTAGGTAGTTCTCTTCTCAGAAATGTAAGGTAGGAGTGGTAGTTCTTTCTGATGGCTCTCTCCACGAATGAAGAGGGGGTGGAGGGGTATAAATAGCCTCCACACAAAATCCAACCGTTACACACATTTGATAAGGTAGGAGTGGTAGTTCTTTCTGATGGCTCTCTCCACGAATGAAGAGGGGGTGGAGGGGTATAAATAGCCTCCACACAAAATCCAACCATTACACACATTTGAGCAATCTCGGTGGGACCGAAGTGGAAAACTCGGTGAGACCGATAGTTCAAATAATGTGAACGTTGGGATTTTCGGTGGGACCGAATATACAATCTCGGTTAGTCCGATTCGTGCAATGACAAGAGCATGCCAGTTTCGGTGGGACCGACTTCATCATCTCGGTGACACCGATTTGATGACAGAAGGTTACAGAAACTTGGCAACTCATGTTTCGGTGAGACCGAGTTCAGAATCGGAAAATCCGAGTTTACTAGGGTTTGGCTTATGGCTGAGGTGGTTCATCTCGGTGTGACTGAGTTTGGAATATCGGTGGGACCGAGACTACTTATGAGTGTCTATGGCAGTGAAAGTTGCTGATAGTTTAGGAGATGTATCACTAAGCACTTGAGCAACCAGATCATCATCATAACCTCATCCCCTTTTAATAGTATTGGCTTTTCCTATGGACTCAATGTGATCTTGTATCACTAAACCAAAAATGGAGTCTTGAGCTTTTGCCAATGCTTGCCTTAGCATTTTGGGGGGTCCACTTCTTCAGTCCTTGCCATACCCATATCACTGAACTCTCTGAAATGATTCTCAAGTAACTATTAGTTCAATGATATATATGTTGTTATTAATTACCAAAACCACCCGGGGATTAGTTGCACTTTCAGGATGGTTATCCAAACTTTTTATGCAGGCTTGAACTTTACCTCGCGGAACTTGTTAGATTCGGCCGCGGGAGGAACCTTTATGTCAACTACACTTGGTGCTGCCACAAAGCTTCTCGATGAGATGATGACCAACTATTCCCAATGGCACACCGAATGCGCTCCAACTGGTAGGAAGGTAAACTCTGTCGAGGAGATTTCCTCCCTTAATGAAAAAGTTGACTTGATCATGTCTCTACTTTCGAAGCAATCTTCTGTTGATCCTCGTGATGTTCCTTTAAATTCTTTGATTGCTCAAGAACAAGTAGATGTGAACTTTATCTCTAGAAACAATTTTAATAACAATGCTTATAGGAGTAATTTTGGTAGCAATCCTAGACCGTTCCCCTCTAATTCTTATGGGAACAACAATGCTTATCCTAGCACCAAGAACTCCACTACTGAACTAGAGATTATGCTTAAAGATTTCATCACTACCCAAAAAGCATTTAATAAGAGTGTAGAAGAAAAACTAAACAAACTAGGTGATCTCTCTTCAAAGGTAGACAATTTAGCCAATGAGGTAGAATTGCTTAAAATTAGAACTCCTCTTGAGGAGAGGAAGGTCACTCCTATTAATGCTATTCAAGTGCAAATTAATGAAAATATTAGGATGATGGCTAAACTTAAAGAGAGATTGGCTAGAGAAAGGGAGGAAGAGGATAGAATTAAGAGCCTTCCTACCCACCACATTGTTGCTACTATCCAAGTTGTTGAGGATATCCAAACTCTTAGCACCCAATGTACTCCTGGTCCCATTGGACCTATTAATGGTGATGCTATGACTATAGAAAATACCAAACAAGTGAGCCTAAAGGACACCACTACCACTTTACTTGATGCTAGTGACCTTGATTTTGATAATTGCACTCTTACCGAAGTTATTGATTTCCTTCACAAGATGTCTAGAGACCCCCGCACTAGCACGCTTAACCTTGCCTTCACAGAGCATATCACTAATGCTCTCATCAAAGCTAGGGAGGAGAAACTTAGAGTAGAAGCCTCCATACCTAGAAAGCTAGAAGATGGTTGGGATCCTATGATAAAAATTAAATTGAATGACTTCTCTTGCTATGCATTATGTGATGTTGGAGCTAGTACCTCTGTTATGCCCAAAAGAATATATGATATGCTTAAATTGAAACCTTTTGATTCTTGTTCTTTTGGTGTTCGTCTCGTTGATTCTTCCATAAAGAAACCTTTGGGGAGGATCGACGATGTTCTTATCGTTGTCAATGATAATTATGTTCCCATTGATTTCACTATTATGGATATTGAATGTGATCCTTCTTGTCCAATTATTTTGGGATGTCCCTTTTTGCGCACCGTTGGTGCTATCATTGACATGAAAGAGGGTAATATAAAATTTTAGTTTCCTCTCAAGAAAGGGATGGAACACTTCCCTCAAAAGAAGATTAAGTTACCTTTTGAGTCCGTTATACGGGCTAGCTATTCTTTTACTCTTGATAAAACTTGATCTCTATGCATTATGCCTAGCTTAAAGGCATAAAAGAAAGCGCTTTTGGGAGGCAGCCCACATGAATAAATTTTTTATTTTGCTTTTGTTGTGTCCCGATGTTGTTTACTACTGTAGCATCATCATTGTATCTTTGCTTTTCAATTTTGTGCCAAGTATAGCCTCTGATTGCTAGAAAGTTCAAAAGTTGTGAGGTGCTGTCCAGGAAACAGATTCTGTCCTTGGATAGAAAAATTCGTATAAAATCACCTGATCATCTTTTTGGTCTGAATTTTTTCGATAGCGTGCTCTATATAATTGTCTTTCGTGCGTCTGTCCTGAGTTTTTTGATTAGAGTTGCAGAAGTGCCCCGAACAAATTATTTACTACTTGTTGTTCTGTTTTTCACAGATTCTGTCCTGTTTTGCCTTTCCTTCATTTTGCAAACCTAGAGCTTGCTTTTTCTTTGCAAAAACCTTTTGGCAATCTTGAGAAACAGTAGAACTTCAAGAATATCCTTATTTCCAGCAAGGTATAATTATTTTATTATGGGTACTAACCTCGCTAATCAAATTATGATGAGTTATGTATGAAGGGAGTTTTCAAGTGTGCGAGGGAAGATGATAAAAAGATCCAGGAGTGTCAAGCGCTCAAGCTTGGGGATGCCCCCATGCACCCCCAAGAAATATTCAAGGAGACTCAAGCGTCTAAGCTTGGGGATGCCCCCGTGCATCCCCTTCTCCATCAACATTATCAGTTCGTCTTTCGTTCCACTATATTTTAATCACTTCATGTGTTATGTGCTATGCTTGGAGCGTCTTGTTTTTAATTTTCTTTAGCTTTTCACAACGAGTCGGAACTCAGCTTTCTTTATGTGGGAGAGAAACACGCTCCACTTCTACCTAGAACATAACATAGAATTTTCATGTCTATCTTTGTTGTGTGTGTTCTTTGTCTTTTAATAGCTACTATCATGCTTAGCTCTTAGTTTTCATGCTTATCTTTTAAAAAGCTTTTGTTTAGTTGGTTGCTTGAACTCTCTTTAGTTATCATGCTTATCTTATTAAGAGAGTTTGCTTCCGTTGCATTGGTTCATATGTCTATGATAAAGATGCTACGTGCACGATGGTGCTTAGTAGTTCATGTTTTCTTATGGTTAGTCTCAAATAGCTGGGGGGTTCCCAATGTGTTATTGGAGTACCAACATGGTTTGTTTGCCTATGATGTGGTATGGTTTAGTAATATCTTCCTTCAAGAATTTATTTTGATTGACTTGGCGTATGCTCACGCATATTTAAGACTGTAAAGAAAGTCTATCAAGCCTTGATGATCTTTTGTTTCTGAGTAGCGTTATAACTTCCATGCCTGATTCAATGTTGCTTTGTCGCTCTGCATGATTATGACCGTCATTGCTCTCTTAGTTGGTCGCTCCCAGTCTTTTGCTAACCTCCACCTGTACTAAGCGGACTGACTGCTTGTGCATCCACATCCTTTTATACCAGTTATGCCATATGAGTCCACCATATCTTCCTACATGGTATTTACCTGCCATTCCTAACGGAGACTTGCATGTGCCATCTCGAAATTATTCAAAGAAAAAGCATTCTTATTTTGTGCCTCTGTTGTAAGTCCATGAGGAAGTAGTAGTTAATTCATGATCTTTTTAAGTTGGACAAGCTTCACCCCGGGATTGCATGTATAATGTGCAAACCCATAATACGAGAAGGAACTGGCATTGAGTGCACCCGGCTCAAAAAGATAATATAACAAACAAACCCTCCTTCACGCTTTGTTCATGAGAAATCAGAAAACTTTGGCAGTGATAAACAAAAGAGATTAAGAGGATGTGATCGTCCTCATTCGGGAGCCGTTCCTCGAAACTTGTCCATCTCAAGAAGTGATTGAGTTGTCTGCTAGCATTCTTGACGAAACATGCATGATCTGAAAAAAAAAATATTACCTCTGTTTTAAAACCAAGAGCTCTGGTACATGTTTTGTCTTTGTTTCCGATTACGGGTTTTCAACCTTGCCAACAAAAGCCACGGTTCGAGAGTCTCCACCTTCTTTTAAAGCACCAACTACTGAGAGCATGATTGTCATTCTGAGTGTAATGTGCATTGTCCCAAAGTAGCATTGTCTTTTGCATGATTGTGCTATCGTTTATTTTGAAATCATTGTATCTAGTCATCACTTAAACCTTGGAGGTGCCCCTGCATTTATGTTTTGCTTCACTAAAGGGGGCAAACTAGATATCACTTTATCATATTTGCACACCATGTTCATTACAAATCTATTTGATGTTTCAGTATCATATTGTAAAACTTTCAGTTCTTTGTGATTTTCTCGTGAGGCAACTTAATTACTACAGATTCATTGTCTCGGTAAGCTTTTGTCATATGACTATGAGTAAGTCCTATATGGTTAATAGCATGTCACCACAGAAATTATTCTTGTTATCATTTACCTACTCGAGGACGAGCAGGAATTAAGCTTGGGGATGTTGATACGTCCAAAACGTATCTATAATTTCTGCTTGCTCCATGCCTCTTTTGGGTGATATTGCTATGATATTTATACACTTCCATACACTTTTGATCATATTTGGACTAACCTATTAACTCAGTGCACCCCAGTGCCAGTTTCTGTTTTCGGCTGTTTTTGTATTTGAGGTTTTCACATTACGAGAACTGCCAGGAAAAATCCAGAAAAATTATATAAAAAATCAGCGTTCCAGAAACTACCGTGCGCCCGAAGTACAGCCAGGGGGGGCCACCAGGGCTCCAGGCGCCCTGGCGGCGCGCCCCCCCTGGGCCGCGCCGGGGGGGGCGCCTGGGCCCCCCGAGGCTCCGCTGATGCCTCCCTTTGGCATATATTTAAAGCGTCTCCCGAAACCCTCGAGACGGGAACCCTTTTTCGTGATCTCATCTCTGTTCCGCCGCCGCCGCCGCTTCCAAGATCGGGAGCACCAGGAGAACTCTTCCCGGCACCCTGCCGGAGGGGAGGATCACCACCGGGAGCTTCTCCACCACCATGGACGCCTCCCGGATGAGTTGTGAGTAGTCTCCCTTGGACCATGAGTCCATGACCAGTAGCTATGTGATGTTCTCCTCCCGTTCTTGTGCTTCACTAATTAGTCATCTTGAGCTGCCCTACATGATCGAGGCACATATGTAATCCTTATGCTGTTGCTATGATGAGTTTGCTGGGATCCGATGGATTATGAGATTATGTTCAGATTGTGTTTGAGTAATATATTTGATTCACCTCTTTTATATTTATGTTCGTAAGTAATTCTTGCATGTTCTCCGTTGTTATTTATTGCTTTGGCCAAGTAGTAGGTAGTGACTCCAAGAGGGAACGTTATGCTTGATTGTGGGTTCATGCCCCTCGATGACTAGTTTGAGTGATAGAAACATGAGTCTAGGGGATGTGATGTTGCCACAAGGGGGAAAACAACGGTGCTTGTGCCCGCGGGTGCAAGGATTGTTTGCTTTACGCAAAGTTCTTTTAATGCAGTTGTCTGTTGCTTTGAGTTTACACTATGTGTGGGACTCGCAACTTAATACCAGCGAGATGTTCTGGATAGATATCTCAAGGTGGATGATTAGTAGTAGATGCAGATGGATTTCGGTCTACTTACCTCGGCGTACCGCCCATGCTTTGAACCTCTACCTTTCTTGCAATGTAGTCAGCATTGGTTTGCGCACATGGTCCTGTCAATTGCCCATCTGTAATTCGTTTACCTCACATAGCTGTTTTATCATATTTTGGGAGAGAGACATCACTAGTGAACATCATGAGACTCCGGTCCATATTACCATCATTGATCACATCCGCTATTTACTTTTCCGCATTTTACTTACTATTGCAATTATACCTATCACTATTATCACTTGCGTTTGATCCTTTGTAAACTACAAGGCCGGAGGGATTGGCAACCTCTCTGTACTCGTTGGGAGCAAAGTTATTTGTATCTGTGTGCAGGTCCACGTTGATTGCTAATATCTGGCGCCATTAGCAGTTGACACCTTCTTGTTGATACTGGGAGTCTCAGGGAAATCGATCCTTGGTATTGCCAAGGGAAATCTTCTGCTACACTGCATCTCTAACCTTCCACTTGGGGTAACCAACGAGGGGCGAGAAGCCTAGCAACATCCTGTATCAATTAATATACATTATAGTTAATACACATATGTATAACAACCAATTTTATTAGCATTGCAGGATGGAGACCACACAGTTGGTGGAGAAAAAACAACTAGAAAGATGAAAAGGAGGATATGATGAATACAAGTGCGAATCTCACTTTTGGTGCTTCTAATCCATTATCATCATGGTTTCCATGACCACTTCCTGGAGAAGCCATCAGGGAAGGACAAAAAGATACTTCTTCAATCTCTAGGTCGCTCCAGACTCGAGATGTTGCATCTGCTTCACGTCCCTGAATGATGAATGATAAGAGTCTCTTGGTTGTTTCAGCCGGCTCTGTTAATCTTTGTGTTTTGTGATCGATTCTAATGCAATATCGTGAGATTTGGAGATAAGGATGCGGTGTATCCCTGATTGTTGGCGGGATTAAGATATTTGATTTGACAGGATTAAGAGATCTGATTGGGCGGGATTATTTCCTTCATTGTTTTATTCAGTTTTGATGTCTGCAAGTATTACGGGTCGAAGTGAAAGAGGGGAGGAATACGACGGGGCAGCGTTGTACTAGTCGATGCGTATTTCTTTTTTTTTTCTGCGGCTAAAAACGGCCATACGAGAGGGAGGCAGGGATGAGCGACGCGTGTCCGGGGCGCACCGATGGGCGCACGCCCAGGGCGCAGGCAAGCCCCATTTTTGGTATGGGCGTACTTGCTTGACTCAATTAGTTTTATGTTTTTTGTTTGCTCTTTATTATTAGCATGTCCAGGGTTTGGGTAGAGGCTGACAGCTCCTCTCTTGAGCATCATGGAGTGATGAAATAAGTTTTATTTCTATCCTGGGTGGCTTGAATGCATGCATTCTCATTTAATACAATGACCCTGGCGACCAATTAATACAACATGTGGGTGATTTATGGCTGTTGTTTTGTGTTGGACACCCGTCATTTACATTGTGCTTGTTGTTTGGTGTGAGCAGAATGCTCTTTATCATGAGATTCGCATGGTTCCCAGTTGGGACAAACACAATATTAACACTAATGCCGATGGATAATAGCGACACATCAATCTTAATTATTGTTAGATGCTACGTGTGAACCATAACACCAGGTACTAGAAGATGACTTGAGATGGAAGTGGTGTAGAGCTAGGACATGGATTGGCAAAAAATAGTCGATTTTACACATTCTTAACAACCCATGGCCTTCTCCCTCTCCCATCACATGGCCATGGAGGGGCCCTGCAGTTCTTAACCCCACCACACTCATCATCTGCAACATGTTTGGGCAGCAGATTAGTGGGAGAAGAGCGACCCCCTTGGGTTGTCCATAGGATATAGAGGAGCTAATGAACAGTAAGGTATGGAGGTGGAGCGCATGAACAGATTGCAACTTGCAAGAAATATGCAAGGAACTGAGGGAGAGGGGGAATTGCTAGATGGAGAGTGGATGGGAAAAGGATTAGTAAGTGATGAGCTACGGGATGAGATGGGTTTGGAGAGGAAATGCAGAGTGGTGGTGCAGGTTGTCGTTGGACATATCTCCAGTACTATTAAACAATCGAGTTGTGCCAGAAACATTACATCTCAGCCATACATCCATCATCTCTCAATGGATCGGATTGCCTCAATGTTGTATCACATCATTTATATACCATAATCAAATAGCAATAATTACCATGATCTACGCCATCGTAATTATGCAATAATTACCATGATCTCGCTCCAACATGGCATATTTTAATCATATCAATTAGCAATAATTACCATGATATACGTCATTATATTTTTTATAAACCTAGCCTTTTGTACTGCGTACATAGAAGGAAAATATCAATTAGAAATAATTATCATGATCTACGATATCATATAATTTTTTTGAAACCCAGCCTCGTGTACGGCATACATAAAAGGAAAAAAGAAAAGGCATGGCCTATGTTCGCATGTAGGCAGAGACAAACGTGAAAACCAAATCGCTCGTTTATCTGTTTGTTCGGATCACAACATCGACGCCTTGATTCCGATCGTTCCTTGACTTCCGTCACTTCCTTCTTTTCGTTCATCTATTTGAGTGTTCGTCGTCTTTGACGGCTCGACTCTTGGTCTGACTCTCCTGGTTTTCTCGTCCTGAGGAACGACGACGGCGTGGACCGGCAGCGTTACGCGGCCACACAGATACGAGCACGTCTTCTTGTGCGGTCGCGCCCAGCGCCCTATGCCTTCGCCTGTACTGTTTTGCTATTCTTCCTATTTTTGTTCTAAACCTAAAAACTCAAATCTCGATTGATCGAACAAGGGAATTGTCACATACTTGCATCGTCGGCAGTAATTTTAAAAGCTAAGTATTCATTTTAATTTCAGCATCATGAGGCTTAGGCAAAAACTATGTATGTAATATTTTATTCGATATGCACACTGAATTTAGATGGACTTGACTCTTTCTTTGATACAATTTTATATCTACACATGTTAATTAATCCTCCTCCCTCGACACTTATGCCACCGCTCCCCTTCATGTGATCTAATTTTCTCTCTATTTTATAACTCTATGATACGTGTGTTGCACATGCACACTTACTAGTGCTTCAAATAAATGAGAGATTAATTGTTATTGTCAGCCTAGTGGGTCTGGTGGGTCTGGTGCACTTATTGCTTCATGAGATACGCAGCTAATACCATGTTTCAAAGTTGCTTATGGTATGCATACTGCACGAATCTCTAAGTTATTAACGTCCTAGATTTCATCCTTGCGTGGCTGCATGTCCACTCGTAATTTATCGGGGTGTTACCCTTCTTTTTGAAAGAAAGAAAAACAAAATGCTATTCTCAGTGAACCTTCAGGCTTCAGCAGATAGTTCAGGGATCTGTACAAAACAGTCTCAGTGATCCGGTTGAAAACAGAGGCTAATGCTCACCAGATCAAATCTGTACAAAATAGTCTTCATCAGATCTTTCAAAATTGTGACCTGTGACTGACTGTGAGTTTACATGAAAGTTGAGGGATTGGAAGTTCACTCGAGAAGTTCGCCCATCAACTTTCCAGTAAAACGCACAGCATTCTCAGCTCCTAGTGACCAGTGACCACTTCCAGACCACGCAGGCTGCCACGATACAGGCCCATATCCATCGGCTTCGAGTTAATTACATGTTGGTACCACACTTCAGCACCTACTACGAATTGGTAGTGGTTTTGCAGTTCAGTACCAACTCATGGCTTAAGTGTTGCAAAACGGTCTAAACTGTGTATAAAGACGTATTGATGGTGTATCTGACCGTTGGGACCCGTGTGTCAGGAGCCAACTTGGCATATTTTTTTGCAGAAAACACCTTTGTTTTAAATTTAATCACTCCCAACCGCCTCCCGTGTGCCCCGCCGTCTCGACGGGCTTGCTCGCCGGAGCCCCGTCGCCTCAACCTCGCCGGAGCCCTGTCGCTGGCTCGCCGGCGCACCGGTGCCCCTCTCCCATCTCCTTCCTTTCCTCTCCTCTTCGCTAGTTCGCCGGGGCGGTGGTGGTCGGCAATGCTGGTGGGGCGTACAGGTGGGTGGTGTGGTGGCGGTGTGGGCGTCGCCCAGATCCAGATCTGGTGTTAGGCGACGAGGGGTGAGGGCGTCACGGCGGCGTGGTTGCCGGTGGGCGAAGGAACCGCCGCTGGATTCACAATCCGCCGCTCCTGTGTGCCTCGCCCTCGAACCCTCAATCGCTTGACCTGAGTTACTCGCACGACCTGGACGAGAGCCAGCATCACGTGGGCCGCAGGACAGCCCAACCGCGTCCTAGCGCAGCCCAACGGTGGAACAAATGGATATTGATTATTAGTTTTTTTGCACATCGGCTGCTATTGTGCCGACATCACTATCTCTTTCGTCTCCTGCACCTGGATGGCCATGGCATTCCTCCAGTATTATTCCAGCTTGTTAAAACTTCCAGTGATTTTCACATTTTTTTTAGGGGAGTGAGGCCTGCACATTGACAACATCTTTTTATCAGGATATTAATACTTAAAGACCTGAAAAATATATTAATTATTAGTTTTTTTTTGCGATTATATATTAGTACAAGTTTGTTCCAAGCATCAGACTAGAACCCACACGCGGCAAGATTTCATGTGGGTTAGTATTATTTATCACCAAGCATGAACTTTTTTCTAAAATTTACGTGGATTAAAAAAGAACAAATGTAAGAAACTTTTATCACAGTTAAACAATTTATATCACAGTTACTGCATATATTGATTGTAATTTTTTTAAATTCACAGTTACTCAACAATATGATAACATGTATTAAAAATTATTGTGTAATCATAATAAATTTTATAATGCATGACGAACATTTAAAAAAATACATTTACTATTTTTAGTTTCGAATTATTGCTTCCATCCCACTGACAAGAAGGACCCACATGGGCCCGCTGCCACGTTGTTGTACCTGACACAGTAGATTTGACTGAAAGTGTATAAGTGCGCTGTTAAATCTTGTTCCGTGATTATATATATATATATATATATATATATATATATATATATATATATATATATATATATATATATATATATATATATATATATACATATATATATACATATATATATATATATACATATATATATATATATATATATATACATTGAACCATTTTCAATATACAATTATCTTATTTAAATATAAGATGAACAATTTTTAAAAAATATGACAACAAATTACTCAGAGTTACTGCATATATTTGATGTATTTTTTAATGCACAGTTACTCGAAAAATGGATAACATGTACTCCCTCCGTCTCAAAATAAGTGACTCAAAAGTGACTCAAATTTGTACTAAAGTTGAGTCACTTTAAAGTCACTTATTTTGGGACGGAGGGAGTACTAAAACTTATTGTGTTATCGTAATAAATTTTATAATGCACGATGAGCTTTTAATATATGATGCAATGAACATATTTTTAATTATACGATGCGATGAACATTTTTTAATGTCATATAATATTTTTTATATATCGTATAAAAACCGGAACTGCTAGGAGTTTAAAGACGTATATATACGAACGAGTTGACGCATAGGATGCCGTGGGGCAGAGGCAGCAAGCGCGCGCTGGGAACGACTCGACGCGGATCGATTACCGGCGGACGGGCGCGCGTTTTTGTACTTCGTAAAGAAAATCGAACGTCGCAAGGTATAAATATATTTAGGCGTCCCTGTTAAAGCAGTAATAGCAATAGCGCAGCGGTAGCCAACTAATGTTTTCAACGGCACGGCGTCGGTTCGAAACCCGGCAAGCGCGCCTGTATTTGTTTCTGAAATAACAAAATGCGGCGAGATCTTCCTCTGACAAACAGAGGATATATGTGTGATTAAATAAAAAGTAAGGGTTCTTTTTGTAAAAGAGCATGCCACATCAGCCCCTGACAGCGGGTCCCAGCGGTCAGATACGCCGTCAATACGTCTTTATACATAGTTTAGACCGTTTTGGACTTTGAATTGGTATTGAACTGCAAAACTTTTGAGTAGTGGTACCAATCCGTGAGTAGGTGCTGAAGTGTGGTACCAACGTGAAATTAACTCATCGGCTTCCCACCAACGACCACCCACGGCCGCGTCCGCGTCCGCGACGTCACCCGGCGCTAGACATGGCGTCGGCATCTCCGCCTCCCCCCACCGCCGGCGCGCGGCCCAATCCCAGTATACCCTCCTCCTCGTCCTCCTCCTTCTCCACCGTCTCCCCCCGCGGCCCCATCTCCCTCTGCGGCGCCTCGAGGGCTTCCTCCGTCTCCTTCCAGCAGCGGCGAGCATCCCCTCTCGCCGGAAGGTCGCGCCTACCAGGCCCCATCCGCTGCTCTGATGCCTCCGGCCAGGTAGCCAATTCTCATTCATTTTACCCCATCATTTCTAATCGGATTGGTAATGCATATGCGCGCGTTTCTTCCCGCAAGATAGAGAAGCATGTGTTTCGTTTTCGGTTGGCGACTAGATTGGTGTAGGGAAACCAAACTAAAAGAAAAGACTAGATTAAGGTTGGCTCATTTGGGGAGACATGACTGTTTGCTGTACATGATGGGTTTCTCCCCTGTTTGTAGTTCAGCAGCATAGTGCCAGTTGATAATCATGGTATTTGCAATTTTGCCTTTCAAAGTATAGTGTCCAGCTACAATTGAGTTCATTTGGTGTGGACATGTGGTGTGGACATAAGGATATTAATTGGGCTGTGGTATACTTCCACTAAAAGAGCGGTAACTGCTAACTTATGCAGAAAGTTAACGAAGAAGTGGTAGACAGTTTGTTGTCTTCCTGGAACTAGAAGATAATAATTCTGAAATGCTGTAGTAAAATTTAAATTTGTAGTGTGATGAGAGTAGAGGCAATCAGCTAGTCATGGTATTTCTTTGATTGGCAAAATCCTGAAATTACTTAAGCTTTTGTTGGGTACACAAAAGCATGTCTGCAATGCGTATATCATATTCATGGAATTTATATTGCATAGTTGAGAGTGTAACTCTGATGCAAATTTTGATCTCTTGTAAATCCCCTACCGTAGTGACGGGCGCTGTTATGTAAAGTTTTAAACAGCTCATTTAGGGAATAAGGAATTAATGTAATTCTTTAAAAAACGAATACTTAATTATGATGATATAATTTAGATTTGGGTACATGTTTTTTGTTGATGCATATTCTGGTCTGCATTTTCTTGTTAGGTTGACGCAGTTAATATTGAAGAAACCAAGCAGCCACAAGGAGGCTCGACCGGTATGATGTTTGTGGCGCGTACTAACTGTGCTTCTCCAATTTTTTGTGTTTTCCTAGGGCTGAGTTGTTTTATTCTTTCGTACAGGGGAAAGAAATAATGGCAAAGATTTGTTCAGAAGATTTTCACCTAAAGAGTATTCACAACTAACTGTAAATCCAAAGACAATAATGCATCTTCGTTTTATCTTGTCCCATGACAGTCTTTAGGACTTTATGTACATGTGTTTCATGGGCTTAACAGTTGAGTTTGCATTCTGCACGAGAATGTACTCAAGAAGCAGAGGGCCTCACCAAAGTTGGTGCTCTTGTATTTATTTGGGTTTGCTTGAAAATTAGTTAGTCTTTTATGCAAATATATGTGGGCAGAAAAAAATTGCTAGGCTAGGACTAACATATACTCCCTCCGTTCCTAAATATAAGTCTTTCTAGAGATTTCACTATGAACTATATACGGATGTATATAGACGTAGTTTAGAGTGTAGATTCACTCATTTTGCTCCTTATATAGTCTTTTATTGGAATCTCTAAAAAGACTTATATTTGGGAACAGAGGGAGTAGCATCTAATGGTACTGTGAGCAATACCCTTACATTTGTTACAGAAGAACTTTGCACCATCTATCTAATTGAGGCTAACGACTCAACCCTAGTCATGGATTGTTATACCGATACCCTTGCATGTATTACAGAAGAACCTAGCACCATCCATGTAACCGAGTCTAATGAATGCCAGGTTCAAGCTCTCAAACCTTTTTCATGATTATACCAATACGTCCGTCCCCTGCAGGAAATTATATCAATACTTGGAAAGACATGTCCTGTTTACTCTTTAAATTTTGTGTTATAAAATGATAGCTCACCATTTCTCATGTCTTATTGCTGGTTCAGGTTGCTAGAACAATTGAAGAGATATGGTGCTGCTGGAGTTTTGTCATATGGACTACTTAATACTGTGTATTATGTCACCACCTTTTTATTAGTTTGGTAGGTCAATGCATGGTACTGTGATGCGGTGCTGTTTTTTAAGTTTTACATTACTTCCAGAACAAACATTTTATTATGTAACTTCAAAATGTAAAGTTTTCATCGGTCATGAGAAAAAGACCATTAATTCGCTTAAAAACTTATTTCACTTCATGCATCTCCATGAGCCAAAACAACTGCAGATGCAATAGGAGCATTGGATGGGCTGGAAGGGAGTCACTGACTGATTTACTTTTCAGGTTTCATTTTTCGCCTGCTCCTGGTAAAATGGGCTATGCTGCAGCAGTGGAGAGGTAACCGTTGTTAATTCTGTCTTTTAGAGCAGTCTCTTCTCTAGATAATGTGTTCTGTACCAACTAAAGCAGGTTCCTTAAATTAATGGCAATGGTGTGGGCTGGCAGTCAAGTTACTAAAGTTCTCCGCGCAGGAGGGTGAGTTAATCTCCAACTCAGTGTATAACTTGTTGCCCGGGTCAGTGTAGCGAAGCATAGTTGGATACTACTCTGCTTTTCAGTGGTAACTTGAGGAACATCCTCAAGCCCACACATTTTCAAATCAAATTTTAAAGAATGCAGTGCTACCTATCGGAATCAATTGCCCTCTGTTCTGAAAGACGACTTGTTTGGTTTGCTACAGAGCGCTTGCACTGGCCCCTCTTGTGGATAGAGGACTGAGATGGTTCACTGTCAAGTTCAACTTCCAGTCAGAAGGAAAGGTAAACTATGAGACCTCCCATTCACCTTTTTATTGTCAGCAGTTTGTTGGAGCCTCAAGCAATGGCAAGGTGTTAGGTTTAATCACTGACCTTCTAATGTGTTTTTGTTGTTGTTACATTTACCATCTTGTAGGCATTTGCGACGATTGTAGGGTTATGCTTTGCACTTGCTGCACTCATGTTCGTCGGATTGACAGTGCTCTGGGCATAGCGCATATGTTGCTGATGTCAGTTCAAGCCAGCCTCACCCTATCCTCCATGGACAGCGGCGCCTCCTCCAAATCTGAATCGCTGGAGTAGTACGAACTAGAGTCCCCGACGACGTCCAGACCTACGTGGTCATCTCTACCGTGTCCGGGGAGGTCTCCATATCGGCCCACAGGGTCACCGCCGTCGGGAGTCGCCGCTGCCATGGCCAGGGGGAGCCGCGAACAGAGGGGGGAGGGAGAGGGGGGCGATAGCTAGGGTTCGTCTGGTTCAAACTAGTTTAACCGAGCCAAATCACACGAGCGAGCGACTCGTCCGAGTCAGCAGCGCGGCGCGCGCGGGCAGGCCACTGTGGCAACTGACTGGTGGGGCCAACCGGCCAGATACATGGTCAATACATGTTTATATGGCTGTTTGTACGATTTGCAACACTTAGATTGTGAACTGGTGCAAAATAAATAAATATTGGTATTCACTCGACGTGCCGAAGTGTGGTAGTGTCTTGCAATTAACTCCCCCACCCCAGTCCCCCCTCTAAGAGCATCTCCAACAGTCGCGCTACGCGCGGCACGCTAAAAACCCATTTGCAGCGCGTGGATCGCCTGTTTTTGCGCGGCGGAGTGCGCTTGCTCCAGCGGCCGCTGCAAATTTTAGCGCGCGCGAGCCGCTCCAGCAGGCGCTGCAAACCTGGACAGCACGCGTTCTCGCACAAACAACATATGCACTACCAACAAATATAAAAAAGCATAGGCATATATTAAAATAGATAAAAAAAACGATACATAGATAGTTCACATAGCGTACATAGTTCATCATAGCATAGATAGATAAAAAAAACTAGTCCAACACGATTAAAACTACGGTGCAACTAAAACCTACTTCGAGTCGTCCTCATCATCATCATTCTCGCTAGTGTTGTCCGAGGTATCGAGCCATGCGTCTTCCCAACGAGGATCGTCTGAGTCAAAGAGCGACTGCCTACCTGCGTTAACGAGATCGCACTGCGATATGGCTAGTACCTTCCGCCGACGCCTGTCCGCTCGTTCCGCACGCCGAGTCGTCCTCCTCTCCGCCCAGAAGGCGTTCTCGTTGGTGACGTCCGCCGGGAAGAGCTGGCGCCACTCCGCCACGGCTCGCTCGTCCACCTCGGCGATGAGGAGGCGGCCCTCCTGCCAACGGTGTTCCTCACGGTCGGCTTCAGTTATTAGCCGCTGCGGAGGGGCGACGGCCTGTGCCTGCTCGCACGTCCAGACGTCCTGAAAGTTCATCTGTGGGCGAGGCCTCCTGAGGCGCCACGCCTCCGCGTCGTATGCACGGGTTGCCTCGTGCGCGGTCTCGAACGTGCCGAGGCCGAGGCCGAGGTCGCCGGACCGAATCTCAGCGTAAAACGTGTCGTTTGTGCGCTCGCGGACGCCGCGGTAGCCCGAAGATCCCCGGCGGCGCGGCGGCATGGCGCGGTGGCGGGACGAGGAAGCGGGGAGAGAGCGCGTGGCGATGTGAATAGCGATGAGAAGCCGCGTGGCGGGCGCAACAATTTATAGACGCGCCGTAATCGGTGCGTCAAATCCAGCGCGTGACCTCCCGCTTTTTCCCTGCGCGTGCAATCGATTACCTCGCGCGTGAGTTTCTCGCTTTCGCTCGAGCACAGGCGGGTTTTTGCAGCTGCTGTTGGAGATGCTCCAGTGACCCGTTTCATTTCCATTTCACCGCCCGCACACCACAGATCCCACCCTCGTTCTTGCCGGCGGCGCTCCATCCCCGAAGGAATCACACACCCCCTCATCTGGACGGGCGTCTTTCAGAGTCTTGTTTATTCTCCGTTCCCTGGTCGCATTTTTGGATCATCGAATCCGATTCCGGCTCGTTGACGCACACCAACTTGTCGATCTGAATCCGAAGAGGATTCGGTCCTGTGAATGCCGACGGTTCTATTTAATCGCCGTCGCGGCCGCGAGCCAGCAACATCTGCTCGCCGCTACTCTATTCGTGGCGCAGGTGGAGGTAGCTCACTCATGGCCAGGACCGCGATGGGTCGCCGGCGGCGTCCGAGAGGCCACGACCGGATCAGCGCCCTCCCCGACGATCTCCTCCTATTGGTCCTGCGCCGCCTCGACATCCGGACGGCGGTCGGCACCACGGCGCTCTCGAGGCGCTGGGCTTGCCTCCGCGGCGAGCTCCCCATCCTCGACTTCAGCGTCAACGCGATGCTCCCGCCGCGCTACCACCGTTGGGTCCAGCTCCACGGCGTCGTCGGGAAAAGTGGTGGTTTCCAGTACGACCTGCGTCAAGTTTCACGAGAGCTGATGCCCAACATCAGGAGGTACGAGCACCGCGCCATGCGCGCTCTGACCAGGTCCATCCAGAGCTTCTTGGACGCCGGAACCGCCGTCCGCCGGAGGAGGATCAGTAGGCTGAGGCTCGAGTTCCTGGTCACCCCACAGAGCACCGAATGCATGAATCGGCTTGTAGCGGAGGCCATCGATGCTTGTGGGGTGGATGACCTCCAAGTTGTCGCTAAGCCAATTTTCTGGCGACGAGGCGCAGTCCACACCTTCGCCAGCCATGGCCTCTGCAAGGAGCCCAGTGCGTCACGCCTGCAAAGCCTCAAGCTCGGTGGCTGCATGATCCCGCCGCCGCTGCACGAGTACAGCGCGCTCACCAGGCTCGTCCTGCAGGACATACCCGAGTCGACGCCCGTGGCAACCTACCAGGAGGTCTTCACCTCGTGCCAGCAGCTGCAGGTGCTGCATCTCATCTCCTGCCGGTGCAGCGGCGGGGTGATATTGGTGGACGCCCCCATGTCAAAAATCAGGGAGCTCGTTCTGGACGAGTGCAGATTCAGACAGTTCCACCTAAGGGCTCTGCCCAATCTTGAGAGCCTAGCCTCCCTGGGACCTATGGTGTTCCTCGAGTCCGCCTCCTTCCCTCGTCTCACTAAGTTCAACCTCACCTCATGCCTCGGCCTGAGAATGCAAGGGTTTCGCGAATACGAGAAGCGACGCTTGAAGATAGGCCACGAGTCGCTTCTCGAAAACATGCCAGAAATATCGAGTCTGATTGTCAGGATCAGTGGACCTTACAGATGGATCGTGCCGTCTAGAGGATCCCCGAGGGCGACGACGTTGCTGCCTAACCTGAGGCGGTTGCTGGTCGCCGACGTGCCTTCGTCCTGGGACGTCTCATGGCCCCGCCTCCTGCTCGAGGCGGCGCCTTCCCTGGAGGTCCTCCACCTTCACATTGCCGCCGCCTGCACAGAAGATGAAGATGAGCCCAGTGACGACATACGCTGGAAACCAACCAGGCTTCTCCGTCACCGGCACCTGGAAGAGTTTGTGATGGTTGGTTACGAGGGAACGGAGAGGCAGATTTACCTTGTCAAGTTTGTCGTGGGAGTATGCACAGTGTTGCGCCAGGTCTCCATCTTCAAGAACGGGCATGCTCGCAACAAGGGCCACTGGGACTGGGAGTTGGTGACGCAGCAGCATTCGTGGACTGACCAGGACAAGGACAACACACTGAAGCACATCGTGGATCCTCTGTCACCTGCTGCTCCGGTTGAACTAGTTTTTGGCTGAGTTTTCTCATGTTTGTGCTTGACCTGCAACCATCTAGTTTTCTCCGGCGTGCAACTTGCTTATACTAGAATGTTGTATTTCATATAACTGCACAATTCCCTGAAATGTTCGATAGGACAAGATTATCCATGCAGATTATAGAGTGGAGCTTTGGTTCCTATGAGTGAGAGTAAGAGCGTTTTATTCATTCTTTTAAAATTGTCATTCACCGTATGATTGTGACAGTGTGTTTTATTTATTCAACGCCTTTTGCATGAGTGGTGTCTCCTCTTGTGGGGATGATTGTAGCTAAATCATTTGTAACTTGTTGGTTCCTGTATAGTATATTATTTTCGAGACCTTTGTGTTTCTTTGCATTGAAAAGAAAGAAGTTCGGTTACAATCGTCCGATGACGCGCAGTTTACAGCCAGTTTAATGCACGTCCCAGGTTTGTGGCAGCACAAGTCGAAGGCCAGGAGCCCCGGCCACGACTCAAGAGCAGGTCTCGTCCTTAATCCTATCTAGTAGCGTATTGAAGGATGGTGCATGTGCTTTCAAACCATCCATGGCACGAGCAGCGTGACAGATTTCAGGTAGGATCGGCGGCGTGTTACCCTTGCATGTTTCCACTAATCCATAAGCGAGGGTCAATAATTCTACACCTACTAAACGTTCTACATATAGGCTTACTTAAGGTTCCATAAAATTTCTCCCCCCCCCCCCTAATTTTAACCGGGGTGGGCCCCAGCTGCTAATCTTGGTCCAATTAGCATTCACCACATCAGCTTTTACGTGGGATCCGAACGCAACATTACGTATGTGTAGCATTGCTCGGCGAGGGTTCGCGTGTGGGGATCAGGGCTAGGATGCGAAGCCAGGCCAGGGTCTCATGCCATGCCATGCGGGCGAAGGGGCATTCCAATAGCAAGTGGCACACCGTTTCCGGCTATTGGTCAGAAAGGAGACAACGGGGGTGGTGTTGGAGTCCATGGCGAGCCAGACTCTCTGTAGTCCAGCATCGGTCCTGGTCGGCCAACCAGTGAAATAATTTGACTCTCGGCGGCGCCCAACATTTCCAAATTAGCTTCTTGAAATAGCAGGTCGTCGATCCATGGAAGGTGGCCAGGTAGCAGGACTACGCAGAGTAGGTGCCGCTCGATGTCCATTTCCGGATCAACTCGTGTGGGGCGACGGAGAGCTCGTTGCGCTGCATGATGTGCCGGAGCTGCAAATACTGTTCGATCTCGTGTAAGCCTAAGTTGCCATGGATGCGCGTGCCCAGGAGTTGCCATTGAGCCCGTCCGCCACGGTTCTCGTCATGCGTCGTCGCTTGGAAATGCAGCTGTAGAGATTGGGCAGGAGCTCGCGCATAGATTGGCCGTCGATCCACTGGTCCTCCTAGAGCAGGGCGGTCAGTCCATTTCCGATGACCATCGACGTGGATGCCCAGAACCAGAACCACAACCATCGCGGCCACAGTGCGAGGCCGACGCGTTCGAGGTCACACACGCCTAGGCCCGCAAGCTCGATGAGGATGGAAGACTCGATTCCAGTATAAGATTACATTCTCCCCATAATAGACTCTTTTGCTCACTATGGCAGATGCAGCATACCATCTACATCACTTATTCGGTAGGAATAATAACAACAGAAAAATAAATGCAGTAACACGAGATACGCTTTGCCGGTCACCCGACCAGTTGGTTAACCGAAACTACCATAGCAGGACACCATCTCAAGAGACTTGAGGCGTTTCTGGAGCCAAAGAGTTCTCAGGCAGCGACATCTTCTCGGCCACCTTCTTCTCCACTCCTCATACACACGATCTGAGACATCAGATCGTGGACTGTTACCGACTCAGACGTGGGTCCAGCCCACGTCTCTCCATGCGGCCGTGCATATATATGTGGGGGCGTCCGTCAACCCTAGCCGCCACGCGAATCAGATCACATTTGCCTCCACGCCCACGTCGTTTTTTTGTCGTTGCTGTCACTGGCGACTCCATCTCGTTCACCACGTACACGGTTAACGGGAGAGTAGGTCTCCGAAACCCCGCCTCTCCGGATCCTGTACGAGAAAGGGGTGATTAGGTTTTTGGGAAACGACGACGCGACTGCTCGTCACCGATCCACTGCTTCCCCTACGCCTTCGTCATCACCATGTCTCAACCAACCGACGCCTACTGTGCAGTCGTCGAGAAGCTCGAGGCCGAGAAGAAGGCCGACGAGGACGCCGCTGTTGCCACCGTCGCCGTCGCGGCTTCTGCCTGGTCTACTGGAGGGTATAACTCGTTTATCCCGCTCCTATGATTTCTGCTTTAGCATGCTAGCGTTATATGTAGATGGATCTGCTATTAGCATAGTATGTGCTTGTATGATTGAATATCGGTATGTGTTTATTTATGTCAATGCCATGTTAGTGCTATATTATTGGATTAAAATAATTAAAAAATTATCTATTTACTCAACAAAAAGGACGAAGGAGATCGGAGAGGACGAAGCCAAGTAGCAGAGGAAGCAGCCAGCAGCCAAGGGACCCCAAACGATCTGCGGGGAGCAAGATGACCAACACAAAAAATTCTCAATGAGTGCATCAATCGACAGAGATGTAGGGGTGTTACCCTTCTTTTTGAAAGAAATAAAAACAAAGTGCTATTCTCAGTCAACCTTCAGGCTTCAGCAGATAGTTCAGGGATCTGTACAAAACAGTCTCAGTGATCCGGATGAAAACAGAGGCTAATGCTCACCAGATCAAATCTGTACAAAATAGTCTTCATCAGATCTTTCAAAATTGTGACCTGTGACTGAGAGTTTACATGAAAGTTGAGGGATTGGAAGTTCACTCGAGAAGTTCGCCCATCAACTTTCCAGTAAAACGCACAGCATTCTCAGCTCCTAGTGACCAGTGACCACTTCCAGACCACGCAGGCTGCCACGATACAGGCCCATATCCATCGGCTTCCCACCAACGACCACCCACGGCCGCGTCCGCGTCCGCGACGTCACCCGGCGCTAGACATGGCGTCGGCATCTCCGCCTCCCCCCACCGCCGGCGCGCGGCCCAATCCCAGTATACCCTCCTCCTCGTCCTCCTCCTTCTCCACCGTCTCCCCCCGCGGCCCCATCTCCCTCTGCGGCGCCTCGAGGGCTTCCTCCGTCTCCTTCCAGCAGCGGCGAGCATCCCCTCTCGCCGGAAGGTCGCGCCTACCAGGCCCCATCCGCTGCTCTGATGCCTCCGGCCAGGTAGCCAATTCTCATTCATTTTACCCCATCATTTCTAATCGGATTGGTAATGCATATGCGCGCGTTTCTTCCCGCAAGATAGAGAAGCATGTGTTTCGTTTTCGGTTGGCGACTAGATTGGTGTAGGGAAACCAAACTAAAAGAAAAGACTAGATTAAGGTTGGCTCATTTGGGGAGACATGACTGTTTGCTGTACATGATGGGTTTCTCCCCTGTTTGTAGTTCAGCAGCATAGTGCCAGTTGATAATCATGGTATTTGCAATTTTGCCTTTCAAAGTATAGTGTCCAGCTACAATTGAGTTCATTTGGTGTGGACATGTGGTGTGGACATAAGGATATTAATTGGGCTGTGGTATACTTCCACTAAAAGAGCGGTAACTGCTAACTTATGCAGAAAGTTAACGAAGAAGTGGTAGACAGTTTGTTGTCTTCCTGGAACTAGAAGATAATAATTCTGAAATGCTGTAGTAAAATTTAAATTTGTAGTGTGATGAGAGTAGAGGCAATCAGCTAGTCATGGTATTTCTTTGATTGGCAAAATCCTGAAATTACTTAAGCTTTTGTTGGGTACACAAAAGCATGTCTGCAATGCGTATATCATATTCATGGAATTTATATTGCATAGTTGAGAGTGTAACTCTGATGCAAATTTTGATCTCTTGTAAATCCCCTACCGTAGTGACGGGCGCTGTTATGTAAAGTTTTAAACAGCTCATTTAGGGAATAAGGAATTAATGTAATTCTTTAAAAAACGAATACTTAATTATGATGATATAATTTAGATTTGGGTACATGTTTTTTGTTGATGCATATTCTGGTCTGCATTTTCTTGTTAGGTTGACGCAGTTAATTTTGATCTCTTGTCACGACGCGCCGCGGGTTGCGGGAATGAGCCGAGCCGAGCTCATACCTACGCGCTTATTTTTGTCGGTCAGGAACGGAGAATACGTAACGGACACGACACGATCCGAGACGTCGGATCGTGGGACTGTTACCGACTCGGACGTGGGTTCGGCCCACGTCTCTCCGCCCAGCCGCCTATATAAGCAGCGTTAACGCAACCCTAGCCGCCACGAGAATCAGATCACATCTGCCTCACGCGCCTTTGTTCCTTTGCTGCTGCTGCCGCCGGCGATTCCATCCCGTTCGCCGCGTACACGGTCGACGGGAGAGCAGGCCTCCGAAACCCCGCCTCTCCGGTTCCTGTACGGGGAAGAGGGGCGATTAGGTTTTTGGGGAGCGATCACGCGACTGCTCGCCTCCGTCCGTCTGCTTCGTCTACGTCCGCGTCGTCCTCTTCATCGCCATGGCTTCACCAAGCGAAGCTGACCGTCTCGCCCGCGAGAAGGCCGAATCCGACAAGAAGGCGGCAGAGGATACTGCCGCCGCCACCGCTGCTGCTACGGCCAACTGGCCGATCGGAGGGTATGTCTCTCTCTTGTTTATGTTTGCACTAGCAGTACTGGTTATACGTGTAGATGTTTCTGCTATATGCGTAGTACTTGCTAGTATACTCCGTGATCAGTATGTCATGTACCCAGTCAATGCCATGTTAGTAATTATTTCCTGGATTAATCTACTCGGAAAATTGCCTATTTATTCAACAATCCAAAAACCTAATGTGTGTAGGAATTTTTCGAGTAATGGTTTTGCTGCTGCACTGAAACCGGATAAATTTACCGGTACTTATTTCAAGCGTTGGCAAACGAGAACCACCTTATGGCTCACTGCTATGAACGTGTTCTGGGTAGCAAGTGTCACTCCTACGGAAACTATCACTCCTGAACAGGAGAAGATGTTTAAGGAGGCCACTGTCCTATTCCTTGGAGCAGTCATTAGCGTGATCGGAGATAAGCTGGTTGATCCATATTTACATATGCATGTTGCCAAGGACTTGTGGGAGGCCCTCGAATCTAAATTCGGGGCCACTGACGCTGGGAGCGAGATGTATGTTATGGAGCAGTTCCATGATTACAAAATGGTTGAGAACCGTTCTGTATTGGAACAGGCTCATGAGATAATATGCATTGCTAAAGAACTTGAGGTTCTGAAGTGCAATTTACCGGGCAAGTTTGTCGCGGGTTGTATAATTGCTAAGCTCCCTGGTTCCTGGAGGAACTTTGCTACTACTCTGAAACATCAGAGGCGTGAATTCTCAGTGGAGGATGTCATTGGCCATCTGAGTGTTGAGCAGAACTCAAGGGCAAAGGACTCGAACGGAAAAGCAGTTGAGGGGACTTCTGTCGCCAACATGGTGAACCAGAGGAACTCCAACTCCCACAAGCCCAAGGGAAAGAACGGTGTCCAACACAATGCCGACTTTAAGAAGAAGGGTAAGAAGACCTTCAAGAAGAACAAGAAGGATGAGGGCTGCTTTACTTGTGGTTCGACTGAACATTGGGCCAACAAGTGCCCAAACAAGTACAAGAAGCCAGGACAGGACTCCAAGTCTGTCAACATGATTGTGGGCAACAATGACAATGGTGCATCTGGGTACGGTAATTTATTTACTGTTTTTTCAGTTTTTCAGCCCAACGATTGGTGGGTGGACACAGGTGCAGGAGTTCATGTGTGTGCTGACATTTCATTGTTCACTTCTTACCAGGTCACAGGCCACGGGTCCGTATTGATGGGGAATGGCGCGAGTGCTTCTGTTCATGGTGTTGGCACGGTCGATCTGAAGTTTACTTCGGGAAGGATCGTGCAGCTGAAGAACGTGCAGCATGTCCCCGCCATCAAGAAGAACCTCGTTAGTGGCTCCCTTCTATGTAGAGAAGGGTTTAAGTTGGTTTTCGAGTCTAATAAATTAGTTGTTACGAAATATGGACTCTTTGTTGGAAAAGGTTATGAGAGCGGAGGAATGTTCCGCCTTTCCCTCGCAGATTTTTGTAATAAAGTCGTGAACCATATTCATTCGAATGTTAATGAATCAGAAGTTTGGCATTCACGTCTTTGTCACATTAGTTTCGGTGTTATGACGCGGCTAGCTAAGTTGGATTTAATCCCGAGTTTCACTTTAGCCAAAGGTTCTAAGTGCCTTTCATGTGTGCAAGCTAAGCAACCTCGCAAGCCTCACAAGGCCGCGGAGGAGAGACACTTGGCACCATTAGAACTCATACATTCTGATCTTTGTGAGATGAATGGTGTGTTGACTAAAGGTGGAAAGAAATACTTCATGACATTGATAGATGATTCCACTAGATATTGCTATGTTTATCTATTAAACACTAAAGATGAGGCTCTACACTACTTTAAAATCTATAAGGCGGAAGTTGAGAAACAACTTGAAAAACAAATTAAACGAGTTCGGTCAGATCGTGGTGGAGATTACTTCTCGAGTGAGTTTGACTCCTTTTGTGCGGAACACGGCATTATTCATGAGAGGACGCCTCCCTATTCACCCCAGTCAAACGGGGTTGCCGAGCGGAAAAACCGTACTCTAACTGATTTGGTTAACGCCATGTTAGATACGTCGGGTTTATCCAAGGCATGGTGGGGGGAGGCTATATTGACGGCATGTCATGTCCTGAATAAAGTTCCGACAAAGGACAATGAGATCACTCCCTATGAGAAATGGGCGAGGAGAAGGACAACACTCTCGTACTTGCGTACTTGGGGCTGTTTGGCGAAAGTCAATGTGCCGATCCCCAAAAAGCGCAAGCTTGGACCGAAGACTGTGGACTGCGTTAATTTGGGCTACGCTAAGAATAGCGTTGGCTATAGATTTCTAGTAGTGAAATCTGAGGTACCTGACCAAAAGGTTGGTACAATTATGGAGTCTAAGGATGCTACATTCTTCGAGGATATATTTCCTATGAGAGATAGGCAAAGCACTTCTAGACAGGAATCTGAGGAGACTCCTGAGCCTGCCATTCCTATGGAATACTATGAACGAACACATGATGAAAATCCTGAGGAGGATGACGAGGAAACCCTTGGTAGGGGAAAGAGACAAAGGACTGCAAATACCTTTGGTGATGATTTCTTCGTGTACCTCGTGGATGATGCTCCCACTTCTATTTCAGAAGCGTATGCCTCTCCAGAATCTGACTACTGGAAGGAAGCGGTCCGTAGCGAGATGGATTCCATCATGGCTAACGGGACATGGGAGATTACTGAGCGTCCCTATGGTTGCAAACCATTGGGATGTAAGTGGGTGTTCAAAAAGAAGCTTAGGCCCGATGGTACGATTGAAAAGTACAAGGCTAGGCTTGTGGCCAAGGGCTATGACCAAAAGGAAGAGGAAGATTTCTTTGATACTTATTCACCTGTGGCCAGACTGACCACCATTCGAGTATTACTCTCGTTGGCGGCCTCGCATGGTCTTCTCGTCCACCAGATGGATGTTAAGACAGCTTTCCTAAATGGAGAGCTAAACGAGGAAATCTACATGCAACAGCCAGATGGCTTTGTGATAGACGGTCAGGAAGGAAAAGTGTGTAGGTTGATAAAATCTTTATATGGCCTGAAGCAAGCACCTAAGCAATGGCATGATAAGTTTAATACAACACTGACATCTGTTGGCTTCGTTGTTAATGAAGCTGACAAATGTGTATACTATCGCCATGGTGGGGGCGAAGGAGTTATACTGTGCTTGTATGTTGATGATATACTGATATTCGGAACCAACCTCAAAGTAATTGAGGAGGTCAAGTCGTTTCTATCTCAGAACTTTGAGATGAAAGACCTTGGTGTGGCTGATGTTATCTTGAACATCAAGCTACTGAGAGATAATGAGGGTGGGATTACACTTTTGCAATCCCATTATGTTGAAAGAGTTATGCGTTATCTGAAGGGTACTATGAACTATGGACTTCACTATACCGGATACCCGTCGGTACTTGAAGGGTATAGTGATGCGAATTGGATCTCTGATGCTGATGAGATGAAGGCCACAACTGGGTATATGTTTACTCTTGGAGGTGGCGCTGTTTCCTGGAAGTCTTGCAAGCAAACGATCTTAACGAGATCGACAATGGAAGCAGAATTAACAGCATTAGACACATCTGGTGTCGAAGCGGGATGGCTTCGAGATCTCTTGTTGGACTTGCCATTGGTTGATAAACCGGTTCCGGCTATCCTTATGAACTGTGACAATCAGACCGTCATCACCAAGGTGAAGAGTTCAAAGGACAACATGAAGTCCAACAAACACATAAGAATGAGATTAAAAGCTGTCAGAAAATTGAGAAACTCCGGAGTGATAGCGTTGGAATATGTCCATACGGCTAAGAATCTGGCAGATCCCTTTACAAAAGGGCTATCACGTGTTGTGATAGATAATGCATCGAGGGAGATGGGCATGAGACCCACATGAGTTGCCATGGTGGTAACCCAACCTATGTGATCGGAGATCCCGTGAAGTAGGACCTGGGAAAACAAGCCAGTGGTGAACTGAGGAGAGTAACTATATTAACCCACTCCGCTGGAGATGCAATACTCTCAAAACTGTATGGGAGGATGACTACTGTCTTAATGTGTTCCAAGGCTTATATGTATAAGCAAGATGCTATCCTACAGAGCGATCTTTGGAGGAACACACCTATATGAGCCCGACTGCTGGTCACAGTCTATGAGATTGGGGTGATCTTTAGTAAACTCATGAATAGGCCAGGAGTGTGACTTATATGCTCCACCCGAGGGGTCGGCCTTCGGTAGCCTAGTACTAGTAAGACTTGTGGTGAAGCTTCTTTACGCCAAACTGACAATTCAAGGCATAGTCCATTGTTCAGTTGTAAAGGAGTGTAGCTACTTGTTCTAGGTGAAGCTCAACCTTAACAGGTCTTCACTGAAATGCTGGTATATTAAAACAGTGAATGGAACGAGGGAACACGATGTGCCCTTGAGATCTGGTGGGGGATTGCTGAATTTAGTAATGGGCTTTAGGCCCATAAGAGAATTTCAGAAAAATCTCCAAGGGCCCATGTAGGTGGTGGGATGACAAGGTGGGAAGTTTAGTCCCACCATGCTAGTGGAGAAGGAGTTGGACTCCTTTATAAGGGTCTCTCTTCTACATGCTATTGGAGAGTGAGAAGAGAAGGAGCCCTCGCGCACTCCTCCTCCGCCGCCCGCCTCGCCACGCCACGCCTCGTCACGACGCGCCGCGCCGCGGGTTGCGGGAATGAGCCGAGCCGAGCTCATACCTACGCGCTTATTTTTGTCGGTCAGGAACGGAGAATACGTAACGGACACGACACGATCCGAGACGTCGGATCGTGGGACTGTTACCGACTCGGACGTGGGTTCGGCCCACGTCTCTCCGCCCAGCCGCCTATATAAGCAGCGTTAACGCAACCCTAGCCGCCACGAGAATCAGATCACATCTGCCTCACGCGCCTTTGTTCCTTTGCTGCTGCTGCCGCCGGCGACTCCATCACGGTCGACGGGAGAGCAGGCCTCCGAAACCCCGCCTCTCCGGTTCCTGTACGGGGAAGAGGGGCGATTAGGTTTTTGGGGAGCGATCACGCGACTGCTCGCCTCCGTCCGTCTGCTTCGTCTACGTCCGCGTCGTCCTCTTCATCGCCATGGCTTCACCAAGCGAAGCTGACCGTCTCGCCCGCGAGAAGGCCGAATCCGACAAGAAGGCGGCAGAGGATGCTCCCACTTCTATTTCAGAAGCGTATGCCTCTCCAGAATCTGACTACTGGAAGGAAGCGGTCCGTAGCGAGATGGATTCCATCATGGCTAACGGGACATGGGAGATTACTGAGCGTCCCTATGGTTGCAAACCATTGGGATGTAAGTGGGTGTTCAAGAAGAAGCTTAGGCCCGATGGTACGATTGAAAAGTACAAGGCTAGGCTTGTGGCCAAGGGCTATGACCAAAAGGAAGAGGAAGATTTCTTTGATACTTATTCACCTGTGGCCAGACTGACCACCATTCGAGTATTACTCTCGTTGGCGGCCTCGCATGGTCTTCTCGTCCACCAAATGGATGTTAAGACAGCTTTCCTAAATGGAGAGCTAAACGAGGAAATCTACATGCAACAGCCAGATGGCTTTGTGATAGACGGTCAGGAAGGAAAAGTGTGTAGGTTGATAAAATCTTTATATGGCCTGAAACAAGCACCTAAGCAATGGCATGATAAGTTTAATACAACACTGACATCTGTTGGCTTCGTTGTTAATGAAGCTGACAAATGTGTATACTATCGCCATGGTGGGGGCGAAGGAGTTATACTGTGCTTGTATGTTGATGACATACTGATATTCGGAACCAACCTCAAAGTAATTGAGGAGGTCAAGTCGTTTCTATCTCAGAACTTTGAGATGAAAGACCTTGGTGTGGCTGATGTTATCTTGAACATCAAGCTACTGAGAGATAATGAGGGTGGGATTACACTTTTGCAATCCCATTATGTTGAGAAGGTGTTGAGTCGTTTTGGATACTTGGACTGCACACCATCTCAAACACCATATGATCCTAGCGTGTTGATTCGAAAATCCAAAGGCACGGTTATAGATCAATTGAGATACTCTCAAATCATTGGCTCACTGATGTACCTAGCTAGCGCTACGAGGCCTGACATCGCTTTTGCTGTGAGCAAACTGAGTCGGTTTGTGTCAAAACCGGGTGATGTACATTGGCATGCTATTGAAAGAGTTATGCGTTATCTGAAGGGTACTATGAACTATGGACTTCACTATACCGGATACCCGTCGGTACTTGAAGGGTATAGTGATGCGAATTGGATCTCTGATGCTGATGAGATGAAGGCCACAACTGGGTATATGTTTACTCTTGGAGGTGGCGCTGTTTCCTGGAAGTCTTGCAAGCAAACGATCTTAACGAGATCGACAATGGAAGCAGAATTAACAGCATTAGACACATCTGGTGTCGAAGCGGGATGGCTTCGAGATCTCTTGATGGACTTGCCATTGGTTGATAAACCGGTTCTGGCTATCCTTATGAACTGTGACAATCAGACCGTCATCACCAAGGTGAAGAGTTCAAAGGACAACATGAAGTCCAACAAACACATAAGAATGAGATTAAAAGCTGTCAGAAAATTGAGAAACTCCGGGGTGATAGCGTTGGAATATGTCCATACGGCTAAGAATCTGGCAGATCCCTTTACAAAAGGGCTATCACGTGTTGTGATAGATAATGCATCGAGGGAGATGGGCATGAGACCCACATGAGTTGCCATGGTGGTAACCCAACCTATGTGATCGGAGATCCCGTGAAGTAGGACCTGGGAAAACAAGCCAGTGGTGAACTGAGGAGAGTAACTATACTAACCCACTCCGCTGGAGATGCAATACTCTCAATACTGTATGGGAGGATGACTACTGTCTTAATGTGTTCCAAGGCTTATATGTATAAGCAAGAAGCTATCCTACATAGCGATCTTTGGAGGAACACACCTATATGAGCCCGACTGCTGGTCACAGTCTATGAGATTGGGGTGATCTCTAGTAAGCTCATGAACAGGCCAGGAGTGTGACTTATATGCTCCACCCGAGGGGTCAGCCTTCGGCAGCCTAGTATCAGTAAGACATGTGGTGAAACTTCTTTACGCCAAACTGACAATTCAAGGCTTAGTCCATTGTTCAGTTGTGGAGGGGTGTAGCTATTTGCTCTAGGTGGATGTTCAATCTTAACAGGTCTCCACTGAAATACTGGTATATCAAAACAGAGTTTGGAACAGAGGACAACACCATGGGCCTTTGGGATCTGGTGGGGGATTGCTGAATATGAGATGGGCTTTGGGCCCATTTAGCAATTACAGAAAAATCCCTAAGGGCCCATGCTGCCTAGCAAGTGGTGGGAGTTTAGTCCCACATTGCTAGTTGAGAGAGATGTACACCAACTTATAAGGTGAGACATTCTCCCACTAGTATGAGGTGGTGTGATGGAAGGAGAGGTGTTCCACACGCGCGCTCCTCCTCCTCCGCCGCCCGCCCGTCTCGTCACGACGCGCCGCGGGTTGCGGGAATCTCGCCGAGCCGATGTGTTCTTTTTGTCACGCAGGATTGGAATTTGAACAGTCAACTGAAAACGATTAATGGAAAATGAATACGAGCTGAAACGTTTCGTCTTAAGTACGGCCGTTACCAGAATTCATTGTGATTCATTATGTGCGGTCTTAAGTACGGCCGTTACCAGAATTCATTGTGATTCATTATGTGCTTTATGCTGGACCGTTTGTCTCCTCCTCTGCGCCTATATAAGAGAGGTCGCTCCTCTCCAGAGAAGAATACAGATCACATCTGCTCTGCCACCACCACTTCTGTCGTTCCTCTCGCTGCTGCTGTCGCCGGTGACTCCATCCCGTCTTCCGCGTACACGGCCGACGGGAGAGCAGGCCTCCGAAACCCCGCCTCTCCAGATCCTGTACGGGAGAGGGGCGATTAGGTTTTTGGGGAGCGTCTTCTACGCGACTGCTCGCCTCGGTTCGACTGCTTCCTCTACGTCGACTACATCTTCGTCCGCGTCGTCTTCGCCTTCACCATGAGCACCAGCACCGACGCTGACAAGGCTGCTGCTGACAAGGCCGCCTCCGACAAGCGCATCGCCGACGAGGCCGCCGCCTCTGCTGCTGATCCGGCCAACTGGCCTACTGGAGGGTATAACATGCTTACCCTTATCCTGATTATTTCCATGTGTGCAGTACTAGTGGTTTGCGTAGATGTTTCTACTATATGTCTAGTATGTGCGTACATCATGAATTTTCAGTATATCATTAGCACTGTCTACATCATGTTCATGATTTATTCTTGGATTAAATTAATCGAACAATTGCTTAATTTCTCAACAATCCAAAAACCTAATCTGTGTAGGCAATTTTCGATCCATGGTTTTGCTGCTGCACTGAAACCTGCCCCGTTTACGGGGACGTACTTTAAGCGTTGGCAGACCAAAACCGTCTTATGGCTCACGGCGATGAACGTGTTCTGGGTCGCCGGTGTGACTCCCACCGGAACGATTGCTCCTGAACAGGAGAAGGCATTCAGGGAGGCCACCGTCGTCTTTGTTGGATGCATTCTGAGCGTGATCGGAGATAAGTTGGTTGATGCATATTTACATATGCGGGATGCCAAGGACTTGTGGGAGGCGCTCGAATCTAAATTCGGCGCAACCGATGCTGGAAGCGAGATGTATATTATGGAGCAGTTCCACGATTACAAGATGGTTGAAAACCGTCCTGTATTGGAACAGGCTCATGAGATACAGTGCATCGCTAAGGAACTTGAGGTTCTGAAGTGTGTGCTACCGGGCAAATTTGTCGCGGGATGCATCATCGCTAAGCTACCCAATTCCTGGAGGAATTTTGCTACCACTCTGAAACATCAGAGGCGTGAATTCTCAGTTGAGGATGTCATTGGCCATCTGAGTGTTGAGCAGAACTCGAGAGCAAAGGACTTGAATGGAAAAGGGAACGAAGGGACCTCTGTCGCCAACATGGTGCAGAAGAACTTCAACCCCCACAAGCCCAAGGGAAAGACTGGTGTCCAACAGAATACCGAGTTTAAGAAGAAGGGCAAGAAGCCTTTCAAGAAGGATAAGAAGAAGGGTGGCTGTTTCACTTGTGGTTCTGATGAACATTGGGCTGTCAAGTGCCCACACAAGTTCAAGAAGCCAGGACAGGACTCCAAGACTGTCAACATGATTGTGAGCAACAATGAGAGTGGGCTATCTGGGTACGGTAATTTGTTTACTGTATTTTCAGTTTGCCAGTCTACCGATTGGTGGATTGACACAGGTGCAAATATTCATGTGTGTGCTGACATTTCATTGTTTTCTTCTTATCAGGCCACAGGAAACGGGTCCGTACTGATGGGGAATGGCGCGAGTGCTTCTGTTCATGGTGTTGGCACGGTCGATCTGAAGTTTACTTCGGGAAGGATCGTGCAACTGAAGAACGTGCAGCATGTCCCCGCCATCAAGAAGAATCTCGTTAGTGGTTCCCTTCTATGTAGAGAAGGGTTTAAGCTGGTATTCGAGTCTAATAAAGTAGTTGTTACGAAATATGGACTGTTTGTTGGAAAAGGTTATGAATGTGGAGGTCTATTCCGCTTTTCCCTCGCTGATTTTTGTAATAAAGTCGTGAACAATATTCATTCAAATGTTAATGAAACAGAAGTTTGGCATTCACGTCTTTGTCACATTGGTTTTGGTTGTATGACGCGGTTAGCAAAGTTAAATTTAATCCCAAGTTTCACTTTAGCCAAAGGTTCTAAGTGCCATTCGTGTGTGCAAGCAAAGCAACCTCGCAAGCCTCATAAGGCTGCGGAGGAGAGACACTTGGCGCCATTAGAACTCATACATTCTGATCTTTGTGAGATGAATGGTGTGTTGACTAAAGGTGGAAAGAGATACTTCATGACACTGATAGATGATTCTACTAGATACTGCTATGTATATCTTTTAAACACTAAAGATGAGGCTCTACACTACTTTAAAATCTATAAGGCAGAAGTTGAGAATCAACTTGAAAAGAAAATAAAACGAGTCCGGTCAGATCATGGTGGAGAGTATTTCTCTAATGAGTTTGATTCCTTTTGTGCGGAACATGGTATTATTCATGAGAGGACGCCTCCCTACTCACCTCAGTCAAATGGGGTTGCCGAACGGAAAAACCGTACTCTAACTGATTTGGTTAACGCCATGTTAGATACATCGGGTTTATCCAAGGCATGGTGGGGGGAGGCTATATTGACATCATGTCATGTCCTGAATAAAGTTCCGACAAAAGACAATGAGATCACTCCCTATGAACAATGGGAAAAGAGAAGAACAACACTCTCATACTTACGTACTTGGGGTTGTTTGGCGAAAGTCAATGTGCCGATCCCCAAAAAGCGTAAGCTTGGACCAAAGACTGTGGATTGCGTTAATTTGGGCTACGCTAAGAATAGCGTCGGCTATAGATTTTTGGTAGTGAAATCTGAGGTACCTGACATGAAAGTCGGTACGATTATGGAGTCTAAAGATGCTACATTCTTTGAGGATATTTTTCCTATGAGAGATATGCAAAGCACTTCTAGACTGGAATCTGATGAGACTCCTGAACCTGCCATTCCGATGGAATATTATGAACAAACACATGATGAAAATCCTGAGGAGGAGGACAAGGAAACCCTTGGTAGGGGCAAGAGACAGAGGACTGCAAAGTCCTTTGGTGATGATTTCCTTGTGTACCTTGTGGATGGTACTCCCACTTCTATTTCAGAAGCTTATGCGTCTCCAGAATCTGACTACTGGAAGGAAGCGGTCCGTAGCGAGATGGATTCCATCATGGCTAACGGGACATGGGAGATTACTGATCGTCCCTATGGTTGCAAACCATTGGGATGTAAGTGGGTGTTCAAAAAGAAGCTTAGGCCCGATGGTACGATTGAAAAGTACAAGGCTAGGCTTGTGGCCAAGGGCTATGACCAAAAGGAAGAGGAAGATTTCTTTGATACTTATTCACCTGTGGCCAGACTGACCACCATTCGAGTATTACTCTCGTTGGCGGCCTCGCATGGTCTTCTCGTCCACCAGATGGATGTTAAGACAGCTTTCCTGAATGGAGAGCTAAACGAGGAAATCTACATGCAACAGCCAGATGGCTTTGTGATAGATGGTCAGGAAGGAAAAGTGTGTAGGTTGATAAAATCTTTATATGGTCTGAAACAAGCACCTAAGCAATGGCATGATAAGTTTAATACAACACTGACATCTGTTGGCTTCGTCGTTAATGAAGCTGACAAATGTGTATACTATCGCCATGGTGGGGGCGAAGGAGTTATACTGTGCTTGTATGTTGATGACATACTGATATTCGGAACCAACCTCAAAGTAATTGAGGAGGTCAAGTCGTTTCTATCTCAGAACTTTGAGATGAAAGACCTTGGTGTGGCTGATGTTATCTTGAGCATCAAGCTACTGAGAGATAATGAGGGTGGGATTACACTCTTGCAATCCCATTATGTTGAGAAGGTGTTGAGTCGTTTTGGATACTCGGACTGCACACCATCTCAAACACCATATGATCCTAGCGTGTTGATTCGAAAATCCAAAGGCACGGCTATAGATCAATTGAGATACTCTCAAATCATTGGTTCACTGATGTACCTAGCTAGCGCTACGAGGCCTGACATCGCTTTTGCTGTGAGCAAACTGAGTCGGTTTGTATCAAAACCGGGTGATGTACATTGGCATGCTATTGAAAGAGTTATGCGTTATCTGAAGGGCACTATGAACTATGGACTTCACTATACCGGATACCCGTCGGTACTTGAAGGGTATAGTGATGCGAATTGGATCTCTGATGCTGATGAGATGAAGGCCACAACTGGGTATATGTTTACTCTTGGAGGTGGCGCTGTTTCCTGGAAGTCTTGCAATCAAACGATCTTAACGAGATCGACAATGGAAGCAGAATTAACAGCATTAGACACATCTGGTGTCGAAGCGGGATGGCTTCGAGATCTCTTGATGGACTTGCCATTGGTTGATAAACCGGTTCCGGCTATCCTTATGAACTGTGACAATCAGACCGTCATCACCAAGGTGAAGAGTTCAAAGGATAACATGAAGTCCAACAAACACATAAGAATGAGATTAAAAGCTGTCAGAAAATTGAGAAACTCTGGAGTGATAGCGTTGGAATATGTCCATACGGCTAAGAATCTGGCAGATCCCTTTACAAAAGGGCTATCACATGTTGTGATAGATAATGCATCGAGGGAGATGGGCATGAGACCCACATGAGTTGCCATGGTGGTAACCCAACCTATGTGATCGGAGATCCCGTGAAGTAGGACCCGGGAAAACAAGCCGGTGGTGAACTGAGGAGAGTAACTATACTAACCCACTCCGCTGGAGATGCAATACTCTCAATACTGTATGGGAGGATGACTACTGTCTTAATGTGTTCCAAGGCTTATATGTATAATCAAGATGCTATCCTACAGAGCGATCTTTGGAGGAACACACCTATATGAGCCCGACTGCTGGTCACAGTCTATGAGATTGGGGCGATCTCTAGTAAGCTCATGAACAGGCCAGGAGTGTGACTTATATGCTCCACCCGAGGGGTCAGCCTTCGGCAGCCTAGTATCAGTAAGACATGTGGTGAAACTTCTTTACGCCAAACTGACAATTCAAGGCTTAGTCCATTGTTCAGTTGTGAAGGAGTGTAGCTACTTGCTCTAGGTGAAGCTCAACCTTAACAGGTCTTCGCTGAAACACTGGTATATCGAAACAGTAATTGGGACAAGAGCACATAATGGGCCCTCGAGATCTGGTGGGGGATTGTTGAAATCTGAGATGGGCCTAGAGCCCATATGACAATTTCAGTTTTGATCTCTAAGGGCCCATGTAGGTGGCATGACAAAGTGGTGGGAAGTTTAGTCCCACCATGCTAGTGGAAGGAGAGTTGGAGTGGTTTATAAGGGATTCTCTCCCTCATGCTATTGGAGCTTGAGAAGAGATGAGGCCCTCGCGCACTCCTCCTCCTCCGCTCGCCTCGCCACGCCACGCCACGCCACGCCTCGTCACGACGCGCCGCGGGTTGCGGGATTGAGCCGAGCCGAGCTCACTCCTATGCGCTTCTTTTTGCCGGTCAGGAACGGAGAGTCTTTGACAGGTAGGGCCACGATCTGAGACGTCGGATCGTGGGCTACCGACTTGGACGTGGGTTCGGCCCACGTTTCTCCACGCGCAGCCGCACATATATATATGGGGCGCTGCCAACCCTAGCCGCCGCAACTTAGAACGCATCTGCCTCCACGCCCGCCGTCGTCCCTTTGCTGCTGCTGCCGCCGGTGACTCCATCCCGTCCGCCGCGTACACGGTCGACGGGAGAGCAGGTCTCCGAAGCCTCGCCTCTCTGGATCCTGTACGGGAGAGGGGCGAATAGGTTTTTGGGAAGCGACTACGCGACTGCTCGCCGTTCATCTACTTCCTCTACGTCCGCGTCGCCATCGTCATCACCATGGCTACTGACGCCGAACGTGCCGCCGCCCAGAAGATCGAAGCCGACAAGAAGGCAGCCGAGGACGCTGCTGCCGCCACCGCTGCCGCGGCCTCTGCATGGCCTACTGGAGGGTATAACTCGTTTATCCCGCTCCTTCTGTTTTCTATTTTAGGCATGCTAGCGTTATACGTAGATCTGTCTACAATTAGCGTAGTATGTGCTCACATGATTGAATATCAGTATGCTATTATTTGTGTCAATGCCATGCTAGTAGTTAATTCGTGGATTAAATTAATCGGAAAATTGCCTATTTACTCAGCAATCCAAAAACCTATTATGTGTAGGAATTTTTCGACAAGTGGCTTTGCCGCTGCACTGAAACCGGATAAGTTTACCGGTACATATTTTAAGCGTTGGCAGACTAAGACCACTTTATGGCTCACGGCTATGAACGTGTTCTGGGTCGCCGGTGTGCCCACGGGAACGATTGCTCCTGAACAGGAGAAGGCGTTCAGGGAGGCCACCGTCGTATTTCTCGGAGCACTTCTTAGCGTGATCGGAGATAAACTGGTCGACGCATATTTACATGTGCATGTCGCCAAGGACTTGTGGGAGGCGCTCGAATCTAAATTCGGGGCCACCGATGCTGGGAGTGAGATGTATATTATAGAGCAGTTCCACGATTACAAGATGGTTGAAAACCGTCCTGTGCTGGAACAGGCTCATGAGATAATATGCATTGTTAAGGAGCTTGAGCTTCTGAAGTGCGAGTTACCGGGCAAGTTTGTCGCGGGCTGCATAATCGCTAAGCTCCCTAATTCCTGGAGGAACTTTGCCACTACTCTGAAACATCAGAGGCGTGAATTCTCAGTGGAGGATATCATTGGCCATCTGAGTGTTGAGCAGAACTCAAGGGCAAAGGACTCGAACGGGAAACCGGTTGAGGGGACTTCTGTCGCCAACATGGTGAACCAGAGGAACTTCAACTCCCACAAGCCCAAGGGAAAGAACGGTGTCCAACACAATGCCGACTTTAAGAAGAAGGGTAAGAAGACCTTCAAGAAGAACAAGAAGGATGAGGGCTGCTTTACTTGTGGTTCGACTGAACATTGGGCCAACAAGTGCCCAAACAAGTATAAGAAGCCAGGACAGGACTCCAAGTCTGTCAACATGATTGTGGGCAACAATGACAATGGTGCATCTGGGTACGGTAATTTATTTACTGTTTTTTCAGTGTTTCAGCCCAACGATTGGTGGGTGGACACATGTGCAGGAGTTCAAGTGTGTGCTGACATTTCATTGTTCACTTCTTACCAGGTCACAGGCCACGGGTCCGTATTGATGGGGAATGGCGCGAGTGCTTCTGTTCATGGTGTTGGCACGGTCGATCTGAAGTTTACTTCGGGAAGGATCGTGCAGCCGAAGAACGTGCAGCATGTCCCCGCCATCAAGAAGAACCTCGTTAGTGGCTCCCTTCTATGTAGAGAAGGGTTTAAGTTGGTTTTCGAGTCTAATAAATTAGTTGTTACGAAATATGGACTCTTTGTTGGAAAAGGTTATGAGAGCGGAGGAATGTTCCGCCTTTCCCTCGCAGATTTTTGTAATAAAGTCGTGAACCATATTCATTCGAATGTTAATGAATCAGAAGTTTGGCATTCACGTCTTTGTCACATTAGTTTCGGTGTTATGACGCGGCTAGCTAAGTTGGATTTAATCCCGAGTTTCACTTTAGCCAAAGGTTCTAAGTGCCTTTCATGTGTGCAAGCTAAGCAACCTCGCAAGCCTCACAAGGCCGCGGAGGAGAGACACTTGGCACCATTAGAACTCATACATTCTGATCTTTGTGAGATGAATGGTGTGTTGACTAAAGGTGGAAATAAATACTTCATGACATTGATAGATGATTCCACTAGATATTGCTATGTTTATCTATTAAACACTAAAGATGAGGCTCTACACTACTTTAAAATCTATAAGGCAGAAGTTGAGAAACAACTTGAAAAACAAATTAAACGAGTTCGGTCAGATCGTGGTGGAGAGTACTTCTCGAGTGAGTTTGACTCCTTTTGTGCGGAACACGGCATTATTCATGAGAGGACGCCTCCCTATTCACCCCAGTCAAACGGGGTTGCCGAGCGGAAAAACCGTACTCTAACTGATTTGGTTAACGCCATGTTAGATACGTCGGGTTTATCCAAGGCATGGTGGGGGGAGGCTATATTGACAGCATGTCATGTCCTGAATAAAGTTCCGACAAAGGACAATGAGATCACTCCCTATGAGAAATGGGCGAAGAGAAGGACAACACTCTCGTACTTGCGTACTTGGGGCTGTTTGGCGAAAGTCAATGTGCCGATCCCCAAAAAGCGCAAGCTTGGACCAAAGACCGTGGACTGCATTAATTTGGGCTACGCTAAGAATAGCGTTGGCTATAGATTTCTAGTAGTGAAATCTGAGGTACTTGACCAAAAGGTTGGTACAATTATGGAGTCTAAGGATGCTACATTCTTCGAGGATATATTTCCTATGAGAGATAAGCAAAGCACTTCTAGACAGGAATCTGAGGAGACTCCTGAGCCTGCCATTCCTATGGAATACTATGAACGAACACATAATGAAAATCCTGAGGAGGATGACGAGGAAACCCTTGGTAGGGGAAAGAGACAAAGGACTGCAAAGACCTTTGGTGATGATTTCTTCGTGTACCTCGTGGATGATGCTCCCACTTCTATTTCAGAAGCGTATGCCTCTCCAGAATCTGACTACTGGAAGGAAGCGGTCCGTAGCGAGATGGATTCCATCATGGCTAACGGGACATGGGAGATTACTGAGCGTCCCTATGGTTGCAAACCATTGGGATGTAAGTGGGTGTTCAAGAAGAAGCTTAGGCCCGATGGTACGATTGAAAAGTACAAAGCTAGGCTTGTGGCCAAGGGCTATGACCAAAAGGAAGAGGAAGATTTCTTTGATACTTATTCACCTGTGGCCAGACTGACCACCATTCGAGTATTACTCTCGTTGGCGGCCTCGCATGGTCTTCTCGTCCACCAGATGGATGTTAAGACAGCTTTCCTAAATGGAGAGCTAAACGAGGAAATCTACATGCAACAGCCAGATGGCTTTGTGATAGACGGTCAGGAAGGAAAAGTGTGTAGGTTGATAAAATCTTTATATGGCCTGAAGCAAGCACCTAAGCAATGGCATGATAAGTTTAATACAACACTGACATCTGTTGGCTTCGTTGTTAATGAAGCTGACAAATGTGTATACTATCGCCATGGTGGGGGCGAAGGAGTTATACTGTGCTTGTATGTTGATGATATACTGATATTCGGAACCAACCTCAAAGTAATTGAGGAGGTCAAGTCGTTTCTATCTCAGAACTTTGAGATGAAAGACCTTGGTGTGGCTGATGTTATCTTGAACATCAAGCTACTGAGAGATAATGAGGGTGGGATTACACTTTTGCAATCCCATTATGTTGAAAGAGTTATGCGTTATCTGAAGGGTACTATGAACTATGGACTTCACTATACCGGATACCCGTCGGTACTTGAAGGGTATAGTGATGCGAATTGGATCTCTGATGCTGATGAGATGAAGGCCACAACTGGGTATATGTTTACTCTTGGAGGTGGCGCTGTTTCCTGGAAGTCTTGCAAGCAAACGATCTTAACGAGATCGACAATGGAAGCAGAATTAACAGCATTAGACACATCTGGTGTCGAAGCGGGATGGCTTCGAGATCTCTTGTTGGACTTGCCATTGGTTGATAAACCGGTTCCGGCTATCCTTATGAACTGTGACAATCAGACCGTCATCACCAAGGTGAAGAGTTCAAAGGACAACATGAAGTCCAACAAACACATAAGAATGAGATTAAAAGCTGTCAGAAAATTGAGAAACTCCGGAGTGATAGCGTTGGAATATGTCCATACGGCTAAGAATCTGGCAGATCCCTTTACAAAAGGGCTATCACGTGTTGTGATAGATAATGCATCGAGGGAGATGGGCATGAGACCCACATGAGTTGCCATGGTGGTAACCCAACCTATGTGATCGGAGATCCCGTGAAGTAGGACCTGGGAAAACAAGCCAGTGGTGAACTGAGGAGAGTAACTATATTAACCCACTCCGCTGGAGATGCAATACTCTCAAAACTGTATGGGAGGATGACTACTGTCTTAATGTGTTCCAAGGCTTATATGTATAAGCAAGATGCTATCCTACAGAGCGATCTTTGGAGGAACACACCTATATGAGCCCGACTGCTGGTCACAGTCTATGAGATTGGGGTGATCTTTAGTAAACTCATGAATAGGCCAGGAGTGTGACTTATATGCTCCACCCGAGGGGTCGGCCTTCGGTAGCCTAGTACTAGTAAGACTTGTGGTGAAGCTTCTTTACGCCAAACTGACAATTCAAGGCATAGTCCATTGTTCAGTTGTAAAGGAGTGTAGCTACTTGTTCTAGGTGAAGCTCAACCTTAACAGGTCTTCACTGAAATGCTGGTATATTAAAACAGTGAATGGAACGAGGGAACACGATGTGCCCTTGAGATCTGGTGGGGGATTGCTGAATTTAGTAATGGGCTTTAGGCCCATAAGAGAATTTCAGAAAAATCTCCAAGGGCCCATGTAGGTGGTGGGATGACAAGGTGGGAAGTTTAGTCCCACCATGCTAGTGGAGAAGGAGTTGGACTCCTTTATAAGGGTCTCTCTTCTACATGCTATTGGAGAGTGAGAAGAGAAGGAGCCCTCGCGCACTCCTCCTCCGCCGCCCGCCTCGCCACGCCACGCCTCGTCACGACGCGCCGCGGGTTGCGGGAATGAGCCGAGCCGAGCTCATACCTACGCGCTTATTTTTGTCGGTCAGGAACGGAGAATACGTAACGGACACGACACGATCCGAGACGTCGGATCGTGGGACTGTTACCGACTCGGACGTGGGTTCGGCCCACGTCTCTCCGCCCAGCCGCCTATATAAGCAGCGTTAACACAACCCTAGCCGCCACGAGAATCAGATCACATCTGCCTCACGCGCCTTTGTTCCTTTGCTGCTGCTGCCGCCGGCGATTCCATCCCGTTCGCCGCGTACACGGTCGACGGGAGAGCAGGCCTCCGAAACCCCGCCTCTCCGGTTCCTGTACGGGGAAGAGGGGCGATTAGGTTTTTGGGGAGCGATCACGCGACTGCTCGCCTCCGTCCGTCTGCTTCGTCTACGTCCGCGTCGTCCTCTTCATCGCCATGGCTTCACCAAGCGAAGCTGACCGTCTCGCCCGCGAGAAGGCCGAATCCGACAAGAAGGCGGCAGAGGATGCTGCCGCCGCCACCGCTGCTGCTACGGCCAACTGGCCGATCGGAGGGTATGTCTCTCTCTTGTTTATGTTTGCACTAGCAGTACTGGTTATACGTGTAGATGTTTCTGCTATATGCGTAGTACTTGCTAGTATACTCCGTGATCAGTATGTCATGTACCCAGTCAATGCCATGTTAGTAATTATTTCCTGGATTAATCTACTCGGAAAATTGCCTATTTATTCAACAACTTGTTCGCTTTGAATGGCACTTAGCAAATGTGGGTCTGTCATTTTATTGTGGTTTGTTTTGCCCAAGCTCATTTTCTGTATAATCGCGTTGTACTAGTGTATCAATTAATTAGACCCATGATTTCATATTAATGCTGCATTATTACTCATGCGTTCATCTAGGATATCATGTGGAGGAGTAGAAGATGGGAAAAATGTCTTTAACAAACATAAAATTACAGAGGTTGGGATTTAAAAATCGATTGGATCATGTGATTTTTTGGTATGGGCGTACTTGCTTGACTCAATTAGTTTTATGTTTTTTGTTTGCTCTTTGTTATTAGCATGTCCAGGGTTTGGGTAGAGACTGACAGCTCCTCTCTTGAGCATCATGGAGTGATGAAATAATTTTTATTTCTATCCTGGGTGGCTTGAATGCATGCATTCTCATTTAATACAATGACCCTGGCGACCAATTAATACAACATGTGTGTGATTTATGGCTGTTGTTTTGTGTTGGACACCCGTCATTTACACTGTGCTTGTTGTTTGGTGTGAGCAGAATGCTCTTTATCATGAGATTCGCATGGTTCTCAGTTGGGACAAACACAATATTAACACTAATGCCGATGGATAATAGCGACACATCAATCTTAATTATTGTTAGATGCTACGTGTGAACCATAACACCACGTACTAGAATATGACTTGAGATGGAAGTGGTGTAGAGCTAGGACATGGATTGGCAAAAGATAGTCGATTTTACACATTCTTAACAACCCATGGCCTTCTCCCTCTCCCATCACATGGCCATGGAGGGGCCCTGTTGTTCTTAACCCCGCCACACTCATCATCTGCAACATGTTTGGGCAGCAGATTAGTGGGAGAAGAGCGACCCCCTTGGGTTGTCCATAGGATATAGAGGAGCTAATGAACAGTAAGGTATGGAGGTGGAGCGCATGAACAGATTGCAACTTGCAAGAAATATGCAAGGAACTGAGGGAGAGGGGGGAGCTGCTGGATGGAGAGTGGATGGGAGGAGGATTAATAAGTGATGAGCTACGGGATGAGATGGGTTTGGAGAGGAAATGCAGAGTGGTGATGCAGGTTGTCGTTGGACATATCTCCACTACTATTAAACAATCGAGTTGTGCCAGAAATATTACATCTCAGTCATACATCCGCCATCTCTCAATGGACCGGATTGCCTCAATATTGTATCACATCATTTATATACCATAATCAAATATCAATAATTACCATGATCTACGCCATCGTAATTACGCAATAATTACCATGATCTCGCTCCAACATGGCCTATTTTAATCATATCAATTAGTATTAATTACCATGATCTACGTCATTATATTTTTTATAAACCCAGCCTTTTGTACTGCGTACATAGAAGGAAAATATTAATTAGAAATAATTATCATGATCTACGATATCATATTTTTTTTTAAACCCCGCCTCGTGTACGGCATACATAGAAGGAAAAAAGAAAAGGCATGGCCCATGTTCGCATGTAGGCAGAGACAAACGTGAAAACCAAATCGCTCGTTTCTCTGTTTGTTCGGATCACAACATCGACCAGACCCTGGCCTTGATTCCGATCGTTCCTTGACTTCCGTCACTTCCTTCTTTTCGTTCATCTATTTGAGTGTTCGTCGTCTTTGACGGCTCGACTCTTGGTCTGACTCTCCTGGTTTTCTCGTCCCGAGGAACGACGACGAGGTGGACCGGCAGCGTTACACGGCCACACAGGTACGAGCACGTCTTCTTGTGCGGTCGCGCCCAACGCCCTATGCCTTCGCTTGTACTGTTTTGCTATTCTTCCTATTTTTGTTCTAAACCTAAAAACTCGAATCTCGATTGACCGAACAAGGGAATTGTCACATACTTGCATCGTCGGCACTAATTTTAAAAGCTAAGTATTCATTTTAATTTCAGCATCATGAGGCTTAGGCAAAAACTATGTATGTAATATTTTATTCGATATGCACATTGAATTTAGATGGACTTGACTGTTTCTTTGATATAATTTTATATCTACGTATGTTAATTAATCCTCCTCCCTCGACACTTATGCCACCGCTCCCCTTCATGTGATCTAATTTTCTCTCTATTTTATAACTCTATGATACGTGCGTTGCACGTGCACACTTACTAGTGCTCCAAATAAATGAGAGATTAATTGTTATTGCCAGCCTAGTGGGTCTGGTGCACTTATTACTTCATGAGATACGCAGCTAATACCATGTTTCAAAGTTGCTTATGCTATGCATACTGCACGAATCTCTAAGTTATTAACGTCCTAGATTTCATCCTCGCATGGCTGCATGTCCACTCGTGATTTATCCGGGTGTTACCCTTCTTTTTGAAAGAAAGAAAAACAAAATGCTATTCTCAGTGAACCTTCAGGCTTCAGCAGATAGTTCAGGGATCTGTACAAAACAGTCTCAGTGATCCGGATGAAAACAGAGGCTAATGCTCACCATATCAAATCTGTACAGAATAGTCTTCATCAGATCTTTCAAAATTGCGACCTGTGACTGTGAGTTTACATGAAAGTTGAGGGATTGCAAGTTCACTCGAGAAGTTCGCCCATCAACTTTCCAGTAAAACGCACAGCATTCTCAGCTCCTAGTGACCAGTGACCACTTCCAGACCACGCAGGCTGCCACGATACAGGCCCATATCCATCGGCTTCCCACCAACGACCACCCACGGCCGCGCCGCGCCGCCGAACCGCGACCGCGACGTCACCCGGCGGGGGACATGGCGTCGGCGTCTCCACCTCCACCCACCGCCGCCGCGCGGCCCAATCCCAGCATACCCTCCTCCTCCTCCTCGTCCTCCTCCTTCTCCACCGTCTCCCCCCGCGGCCCCATCTCCCTCTGCGGTGCCTCGAGGGCTTCCCCCGTCCCCTTCCAGCAGCGGCGACCATCCCCTCTCGCCCGAAGGTCGCGACTACCAGGCCCCATCCGCTGCTCCGATGCCTCCGGCGAGGTAGCGAATTTTCTCATTCATTTTACCCCATCATTTCTAATCAGATTGGTAATGCATATGCGCGCGTGTCTTCCCGCAAGATAGAGAAGCATGTGTTTCGTTTTCGGTTGACTAGATTGATGCAGGGAAACCAAATTAAAAGAAAAGACTAGATTAAGGTTGGCTCATTTGGGGAGACACGACTATTTGCTGTACATGATGTGTCTCTCCCCTATTTGTAGTTCAGCAGCACAGTGCCCAGTTGATAATCATGGTTTTTGCAATTTTATCTTTCGAAATATGTGATACCGAAGTCCAGTGTGTCCCATGTGGAAAATTTACCTTCTGTTTCTTTTTTCAAAGAAGTATGTGCATATGCTACAATTGAGTTCATCTGGTGTGGAAATAGGGATATTAACTGGGCTGTGGTATACTTCCACTAAAAGAGTGGTAACTGGTAACTAATGCAGAAAGTTAACAAAAAAAAAGTGTTGGACTGTTTGTTGTCTTCCTGGAACTAGAAGATGATAATTCTGAATGTACTAAAGCTGCGACAAGTAATATGGATCGGAGGGGGTAGTTGTGCTAAAGCTGCGACAAGTAATATGGAACGGAGGGAGTAGTAAATTTTGGATTTGTAGTGTGATGAGAAAAGAGGCAATCAGCTAGTCATGGTGCTTCTTTGATTGCAAAATCCTTAAATTACTTGCACTTTTGTTGGTAGACAAAAGCATGTCTGCAATGCGTACATCATATTCATGGAATTTATATTGCATCATTGGGAGTGTAACTCTGATGCAAGTTTTGATCTTTTATAAATCCCCATACGTAGTGACAGGCGCTGTTATGTAAAGTTTTAAACAGCTCATTTAGGGAATAAGGAATTAATGTAATTCTTTAAAAACCGAACACTTATGATAATATAATTTAGATTTGGGTACATGTTTTTTGTTGGTGCGTATTCTGATCTGCATTTTCTTGTTAGGTTGACGCAGTTAATATTGAAGAAACCAAGCAGCCACAAGGAGGCTCGACCGGTATGATGTTTGTGGCGTGTACTAACTTTGCTTCTCCAATTTTTTGTGTTTTCCTAGGGCTGAATTGTTTTATTCTTTCATACAGGGGAAAGAAATAATGGCAAAGATTTGTTCAGAAGATTTTCACCTAAAGAGTATTCACAACTAACTGTAAATCCAAAGACAATAATGCATCTTCGTTTTATCTTGTCCCATCACAGTCTTTAGGACTTTATGTACATGTGTTTCATGGGCTTAACAGTTGAGTTTGCATTCTGCACGAGAATGTACTCAAGAAGCAGAGGGCCTCACCAAAGTTGGTGCTCTTGTATTTATTTGGGTTTGCTTGAAAATTAGTTAGTCTTTTATGCAAATATATGTGGGCAGAAAAAAATTGGTAGGCTAGGGCTAACATATACTCCCTCCGTTCCTAAATATAAGTCTTTCTAGAGATTTCACTATGAACTATATACGGATGTATATAGACGTAGTTTAGAGTGTAGATTCACTCATTTTGCTCCGTATATAGTCTTTTATTGGAATCTCTAAGAAGACATATATTTAGGAACAGAGGGAGGAGTAGCATCTAATGGTACTGTGAGCAATACCCTTACATTTGTTACAGAAGAACCTTGCACCATCTATCTAATTGAGGCTAACGACTCAACCCTAGTCATGGATTGTTATACCGATACCCTTGCATGTATTACAGAAGAACCTAGCACCATCCATGTAACCGAGTCTAATGAATGCCAGGTCAAACCTTTTTCATGATTATACGAATACGTCCCCTGCAGGAAATTATATCAATACTTGGAATGACATGTCCTGTTTACTCTTTAAATTTTGTGTTATAAAATGATAGTTCACCATTTCTCATGTCTTATTGCTGGTTCAGGTTGCTAGAACAATTGAAGAGATATGGTGCTGCTGGAGTTTTGTCATATGGACTACTTAATACTGTGTATTATGTCACCACCTTTTTATTAGTTTGGTAGGTCAATGCATGGTACTGTGATGCGGTGCTGTTTTTTAAGTTATACATTACTTCCAGAACAAACATTTTATTATGTAGCTTCAAAATGTAAAGTTTTCATCAATCATGAGAAAAAGACCATTAATTCACTTAAAAACTTGTTTCACTTCATGCATTTCGATGAGCCAAAACAACTGCAGATGCAATAGGAGCATTGGATGGGCTGGAAGGGAGTCACTGACTGATTTTCTTTCCAGGTTTCATTTTTCGCCTGCTCCTGGTAAAATGGGCTATGCTGCAGCAGTGGAAAGGTAACCGCTGTTAATTCTGTCTTTTAAAGCAGTCTCTTCTCAAGATAATGTGTTCTATACCAACTAAAGCAGGTTCCTTAAATTAATGGCAATGGTGTGGGCTGGCAGTCAAGTTACTAAAGTTCTCCGCGCAGGAGGGTGAGTTAATCTCCAACTCAGTGTATAACTTGTTGCCCGGATCAGTGTAACGAAGCATAGTTGGATACTACTCTATTTTCCAGTGGTAACTTGAGGAACATCCTCAAGCCCACACATTTTCAAATTTTAAAGAATGCATTGCTACCTGTCGAAATCTATTGCCCTCTCTTCTGAAAGACGACTTCTTTGTTTTACTCCAGAGCCCTTGCACTTGCTCCTCTTGTTGATAGAGGACTGAGATGGTTCACTGTGAAGTTCAACTTCCAGTCAGAAGGAAAGGTGAAATATGACATCTCCCCTTCAACTTTTCTATGGGCAGCAGTTTCTTCGAACCTAAAGGAACGGCAAGGTGTTAAGTTTAATCACCGACCTTCTAATGCGTTTTTTTTTTGTCACATTTACCATCTTGTAGGCATTTGCGACGATCGTGGGGTTATGCTTTGGGCTTGCTGCGCTCATGTTCGTCGGATTAACAGTACTTTGGGCATAGCGCATATGTTGCTTATGACAGTCGAGGGATTATGGCAAGATGTTGTGGAGGTTCAGCCGTACATGCATTCAACATTCACATTTAGCTGATAGGCTTAGTTACAACATTTTCAGCATAAATATTCCTGTATCAAGGACCTGTCGGCAGTGTTCGTTAGTCCTTGTAATGCAAACAGAGTTTGTGGTGGAAATGGAATCTGTTTTGATGTTTAAACAGCCTCTGGAGTCAAACTTGTTGATGTTCTTCTTTCTAGCAGCTCTGATGAATAAAGTGTGAAAAAGCTCCATATCTGTGCTTCATCTACTGGTTGAATTTAACCATGGTTTGTAAACTCCAAAAATAAGACAAATTTGACACTAGAATCTTTTTGTGTGGGGTAAAGGGCATTTTTATTGCAATGTAATACAGTCAAGAGGCCACAAATCCTCAATACAAAGTGGAACGGAGTTTAACCACTGTGGTTCTTCTCTTGGAACGGCTTATAATTGGCCAACCGATCTGCAACTCTATTCTGACTACACGGTGATTTCTCTGAGTAAAAACTCCCTACCACTCATTAACTCTTTGATCTCTAGAACTAAATGTCCATAAGCTGATCTAACCAAACCATTGTTTAGCAAAATTGAAAGTGTTTCAGAAGAATTGGACTGCACAACAACTCGGAGTGTTGTATGTTGGATTCCCTCTCTGCCTCGGCGGTGTTGATGACTTCACAAGGTTGATTTTAAAAGTCCGGAAAGGCATCCGAGAACACCCCTTATGGCCGGACCGGACCGCCAAAAGATCAGGCTATCATCCCAAAATACACTGAGCGTGCGCGAGCGCCCGACTAGGCGTGTGAGTCGCTTGCATCCTGATGGGTTATTTCATCCCATCGATTGGAAGGTGTGTTAGACAAACTCCAAGGGGGCGATCCGAACAGACGGTGATTTTGTCCCTTTTTTGTCCGTTTGGGTCGGCGGCCCGCCCGGCGTCCGCCTTGTTATAGATTTGGGTCGGCAGTGTCCCCAATGCGCCGATCCATTTCATGTCCTCACTTTTTTTTAAAAGGCCCGCAACCATGGATCATGCCAGCGGGCATGTCTCATGCCGGCACCATGCCAGCGCCGGCATAGAACAAACACCACACAGTTCTTGTTGGCGCACTTGTGAGCGGCCGGCACACATGGCAGCACACAAAAAGGGGTGAGACTTGAGTTCGACCACGCCATCGCGGCCCCGTGGTCATGCCAGCACACCTGCCGGCATACAAAAAAGGATGGCGCTCACCGCCATAGATCACTCGTCGTCAAACTTGAGCATGTCGGCCTGCATCTTCTCAAACCATGGCCTCTTCCTTGGCGACACGGTGTTGAGGTCCACCTTCATGGCCTCTTTCGCCTTGGTCTTGGCATTGACGGCCTCGATCTCTAGCATCTTGGCTTGCTTCTCCATCTCCAGCTCAAGCATCTTGGCCTGCTTCTCGGCATCCATCTCGAATCTCCTCCTTTGGATCTCCATGAAGGCGTCCATTTTCTCCACTTTGCAACGCCGACGCTCCTCCTTCCTTGACTCCTCCTTGGTTATCATGCTCTCCATGGTTGCGATCAAGGCGTTCGACGCAGCATCCCGCTTGTCCTCCTTCTTGGAGTTGGTCTTCCCCCGCGGCCGTGCCTTCTCGCCGTCCCCAACCTCCTCCACGGCTTGCTTCCCCCCTCGCGACTTGAGGGCGGCATACTGCGCCTTGAACTTCTCCTCGTCTTTGATGATCCTAAAGCAATGGGAGAGGTTGAAGCACTTGCCATCATGTTGGACCTTGAATGCCTCCAAAGCTTGAAATGCCTACAAATGTATTTCATGCAAGCATATTGGCCAATGGTATACAAATGAACATGAAAACATAAACGGAATGACACAACATAGGTCGGCTTGCTAGCATACCATGTCTTGAATGCCCATGCCGCTCACGGGGCGGGCCTTCACGCTCTCAAGAGTGGCACAAAACTTGTTGCACTCTTGTTGGATCACCCTCCAACGCTTCGAATTGGACACCCACCCACCCGTGCTCACTATTTGGTACGGCGGGAACTTCTTGCGCTCATGAAACTCGCGGTGGACACGAATCCAAAAAGCCAAATATTTTTGTTTGGAGCCCGTCTTGGGGTCTTGCCCAATGTCTCTCCAACACTCACAAATAAGCTTGTCCTGGGCTGCCGTGTATGCCTTGGTCTGCTTGCTCTTCTGCTTCGGCTTCGCCCCGGTGGCTTGGGTGGCGAGCGCGTCCTCTAACAAAGGCTCCCCTTCGATGTCAACATCGTCCTCTTCCTCTAGTCTGCAGTCCTTCGGAAACTCGTGGTGAAGTACACCCTTGATTTGTGTATCCTCTAACAAAGGTGGACGGAGTGAACGCCCCTCATCCGTCCTTGATTTGTGTATCCTCGGGATCGTAGCCAGCCCCGGTGGCGCCGCCAGCGGCCGGTGCGCCACCCTCGAGGATGATGTTCTGCATGTAGTCGTCATCGCCGGAAGGTGGCATTCCGTCGAACAGGTTGCGCGTGCCCGGCAGCACACCGGCTGGCATTTGCCGCACATGTTTCCTCTTGCCTCTGGTAGACGAGCCACCGGAATGCAGATGATCCGGTGCTTGCCGCGGCCACGACGGTGTTGACGCGGATGTGCTGGCTAGGGTTTCCCTTGCGCCGCCGCGACGCGGGCGTTGGTGAGCTCCTGCTGCGCGGCGGCGGCGATGGCGGCCGCCTCGATTGCTTCCTCCCTTGCGTCCACCGCGTGACTCCGGCCCTTCCTCTTGGCCTACTCCCTTTCCCGCTGTTCGGGCGTCAACTTCTTCTTCGGCTTTGGCGCGGCGGCGGTCATGTGGGGGCGCGAGGCTTGCCTTTGCCGGCGGGGGCGGTCGTCATGCTGGACGAGGCGAGGGAGGCGAGGCCGGCGATGATGTCGAGGTCGTCATCCATGGCGGTTTGGGGCGGGAGCGCGCGGGTGGGAGAGTTTTGGGGGAAATGGAGGGAATGGGTGGAAACGGCGGGTTCGGCGGGAGGAGAAGGCAAGCGCGTGCGTCCGTCTCGTGTTCGTGCCGACGCAAATCCGGCTCCAAAATGGGTTAGGAATGGGACGACATGCAGACAAAAAGCGAACGCGCGTCCGTTTGGGTCGGCGCGCTGGGCCGATTTTTCTGTTCGCGTCGACCCAAACGGACGCAATCGGACGAAATGGGTCGCCCCGTTGGAGTTGCTCTTATGGGACGTGGGTCCGATTTTTAGCGCTGCCCAGACTTTGACATGTTGGAAAACGTAGTATTTCAAAAAAAAAAAAAATCCTACGATCACGCAAGATCTATCTGCTAGATGCATAGCAACGAGAGGGGGGAGTGTGTCTACGTACCCTCGTAGACCGGGAGCGGAAGCGTCTAGTGATGCGGTTGATGTAGTCGAACTTCTTCGCGATCCAACCAATCAAGCACCGAACGTACGAAGCCTCCGCGTTCAGCGCACGTTCAGCTTGATGACGTCCCACGAGCTCTTGATCCAGTAGAAATTCACGGGAGAGTTTCGTTAGCACGACAGCGTGGTGACGGAGACGATGAAGCTACCGGCGCAGGGTTTCGCCTAAGCACTACAACGGTATGATCGAGGTGTGTTTCTGTGGAGAGGGGCACCGCACATGGTTGGGAGAGATCAACTGATCAACTTGTGTCTTTTAGGGTGCCTCTACCCCCGTATATAAAGGGGGAGGGGAGGGGAGGGGCCGACCCTCTCTATGGCGCGCCCTAGGGAGTCCTACTCCCACCGGGAGTAGGATTCCGTCCCTTTCCCTAGTAGGAGTAGGAGAGGAAGGAAGGAGGAGGGAAGAAGAGAAGGAAAGGGGGGGGGGGGGCGCCATCCCCCCTCCTTGTCCAATTCGGACTAGGAGGGAAGGGGGCGCGTGGCTGCCCTGACCGCCCCTCCTCTTCTCCCACTAGGGCCCATAAGGCCCATTTAACTTCCCGGGGGTTCCGGTAACCCCCTGGTACTCCGGTACATGCCCGAATCCCTTCCGATGTCCAAACATAGTCGTCCAATATACCGATCTTTATGTCTCGGACATTCTGAGAGTCCTTGTCATGTCCGTGATCTTATCCGGGACTCGGAACTACCTTCGGTACATCAAAACTCATAAACTCATAATACTGATCGTCATCAAACGTTAAGCGTGTGGACCCTACGGGTTCGAGAACTATGCAGACATGACTGAGACTCATCTCCGGTCAATAACCAATAGCAGAACATGGATGCTCGTATTGGCTCCTACATATTCTATGAAGATCTTTATCGGTCAGACCACATAACAACATACATTGTTCCCTTTGTCATCCGTATGTTACTTGCCCGAGATTCGATCGTCGGTATCCCAATACCTAGTTCAATCTCGTTACCGGCAAGTCTCTTTACTCGTTCTGTAATATATCATCTTGTGACTAACTCATTAGTCATTTGCTTGCAAGGCTTATTATGATGTGCATTACCGAGAGGGCCCAGAGATACCTCTCCGACACTCGGAGTGACAAATCCTATTCTTGATCTATGCCAACACCACGAACACTTTCGGAGACACCTGTAGAGCATCTTTATAATCACCAGTTACGTTGTGACGTTTGATAGCACACAAGGTGTTCCTCCGGTACTCGAGAGTTGCATAATCTCATAGTCATAGGAACATGTATAAGTCATGAAGAAAGCAATAGCAGTAAAACTAAACGATCATAGTGCTAAGCTAACGGATGGGTCTTGTCCATCGCATCATTCTCCTAATGATGTGATCTCGTTGATCAAATGAAAACTCATGTCTATGGCTAGGAAACATAACCATCTTTGATCAATGAGCTAGTCTAGTAGAGGCATACTAGGGACATACTTCTTTGTCTATGTATTCACACATGTACTAAGTTTCTGGTTAATACAATTCTAGCATGAATAAAAGACATTTATCATGATATAAGGAAATATAGATAACATCTTTATTATTGCCTCTAGGGCATATTTCCTTCAGTCTCCCACTTGAACTAGAGTTAATAATCTAGATTACAAAGTAATGATTCCAACACCCATGGAGTCTTGGTGCTGATCATGTTTTGCCTGTGGAAGAGGCTTAGTCAACGAGTCTGCAACATTCAGATCCGTATGTATCTTGCAAATTTCTATGTCTCCCTCCTTGACTTGATCGCGGATGGAATTGAAGCGTCTTTTGATGTGCTTTGTTCTCTTGTGAAACATGGATTCCTTCGCCAAGGCTATTGCTCCAGTGTTGTCACAAAAGATTTTCATTGGACCCGATGCACTAGGTATTACACCTAGATCGGATATGAACTCCTTCATTCAGACTCCTTCATTTGCTGCTTCCGAAGCAGCTATGTATTCCGCTTCACACATAGATCCTGCCACGACGCTTTGCTTGGAACTGCACCAACTGACAGCTCCATCGTTCAATAAAAATACATATCCGGATTGTGACTTAGAGTCATCCGGATCAGTGTCAAAGCTTGAATCGACGTAACCGTTTACGACGAGCTCTTTGTCACCTCCATACACGAGAAACATATCCTTTGTCCTTTTCAGGTACTTTAGGATGCTCTTGACCGCTGTCCAGTGATCCACTCCTGGATTACTTTGGTACCTCCCTGCTAAACTTATAGCAAGGCACACATCAGGTTTGGTACACAACATTGCATACATGATAGATCCTACGGCTGAGGCATAGGGAATGACTTTCATTTTCTCTCTATCTTCTGCAGTGGTCGGGCATTGAGTCTTACTCAACTTCACACCTTGTAACACAGGCAAGAACCCTTTCTTTGACTGGTCCATTTTGAACTTCTTCAAAACTTTATCAAGGTATGTGCTTTGTGAAAGTCCAATTAAGCGTCTTGATCTATCTCTATAGATCTTGATGCCTAATATGTAAGCAGCTTCACCGAGGTCTTTCATTGAAAAATTCTTATTCAAGTATCCTTTTATGCCATCTAGGAATTCTATATCATTTCCAATCAACAATATGTCATCCACATATAATATTAGAAATGCTACAGAGCTCCTACTCACTTTCTTGTAAATACAGACTTCTCCAAAAGTCTGTATAAAACCATATGCTTTGATCACCTCATCAAAGTGTATATTCCAACTCCGAGATGCTTGCACCAGTCCATGGATGGATCGCTAGAGCTTGCACACTTTGTTAGCACCTTTAAGATCGACAAAACCTCCTGGTTGCATCATATACAACTCTTCTTTGAGATATCTGTTTAGGAATGCAGTTTTGACATCCATTTGCCAGATTTCATAATCATAAAATGCGGCAATTGCTAACATGATTCGGACAAACTTAAGCATCGCTACGGGTGAGAAAGTCGCATCGTAGTCAACTCCTTGAACTTGCCGAAAACCTTTCGCAACAAGTCGAGCTTTGTAAATAGTAACATTACCCTCAGCGTCGGTCTTCCTCTTGAAGATCCATTTATTTTCGATGGCTTGCCGATCATCGGGCAAGTCAACCAAAGTCCACACTTTGTTCTCATACATGGATCCCATCTCAGATTTCATGGCCTCAAGCCATTTTGCGGAATCTGGACTCATCATCGCTTCCTCATAGTTCGTAGGTTCATCATGGTTTAGTAACATGACTTCCAGAACTGGGTTGCCGTACCACTCTGGCGCGGAACGTACTCTGGTTGATCTACGAAGTTCAGCAGTAACTTGATCCGAAGTTTCATGATCATCATCATTAGCTTCCTCACTAATTGGTGTAGGAATCACTGGAACTAGTTTCTGTGATGTACTACTTTCCAATTCGGGAGAAGGTACAATTACCTCATCAAGTTCCACTTTCCTCCCACTCGCTTCTTTCGAGAGATACTCCTTCTCTAGAAAGGATCCATTCTTAGCAATGAATATCTTGCCTTCGGATCTGTGATAGAAGGTGTACCCAACAGTCTTCTTTGGGTATCCTATGAAGCCACATTTCTCCGACTTGGGTTCGAGCTTATCAGGTTGAAGCTTTTTCACATAAGCATCGCAACCCCAAACTTTAAGAAACGACAACTTTGGTTTCTTGCCAAACCATAGTTCATAAGGCGTCGCCTCAACTGATTTAGATGGTGCCCTATTTAACGTGAATGCAGCTGTCTCTAAAGCATAACCCCAAAACGATAGTGGTAAATCAGTAAGAGACATCATAGACCTCACCATATCTAATAAAGTACGGTTATGACGTTCGGACACACCATTACGCTGTGGTGTTCCGGGTGGCGTGAGTTGTGAAACTATTCCACATTGTTTCAAATGAAGACCAAACTCGTAACTCAAATATTCGCCTCCACGATCAGATCGTTGAAACTTTATTTTCTTGTTACAATGATTCTCTACTTCACACTGAAATTCTTTGAACTTTTCAAATGTTTCAGACTTGTGCTTCATCAAGTAGATATACTCATATCTGCTCAAATCATCAGTGAAGGTCAAAAAATAACGATACCCGCCACGAGCTTCAACACTCATCGGTCCACATACATCAGTATGTATGATTTCCAACAAATCTGTTGCTCGCTCCATTGTTCCGGAGGACGGAGTTTTAGTCATCTTGCCCATGAGGCATGGTTCGCAAGCACCAAGTGATTCATAATCAAGTGATCCCAAAAGTCCATCACTATGGAGTTTCTTCATGCGCTTTACACCAATATGACCTAAACGGCAGTGCCATAAATAAGTTGCACTATCATTATTAACCTTGCATTTTTTGGCTTCAATATTATGAATATGTGTATCACTACGACCGAGATCCAACAAGAATAGACCACTCTTCAAGGGTGCATGACCATAAAAGATATTACTCATATAAATAGAACAACCATTATTCTCATATTTAAATGAATAACCGTCTCGCAATAAACAAGATCCAGATATAATGTTCATGCTTAACGCTGGCACCAAATAACAATTATTCAGGTCTAAAACTAATCCTGAAGGTAGATGTAGAGGTAGCGTGCCGACGGCGATCACATCGACTTTGGAACCATTTCCCACGCGCATCGTCACCTCGTCCTTAGCCAATCTTTGTTTAATCTGTAGTCCCTGTTTCGAGTTACAAATATTAGCAACCAAACCGGTATCAAATACCCAGGTGCTACTACGAGCATTAGTAAGGTACACATCAATAACATGTATATCACATATACCTTTGTTCACCTTGCCATCCTTCTTATCCGCCAAATACTTGGGGCAGTTCCGCTTCTAGTGTCCAGTCCCTTTGCAGTAGAAGCACTCAGTTTTAGGCTTGGCTCCAGACTTGGGTTTCTTCGTGGAAGTAGCAACTGTCTTGCCCTTTTTCTTGAAACTAGTGGTCTTGTTAACCATCAACACTTGATGCTCCTTTTTGATTTCTACCTCCGCAGCTTTGAGCATAGCGAAGAGCTCGGGAATTGTCTTCTGCATCCCTTGCATGTTATAGTTCATCACGAAGCCTTTTAGCTTGGTGGCAGTGATTGAAGAACTCTATCAATAACACGATCTTCATCAACTTTGCAACCAAGTTGAGATATATGATTGTAGTACCCAGACATTCTAAGCAAGTGTTCACTGATAGAACTGTTCTCCTCCATCTTATAGCTGTAGAACTTATTGGTAATCTCATATTTCTCAATCCGGGCATTTGCTTGAAATATCAACTTCAACTCCTGGAACATCTCATATGCTCCATGACGTTCAAAACATCGTTGAAGTCCCGGTTCTAAGCCATAAAGCATGTCACACTGAACTATCGTGTAGTCATCAGAACGAGCTTGCCAGACGTTCATAATGTCCGGAGTTGCTCCTGCAGCAGGCTTGTCACCCAGCGGTGCTTCAAGGACATAATTCTTCTATGCAGCAATGAGGATAATCCTCAAGTTACGGACTCAGTCCGTGTAATTGCTACCATCATCTTTTAACTTAGCTTTCTCTAGGAATGTATTGAAATTCAAACGAACGGTAGCGCGGGCCATAGATCTACAACAACATAGATATGCAAAGAAAACTATCAGGACTAAGTTCATGATAAATTAAAGTTCAATTAATCATATTACTAAAGAACTCCCACTTTGATAGAAATCCCTCTAGTCATCTAAATGATCACGTGATCCAAATCAACTAAACCATGTCCGATCATCACGTGAGATGGAGTAGTTTTCAATGGTGAACATCTTATGTTCATCATATCTACTATATGATTCACGCTCGACCTTTCGGTCTCCAGTGTTCCGAGGCCATGTCTATACATGCTAGGCTCGTCAAGTTTAACCCAAGTATTCTGCGTGTGCAAAACTGGCTTGCACCCGTTGTGTGTGAACTTAGAGCTTATCACACCCGATCATCACGTGGTGTCTCAGCACGACGAACTTTCACAACGGTGCATACTCAGGGAGAACACTTGTACCTTGAAATTTTGTAAGGGATCATCTTATAATGCTGATGGCTTCTCGCCCCTCGTTGGTTACCCCAAGTGGAAGGTTGAGATGTAGCGTAGCGGCAAATTTCCCTTGGCAAAGATACCAAGGATCGAATCCCGTGAGACTCCGAGGGTCGACAAGTAGGTGTCAACGGCGCCAGAAACTTAGCGGTTGACGGGACCTGCACACAGATACAGATAACTTTGCTCCCAACAAGTACAGAGAGCTTGTCAATCCCTCTGGCCTTGTTGTTTACAAAGGATCAAACACAAGAGATAATAATGATAGCTATGATTGCAACTAGGAAATAAAAACAGGAAGTAAATAGAAGGTGTGATCAGCGGTGGTAATATGGACCGGGGTCCCATGATGTTCACTAGTGATGTCTCTCTCCCAAAAGACGATAAAACAACAAAGCGAGGTAAACAAATTACAGCTAGGCAATTAACAGGATTATGTGCGCAAACCAATGCTAACTATGCTGCAAAGAAAGGTAGAGGCTCAAAAGCATGGGCGGTACGCCAAGGCAAGTAGATCGAAATCCATCTGCATCTACTACTAATCATCCACCTTGAGATATCTATCCAGAACATCTCGCTGGTATTAAGTTGCGAATCCCACCCAAAGTGTAAACTCAAAGCAACAAACAACTGCATTAAAAGAACTTTGCGTAAAGTAAACAATCCTTGCACCCGCAAGTACAAGCACTGTTGTTTTCTCCCTTGTGGCAACAACACATCCCCTAGACTCATGTTTCTGTCACTCAAGCTAGTCATCAGGGGGCATGAACCCACAATCAAGCATAACGCTCCCTCTTGGAGTTACTACCTACTACTTGGCCAAAGCAATAAACAGCAACGGAGAACATGCAAGAATTACTCAAGAACAAAGATATAAAAGAGGTGAATCAAATATATTACTCAAACACAATCTAAACATAGTCTCATAATCCATCAGATCCCAGCAAACTCAGCAAAGCAACAGCAGAAAGATTACATATGTGCCTCGATCATGTAGGGCAGCTCACGAGGTCTAAACCATTAAGAGCAAAGAGGGGAGGAGAACATCACATAGCTACTGATCATGGACCCATGGTCCAAGGTGGACTACTCACGACTCATCCGGGAAGCGTCCATGGTGGTGGAGAAGCTCCCGGTGGTGGTTCTCCCCTCCGACAGGGTGCCGGGAAGAGTTCTCCTGATACTCCCGATCTTGGAAGCACTGCGGCGGCAGAACAGAGGCGAGATCGCGAAAAAGGGTTCTGTCCTCGAGGGTTTCCGGACGAGAGGGATATATATGCGAAGGGGGGCAGCCAGAGGCGGAGCAGGGGCCCCAGGCGCCCCCCTGGCGCGGCCAGGGGTGGGGTCGCGCCAGGTGGCCGCCTGGGCCTCCCCTGGCTCCCCTCTGGCCCATCTTTGGTTCTTCGCGAAGCTTCCTGTACGCTAATTTTTCCTATATTTTCCTGGAATTTTTGGAGCACTTTTAATATGGGGGAAACGTGAAATAGAAAAACAGCAGAAAACAGGAACTGGCACTGTGGTGCACTGAGTTAATAGGTTAGTCCAAATATGATCAAAAGTGTATGGAAGTGCATCAATATCATAGCAATATCACACAAAAGAAGCATGGAGCAAGCAGAAATTATAGATACGTTTTGGACGTATCAACATCCCCAAGCTTAATTCCTGCTCGTCCTCGAGTAGGTAAATGATAACAAGCATAATTTCTGTGGTGACATGCTACCAACCATATAAGAACTTTTTAAGTAAAGCAATCAAGGCATGTAATTCAATTCAAGTCATAACAAGCAAGAGTCTATATTAGCATTGTAACAAGCAACATAAGAACATAAAGGTGCAAGAGCTCTCGCTGTCTGTGACTCGAATGTCTCCAAATGGTCTTTGCGTGCAAGAAAGGGGATAGGGGTATACGAGAGAGTAAAACATAGTTTTTGTATTGTTGAGAACTTAATCTACTAAAGTTTCACACTTGGTCTTCTTTGGAATCTTATCTTGACTCATCCCGAGACCACTAGCCAGGTACAAGTCAAAATGATCCACTCCCTTTCGATATTTTGAGCACTCATGCAATGGATGAGCGTAAGCAAGAAAGTTGACACTTATGATGGCAAAGAGAGAAAAATGATGAAGGGGGAAGACAAAAAAGGTGTGAAAGGCTCACATCAATGAGGACAATCATAGGCGAGAGAAAGCCAAATGATAGATATGATGTGAGGAGTAGGGATTGCCATGCAACGGATGCACATATGAGCTAAGGTAAGCTCTCCAATGGAACTAGTGGGGGTGCATCCAACTTGCTCGCTCAAGAAGACCTAGAGCTCTTTTGAGGAGGCTCATCATTGGAATATACAAGCCAAGTTCTATAGTGTGAAGGTCCCCACATAGCTATATGCATGAATGATAATCTCTATGGAGTATAAGGTATAAGATGGAGTACGAGTGTGGATCTCTCAAAAGGAATAGTAGTGTGCCCCCTTCTCTTTTTTTATTTCTTTTTCTCTTTTTTTATTTTTTTGTGGCCTCAATGGCTCTTTCTATTTAACTCTCATTTGTCCTCTTTGGGATCTTTTGATTTTGTCCTCTTTGGGATCTTTTCCTCACTTTAGGGGCAACACTCTATATATTTCAAGAAGTATAGAAGATCTTTCACACTTTACAAAAGTACTCAACATAAAGAAGATGAAACTATCATGATGTATGCAAATGTATGCCTCTGCCAGTGTAGTAGGATATGCAATGATACTAGCGCGTCATGTAGCAATGATTAGGGCAAGGCCCAACTAGCATGCGGCTCATCGATCAAGCAAAAGGCATGTATGACATGAAGATCAAGTCATGAGAAGATGGATGTTGCATGGAAATGTATCTCGGAAAGGCTATGGAAATGCCTTGATAGGTAGGTATGGTGGCTGTTTTGAGGAAGGATATAATGAGGCTTATGATGACAGAGCGTATCGTGCCAAGGATTCGGATGCACCAGCGAAGTATGCGCCAACTCTCGAGGTGAGAAAGAGCAATGCACGGTACCGAAGAGGCTAGAAAAATATGGCTAGGTGGAAGTGTCAACTTTCGAATACTCACATTAGTCCGAAGAACTCATGCACTTATTATCGGTAACTCTCAATCTAATTAGGAGGTTCACAAAGAGACAAGTACCCCGAGGAGGAGTGTATGGGGGTTTCGTTATCCTTGCGCATCCTCGACTCATGGTACGTGAGTGTACTCTAATATTCGATCCCTCCAAAGATTAGTGATCCATCTAGTAGCTAAAGTTCTCAACTATTTTGTAGGTTTTCGAAAATAAACACGGATTGCCCAAAATACGATATCTATCACTAATAGGCTAAAGCTCTTGACACCAAAAGTTCAGACATTACTCATGGCAATACCTCAAAACTATTGCAAGTTACTACTAAAATTAAATAGCAACCTCAATTACCTACTTTAAGTTAAGACACACAACTCAGTGCAACAGGCAAACTCTCTTAACAAGATAAACATGAAAACTCAAGAGAGTTCAGCAACCAACTAAACAAAAGCTCTTTAAAAAGAAAAGCATGAAAACTAAGAGCTAAACATGACATCAGCTATGGAAAGACAAAGAACACACACATCAAAGATAAGCATGAAAATCCTATGTTGTGTTCTAGGTTGAAGTGGAGCGTGTTTCTCTCCCACACAAAGAAAGCTGGGTTCTAACTTGTTATGAACAGCAAGCAAAGCTAAAGATAACTAAAAAAGGAAACTAAGAGCAAGACGCTCCAAGCATAGCACATAACGCATGAAGTGATAAGAATATAGTGGAACGAAAGACGAACTGATAATTGTTGATGGAGAAGGGGATGCATGGGGGCATCCCCAAGCTTAGACGCTTGAGTCTTCTTGAATATTTCTTGGGGGTGCACGGGGGCATCCCCAAGCTTGAGCGTTTGACCCTCCTGAATCTTCTTTTATCATCTTCCCTCGCACACTTGAAAACTCCCTTCATACATAACTCATCATAATCCGATTAGCGAGGTTAGTACCCACAATAAAATGATTTTTCCCTACTGGAAATAAAGATAATCTTGAAGAGCTACTGTTTCTCAAGATTGCCAAAAGGTTTTTGCAAAGAAAAAGCAAGCTCAAGGTTCGCAAAACGAAGAAAAGGCAAAACAGGACAGAATCTGTGAAAAACAGACCAGCAGGTAGTAAATAATTTTTTCGGGGCACTTCTGCAACTCAAATCAAAAAACTCAGAACAGACGCTCGAAAGCCAATTGTATAGAGCACGCTTTCAAAAAAATTCAGATCAAAAAGATGATCTGGTGATTTTATTCGAATTTTTCTGTCCAAGGACAGAATCTGTTTTCTGGACAGCACGTCACAACTTTTAAACTTTCTTTCAATCAGAGGCTAAACTTGGCACAAAGCTGAAAAGAAAAGATACAATGATGATGCTACTGTAGTAACAAACATCAAGACACAACAAAAGCAAAATAAAACCTAATTCATTGTGGGCTGCCTCCCAAAAGCGCTTTCTTTTATGCCTTTAAGCTAGGCATGATGCAAAAAGAGAAGATCAAGTTTTATCAAGAGTAAGAGAATAGCTAGCCCGTGTAACAGACTCAAAAGGCAACTTAATCTTCTTTCTAGGGAAGTGTTCCATCCCTTTCTTGAGAGGGAATTGGAATTTTATATTCCCCTCTTTCATGTCAATGATAGCACCAACGGTGCGAAGAAAAGGACGTCCCAAAATAATTGGACATGAAGGTTCACATTCAATATCCATAATAGTAAAATCAACGGGAACATAATTGTCATTGACAATGATAAGAACATCGTCGATCTTCCCCAAAGGTTTCTTTACGGAAGAATCAACAAGACGAACACCAAAAGAACAAGGATCAAAAGGTTTCAATTCAAACATATCATACATTCTTTTGGGCATAACGGAGGTACTAGCTCCAACATCACATAAAGCATAGCAAGAGAAGTTATTCAACTTAATTTTAATCATAGGATCCCAACTATCTTCTAGCTTTCTAGGCATGGAGGCTTCTACCCTAAGCTTCTCCTCCCTAGCTTTGATAAGAGCATTAGTGATATGCTCCGTGAAGGCAAGATTAAGTGTGCTAGTGTGGGGATCTCTAGACATCTTGTGAAGAAAACCAATAACTTCAGAAAGGGTGCAATTATCAAAATCAAGGTCACTACTATCAAGTAAAGTGGTAGTGGTGTCCTTTAGGCTCACTTGTTTGGTAGCTTCTATGGTCATAGGAGTTTCTTCTTCTACGGTTGAGGTCATAGCATCACCATTAATAGGTCCAATGGGACTAGGAGTGCATTGGGTGCTAAGAGTTTGGATATCCTCAACAACTTGAATAGTAGCAATAGTGTGGTGGGTAGGAAGGCTCTTAATTCTATCTTCTTCCTCCTTTTCTCTAGCCCATCTCTTTTTAAGTTTAGCCATCATCCTAATGTTTTCATTAATTTGCACTTGAATAGCATTCATAGGAGTGGTCTTCCTCTCCTCAAGAGGAGAAGTTCTAATTTGAAGCAACTCTACCTCATGGGCTAAATTGTCTACCTTCGAAGAGAGATTATCTAGTTTGTCTAGTTTTTCTTCTACACTCTTATTGAAGGCCTTTTGGGTAGTGATGAAGTCTTTAAGCATAATCTCTAGTTCAGAAGTGGAGTTCTTGGTGCTAGGATAAGCATTGTTGTTCCCATAGGAATTAGAGGGGAACGGTCTAGGGTTGCTACCAAAATTACTCCTATAAGCATTGTTATTGGAATTGTTTCTAGAGATAAAGTTCACATCTACTTCTTTGTACTTTTGCATATCACAGAGCTCAACAAAATTATTTAAGTGCAAAGCAGCATCATCTCCAGCACCGGAGAATTGATCTTTCATAACTAGGTTCAGCAAAGCAGGTTTAATCTCATAAGAAGGTGCTGAAGTGGCAGGTGTAGCAATAGGCGTGCAGATAAAGTCATTGTTGTTATGACTAGTGAAGTCACACAACTTGGTGTTCTCGGTGGAACCCATAGCAGCAGCAAGCAAGATAACTATTTTTGTGATTTTTGGTAAGGGACACTAAAGCAAAAACTGAAAGGTAAACTAACAAGACTAAAAAGCAAAGATAAAAGATAGCGTGCAACTCCCCTATCTTGAAGAGTGGAGTCCCCGGCAACGGCACCAGAAACTTGCTTGATGGCTTGTCGCCCCTCGTTGGTTACCCCAAGTGGAAGGTTGAGATGTAGCGTAGCGGCAAATTTCCCTTGGCAAAGATACCAAGGATCGAATCCCGTGAGACTCCGAGGGTCGACAAGTAGGTGTCAACGGCGCCAGAAACTTAGCGGTTGACGTGACCTGCACACAGATACAGATAACTTTGCTCCCAACGAGTACAGAGAGGTTGTCAATCCCTCCGGCCTTGTTGTTTACAAAGGATCAAACACAAGAGATAATAATGATAGCTATGAATGCAACTAGGGAATAAAAACAGGAAGTAAATAGAAGGTGTGATCAGCGGTGGTAATATGGACCGGGGTCCCATGATGTTCACTAGTGATGTCTCTCTCCCAAAAGACGATAAAACAGCAAAGCGAGGTAAACAAATTACAGCTGGGCAATTGACAGGATTATGTGCGCAAACCAATGCTAACTATGCTGCAAAGAAAGGTAGAGGCTCAAAAGCATGGGCGGTACGCCAAGGCAAGTAGACCGAAATCCATCTGCATCTACTACTAATCATCCACCTTGAGATATCTATCCAGAACATCTCGCTGGTATTAAGTTGTGAATCCCACCCAAAGTGTAAACTCAAAGCAACAAACAACTGCATTAAAAGAACTTTGTGTAAAGTAAACAATCCTTGCACCCGCAAGTACAAGCACCGTTGTTTTCTCCCTTGTGGCAACAGCACATCCCCTAGACTCATGTTTCTGTCACTCAAGCTAGTCATCAGGGGGCATGAACCCACAATCAAGCATAACGCTCCCTCTTGGAGTTACAACCTACTACTTGGCCAAAGCAATAAACAGCAACGGAGAACATGCAAGAATTACTCAAGAACAAAGATATAAAAGAGGTGAATCAAATATATTACTCAAACACAATCTGAACATAGTCTCATAATCCATCAGATCCCAGCAAACTCAGCAAAGCAACAGCAGAAAGATTACATATGTGCCTCGATCATGTAGGGCAGCTCACGAGGTCTAAACCATGAAGAGCAAAGAGGGGAGGAGAGCATCACATAGCTACTGATCATGGACCCATGGTCCAAGGTGGACTACTCACGACTCATCCGGGAAGCGTCCATGGTGGTGGAGAAGCTCCCGGTGGTGGTTCTCCCCTTCGGCAGGGTGCCGGGAAGAGTTCTCCTGATGCTCCCGATCTTGGAAGCGCTGCGGCGGCAGAACAGAGGCGAGATCGCGAAAAAGGGTTCTGTCCTCGAGGGTTTCGGGACGAGAGGGATATATATGCGAAGGGGGGCAGCCAGAGGCGGAGCAGGGGCCCCAGGCGCCCCCCTGGCGCGGCCAGGGGTGGGGCCGCACCAGGTGGCCGCCTGGGCCTCCCCTGGCTCCCCTCTGGCCCATCGTTGGTTCTTCGCGAAGCTTCCTGTACGCTGATTTTTCCTATATTTTTCTTGGAATTTTTGGAGCACTTTTAATATGGGGGAAACCTGAAATAGAAAAACAGCAGAAAACAGGAACTGGCACTGTGGTGCACTGAGTTAATAGGTTAGTCCAAATATGATCAAAAGTGTATGGAAGTGCATCAATATCATAGCAATATCACACAAAAGAAGCATGGAGCAAGCAGAAATTATAGATACGTTTTGGACGTATCAAATGCTACCATCGAACTAAGCAAAATAAGAAGCATAATAAGATAAACATCACATGCAATCAAAATATGTGACATGATATGGCCATCATCATCTTGTGTTTTTGATCTCCATCTCCAAGGCACCGTCATGATCACCATCGTCACCGGCGCGACACCTTGATCTCCATCGTGGCATCGTTGTCATCTGATATGTCTCCAACGTATCTACTTTTCCAAACACTTTTTCCCTTGTTTTGGACTCTAACTTGCATGATTTGAGTGGAACTAACCCGGACTGACGCTGTTTTCAGCAGAACTGCCATGGTGTTCTTTTTTGTGCAGAAATAAAAAGTTCTCGGAATCGCCTGAAAATTAACGGAGATTTATTTCGGAAAATATAAAAAATACCTGCAAGAAGATCCACACCTGGGGTCCCACGGGCCGTCCTCGGGGGTGGGGGGCGCGCCCCCTGCCTCGAGGGTAGCCCGGTGCCCCACCGACGTGTCCCCAGGTCCTATATATTCTGTTTCGTGGAGAAAAAAATCAGGAAGAAAGAATTATCGCGTTTTACGAGACGGAGCCGCCGCCAAGCCCTAATCTCTCTCGGGAGGGCTGATCTGGAGTATGTTCGGGGCTCCGGAGAGTGGAGATCGTCGCCATCGTCATCATCAACCTTCCTCCATCACCAATTCCATGATGCTCACCGCCGTGTGTGAGTAATTCCATCGTAGGCTTGCTGGACGGTGATGGGTTGGATGGGATCTATCATGTAATCGAGTTAGTTTTGTTAGGGTTTGATCCTTAGTATCCACTATGTTCTGAGATTGATGTTGCTATGACTTTGCTATGCTTAATGCTTGTCACTAGGGCCCGAGTGCCATGATTTCAGATCTGAACCTATTATGTTTTTATGAATATATGTGTGTTCTTGATCCTATCTTGCAAGTCTATAGTCACCTACTATGTGTTATGATCCGACAACCCCGAAGTGAAAAAAACCGGGACCACTCCCGGTGATGACCATAGTTTGAGGAGTTCATGTATTCACTATGTGTTAATGCTTTGGTCCGGTACTCTATTAAAAAGAGGCCTTAATATCCCTTAGTTTCCAATAGGACCCCGCTGCCACGGGAGGGTAGGACAAAAGGTGTCATGCAAGTTCTTTTCCATAAGGACATATGACTATATTCGGAATACATGCCTACATTGCATTGATGAACTGGAGCTAGTTCTGTGTCACCCTAAGTTATAACTTCTACATGATGAATTGCATCCGATGTAATTTCCCATCACCGATCCAATGCCTACGAGCTTTACCTATATTGCTTGTCGCTTATTTACTTTTCCATTGCTATTATCACAAAAACCACAAAAACACTATCTTTACTTTTATTGCTGCTACCGCCACTATCATATTACTGTGCTACTAAACTATCTTGCTGCAGATACTAAGTTTCCAGGTGTGGTTGAATTGACAACTCAGCTGCTAATACTTAAGAGTATTCTTTGGCTCCCTTGTGGCGAATCAACAAATTTGGGTTTAATACTTTACCCTCGAAAACTGTTGCGATACCCTACACTTGTGGGTTATCAAGACTAATTTCTAGCGCCGTTGCCGGGGAGCATAGCTCTATTCTTTAAGTCACTTGGGATTTATATCTGCTTATCACTATGAAGAATTTGAAGGACTCAAAAACCAAGATCTTACCCTCAACTATGAGGGAGGTAAGGAACTGTCATCTAGCTCTGCACTTGATTCTCCTTCTGTTATGAGTAAACTTGCGACACCTACTCCTGCTATTGAATCTGATATGTTGTATGTTCTTGATGATGCTACTTCTGCTATGTATGATGAAACTATCTCTATGCCTGATACTGTGCCACTAGGTGAATTTCTAGATGAACAAATTGCTAAGGTTAGGGAGAGTGCAAATGTTTATGATATTTATGAAAGTGATGTTGAAACTACTCCCAATAGATATGAATTGCCTGTTGTGCCTGAGCGTTATGTTATGGATGAAGAAACTGCTAGAGACTTTCTTGCTTGCAATGATAGATATGATCTTAAGAAGTTATTAGCTAAGCTGAAAGAAAAGTCCTTGAATGCTAGAATGAAACATGACCCTGCTTTTACTACTTCACCTATATGCGTTACTGATAAGGATTATGAATTCTCTGTTGATCCTGAGTTAATTACTTTGGTAGAATCTGATCTTTCCATGGCTATGAGTCTGAAACTGTTGGGGCACATCTTACTAAGTTGAATGATATAGCCACCCTGTTTACCAATGATGAAAAGATTCGTTACTACTATATCCTTAAGCTATTTCCGTTCTCGTTAAAGGGTGATGCTAAGACTTGGTTTAATTCTATTGATCCTGGTTGTGTGCGTAGTCCCCAGGATATGATGTATTACTTTTCTGCTAAATATTTTCCCGCTCATAAGAAACAAGCCGCCTTATGGGAAATATATAACTTTGCTCAAACTGAAGAAGAGAGTCTCCTACAAGCTTGGGGGAGGCTTCTCCAGTTACTTAATGCTTTGCCTGATCATCCTCTTGAGATGCATGATATACTTGATGTCTTTTATAATGGACTAACCGATGCTTTCAGAGACCACCTGGATAGTTGTGCTGGTTGTGTTTTCAGGGAAAGAACAGTTGAACAAGCTGAATTACTATTGAATAATATGCTAGCCAATGAAAATAATTGGACACTTCCCGAACCAGCCCCTAAGCCAACTCCGAAGAAAAGAGGCGTTCTATTTCTCAGTCTTGAAGATATGCAAGAGGCAAAGAAATCTATGAAAGAAAAAGGTATTAAAGCTGAAGATGTTAAGAATTTACCGCCTATTGAAGAAATACATGGTCTTGATAACCCGACACAGGTAGTAAAGGTAAATTCTCTTTATAGATTTGATGAAGGTGATATTCCTCGTTATAAGTCTGCTAGCCAATGCTTAGATGAGTTTGACAATTTTATTGTGAAGCAAGAAAACTTCAATGCTTATGTTGGTAGACAATTACAACACAATGCTCATATGATTGAACGCTTGAGTGATTATCTGTCTAGTGCTAAAGTTGAACCGAAACTTATTAGTATACATGCTTCCCTGGTCATCACTCAAGTAGAACAAGTACTTAAGGCTCAGAATGATTTGCTCAATGAATTGAATAGTAAGAATAATGACTATGCTGTTAGAGTTGCTACTAGAGGTGGTAAAATGACTCAGGAACCTCTGTATCCTGAAGGCCACCCTTAGAGAATTGAGCAAGATTCTCAGAGAGCTAATTTAGATGCACCTAGTTCTTCTAAGAAAAAGAAAAAGAAAAATGATAAGACTTTGCATGATCCTAGTGAACCAGTAGCTCACCCACCTGAGAATCCCAATGATATATCTGTTTCTGATGCTGAGACACTATCTGGTAATGAACATGAACCTAGTGATAATATTAGTAATGATGTTTATGATGATGCTCAACCTAGCAATGATAATGATGTAGAGATTGAACCTGCTGTTGATCTTGATCCCACAATCAAAGAATCAACGTTATGATAAGAGAGACTTTGTTGCTAGGAAACACGGTAGGGAAAGAGAACCATGGGTTCAGGAACCCATGCCTTTTCCTCCGAAACCATACAAGAAAAAGGATGATGAGGATTTTGAGCGCTTTGCTGAAATGATTAGACCTATCTTTTTGCGTATGCATTTGACTGATGTGCTTAAAACAAATCCTTATGCCAAGTATATGAAAGATATTATTACCAACAAAAGAAAGATACCTGAAGTAGAAATTTCCACCATGCTTGCCAATTACACTTTTGAGGGTGGAATGCCTAAGAAATTAGGAGATCCAAGAGTACCTAATATACCTTGCTCCATTAAGAGAAATTATGTTAAAACTGCTTTGTGTGATCTTGGAGCTGGTGTTAGTGTTATGCCTCTCTCTTTATATCGTAGACTTGACTTGAGTAAGTTGACACCTACTGAAATATCTTTGCAAATGGCTGATAAATCAACTGCTATAACTGTCGGTATTTGTGAGGATGTGCCTGTTGTAGTTGCAAATGTTACTATTCTAACGGACTTTGTTATACTTGATATTCCCGAGGATGATAGTATGTCTATTATTCTTGGAAGACCTTTTCTGAATACTGCAGGGGCTGTTATTGATTGCAACAAAGGCAATGTCACTTTTCATGTCAATGGTAATGAGCATACGATACACTTTCCGAGGAAACAACCTCAAGTCTATAGTATCAATTATATTGGAAAAACTTCAACTATTACTATTGGAGGTTTTGAGTTTCCTATTCCTACTATCAAGAAGGCATATGACATACTTATTGTTGGGGACATACATATCCCCATTGAGGTAACATAGTGTTATTCGAAAATTCTCCGGTTTCATGTTACTCGGAAAGAGTTTATTAGCAAGATCTGATCAACCTTGTTAATGGATTCCTTTTGATGAACATGGGATAGGTGAATCTAGATGGCACAAACCTTATGTACCCCCCTTCTACTTTCTGTTAATTAGGTTAAATAAAAAGAAAAATAGCATTATCTGTCTGTTTCCAGACTTATCCGTGCAATAAAAAATATCCCAAAAATAAAATTTCTCCAAATGCCATGAAAATGAAATATGACTTTTTCTAGAATATTTAAGAAAATATGGCTCTGAACACACAGCGAGGGGAGCCAGCACATGGCCTCGAGGGCACAGGGCGCCCCCCTTCACAGGGCGCGCGCCCCTGCCTAGAGGGCCCCACGTGGCCCCCCTCCACTTATCCTTTCACCCACACTCTTCTTCTTCCTCCCAAAAAAATCCACAGCCAGCTCAAACCCGAGTTCTAGCTCGTTTTGCTGCCATTTTCGATCTCCTTGCTCAAAGCACCATTCACCAAACTGTTTGGGGAGATTGTTCCTTGGTATGTGACTCCTCCATTGGTTCAATTAGTTTTTGTTCTAGTGCTTTATTTGTTGCAAATTTATGCTGCTGTGGTGACCTTGTTCTTGAGCTTGCATGTCAATTTTTCTTGGTCCCAAGTAGTTCTAATGCATGATATTGGCTCTAGGCACTTGTAGGAGTTGTTGCTATCAATTTTGTTGAGTTTGGTTAATTTTTATTGTGGGTTACTAAAATTTTCAAATGTTAAAAAGAATATTGAGGGCCTCTTCCAGCAAGAGCTCAAAGGAGAAGAAGAAAGAAGAAAATAAGAAGCCCAAGTATCATCTTCCTCGCATGGCGGAAGTTCGACCGTGCGAATGGCCTTGTAATAATTTCATGATGTCCGCCGGTATTTACGAAGACTTTTATTGGTTGGCGAATAATGCAGGCCTCACCGACTTCATCAACGACCAAAAAGAACAGTATCTCTTACTCACCAATATTTTTACGCAAAGCTTTCATTTTCATTCTAGGAAAACACCACCTACGATGCAGTTTCGCTTATATGATGTGGTTAAGGAGATATCACTGTTAGACTTTTGTGAAATATGCAAAGTACCCTTTGAAGGTAGACTTGATGAACCACGTCATGAAGACGTCAAAGGGTTTATTGATACGATAGCCGTAGGTGAAACTAGACAAGTTTCAGGGGCAAGAATCACCAGTATACACTTCCCTGTTCTGCGCTACTTTACTTTATTTGCTAGTAGGTGTTTAATTGGTCGCGGGAACAGTGGGAATCTCAGTGCCCCTGATATTATCATTTTACGCCATGCCTTGTTTCGTGACACAACTTTTAGCTTGGGCATCGTCGTTGCCAAACGATTGAATCTGAACCGCTCAAAGGGGCCCGTCTTTGGAGGCATCTTTGCTTCTTGCCTTGCTGAAAATTTTAATATACCTATTAGGCATCATGAGAAGGAAGAAAAATTGCTTGCTCCTGTTTATCTAGACTACAAGAACATGGTAGCTCATGACTTTATTGTTAAAGACAAAAATATGCAGCTACTTTATAAATTGAGGTTTAATGAAATATACTGTGAAATTGTTCTGCACGATCTCTGTTTGATCTGTCCACACGCAAGTACCTCATTACATCAGATGCCTTCTACCAGTACCAAGGCCAGGCACAAGCTTCAGAGCCTGAGCCAGAACCACCATTTGATCCTTCTCGTCAATCTGTTTATGGGTGGGATCTGGACGAGCTCGCCAACCAGTGGCATCCAGAGGACACATCTCAGTACACTGGAGGGAGTGGCTTCGATCCGTGGCCATAGACCAACTTAGGCCAAAAGCCTAAGCTTGGGGGAGTACGTGTTTCTCACCGACTTACTTTCAGGTTCACACTTATTCTAGTTGTCGGTGCTCACACTCTTTCACTGTACCATCCATGCTTATTTTCAATTTCTTTTTCTTAGTCTTTTTCTTGTGTGCTAGAAAAACCCAGAAAAACAAAAATATATTAATTGTAGCTTCTAGCTAGTTTACTTTCTTTGCTTGTAGTAGTGACTAAAAATGAAAACCCAAAAAGATTTCCCGTTCTTCTTTTGCTTGTTGGGAGCTTCCCCGTGTAAATAGTTTCTTTTTCTTTAGGGGTTGAGAGTAGAAGACCATGAATGAAAATGCTTAGTGGCTCTCATATGCTTTGTTGTTGATTTAACCTTGAGCCATATTACCTTGTCTTCTCTCTTGTATTAAATGCTTGCAGATTCCAGCTTAGTCCAATGCACGTGCACTATTATTTTCCACATCGTTCGGTCGTGCGAGTGAAAGGCAATAAGGATGATATATGATGAACTAATTGAGATGAGAAAAGCTGGTATGAACTCGACCTCTCTTGTTTTTGTAAATATGATTGCTCGTCATTCTTGATTCAGCTTGTTATGAATGAAACATGTTTGCAATGACAATTAGAGATCATAGCTGCTTATGCCATGCTTAATTAGTTGAGAATCTATAATGGTCTATCTTGCGTGCCAACATGATATTAAAATGGTTGTGATGTGGTATGATGGGTGGTATCCTCCTTTGAACGATTTAAGTGACTTGACTTGGCACATGTTCACGCATGTAGTTGAAACAAATCAACATAGCCTTCACGATATTTATGTTCATGGTGATCTATATCCTACTCATGCTTGCATTCATTGTTGATTAATTTTAATGCATGTTCATGACCATTGTTGCTCTCTAGCTGGCCGCTTCCCAGCCTCTTTCTAGCCTTCACATGTACTAAGCGAGAATACTGCTTGTGCATACACTTCCATAAACCCCAAAGTTATTCCACATGAGTCCACCATACCTTCTATATGCGGTATTTACCTGCCGTTCCAAGTAAATTTGTATGTGCCAAACTCTAAACCTTCAAATGAAATTCTGTTTTGTATGCTCGAACAGCTCATGTATCAACTAGGGTTGTCTATATCTTCCATGCTAGGTGGGTTATTCTCACGATGAGTGGACTCCGCTCATCATTCACGAGAAAATGGCTGGTAACCGGTATGCCCAGTCCCATGCTCAAAATCATGATAATTAAACAAAACTCCCCCAGGGCTGTTGCTTGTTTGGACGGTAACCCGTGGATTCGGCTGGCCGTGGAGTGTGCTTGTTGGTGGTTGGGGGAGTATAAAATTTACCATTTTGTTTGGGAACCGCCTATAATGTGCGTAGCATGGAAGATATCGAGATTCTTGGTTGTTATGTTGACAATGAAAGTATACCGCTCAAAATGTTATTCAATCTCTATTTACAAATCGAGCTCTGGCACCTCTACAAATCCCTGCTTCCCTCTGCGAAGGGCTTATCTATTTACTTTTATGCAGAGTCATCACCCTCTTATCAAAAAGCACCAGTAGGAGAGCACCTCTGTCGTTGCATGTATTACTATTAATTTGCATTGAGTATGATCATGACTGGATCTCTTTTACTATGAATTACAATGTCTAGTCAGTCCTTGATCTTTAAAGGTGCTCTGCATTTATGTTTTACGGTCTCAGAAAGGGTTAGCGAGATACCATCCTGTTATATCATATCATGATTGTTTTGAGAAGTGTTGTCATCCGAGGTTTATTATTATTGCTCGCTAGTTGATTATGCTATTGATGTGAGTAGTCTTGAGACCTGAAAGTTATTGTTAATGTGGTTAGTTCATGGTCTTGTTGAAAACCTGAATGCTAGCTTACATATTTGCAACAACAAGAGCAAACAGAATTTGTCAAAGTTTTTCTTTATCACTTTCAGTTTATCAACTGAATTGCTTGAGGACAAGCAAATGTTTAAGCTTGGGGGAGTTGATACGTCTCCAGCGTATCTACTTTTCCAAACACTTTTGCCCTTGTTTTGGACTCTAACTTGCAAGATTTGAATGGAACTAACCTGGACTGACGCTGTTTTCAGCAGAATTGCCATGGTGTTGTTTTTTGTGCAGAAATAAAAAGTTCTCGGAATCGCCTGAAAATCAACGGAGATTTATTTTAGAAAATATAAAAATACATGCAAGAAGTGTTGGAAATATGCCCTAGAGGCAATAATAAAATGGTTATTATTATATTTCCTTGTTCATGATAATTGTCTGTTATTCATGCTTGAATTGTATTGTACGGAAACAGCGATACATGTGTGAATACATAGACCACAACGTGTCCCTGGTAAGCCTCTAGTTACTGGCTCGTTGATCAACAGATGGTCACGGTTTCCTGGCCATGGAAATTGGATGTTATTGATAACAGGATCACATCATTAGGAGAATGATGTGATGGACAATACCCAATCCTAAGCCTAGCACAAGATCGTGTAGTTCGTAATGCTGAAGCTTTTCCAATGTCAAGTATCCTTTCCTTAGACCATGAGGTTGTGCAACTCCCGGATACCGTAGGAATACTTTGGGTGTGCCAAACGTCACAACGTAACTGGGTGGCTATAAAGGTACGCAACGGGTATCTCCGAAAGTGTCTGTTGGGTTGGCATGAACCGAGACTGGGATTTGTCACTCCGTATGACGGAGAGGTATCTCTGGGCCCACTCGGTAAGACATCATCATAATGAGCTCAATGTGACTAAGGAGTTAGTCACGGGATGATGGATTACGGAACCAGTAAAGAGACTTTCCATGACGAGATTGAACAAGGTATCGGTATACCGATGATCGAATCTCGGGCAATTACTATACCGATAGACAAAGGGAATTGCATACGGGATTAAGTGAATCCTTGACATCATGGTTCATCCGATGAGATCATCGAGGAACACGTGGGAACCAACATGGGTATCCAGATCCCGTTGTTGGTTATTGACCGGAGAGTTGTCTCGGTCATGTCTGCGTGTCTCCCAAACCCGTAGGGTCTACACACTTAAGGTTCGGTGACGATAGGGTTGTAGAAATATATGCACATGGTAACATGAATGTTGTTCGGAGTCCCGGATAAGATCCTAGACGTCACGAAGAGTTCCGGAATGGTCCGGAGGTAAAGAATTATATATAGGAAGTCCAGTTTCGGCCATCGGGAGAGTTCCGGGGTCACAGGTAGTGTACCGGGACCACCGGAAGGGTCCCGGGGGTCCACCGGGTGGGGCCACCCATCCCGGAGGGCCCCATGGGCCGTAAGGGGAGGGGGACCAGCCCATAGTGGGCTTGCGCACCCCCTTGGGGCTCCCCCCTGGCCGCCGCCCCCTAGGAGATCCCATCTCCTAGGGCCGGCGCCCCCTGGCCCCCTATATATAGTGGGGGGAGAGAGGGCAGCCGCACCTCAGCCCCTGGCGCCTCTCCCTTCCCCGTTACACCTCTCCCTCCTCCCGCAGGTCCTAGGCGAAGCCCTGCAGTTTTTCCCATTGCATCCACCACCACGCTGTCGTGCTGCTGGATCTCCATCAACCTCTCCTTCCCCCTTGCTGGATCAAGAAGGAGGAGACTTCGCTGCACCGCGGAGGTGCCATCCGTTCAGCGCTGGGATCATCGGTGATAGGGATCACGACGAGTACGACTCCATCATCCACGTTCTCTTGAACGCTTCCGCTCGCGATCTACAAAGGGTATGTAGATGCACTCCTTTATGCTCGTTGCTAGATGACTCCTTAGATTGATCTTGGTGAAGCATAGGAAATTTTTTGAATTCTGCTACGTTCCCTAACAGTGACATCTGAGCTAGGTCTTGCGTAGCATCTTGCACGAGTAGAACACAAACAAGTTGTGGGCGTTGATTTGTTCAATTCTCTTGCCATTACTAGTCCAATCTTGATTCGGCGGCATCGTGGGATGAAGCGGCCCGGACCGACCTTACACGTACGCTTACGTGAGACTGGTTCCACCGACTGACATGCACTAGTTGCATTAGGTGGCTGGCGGGTGTCTGTCTCTCCCAATTTAGTCGGATCAGATTCGATGAAAATGGTCCTTATGAAGGGTAAATAGAAATTGACATATCATGTTGTGGTTTTGGCGTAGGTAAGAAACATTCTTGCTAGAAACCTATAGCAGCCACGTAAAAACTTGCAACAACAATTAGAGGACGTCTAACTTGTTCTTGCAGCATGTGCTATGTGATGTGATATGGCCAAGAAGATGTGATGAATGATATATGTGATGTATGAGATTGATCATGTTCTTGTAATAGGGAATCACGACTTGCATGTCGATGAGAATGACAACCGGCAGGAGCCATAGGAGTTGTCTTATTTATTGTATGACATGTGTGTCACTGAATAACGCCATGTAATTACTTTACTTTATTACTAAACGTTAGCCGTAGTAGTAGAAGTAATATTTGGCGAGACGACTTCATGAAGACACGATGATGGAGATCATGGTGTCATGCCGGTGACAAGGATGATCACCGTGCCCCGGAGATGAAGATCAAAGGAGCAAAATGATATTGGCCATATCATGTCACTTTATTTTGATTGCATGTGATGTTTATCATGTTTATGCATCTTATTTGCTTAGAACGACGGTAGTAAATAAGATGATCTCTCACTAAAAATTTCAAGAATTGTGTTCCCCCTAACTGTGCACCGTTGCTAAGGATCGTTGTTCCAAAGCACACGTGATGATCTGGTGTGATAGGCTCTAACGTTCGCATACAACGGGTGTAAGCCAGATTTACACACGCAAAACACTTAGGGTTCACTTGACGAGCCTAGCATGTACAAACATGGCCTCGGAACACGGAAGACCGAAAGGTCGAACATGAGTCGTATAGAAGATACGATCAACATGAAGATGTTCACCGTTGCTGACTAATCCGTCTCACGTGATGATCTACACGGGCTAGTCGATTCGGATCATGTATTACTTAGATGACTAGAGAGATGTCAATCTGAGTGGGAGTTCATTAAATTTGATTAGATGAACTTAATTGTCATGAACTTAGTCTAAATTCTTTACAATATGTCTTGTAGATCAAATGGCCCACGCTCATGTCACCCTCAACTTCAACGCGTTCCTAGAGAAATCCAAGCTGAAAGACGATGGTAGCAACTATACAGATTGGGTCCGTAATGTGAGGATCATCATCATAGCTGGCAAGAAAACTTATGTCCTAGAAGCACCGCTAGGTGACGCTCCCGCCCCGGCAAACCAAGATGTTATGAATTCTTGGCAGTCGCGTTGTGATGAATACTCCCTGGTTCAGTGCGGCATGCTCTACAGCTTAGAATCGGGGCTCCAAAAGCGTTATGAGCATCACAGAGCATATGAGATGTTCCAAGAGCTGAAAATGGTTTTCCAAGCTCATGCCCGAGTTGAGAGATATGATGTCTCCAACGCATTCTACAGTTGTAAGATGGAGGAGAATAGTTCTGTCAACGAGCACATACTCAAGTTGTCTGGGTTGCACAATCGCTTGTCTCAGTTGGGAATGAATCTCCCAGACGAAGCGGTCGTTGACAGAATCCTTCAGTCGCTCCCACCTAGCCACAAGAGCTTCGTATTGAACTTCAATATGCAAGGAATGGAGAAGTCCATTCCCGAAGTGTATTCAATGCTGAAATCAGCGGAGGTGGAGATCAAGAAAGAGCATCAAGTGTGGATGGTGCATAAAACCACTAAGTTCAAGAAGGGCAAGGGTAAGAAGAACTTCAAGAAGGACGGCAAAGGAGTTGCCGCGCCCGGTAAGCCAGTTGCCGGGAAGAAGCTAAAGAATGGACCCAAGCCTGAGACTGAGTGCTTCTATTGCAAGGGAACGGGTCACTGGAAGCGGAACTGCCCAAAACTTAGCAGATAAGAAGGTCGGCAACGTCAAAGGTATATAAGATATACATGTTATTGATGTGTACCTTACCAGCGCTCGTAGTAGCTCCTGGGTATTTGATACCGGTGCAGTTGCTCACATTTGTAACTCAAAGCAGGAGCTGCGGAATAAGCGGAGACTGGCGAAGGACGAGGTGACGATGCGCGTCGGGAATGGTTCCAAGGTTGATGTGATCGCCGTCGGCACGCTGCCTCTACATCTACCCTCGGGGTTAGTTTTAAACCTCAATAATTGTTATTTAGTACTAGCTTTGAGCATGAACATTGTATCTGGATCTCGTTTGATGCAAGATGGCTACTCATTTAAATCCGAGAATAATGGTTGTTCTATTTATATGAGAGATACGTTTTATGGTCATGCCCCGCTGGTCAATGGTTTATTTTGGATGAATCTCGAACACGATGTTACACATATTCATAGTGTGAATGCCAAAAGATGTAAAGTTGATAATGATAGTCCCACATACTTGTGGCATTGCCGCCTTGGTCATATTGGTGTCAAACGTATGAAGAAGCTCCATGCAGATGGACTTCTGGAGTCTCTTGATTATGAATCATTTGACACGTGCGAACCATGCCTTTTGGGCAAGATGACCAAGACTCCGTTCTCCGGAACAATGGAGCGAGCGACCAACTTATTGGAAATCATACATACCAATGTGTGCGGTCCAATGAGTGTTGAAGCTCACGGAGGCTATCGTTATGTTCTCACCCTCACAGATGACTTGAGTAGATATGGGTATGTATACTTAATGAAACACAAGTCTGAGACCTTTGAAAAGTTCAAGGAATTTCAGAATGAGGTTGAGAATCAACGTGACAGAAAAATAAAGTTCTTACGATCGGATCGTGCGGGGGTGAATATTTCAGTCATGAATTTGGCACACACCTAAGGAACTGTGGAATTGTTTCACAATTGACACCGCCCGGAACACCTCAGCGTAATGGTGTGTCCGAACATCGAAATCGTACTCTGTTGGACATGGTGCGATCTATGATGTCTCTCACCGACTTACCGCTATCTTTTTGGGGTTATGCTTTCGAGACTGCCGCATTCACTTTAAATAGGGCTCCGTCAAAATCCGTTGAGACGACACCGCATGAACTTTGGTTTGGCAAGAAACCTAAGCAGTCATTTCTAAAAGTTTGGGGTTGCGATGCTTATGTCAAGAAACTTCAACCTGAAAAGCTCGAACCCAAATCGGAAAAATGCGTCTTCATAGGATACCCAAAAGAAATGATTGGGTACATCTTCTACCACAGATCCAAAGGCAAGGTCTTCGTTGCCAAGAATGGATCCTTTCTGGAGAAAGAGTTTCTCTCGAAAGAAGTGAGTGGGAGGAAAGTAGAACTTGATGAGGTGACAGTCACCCCTCACGAACCGGAAAGTAGCGCAGCGCGGGAAATTGTTCCTGAGGTGCCTGCACCGACAGGGGAGGAAGTTAATGATGATGATCATGAAGATTCAGATCAAGTTACTACTGAACTTCGAAGGTCCACAAGGACACGTTCCGCACCAGAGTGGTACGGCAACCCTGTCATGGAAATCATGTTGTTAGACAACGGTGAACCTTCGAACTATGAAGAAGCGATGGCGGGCCTGGATTCCAACAAATGGCTTGAAGCCATGAAATCCGAGATAGGATCCATGTATGAAAACAAAGTATGGACTTTGGTGGACTTGCCCGATGATCAGCACACCATAGAAAATAAATGGATATTTAAGAAGAAGACTAAGGCGGATGGTAATGTGACCATCTATAAGGCTTAGCTTGTCGCTAAAGGTTATCGACAAGTTCAAGGGATTGACTACGATGAGACTTTCTCTCCTGTAGCGATGCTGAAGTCCGTTCGAATCATGTTAGCAATTGCCGCATTCTATGATTATGAGATATGGAAAATGGATGTCAAAACGGCATTCCTTAATGGCTTCCTCAAGGAAGAACTGTATATGATGCAGCCGGAAGGTTTTGTCGAACCTGAGAATGCTAACAAGGTATGCAAGCTCCAGCGCTCGATCTATGGGCTGGTGCAAGCATCTCGGAGTTGGAATATTCCCTTTAATGATGTGATCAAAGCGTTTGGGTTTATACAGACTTGGGGAGAAGACTTGGGGAGAAGCCTGTATTTACAAGAAAGTGAGTGGGAGCTGATGGGAAATGATATAGAATTCTTGGAGAGCATAAAGGCTTACTTGAATAAGAGTTTTTCAATGAAGGACCTTGGAGAAGCTGCTTACATATTAGGCATCAAGATCTATAGATATAGATCAAGACGCCTCATTGGTCTTTCACAAAGCACATACCTTGACAAGATATTGAAGAAGTTCAATATGGATCAGTCCAAGAAATGGTTCTTGCCTGTATTGCAAGGTATGAGATTGAGCACGGCTCAATCCCCGACCACGGCAGAAGATAGAGAAAAGATGAGTGTCATCCCCTATGCCTCAGCCATAGGTTCTATTATGTATGCCATGTTGTGTACCAGACCTGATGTGAACCTTGCCATAAGTTTGGTAGGGAGGTACCAAAGTGATCCCGGTATGGAATACTGGACAGCGGTCAAGAACATCCTGAAGTACATGAAAAGGACTAAGGATATGTTTCTCGTTTATGGAGGTGACGAAGAGCTCATCGTAAAGGGTCACGTCGATGCTAGCTTCGATACAGATCTGGATGACTCCAAGTCACAAACCGGATACGTGTATATTTTGAATGGAGGGGCAGTCAGCTGGTGCAGTTGCAAGCAGAGTGTCGTGGCGCATTCTACATGTGAAGCGGAGTACATAGCTGCTTCCGAAGCAGCACAGGAAGGAGTCTGGATGAAGGAGTTCATCACCGACCTAGGAGTCATTCCAAGTGTGTCAAGCCCGATGACTCTCTTCTGTGAAAACACTGGAGCTATTGCCATTGCCAAGGAGCCCAGGCTCACAAGAAGACCAAGCACATCAAGCGTCATTTCAACTCCATCCGGAATTATGTTCAAGATGGAGACATAGATATTTGTAAAGTGCATACGGATCTGAATGTCGCAGATCCGTTGACTAAACCTCTTCCACGAGCAAAACATGATCAACACCAGAACTCTATGGGTGTTCGATTCATCACAATGTAACTAGATTATTGACTCTAGTGCAAGTGGGAGACTGTTGGAAATATGCCCTAGAGGCAATAATAAAATGGTTATTATTATATTTCCTTGTTCATGATAATTGTTTGTTATTCATGCTTGAATTGTATTGTACGGAAACAACGATACATGTGTGAATACATAGACCACAATGTGTCCCTGGTAAGCCTCTAGTTACTGGCTCGTTGATCAACAAATGGTCACGGTTTCCTGGCCATGCACATTGGATGTCATTGATAACGGGATCACATCATTAGGGGAATGATGTGATGGACAAGACCCAATCCTAAGCCTAGCACAAGATCGTGTAGTTCGTAATGCTGAAGCTTTTCCAATGTCAAGTATCCTTTCCTTAGACCATGAGGTTGTGCAACTCACGGATACCGTAGGAATACTTTGGGTGTGCCAAACGTCACAATGTTACTGGGTGGCTATAAAAGGTACGCAACGGGTATCCCCGAAAGTGTCTGTTGCGTTGGCACAAACCGAGACTGGGATTTGTCACTCCGTATGACGGAGAGGTATCTCTGGGCCCACTCGGTAAGACATCATCATAATGAGCTCAATGTGACTAAGGAGTTAGTCACGGGATAATGGATTACGGAACGAGTAAAGAGACTTGCCATGACGAGATTGAACAAGGTATCGGTATACCGACGATCGAATCTCGGGCAAGTACTATACCGATAGATAAAGGGAATTGCATACGGGATTAAGTGAATCCTTGACATCGTGGTTCATACGATGAGATCATCGAGGAACACGTGGGAACCAACATGGGTATCCAGATCCCGCAGTTGGTTATTGACCGGAGAGTCGTCTCGGTCATGTTTGCGTGTCTCCCGAACCCGTAGGGTCTACACACTTAAGGTTCGGTGACGCTAGGGTTGTAGGGATATATGCACACGGTAACCCGAATGTTGTCGGAGTCCTGGATGAGATCCCGGACGTCACGAGGAGTTCCGGAATGGTCCGGAGGTAAAGAATTATATATAGGAAGTCCAGTTTCGGCCATCGGGAGAGTTCCGGGGGTCACCGCTAGTGTACCGGGACCACCGGAAGGGTCCCGGGGGTCCACCGGGTGGGGCCACCCATCCCGGAGGGTCCCATGGTCCGTAAGGGGAGGAGGACTAGCCCATAGTGGGCTGGCGCACCCCCTTGGGCTTCCCCCCTGTGCCTAGGGTTGGGAACCCTAGGGGTGGGGGCGCCACCCTTGCATTGGGAGGCAAGTCTCCCCCTGGCCGCCGCCCCCCTAGGAGATCCCATCTCCTAGGGCCGGCTCCCCCTGGCCCCCTATATATAGTGGGGGAAGAGAGAGAAGCCGCACCTCAGCCCCTGGCGCCTCTCCCTTCCCCATTACACCTCTCCCTCCTCCCGCAGGTCCTTGGCGAAGCCCTGCAGTTTTTTTTGTTGCATCCACCACCACGCCGTCGTGCTGCTGGATCTCCATCAACCTCTCCTTCCCCCTTGCTGGATCAAGTAGGAGGAGACATCGTTGCACCGTACGTGTGTTGAACGCGGAGGTGCCGTCCGTTCGGCGCTGGGATCATCGGTGATAGGGATCACGACGAGTACGACTCCTGAAGGAAATATGCCCTAGAGGCAATAATAAAGTTGTTATTTTATATTTCCTTATATCATGATAAATGTTTATTATTCATGCTAGAATTGTATTAACCAGAAACTTAGTACATGTGTGAATACATAGACAAAACAGAGTGTCCCTAGTATGCCTCTACTAGACTAGCTCATTGATCAAAGATGGTTATGTTTCCTAGCCATAGACATGAGTTTTCATTTGATCAACGGGGTCACATCATTAGGAGAATGATGTGATGGACAAGACCCATCCGTTAGCTTAGCAACTTGATCGTTTAGTTTTATTGCTATTGCTTTCTTCATGACTTATACATGTTCCTATGACTATGAGATTATGCAACTCCCGAATATCGGAGGAACACTTTGTGTGCTACCAAATGTCACAACGTAACTGGGTGATTATAAAGGTGCTCTACAGGTGTCTCCGAAGGTACTTGTGTTGGGGAACGTCGCATGGGAAACAAAAATTTTCCTACGTTCACCAAGATCAATCTAGGAGATGCACATCTACGAGAGGAGAGTTGGATCCACATACCCTTGTAGATCGCTAAGCGGAAGCGTTACTAGAACGCGGTTGATGGAGTCGTACTCGCCGCGATTCAGATCGCCGAAGATCCTAGCACCGAACGGACGGTGCCTCCGCGTTCTTCACACGTACAGCCCGGTGACGTCTCCCACGCCTTGATCCAGCAAGGAGAGAGGGAGAGGTTGGGAAACCTCCAACCAACAGCAGCACGACGGCATGGTGGTGGTGGAGGAGCGCGGGACTCCAGCAGGGCTTCGCCAAGCGCTGCGGGAGACGAGGAGGAAGAGGGGTAGGGCTGCACCAAGAGGGAGATGTTCTCGTGTCTCTAGCAGCCCCAAAACCCCTCATATATATAGGGGGAAGGGAGGGCTGCGCCCCCCCTTTAGGGTTTCCCTCCCCTAGGGTGCGGCCAGCCCTAGATCCATCTAGGGGGGGCGGCCAAAGGGGGAGAGAGGGGGAGGCGCACCACTATTGGGCCTTAGGGCCCAACTGCATTAGGGTTTGCCCCCCTTTCCCTCTTGGGGCGCCCTGGGACTTGGTGGGGGGGCGCACCAGCCCCCTTGGGGCTGGTCCCCTCCCACACTTAGCCCACGCAGCCACCTGGGGTTGGTGGCCCCACCTGGTGGACCCCCGGGACCCTCCCGGTGGTCCCGGTACATTACCGATATCGCCCGAAACTTTTCCGGTGACCAAAACAGGACTTCCCATATATGAATCTTTACCTCCGGACCATTCCGGAACTCCTCGTGACGTCCGGGATCTCATCCGGGACTCCGAACAACATTCGGTAACCGCGTACATACTTTCCCTATAACCCTAGCGTCATCGAACCTTAAGTGTGTAGACCCTACGGGTTCGGGAACCATGTAGACATGATCGAGACAACTCTCCGGTCAATAACCAACAGCGGGATCTGGATACCCATGTTGGCTCCCACATGTTCCACGATGATCTCATCGGATGAACCACGATGTCAAGGATTCAATCAATCCCGTATACGATTCCCTTTGTCTATCGGTATAGCACTTGCCCGAGATTCGATCGTCGGTATACCGATACCTTGCTCAATCTCGTTACCGGCAAGTCTCTTTACTCGTTCCGTAACACATCATCCCGTGATCAACTCCTTGATCACATATTGTGCACATTATGATGATGTCCTACCGAGTGGGCCCAGAGATACCTCTCCGTCACACGGAGTGACAAATCCCAGTCTCGATTCGTGCCAACTCAACAGACACTTTCGGAGATACCTGTAGTGCACCTTTATAGCCACCCAGTTACGTTGTGACGTTTGGTACACCCAAAGCATTCCTACGGTATCCGTGAGTTGCACAATCTCATGGTCTAAGGAAAAGATACTTGACATATAGAAAAGCTTTAGCATACGAACTACACGATCTGTGCTAGGCTTAGGATTGGGTCTTGTCCATCACATCATTCTCCTAATGATGTGATCCCGTTATCAACGACATCCAATGTCCATGGTTAGGAAACCGTAACCATCTATTGATCAACGAGCTAGTCGTCTAGAGGCTCACTAGGGACATGGTGTTTGTCTATGTATCCACACATGTATCTGAGTTTCCTTTTAATACAATTCTAGCATGGATAATAAACGATTATCGTGAACAAGGAAATATAATAATAACCAATTTATTATTGCCTCTAGGGCATATTTCCAACAGTCTCCCACTTGCACTAGAGTCAATAATCTAGTTCACATCGCCATGTGATTAACACTTACAGGTCACATCGCCATGTGATCAACATCCAAAGAGTTTACTAGAGTCAGCAATCTAGTTCACATCAATATGTGATTAACACTCAATGTGTTCTGTGTTTGATTATGTTATGCTTGTGAGAGAGGTTGTAGTCAACGGGTCTGCAACATTCAGATCCCTATGTACTTCGCAAAACTTTATGTCATATCGTAGATGCTGCTACCACGTTCCACTTGGAGCTATTCCAAACTGTTGCTCCATTATACGTATCCGGTATCTCCACTTGGAGTTATCCGGATAGGTGTTTAAGCTTGCATCGACGTAACTCTTTACGTCGAACTCTTTATCACCTCCATAACCGAGAAACATTTCCTTATTCCTCTAAGGATAATTTTGACCACTATCTAGTAATCCACTCCTGGATCACCTTTGTACCCTCTTGCCAGACATGTGGCAAGGCACACATCAGGTGCGGTACTTAGCATGGCATACCGTATAGAGCCTATGACAAAAGCATAGGGGACGACCTTCGTCCTTCCTCTTTCTGCTGCCGTGGTCAAGTTTTGAGTCTTACTCAACTTCACACCTTACAAATCAGGCAAGAACTCCTTCTTTGACTGACCTATTTGGAACTTCTTCAAAATCATGTCAAAGGTGTGTGTTTCTTTTGAAAATATCATCAGGCGTCTTGATTTATCTCTATAGATCTTGATGCCCAATTATGTAAACAACTTTGTCCAGGTCTTCCTTTGAAAAAATACCTTTCAAACAACCCTTTACTCTTTCCAGAAATTCTACATCATTTCGGATCATCAATATGTCATTCACATATACTTATCAGAAATGTTGTAGTGCTCCCACTCACTTTATTGCAAATACAAGTTTCCAACAAACTTTGTATACCCAAAAACTTTGATCACTCCATCAAAGTGTATATTCCGACTCCGAGATGCTTGCTCTAGTCCATGGAAGGATCGTTGGAGCTAGCATATCTTTTAGCATCCTTAGGATCGACAAAACCTTTCTGATTGTATCACATACAACCTTTCCTTACGAAAACTGGTAAGGAAACTTGTTTTGTCATCCATCTGCCAGATTTCATAAATGCAGCTAATGCTAACATGATTCCGACGGACTTAAGCATCGCTACGGGTGAGAAAATCTCATCGTAGTCAACTCCTTGAACTTGTGGAAAACTCTTCGCCACAAGTCGAGCTTCATAGACGGTGACATTACCGTCCACATCCGTCTTAGTTTTAAAGATCCATTTGTCTCAATGGCTTGCCGATCACAGGGCAAGTCCACCAAAGTCCATACTTTGTTTTGATACATGGATCCTATCTCGGATTTATCGGCTTCTAACCATTTGTCGGAATATGGGCCCACCATCGCTTCTCCATAGTTCGTAGGTTCATCGTTGTCCAACAACATGACCTCTAAGACAGGATCACCGTACTACTCAGGAGTAGTACACATCCTTGTCGACCCACGAGGTTCGATAGCAACTTGATCTGGAGCTTCATGATCACTATCATTAGTATCCTCTTCAACTGTCGTAGGTTCCACAGAAACATCTTTCTGTGTTTCACTACTCTCCGGTTGAAGTAAGGGTTCGACGACCTCATCAAGTTCTATCTTCCTCCCACTCAATTCTTTCGAGAGAAACTCCTTCTCGAGAAAGGACCCGTTCTTAGGGACAAACATTTTTGCCCTTGGATCTGAGATAGGAGGTATACCCAACTGTTACCTTTGGGTATCCTATGAAGATGTGTTTGTCCGCTTTGGGTTCGAGCTTTTCCCGGCTGAAGCCATAAGCATCGCAGCCCCAAACATTGAGAAACGACAACTACGGTTTCTTGCCAAACCATACGACGTCGTCTCAACGGACTTAGATGGTGCCCTATCTAAAGTGAATGCAGCTATCTCTAATGCATAACCTCAAAATAATAGCGGTAGATCGGTAAGACACACCATAGATCGCACCATATCTCATAAGGTTCGATTACGATGTCCGGACACACCATTACGCTGTGGTGTTCCAGGGGACTTCAACTGCGAAACAATTCCACAATGTCTTAAGTGATTGCCAAACTCATAATTAAGATAATATCCCCTTGATCAGATCGTAGGAACATGATCTTCTTGTTATGATGATTCTTAATCTTCACTCTGAAATTTTTGAACCTTTCAAACGTTTCAGACTTTTGCTTCATTAAGTAAATATACCATATCTACTCAAATCGTCAGTGAAGATGAGAAAATAACGATATCCACCACACGCCTTAATTCTCATTGGATCACATACATCAGTATGTATGATTTCCAATAAGTCACTTACCCGTTTCATTGTACCTGAAAACGAGATCTCAGTCATCCTGCCCATGAGGCATGGCTCGCATGTGTCAAGCGATTCAAAATCAAGTGACTCCAAACGTCCATCAGCATGGAGTTTCTTCATGCATTTTATGCCAAAATGACCTAAGCGGCAGTGCCACAAGAAAGTGGTACTATCATTATTAACTCTACATCTTTTTGGCATTAATATTATCATTATGTGTATTACCATGATCGAGATTCAACGAACCATTGGGTGCATGACCATAAAGGTATTATTCATGTAAACAGAATAACCATTATTCTCTAACTTAAATGAATAACCGTATTGCGATGAACATGATCTAATCATTTTCATGCTCAACGTAGACACCTGATAACATTTATCTAGGTTCAACACTAATCTCGAAAATAGAAGGAGCGTGCGATGGTGATCTTATCATCTTTGGAAACACTTCCAACACACATCGTCACCTCGCCCTTAGCTAGTCTCCGTTCAGTCCGTAGCTTTTGCTTCAAGTCACTAATAATAGCAACTAGACCGGTATCCAATACCCAGGTGCTACAAGGAGTACTACTAAGGTACACATTAATAACACGTATATCAAATACACTTTGTTGAAGTTGTCAGCTATCATATCTACCATGTATTTGGGGTGGTTCCGCTATCATGTGACCGTTCCCCTTACAATAGAAGCACTTGGTCTCGAGGTTTGGGTTCAACCATGGGTTCCTTCATCAGAGCGACAACAGGTTTGCCATTCATGAAGTTTCCCTTCTAGCCCTTACCCTTTTGAAACCAGTGGTCTTGTTAAACCATCAACACTTGATGCTCCTTCTTGATTTCTACTTTTGCGGTACTAAGAACCGCTAACAGCACCGGGATCATCCATCCTTTGCATGCCATAGTTCTTCACGAAGTTCTAGTAGCTTGGTGATAGTGTCTAGAGAATTCCGTCAACCACTATCTCACCTGGAAGATTAACTCCCACTTGGTTCAAGTGATTTCAGCACCCAGACATTCTGTGCACATGCTCACTAGTTGAGCTATTCTCCTCCATCCTTTTGGCAAAGGAACTTGTCAGAGGTCTCATACCTCTTAACATGGGCATGAGCCTGAAATCCCAATTTCAGCTCTTAGAACATCTCATATGTTCCATGGCGTTCAAAACGTCATTGGAATCCCGATTCCAAGCCGTAAAGTATGGTGCACTAAACTATCAAGTAGTCATCAGGACGTCTCTGTCAGGTGTTCACAACATCCACAGACAACGTTGTAGGGGTTTGCACATCGAGCGGTGCATCAAAGACGTAAGCTTTCTGTGCAGCAGTGAGGACACTCCTCGGACTACGGACCCAGTCCGCATCCTTGCTTACAATATCTTTCAACTTAGTCTTTCTCTAGGATCGTATTTAAACAGGGAGCTACAACGCAAGCTATTGATCTACAACATAATTTGCAAAGGCAACTTAGACTATTGTTCATGATAAGTGAGTTTAACTAATCAAATTACTTATAACTCCCACTCAAATTGACATCCCTCTGGTCATTCGAGCGTGACATGATCCAAATCCACCAACCCAAGTCCGATCATCACGTGAGATGAGGTGGTGTCAATGGTGAACATCTTCATGTTGATCATATCTACTATATGACTCATGCTCGACCTTTCGGTCTTCCGTGTTCCGAGGCCATGTCTGTACATGCTAGGCTCGTCAAGTCTAACCCGAGTGTTCTGCATGTGCAAAACTGGCTTGCACCCGTTGTATGCGAACGTAGAGTCTATCACACCCGATCATCACGTGGTGCTTCGAAACGACGAACCTTCGCAACGGCGCACACTTGGGGGGAACACAATTTTATCTTGAAATTTTAGCGAGGGATCATCTTATAATGCTACCGTCGTCCTAAGCAAAATAAGATGCATAAAAGGATTAACATCACATGCAAATCATAAGTGACATGATATGGCCATCAACTCGTGCTTTTGATCTCCATCTCCAAAGCACCGGCATGATTTCCATCGTCACCGGCGCCACGCCATGATCCCCATCATCATGATCTCCATCATCGTGTCGCCATCGAGGTTGTCGTGCGTCCACCATGCTCTTACTACTATTGCTACCGCTTAGCGATAAAGTAAAGCATTACATAGCGCTTAATGATTGACACGCAGGTCATACAAAAATTAAAGACAACCCTATGGCTCCTGCCGGTTGCCGTATGCATCGACATGCAAGTCGATATTAACTATTACAACATGATCATCTCATACATCAAATATAAATCATCATGTCATTGGCCATATCATATCACATACATACCCTGCAAAAACAAGTTAGACGTCCTCTAATTTGTTGTTGCATGTTTTACGTGGCTGCTATGGGTATCTAGCAAGAACGCTTCTTACCTACGCAAAGCCACAACGGTGATATTCAAGTTGCTATTTAACCTTCTACAAGGACCGCCTTGTTCTATTCCGATTCAACTAAGATAGGAGAGACAGACACCCGCCAGCCATCTTATGCAACAAAAGTCACATGTCTGTCGATGGAACCGGTCTCATGTACGTGGACATGTAAAGTTGGTCCGGGCCGCTTCATCCCATAATACCGCTGAATCAAGAAAGACTAAGGAGGGCAGCAATTTAAACATCAACGCCCACAAACCCTTTTGTGTTCTACTCGAGAAAGCATCTACGCAAGAACCTAGCTCATGATGCCACTGTTGGGGAACGTCGCATGGGAAACAAAATTTTTCCTACGTTCACCAAGATCAATCTAGGAGATGCATCTACGAGAGGAGAGTTGGATCCACATACCCTTGTAGATCGCTAAGCGGAAGCGTTCAAGAACGCGGTTGATGGAGTCGTACTCGCCGCGATTCAGATCGCCGAAGATCCTAGCACCGAACGGACGGTGCCTCCGCGTTCTTCACACGTGCAGCCCGGTGACGTCTCCCACGCCTTGATCCAGCAAGGAGAGAGGGAGAGGTTGGGGAAGACTCCATCCAACAGCAGCACGACGGCGTGGTGGTGGTGGAGGAGCGCGGGACTCCAGCAGGGCTTCGCCAAGCGCTGCAAGAGACGAGGAGGGAGAGGGGTAGGGCTGCGCCAAGAGGGAGACGCTCTCGTGTGTCTAGCAGCCCTAAAACCTCACATATATATAGGGGGAAGGGAGGGCTGCGCCCCCCTTTAGGGTTTCCCACCCCTAGGGTGCGGCCAGCCCTAGATCCCATCTAGGGGGGCGGCCAAGGGGGAGAGAGGGGGAGGCGCACCACTATTGGGCCCTAGGGCCCAACTGCCCTAGGGTTTGCCCCCCTCCCCTCTTGGAGGCGCCCTGGGACTTGGGGGGGCGCACCAGCCCCCTTGGGGCTGGTCCCCTCCCACACTTAGCCCACGTAGCCTTCTGGGGCTGGTGGCCCCACCTGGTGGACCCCCGGGACCCTCCCGGTGGTCCCGGTACATTACCGATATCGCCCGAAACTTTTCCGGTGACCAAAACAGGACTTCCCATATATGAATCTTTACCTCCGGACCATTCCGGAACTCCTCGTGACGTCCGGGATCTCATCCGGGACTCCGAACAACATTCGGTAACCGCGTACATACTTTCCCTATAACCCTAGCGTCATCGAACCTTAAGTGTGTAGACCCTACGGGTTCGGGAACCATGTAGACATGACCGAGACAATTCTCCGGTCAATAACCAACAGCGGGATCTGGATACCCATGTTGGCTCCCACATGTTCCACGATGATCTCATCGGATGAACCACGATGTCAAGGATTCAATCAATCCCGTATACGATTCCCTTTGTCTATCGGTATAGCACTTGCCCGAGATTCGATCGTCGGTATACCGATACCTCGCTCAATCTCGTTACCGGCAAGTCTCTTTACTCGTTCCGTAACACATCATCCCGTGATCAACTCCTTGATCACATATTGTGCACATTATGATGATGTCCTACCGAGTGGGCCCAGAGATACCTCTCCGTCACACGGAGTGACAAATCCCAGTCTCGATTCGTGCCAACTCAACAGACACTTTCGGAGATACCTGTAGTGCACCTTTATAGCCACCCAGTTACGTTGTGACGTTTGGTACACCCAAAGCATTCCTACGGTATCCGTGAGTTGCACAATCTCATGGTCTAAGGAAAAGATACTTGACATATAGAAAAGCTTTAGCATACGAACTACACGATCTGTGCTAGGCTTAGGATTGGGTCTTGTCCATCACATCATTCTCCTAATGATGTGATCCCGTTATCAACGACATCCAATGTCCATGGTTAGGAAACCGTAACCATCTATTGATCAACGAGCTAGTCGTCTAGAGGCTCACTAGGGACATGGTGTTTGTCTATGTCTCGGTCATGTCTACATAGATCTCAAACCCGTAGGGTCCGCACGCTTAAACGTTCGTTGACGATATAGTATTTAATGAGTTATGTATGTTGGTGACCGAATGTTATTCGGAGTCCCGGATGTGATCATGGAAATGACGAGGAACTCCGGAATGGTCCGGAGATAAAGATTAATATATGGGATAATAGTGTTTGTCCTCCGGAAGGGTTCCAGAATTCACCGGAAGGGGTTCCGGATGTTTCCCGAAGTGTTTGGGTACGAGAACACTTTATTTGGGCCAAAAGTTTTTGGAAGGCGCAAAAGGAAGTTTTGCGGAGTCCAGGGGCCATACGCCAGGGTCGCTGGCGTCTGGGTCCAGATGCCGGGAACCCTGGCGTCTAGCCCTGGAGTCCGAGAAGGACTCTTGCCTTTCGGGTGAAACCGACTTTGTGAAGGCTTTTACTCCAAGTTTCGACCACAAGGCTCAACATATAAATAGAGGGGTAGGGCTAGTACCCAAGACACATCAAGATACACCAAGCCGTGTGCCGGCTACCCCGACCCTCTAGTTTATCCTCCGTCTAGTTTCTGTAGTGCTTGGCGAAGCCCTGCAGAGATTGTTCTTCATCAACAACCGTCACCACGCCGTCGTGCTACCGGAACTCATCTACTACTTCGCCCGTCTTGCTGGATCAAGAAGGCGAGGACGTCATCAAGCTGAACGTGTGCTAAACACGGAGGTGCCATACGTTCGGTACTAGATCGGGACGGATCGTGAAGGTGCACAACTACATCAACCGCGTTGATAAACGCTTCCGCTTTCGGTCTACGAGGGTACGTAGACACACTCTCCCCTCTCGTTGCTATGCATCTAGTAGATAGATCTTGCGGGATCGTAGGAAAATTTTGAAAATACTACGTTCCCCAACAGTGGTGTATCAGAGCCAGGTCTATGCGTAGATGATTTGCACGAGTAGAACACAAGTGAGTTGTGGACGATACTAGTCATACTGCTTACCAGCATGTCATACTTTGCTTCGGCGGTATTGTGAGATGAAGCGGCCCGGACCGACATTACGCGTACGCTTACGCGAGACTGGTTTCACCGTTATGAGCACTCGTTGCTTAAAGGTGACTGGCGGGTGTCTGTCTCTCTCACTTTAGCTGAATCGAGTGTGACTACGCCCGGTCCTTGTGAAGGTTAAAACAACACATACTTGACGAAACATCGTTGTGGTTTTGTATGCGTAGGTAAGAACGGTTCTTGCTAAGCCCGTAGCAGCCACGTAAAACTTGCAACAACAAAGTAGAGGACGTCTAACTTGTTTTTGCAGGGCATGTTGTGATATGATATGGTCAAGACATGATGAGTTATACGTTTTTGTATGAGATGATCATGTTTTGTAAAGTTGTCGGCAACTGGCAGGAGCCATATGGTTGTCGCTTTATTGTATGAAATGCAATCGCCATGTAATTGCTTTACTTTATCACTAAGCGGTAGCGATAGTCGTAGAAGCAATAGTTGGCGAGACGACAACGATGCTACGATGGAGATCAAGGTGTCGCGCCGGTGACGAAGGTGATCATGACGGTGCTTTGGAGATGGAGATAAAAAGCACAAGATGGTGATGGCCATATCATGTCACATATTTTGATTTGCATGTGATGTTTATCTTATTATGCTTCTTATTTTGCTTAGAACGACGGTAGCATTATAAGATGATCCCTTACAAAATTTCAAGGTACAAGTGTTCTCCCTGAGTATGCACCGTTGCGAAAGTTCTTCGTGCCGAGACACCACGTGATGATTGGGTGTGATAAGCTCTACGTTCAAATACAACGGGTGTAAGACAGTTTTGCACGCGCAGAATACTCGGGTTAAACTTGACGAGCCTAGCATATGCAGATATGGCCTCGGAACACTAGAGACCGAAAGGTCGAGCGTGAATCATATAGTAGATATGATCAACATAAAGATGTTCACCATTGAAACTACTCCATCTCACGTGATGATCGGACATGGTTTAGTTGATTTGGATCACGTGATCATTTAGATGACTAGAGGGATGTCTATCTAAGTGGGAGTTGTTATGTAATATGATTAAATTGAACTTTAATTTATCATGAACTTAGTCCTGGTAGTATTAGTATATCTATGTTGTAGATCAATAGCTCGCGATGTTGCTCCATGTTTATTTTTTATATGTTCCTAGAGAAAACTAAGTTGAAAGATGTTAGTAGCAATGATGCGGAATTGTTCCCTGATCTGAGGATTATCCTCATTGTTGCACAGAAGAATTATGTCCTTGATGCACCGCTAGGTGACGGACCTATTGCAGGAGCAGATACAGACGTTATGAACGTTTTGACAAAAGCTCGGTATGATGACTACTTGATAGTTTAAGTGCACCATGCTTTACGGCTTAGAACCAGGACTTCAAAAACGTTTTGAATGCCACGGAGCATATAAGATGTTCCAAGAGTTGAAATTAGTATTTCATACTCATGCCCGTGTCGAGAGGTATAAGACCTCTGACAGTACTTTGCCTACAAGATGGAGGAGAATAGCTCAACCAGTGAGCATGTGCTCAGATTGTCTGGGTACTACAATTACTTGAATCAAGTGGGAGTTATTCTTCCAGATAAGATAGTAATTGACAAAGTTCTCTAGTCACTATCACCAAGTTAGTAGAACTTCGTGATGAAGTATAATATGCAAGGGATGACGAAGGTAATTTCCTAGCTCTTCGCGATCCTGAAATCGGCGAAGGTAGAAATCAAGAAAGAGCATCAAGTGTTGATGGTTAATAAAACCACTTGTTTCAAGTAAAGGGCCAAGGGATAGAAGGGGAACTTCAAGAAGAATGACAAGCAAGTTGTCACTCCCATGAAGAAACCCAAAGCTAAACTCAAGCCTGAAACTAAGTGCTTCTACTGCAAAGGAAATGGTCACTCGAAGTGGAACTGCCCTAGATACTTGGCGGATAAGAAGGATGTCAAAGTGAACAAAGGTATATTTTGATATACAGATTATTGATGTGTACTTTACTAGTGTTCATAGCAACCCCTGGGTATTTGATACCGGTTCAGTTGCTAAAATTAGTAACTCGAAACGAGAATTGCAGAATGAACAGAGACTAGTTAAAGGTGAAGTGACGATGTGTGTTGGAAGTAGTTCCAAGATTGATATGACCATCATCGCACACTCCCTATACTTTCGGGATTAGTGTAAAACCTAAATAAATGTTATTTGGCATTTGTGTTGAGCATGAATATGATTTGATCATATTTGTTGCAATACGGTTATTGATTTAAAGTCATAGAATAATTGTTATTCTGTTTACATGAATAAAACCTTCGATGGTCATACACCCAATGAAAATAGTTTGTTGGATCTCGGTCGTAGTGATACACATATTCATAATATTGAAGCCAAAATATGCAAGGTTAATAATGATAATGCAACTTATTTGTGGCACTGTCGTTTAGGTCATAATGGTGTAAAGCGCATGAAGAAACTCCATAGTGATGGACTTTTGAAATCACTTGATTATGAATCACTTGGTGCTTGCGAACCATGCCTCATGGGCAAGATGACTAAAACTCCGTTCTCCGAAACTATGGAGCGAGCAACAGAGTTGTTGGAAATCATACATACTGATGTATGCGGACCAATGAGTGTTGAAGCTCGCGGCGGGTATCGTTATTTTCTGACCTTCACTGATGATTTCAGCAGATATGGGTATATCTACTTAATGAAGCACAAATCTGAAACATTTGAAAAGTTCAAAGAATTTCAGAGTGAAGTGGAGAATCATCGTAACAAGAAAATAAGAGGTTCTACGATATGATCGTAGAGGTAAAATATTTGAGTTAGCGAGTTTGGCCTTTAGTAAAAACAATGTGAAATAGTTTCACTACTCACGCCACCTGGAACACCATAGTTTAATGGTGTGTCCGAACGTCATAACCGTACTTTATTAGATATGGTGCGATCGATGATGTCTCTTAACGATCTACCACTATCGCGTTTGGGGTTATGCATTAGAGACAGCTACATTCACGTTAAATAGGGCACCATCTAAATCCGTGGAGATGACACTGTATGAACTGTGGTTTGACGAGAAACCTAAGTTGTCATTTCTTTAAGTATGGGACTGCGATGCTTATGTGAAAAAGTTTCAACATGATAAGCTCGAACCCAAATCGGAGAAGTAAATCTTCATAGGATACCCAAAAGAAACTGTTGGGTACACCTTCTATCACAGATCCGAAGGCAAGGTCTTTGTTGCTAAGAGTGGATCCTTTCTAGAGAAGGAGTTTCTCTCGAAAGAAGTGAGTGGGAGGAAAGTAGAACTTGATGAGGTAATTGTACCTTCTCCCGAATTGGAAGGTAGTACATCACAGAAACTAGTTCCGGTGATTCCTACACCAATCAGTGAGGAAGCTAATGATGATGATCATGAAACTTCAGATCAAGTTTCTGCTGAACTTCGTAGATCAACGAGAGTTCGTTCCGCACCAGAGTGATACGGCAACCCGGTTCTGGAAGTCATGTTACTGGAACATGATGAACCTACGAACTATGAGGAAGATGATGAGCGCAGATTCCGCAAAATGGCTTGAGGCCATGAAATCTGAGATGGGATCCATGTATGAGAATAAAGTGTGGACTTTGTTTGACTTGCCCGATGATCGGCAAGCCATCGAAAATAAATGGATCTTCAAGAGGAAGACTGACGCTGACGGTAATGTTACTGTTTACAAAGCTCGACTTGTTGCGAAAGGTTTTCGACAAGTTCAAGGAGTTGACTACGATGAGACTTTCTCACCCGTAGCGATGCTTAAGTCTGTCCGAATCATGTTAGCAATTGCCGCATTTTATGAAATCTGGCAAATGGATAACAAAACTGCATTCTTTAATGGATTTATTAAAGAAGAATTGTATATGATGCAACCAGAAGGTTTTGTCAATCCTAAAGGTGCTAACAAAATGTGCAAGCTCCAGCGATCCATCTATGGACTGGTGCAAGCATCTCGGAGTTGGAATATACGCTTTGATAAGTTGATCAAAGCATATAGATTTATACAGACTTGTGGTGAAGCCTGTATTTACAAGAAAGTGAGTGGGAGCACTACAACCTTTCTGATAAGTATATGTGAATGACATATTGTCGATCGGAAATGATGTAGAATTTTCTGGAAAGCATAAAGGAGTGTTTGAAAGGAGTTTTTCAAAGAAAGACCTTGGTGAAGCTGCTTACATATTGGGCATCAAGATCTATAGAGATAGATCAAGACGCTTGATAAGACTTTCGATGAGTACATACCTTGATAAGATTTTGAAGTAGTTCAAAATGGACCAGTCAAAGAAGGAGTTCTTGCCTAACTTGTAAGGTGTGAAGTTGAGTAATACTCAAAGCCAGACCATGGCAGAAAAATATAGAGAGAATGAAAGTCATTCCCTATGCCTCAGCCATAGGTTCTATAAAGTATGCCATGCTGACATGTTGTGTACCTTGCCATGAGTTTGACAGGGAGTTACAATAGTGATCCAGGAGTAGATCACTGTACAGCGGTCAAAATTATCCTTAGTAACTGGATGACTAAGGAAATGTTTCTCGATTATGGAGGTGATAAAGAGTTCGTCGTAAAGGGTTACGCCGATGCAAGCTTTGACACTAAATCCAGATGACTCTAAGTATCAATATGGATGCGTATTGAAAGTGGGAGCAATTAGCTAGAGTAGCTCCATGCAAAGCATTGTAAACATAGAAATTTGCGAAATACATACGGATCTGAATGTGACAGACCCGTTGACTAAACTTCTCTCACGAAGCAAAACATGATCACACCTTAGTACTCTTTGGGTGTTAATCACATAGCGATGTGAACTAGATTATTGACTCTAGTAAACCCTTTGGGTGTCGGTCACATGGCGATGTGAACTATGGGTGTTAATCACATGATGATGTGAACTATCGGTGTTAAATCACATGGCGATGTGAACTAGATTATTGACTCTAGTGCAAGTGGGAGACTGAAGGAAATATGCCCTAGAGGCAATAATAAAGTTGTTATTTTATATTTCCTTATATCATGATAAATGTTTATTATTCATGCTAGAATTGTATTAACCAGAAACTTCGTACATGTGTGAATACATAGACAAAACAGAGTGTCCCTAGTATGCCTCTACTAGACTAGCTCATTGATCAAAGATGGTTATGTTTCCTAACCATATACATGAGTTTTCATTTGATCAATGGGGTCACATCATTAGGAGAATGATGTGATGGACAAGACCCATCCGTTAGCTTCGCAACTTGATCATTTAGTTTTATTGCTATTGCTTTCTTCATGACTTATACATGTTCCTATGACTATGAGATTATGCAACTCCCGAATACCGGAGGAACACTTTGTGTGCTACCAAATGTCACAACGTAACTGGGTGATTATAAAGGTGCTCTACAGGTGTCTCCGAAGGTACTTGTTGGGTTGGCGTATTTTGAGATTAGGATTTGTCACTCCGATTGTCGGAGAGGTATCTCTGGGCCCTCTCGGTAATGCACATCACTTAAGCCTTGCAAGCATTGCAACTAATGAGTTAGTTGCGGGATGATGTATTACGGAACGAGTAAAGAGACTTGACGGTAACGAGATTGAAATAGGTATTGAGATACCGACGATCGAATCTCGGGCAAGTAACATACCGATGACAAAGGGAACAACGTAAGTTGTTATGCGGTTCGAGCGATAAAGATCTTCGTAGAATATGTAGGAGCCAATATGGGCATCCAGGTTCCGCTATTGGTAATTGACCGGAGAGATGTCTCGGTCATGTCTACATAGATCTCGAACCCGTAGGGTCCGCACGCTTAAACGTTCGTTGGCGATATAATATTTAATGAGTTATGTATGTTGGTGACCGAATGTTATTCGGAGTCCCGGATGTGATCACGGACATGACGAGGAACTCCGGAATGGTCCGGAGATAAAGATTAATATATGGGATAATAGTGTTTGACCTCCGGAAGGGTTCCGGAATTCACCGGAAGGGGTTCCGGATGTTTCCCGAAGTGTTTGGGTACGAGAACACTTTATTTGGGCCAAAAGGGAAAGCACACAAGGTTTTTGGAAGGCGCAAAAGGAAGTTTTCCGGAGTCCAGGGGCCAGACGCCAGGGTCCCTGGCGTCTGGGTCCAGACGCCGGGAACCCTGGCGTCTGGCCCTGGAGTCCGAGAAGGACTCTTGCCTTTCGGGTGAAACCGACTTCGTGAAGGCTTTTACTCCAAGTTTCGACCCCAAGGCTCAACATATAAATAGAGGGGTAGGGCTAGCACCCAAGACATATCAAGATACACCAAGCCGTGTGCCGGCTACCCCGACCCTCTAGTTTATCCTCCGTCTAGTTTCTGTAGTGCTTGGCGAAGCCCTGCAGAGATTGTTCTTCATCAACAACCGTCACCACGCCGTCGTGCTACCGGAACTCATCTACTACTTCGCCCGTCTTGCTGGATCAAGAAGGCGAGGACGTCATCGAGCTGAAGGTGTGCTGAACGCGGAGGTGTCGTACGTTCGGTACTAGATCGGGACGGATCGTGAAGGTGCACGACTACATCAACCGCGTTGATAAACGCTTCCGCTTTCGGTCTACGAGGGTACGTAGACACACTCTCCCCTCTCGTTGCTATGCATATAGTAGATAGATCTTGCGTGATTGTAGAATTTTTTTGAAAATACTACATTCCCCAACAACTCCATCATCCACGTTCTCTTGAACGCTTCCACTCGCGATCTACAAAGGGTATGTAGATGCACTCATTTATGCTCGTTGCTAGATGACTCCTTAGATTGATCTTGGTGAAGCGTAGGAATTTTTTTGAATTCTGCTACGTTCCCCAACAAGAAGATCCACACCTGGGGCCCACGGGCCATCCTCGAGGGTGGGGGGCGCGCTCCCCTTCCCAGGGCGCGCCCCCTGCCTCGAGGGCAGCCCGGTGCCCCACCGACGTATCCCCAGGTCCGATATATTCCGTTTCGTGGAGAAAAAAATCAGGGAGAAAGAAGTATCGCATTTTACGAGACGGAGCCGCCGCCAAGCCCTAATCTCTCTCGGGAGGGCTGATCTGGAGTCCGTTCGGGGCTACGGAGAGTGGAGATCGTCGCCATCGTCATTGATACGTCCAAAATGCATCACTATTTTATACCGTAATTCATCCTTATTCATTGATATATTTCACATTACGATGATGTTCTTATGTTGTTTTGGCTTATTTTACACAGTTTGCAACTTTCCGGTGCCGAAGCAGCAGACGCAGGATTCAGCGGTAAAAAGTGGACGCTGAGTTGCTGAAGAAGAATACTTCCAAATTTCCTGAAGTAGCTTTGAAAACTTTGTTTAATCTTGGCAAACATAGCTTTGGTCATAACAACAAGCATGATTTTCTTAAAGTAGCGACATAGCCAAAACCTTTATGTTATTATGCTTGAAGTGTTATGCTGACAAGGAAGACAACTTGATGTGTTATGCTTATTTTAATGTTTATGCTTTATATTGCTTTGCATCTTAGTCATCATCAATTGTCTGTTCTCTCAAAGCCTTTGCTAGCCTAAACTCTGTACTAAGCGGAATTCTGCTTGTGCATCCATACCCTTAAACCAATACCTTCCATATGAGTCCACCATACCTTCCTATTCGTGGTATTCCACTACCACCTCCTAAAGTAGAGAATTTATGTGTTATCCTTAAATGTTCAAAATCTTCTATTTTGTGCCCCTGTTTTAGCTCATGAGGAAGTAGTACTTAATTCATGATCTTTTTAAGTTGGACAAGTTTTACCCCGGGATTGCATGTCTAATCTGCAAACCCCTAATACGAGGAGGAACTGGCATGAGTGCGCCCGGCTCATAAAAGATAATACAACAAACAAACCCTCCTTCACGCTTTGTTCATGAGAAATCAGCAAACTTTTGGCAGTGATAAACAAAGGAGATTAAGGGGATGTGATCGTCCCCGTGCGGGAGCCGTTCTTTGAAACTTGTCCAGTTTGAGAAGTAATTGAGTTATCTATTAGCATTCGTTGACAAATCATGCACCTCTCAAAACTTGTTTTCATTCTGTTTGATTTAAGGATAGCACATGAGTTTTCCCTACTTCCCTAGAGCAGGGCCTATCTCTTAGTTTAAGGTTGAGTCAGTTATTCCTACTTCCTTCTATTCTTAAAGAGAGCAGACATTTGATGTTGACGAGGATTCATTCATATAAAGTAGCATTAAGATTTGTCATATCATATCCTTGTTGACATTATCATTTGATAAGTAAGTTGTTTGTCAAGCCCATCTAAAGCAAACATCTTCCTTTGTGTTAACACTTTCACTTCTTGCCTAATAACATGTTCTTTCAAAAGCTTCAATTAATCTCATCAAAACATAAAGAGAAAGAGGAAAAGTAAAAGCTATTAGTTGTTCTTTGACCAAAGGACATGTTTGCCATCATTTGATGAGTTTCCTTGGCCCTACTTTCGATTATAAGTGTTACCACTCTTTTATAAGGGCCTTATGAGTTGAAGATTGTTGTTGAGGATATTTGAGTTTGGTGAAGAAACTGTGATGCTTCTTGTCCGTATTCTATTTATCGACACTTCACTCTCTAAACTTGTGGACAGGTTTACCGAGCTCAGTATTCGCTTGGGGACAAGTGAGGTCTAAGCTTGGGGGTGTTGATACGTCCAAAATGCATCACTATTTCATAACGTAATTCATCTTTATTCATTGATATATTTCACATTACGATGATGTTCTTATGTCGTTTTGGCCTATTTTACACAGTTTGCAACTTTCCGGTGCCAAAGCAGCAGACGCAGGATTCAGCGGTAAAAAGTGGACGCTGAGTTGCTGAAGAAGAATACCTCCAAATTTCCTGAAAATCGACGGAGGGTATTTTCCAGAAGGATCACGAAGATACGCAAAAGAGCAACCAGAGGGGGGCCACAGGGTGCCCAGGCGGCCACCTGGCGCGGCCCCCACCCTGGTCGCGCCGGGAGGGCGCCTGGAGCCCCTGGCCCACTCCAGGCTCCCTCCTCTGGCCTATATACTCCTCGTCATCTAGAAACCCTAAAAAGGGGAGAGTTTATGGAGTTCCGCCGCCGCTCCGTGACGGAAATCTACAGAGAAGAAAAGCCATCTCCGGCGGGCAGATTCCGCCGGGGATATCACCTCCCGGAAGGGGAGATCATCGCCATCGTCATCACCATCGTCACGGGCATCATCGAGATCATCATCAACATCATCCCCAACATCAGCACCATCTCCATCTTCATCCAATCTCATCTCACAATTGCAACTTGTGTTGTAATCCGTACTATCTATCCTCTCTACTCTATCGGTGTTGATTACTACTTTGTGGTGAATGCTATTGAGTTTTGTTGGAGAAATATCATTGTGTCCAGATTGTTTATCATCCATCTATCTCCACTGATCATGATCTCTTTTATGTCTTGTGAGTAGTTACTTTAGTTCTTGAGGACATGGGAGAAGTCTTGTTGTTAGTAGTCATATGATGTTGAAGTAATATGTGTTGTTTGATACTTAAGTTGTGTTGTTATTTTCCTAGTGGTGTTGTGTGAGTCGAACACTCAACACTTTGCCTTATTAAGGACCTAGGGGAATACATTGTGTACAAAGAATGCTTACGGTGGTTTGCCGGAGTGACAGAAACCTGAACCCCAGTTCGCACGCTTTTGCACAAGGGAACAATGGATCATCGATCGTATTGCTATGGTTAGGCTTTTGCCTTAAATACTATCTTGTATTTGCGGATGCTTGCAAGGTGTTTAATCATAAGAGTGCACTCATCTTAGTCTAGAGGGTGTACTAGCATAGATCCACCCACTCAACACTTATCAACACATCACATAGTACCGATACGGAATATGGCGAAAGCACATGACTACCTCTCCCGTGTGTCCTCAAGAACACTTTAGCCTTTATAAGTTCAGTTGCTAGGCCTCTCCTTTGCTCAGAAAGGATTGGGCCACTTGTTACTCTCCAGTGCCTTTTACTTTGCTCGCTTTTACTTTCATGTTGCTTATATCTAGAAAACCCCTAAAAAGTTATCTTTCAGTGCTTGCAGTTATTCCTTGCTCAGAATCACTTATCAATACCTTCTGCTCCTCGTTGGGTTCGACACTCTTACTTATCGAAAACTCTGCAATAGATCCCTTATGGTTGTGAGTCATCAAGTACCGTTTTCTGGCGCCGTTGCCGGGGAGTGTAGCGCTATTGGTAAGTGAAGCTGGTAAGGAAGTTTTTATATTTCTGTTTTTATTTTGTTGTTGCTGCTCTTTGTCCTTATGGACAACCTTGCTATTGGATCGTTGCTTGTGGGAAGACGCCCCACATCTGTGGTGGTTACTCCTCCCCCTACTGAAATTGTGCCCCATAAAATACCAGCTGGTATTATCGATTATGTTTTGGCTAATCGTTATGCAGGAGACAGACATCCCGGTGAACACTTGCTATATCTGTCACAACTATGTTCATTATTTAAGCTTGCAGGTGTATCAATGGAGTTTGTCATGAGGAAATTGTTCTCCGTATCGCTTATAGATAAAGCTTCAGATTGGTATAAGCTTCTCGATAACTCACACTTGCTTGATTGGCAAGAGCTTATGTCTCTCTTTTATACCAAGTTTTATCCTCTTCATGAAATTCATCGAGACAGGAACTATATCTATAACTTTAGGTCTCGTGATGGAGAAAGCATTGCTCAAGCTTGGGGGAGATTGAAGTCCCTAATGCTCAAATGTCCTATTCATGAGCTCCCCAAGAAAATTATACTTACAAATTTTTATGCCAGGCTTTCTCGTCAGGATAAGGAGATGCTGGATGCCTCCTCTAGTGGGGTATTTCAGACGAAGAGTGTTGAAGAAAGGTGGGATATCATTGAAAGGATCCAGAGGAATACCGAAGATTGGGAAATCGATAAAGGTATTGAACCTGCTATAAATTATGAGCATGATTATATTGAGAGCTATGTGAAAACTGATTACTTCAATACCTTTTGCTCTAAGATTGGTCTTGATTCCCATCTAATGATTGATTTCTGTAAGGATTTTGCCTCTCACGTTGATTCTTTTAAAAAGAAGAGAGATCAGCATCATGAACCTTTCAAAGAGTTACCTGTTGATATTCATGTTGCTGACCCTATTTTGCCTGCAGCTATATATGAAAAGCCTCCTTTTCCCGAAAGGATAAGGGAGCACTCTCTTGTGACAGGCATAATAAATAAAAGTGAGAGAAGAATTGATGAGCCTGAGGACCAGATCAAGGTCTATCCTCAAGTTGCATTGGTTAAAGACCTTGTTACTAATGATGTTTTGGATTCCAATGTAAATTTTTGTGCTGTTTCCACTAACCTTGTCACAGCCAAGAATAAAGGCCCAATTTCAGGTACTCCAGTAGTATCTGTTAAAATAGGAGATCACAATTATTATGGGCTATGCGATTTGGGATCGAGTGCTAGTGCTATCCCCTATTCACTTTATCGAGAGATCATCGGTGAGATTTCACCTTGTGAACTTGAAGAAGTTGATGTTACCATTCATCTTGCAAACAGAGCAACTATCTCTCCTATCGGAATTGTGAGAGACATTGAAGTCCTATGTGGAAAGGTAAAATACCCTACCGACTTTCTAGTACTTGGTTCAGTGAGGGAAAATTTTTGTCCTATTATTTTTGGTAGACCTTTTCTCAGAACTTGTGGAGCTATAATAGATTGCAAGAAAGGTAAAGTTTCTGTTGAATTCAATGGTGAGCCATATGAATTTAACTTTTCTAAGTTCTCTAAGCAGCCTCGTGGTACCGATTTACCTAGTGATGATAAAATTATTGAAAGTATTGCTTCTATTGCTATTCCCCCTAATGATCCTTTGCAGCAATATATGGAGGACCACGAGAATGATTTGCATATGCAGGAAAGAAATGAACTAGATGAAATATTCTTGAGACAACCTGCTATCCTGAAGCACAACCTTCCGGTTGAACCTTTGGGAATTTTATCAAAACCAAAAGAAGACCCGGTGTTCGATCTTAAACCTCTTCCTGATACGCTCAAGTATGCTTATTTAGATGAAAAGAAAGTATATCCTGTTATTATCAACTCTAACCTTTCAGGACATGAAGAAGAGCGACTATTGGAAGTACTTCGTAAACACCGAGGTGCAATTGGCTATACCCTTGATGACCTTAAGGGGATTAGTCCATCTATCTGTCAACATACTATCAACCTTGAGACCGATGCTAAACCAGTTGTTGATCATCAACGATGGTTGAACCCAAAGATGATGGATGTTGTAAGAACTGAGATTCTCAAGCTTCTAGCCGCATGTATTATCTACCCTATAGCTGATAGTAAGTGGGTAAGCCCGGTACATTGTGTTCCTAAGAAAGGAGGTACAACTGTGGTTCCTAATGATAAGAATGAACTAATACCTCAGAGAATTATTATTGGATATAGAATGTGTATTGATTACAGGAAGCTGAACAAGGCAACCAGGAAGGATCACTACCCGTTGCCGTTCATCGACCAAATGCTTGAAAGTCCCTATGGAGGACATCATGCCGGATTCAGGAGACAAACTTCTCATATGAGACTGGAGAACCCCTTCCATGGAAGCGCTTCGTCGAGGACTACGTGATCAACATCAACAAGAATGAGGAGTGAAATCTCCTTGGGTAATGGCATCCCCTTGGCTTGTTCCAAGCTTGGGGGAGTGCCCGGTATCTTTATCTTTATCTTTTGTCTTTTAGAGTCAAGTAGAGTCGTATCATGTCTAGGGAGGTTATTATATGAAATAGGTGTGTGCATTGAGGTCTATCACTCCTTTTGTGGAGAGATTGTATCCGTGAGTGTGGAGTCATCTATGATGGAATATTAATGAGAAGTCTATTGGTTCCTTTGCTGCACTCGGTATTCTCTTCACGCAATCGACCTTATATGATGATTCTTATGGGAAGTATTGACCTTATATCAGGTATGGCTTTGAAAACTTTGTTTAATCTTGGCAAACATAGCTTTGGTCATAACAACAAGCATGATTTTCTTAAAGTAGCGACATAGCCAAAACCTTTATGTTATTATGCTTGAAGTGTTATGCTGACAAGGAAGACAACTTGATGTGTTATGCTTATTTTAATGTTTATGCTTTATATTGCTTTGCATCTTAGTCATCATCAATTGTCTGTTCTCTCAAAGCCTTTGCTAGCCTAAACTCTGTACTAAGCGGAATTCTGCTTGTGCATCCATACCCTTAAACTAATACCTTCCATAAGAGTCCACCATACCTTCCTATTCGTGGTATTCCACTACCACCTCCTAAAGTAGAGAATTTATGTGTTATCCTTAAATGTTCAAAATCTTCTATTTTGTGCCCCTGTTTTAGCTCATGAGGAAGTAGTACTTAATTCATGATCTTTTTAAGTTGGACAAGTTTTACCCCGGGATTGCATGTCTAATCTGCAAACCCCTAATACGAGGAGGAACTGGCATGAGTGCGCCCGGCTCATAAAAGATAATACAACAAACAAACCCTCCTTCACGCTTTGTTCATGAGAAATCAGAAAACTTTTGGCAGTGATAAACAAAGGAGATTAAGGGGATGTGATCGTCCTCGTGCGGGAGCCGTTCCTCGAAACTTGTCCAGTTTGAGAAGTAATTGAGTTATCTATTAGCATTCGTTGACAAATCATGCACCTCTCAAAACTTGTTTTCATTCTGTTTGATTTAAGGATAGCACATGAGTTTTCCCTACTTCCCTAGAGCAGGGCCTATCTCTTAGTTTTAGGTTGAGTTAGTTATTCCTACTTCCTTCTATTCTTAAAGAGAGCAGACATTTGATGTTGACGAGGATTCATTCATATAAAGTTGCATTAAGATTTGTCATATCATATCCTTGTTGACATTATCATTTGATAAGTAAGTTGTTTGTCAAGCCCAGCTAAAGCAAACATCTTCCTTTGTGTTAACACTTTCACTTCTTGCCTAATAACATGTTCTTTCAAAAGCTTCAATAATCTCATCAAAACATAAAGAGAAAGAGCAAAAGTAAAAGCTATTAGTTGTTCTTTGACCAAAGGACATGTTTGCCATGATTTGATGAGTTTCCTTAGGCCTACTTTCGATTATAAGTGTTACCACTCTTTTATAAGGGCCTTATGAGTTGAAGATTGTTGTTGAGGATATTTGAGTTTGATGAAGAAACTGTGATGCTTCTTGTCTGTATTCTATTTATCGACACTTCACTCTCTAAACTTGAGGACAGGTTTACCGAGCTCAGTATTCGCTTGGGGACAAGCGAGGTCTAAGCTTGGGGGTGTTGATACGTCCAAAATGCATCACTATTTTATACCGTAATTCATCCTTATTCATTGATATATTTCACATTATGATGATGTTCTTATGTTGTTTTGGCCTATTTTACACAGTTTGCAACTTTCCGGTGCCGAAGCAGCAGACGCAGGATTCAGCGGTAAAAAGTGGACGCTGAGTTGCTGAAGAAGAATACCTCCAAATTTCTTGAAAATCGACGGAGGGTATTTTCCAGAAGGATCACGAAGATACGCAAAAGAGCAACCAGAGGGGGGCCACAGGCCCAGGCGACCACCTGGCGCGGCCCCCACCCTGGCCGCGCCGGGAGGGCGCCTGGAGCCCCTGGCCCACTCCAGGCTCCCCCCTCTGGCCTATATACTCCTCGTCATCCAGAAACCCTAAAAAGGGGAGAGTTTATGGAGTTCCGCCGCCGCCGCTCCGTGGCGGAAACCTACAGAGAAGAAAAGCCATCTCCGGCGGGCAGATTCCGCCGGGGATATCACCTCCCGGAAGGGGAGATCATCGCCATCGTCATCACCATCGTCACGGGCATCATCGAGATCATCATCAACATCATCCCCAACATCAGCACCATCTCCATCTTCATCCAATCTCATCTACAATTGCAACTTGTGTTGTAATCCGTACTATCTATCCTCTCTACTCTATCGGTGTTGATTACTACTTTGTGGTGAATGCTATTGAGTTTTGTTGGAGAAATATCATTGTGTCCAGATTGTTTATCATCCATCTATCTCCACTGATCATGATCTCTTTTATGTCTTGTGAGTAGTTACTTTAGTTCTTGAGGACATGGGAGAAGTCTTGTTGTTAGTAGTCATATGATGTTGAAGTAATATGTGTTGTTTGATACTTAAGTTGTGTTGTTATTTTCCTAGTGGTGTTGTGTGAGTCGAACACTCAACACTTCGCCTTATTAAGGACCTAGGGGAATACATTGTGTACAAAGAATGCTTACGGTGAGTTGCCGGAGTGACAGAAACCTGAACCCCAGTTCGCACGCTTTTGCACAAGGGAACAATGGATCATCGATCGTATTGCTATGGTTAGGCTTTTGCCTTAAATACTATCTTGTATTTGCGGATGCTTGCAAGGTGTTTAATCATAAGAGTGCACTCATCTTAGTCTAGAGGGTGTACTAGCATAGATCCACCCACTCAACACTTATCAACACATCACATAGTACCGATACGGAATATGGCGAAAGCACATGACTACCTCTCCCGTGTGTCCTCAAGAACACTTTAGCCTTTATAAGTTCAGTTGCTAGGCCTCTCCTTTGCTCAGAAAGGATTGGGCCACTTGTTACTCTCCAGTGCCTTTTACTTTGCTCGCTTTTACTTTCCTGTTGCTTATATCAAGAAAACCCCTAAAAAGTTATCTTTCAGTGCTTGCAGTTATTCCTTGCTCAGTATCACTTATCAATACCTTCTGCTCCTCGTTGGGTTCGACACTCTTACTTATCGAAAACGCTGCAATAGATCCCTTACGGTTGTGGGTCATCAGTCATCATCAACCTTCCTCCATCACAAATTCCATGATGCTCACCGCCGTGTGTGAGTAATTCCATCGTAGGCTTGATGGACGGTGATGGGTTGGATGGGATCTATCATGTAATCGAGTTAGTTTTGTTAGGGTTTGATCCCTAGTATCCACTATGTTCTGAAATTGATGTTGCTATGACTTTGCTATGCTTAATTCTTGTCACTAGGGCCCGAGTGCCATGATTTCAGATCTGAACCTATTATGTTTTCATGAATATATGTGTGGTCTTGATCCTATCTTGCAAGTCTATAGTCACCTACTATGTGTTATGATCCGGCAACCCCGAAGTGACAAAAATCGGGACCACTCCCGGTGATGACCATAGTTTGAGGAGTTCATGTATTCACTATGTGTTAATGCTTTGGTCCGGTACTCTATTAAAAGGAAGCCTTAATATCCCTTAGTTTCCAATAGGACCCCGCTGCCACGGGAGGGTAGGACAAAAGATGTCATGCAAGTTCTTTTCCATAAGCACGTATGCCTATATTCGGAATACATGCCTACATTGCATTGATGAACTGGAGCTAGTTCTGTGTCACCCTAAGTTATAACTTCTACATGATGAATTGCATCCGACGTAATTTCCCATCACCGATCCAATGCCTACGAGCTTTACCTATATTGCTTGTCGCGTATTTACTTTTCCGTTGCTATTATCACAAAACCCACAAAAACACTATCTTTACTTTTATTGCTGCTACCGCCACTATCATATTACTGTGCTACTAAACTATCTTGCTGCAGATACTAAGTTTCCAAGTGTGGTTGAATTGACAACTCAGCTGCTAATACTTAAGAGTATTCTTTGGCTCCCCTTGTGTCGAATCAACAAATTTGGGTTTAATACTTTACCCTCGAAAACTGTTGCAATCCCCTACACTTGTGGGTTATCATCGTCTCGCCAACTATTGCTTCCACGACTATCGCTACCGCTTACTGATAAAGTAAAGCAATTACATGGCGATTGTATTTCATACAATAAAGCGACAACCATATGGCTCCTGCCAGTTGCCGATAACTTTACAAAACATGATCATCTCATACAATAACGTATCACTTATCATGTCTTGACCATATCACATCACATCATGCCCTGCAAAAACAAGTTAGACGTCCTCTACTTTGTTGTTGCAAGTTTTACGTGGCTGCTACGGGCTTAGAAAGAACCGCTCTTACCTACGCATACAAAACCACAACGATATTTTCTCAAGTATGTGATGTTTTAACCTTCACAAGGACCGGGCGTAGCCACACTTGATTCAACTAAAGTTGGAGAAACTGACACCCGCCAGCCACCTATGTGCGAAGCACGTCGGTAGAACCAGTCTCGCGTAAGCGCACGCGTAATGTCGGTCCGGGCCGCTTCATACAACAATACCGCCGAATCAAAGTATGACATGCTGGTAAGTAGTATGACTAGTACCGTCCACAACTCACTTGTGTTCTACTCGTGCACATCGTCAATGCATAGACCTAGCTCATGATACCACTGTTGGAAACGTAGTATTTCAAAAAATTCCTACGATCATGCAAGATCTATCTACTAGATGCATCGCAATGAGAGGGGAGAGTGTGTCTATGTACCCTCGTAAACCGGGAGCGGAGGTGTATAGTGACGCGGTTGATGTAGTCGAACTTCTTCGCGATCCAACCGATCAAGCACCGAACATACGGAGCCTCCGCGTTCAGCACACGTTCAGCTTGATGACATCCCACGAGCTCTTGATCCAGTAGAACTTCACGGGAGAGTTTCGTCAGCACGACGGCGTGGTGATGGAGACGATGAAGCTACCGGCGCAGGGCTTCGCCTAAGCACTGCAACGGTATGACCGAGGTGTGTTTCTGTGGAGAGGGGCACCGCACACGGTTGGGAGAGATCAACTAATCAACTTGTGTCTTTTGGGGTGCCTGCTACCTCATGAGCTTGCGTTGTATTCCCTCGAAGAGGAAAAGGAGATGCAGCACAATAGCGTAAGTATTTCCCTTAGTTTTTGAGAACCAAGGTATCAATCGAGTAGGAGCACGCGCGAGTCCCTCGCACTTGCACAAACAAATAAGAACTTCGCAGCCAACGCGATAAGGGGTTGTCAATCCCTGTACGGTCACTTATGAAAGTGAGATCTGATAGAGATGATAGTTTATATTTTTGGTATTTTTGTTTTATAAGAACAACAAATAAAAGCGGTAAAAGTAAAGTAGATGTAGATTGATATGTTGAGAATAGACCCGGGGGCCATAGTTTTCTCTAGTGGCTTCTCTCATGATAGCGATATTCTACGGCGGGTAAATAAATTACTGTCGAGCAATTGATAGAAAAGCGAATAATTATGAGACTATCTAGGCATGATCATTGTATATAGGCATCACGTCCGAGACAACTAGACCGAAACGATTCTGCATCTACTACTATTACTCCACACATCGACCGCTATCCAGCATGCATCTAGTGTATTGAGTTCATAAGAACAGAGTAACGCCTTAAGCAAGATGACATGATGTAGAGGGATAAACTCAAGCAATATGATATAAACCCCATCTTTTTATCCTCGATGGCAACAATACAATACGTGCCTTGCTGCCCTTACTGTCACTGGGAAAGGACACCGCAAGATTGAACCCAAAGCCAAGCACTTCTCCCATTGCAAGAACTATAGATCTAGTAGGCCAAACCAAACCAATAATTCGAAGAGACTTGCAAGGATATTATGAGCACACATAAAAAGTTCAGAGAAGAACCAAATATCTTTCATAGATAACCTTGATCATAAACTCACAATTCATCGGATCTCGACAAACACACCGCAATAAGAGATTACATCGAATAGATCTCCTCGAAGACCGAGGATAACTTTGTATTGAGATCCAGAGAGAGAGAAGAAGCCATCTAGATACTAGCTATGGACCCGAAGGTCTGTGGTAAACTACTCACATCTCATGGTGAGGGCGATGATGATGATGATGAAGGCCTCCATGATGGATCCCCCTCCGATGGAGCTCCGGAACAGGCTCTAAGATGGGATATCCACGGGAACAGAAGGTACAGTGGTGGAATTAGGGTTTTCTCTCTGTTCACGAAGTTTCTGGGGTACGTGTACTTATATAGGAAGAAGAAGGGCACCGGGGGACGCTCGAGGGGGCCACGAGGCAGGGGGCGTGCCCCCACCCTCGTGGGAAGCCCCTCGATCTCCTGACGTGGTTCTCAAGCTTCATGTGCGTGATTTTCTCCAAAAAATATCTCTCGCGAATCATTTCGTTTGGACTCCGTTTGATATTCTTTTTCTGCAAAACCCTGAAACAGGGAAAAAACAGCAATCTGGACTGGGCCTTTGGGTTAGTAGGTTAGTCCCAAAAATGATATAAAAGTGAATGATAAAGCCCATTAAACATCCAAGACTTCATAAGTAATAGCATGGAACAATCAAAAATTATAGATACGTTGGAGACGTATCAAGCATCCCCAAGCTTAATTCCTGCTTGTCCTCGAGTAGGTAAATAATAAAGAAATAATTTTTGATGTGGAATGCTAACCAATATAGTTTTTCAATGTAATTCTCTTAATTGTGGCATGAATGTTCAGATGTGAAAGATTTAAGATAAAAGTCTATATTGACATAAGAAACAATAATACTTCAAGCATACTAACAAAGCAATCATGTCTTCTCAAAATACTATGGCTAAAGAAAGTTATTTCTACAAAATCATATAGTGTTGGCTATGCTCCCTCGTTATCACACAAAAATATTCATATCATGCACAACCCCGATTTCAGCCAAGCATTTGTTTTCATACTCTATCTTTTCAAACCTTTCAACTTTCACGCAATACATGAGCGTGAGCCATGTATATATCACTATGGGTGGAATAGAGGTGGTTGTGGAGAAGACAGAAAGAGGGAGATAGTCTCACATCGACTAGGCATATCAACGGGCTATGGAGATGCCCATCAATAGATATCAATGTGAGTGAGTAGGGATTGCCTTGCAATGGATGCACTAGAGCTAAATATGAATGAAAGCTCAACAAAAGAAACTAGTGGGTGTGCATCCAACTTGCTTGCTCATGAAGACCTAGGGCATTTGAGGAAGCCCGTCGTTGGAATATACAAGCCAAGTTCTATAATGAAAATTCCCACTAGTATATGAAAGTGACTAAGCATGAGACTCTCTACAATGAAGAACATGGTGCTACTTTGAAGCACAAGTGTGGAAAAGAAGGTAGTAGCAATTGTCCCTTTTTTTTTCCTTTTTTTGTGCCTTTCCTTTTTTTCCTTGGCCTTTCTTTTTTTTTATTTTTTTGGCGGAGGGGCTTTATATATTTAGCCTTTCCTCCCATGGGACAATGCTCTAATAATGATGATCATCACACTTTCATTACAACTTGATACCACAACAACAAAGTATGACTCTATATGAATGCCTCCGGCGGTGTACCGGTATGTGAAACAAGAGTGACATGTATAAAAAATTATGCATGGTGGCCATGCCACAAATACGATGTCAACTACATGATCATTCAATGGCAACATGACAATATGATGTGTGTCATATGAACGGAACGGTGGAAAGTTGCATGGCAATATATCTCGGAATGGCTATGAAAATGCCATGATAGATAGGTATGCTGGCTGTTTTGAGGAACAATATATGGTAGCTGTTCTGAGGAAGGATATATAGTGGGTTTATGGCACTGGCGAAAGTTGCGCGGTACAAGAGAGGCTAGCAATGGTGGGTGGTGAGAGTGCGTATAATCCATGGACTCAACATTTGTCATAAGAACTCATATACTTATTGCAAAAATCTACGAGTCATCAAAACAAAGCAATCAACGCATGCTCCTAGGGGGAGGTTGGTAGGAGTTAACCATTGCGCGCCCCCGACCTCCACAAAAAGGTTGGCACTCTACAAATACCTCATGCTCTAACTTCGTCACATAGCGGTTCACCATACGTGCATGATACGAGAATCATTAACCTTAACACAAGTATTTCTCAATTTCATAATAACTCCACTAGCATGACTCTAATATCACTATCCTCATATCTCAAAACAATTATCAAGCATCCAACATCTCATTCTATTCAATGCACTTGGTGTGAATTTTTTTTACTACATTGACATTGGATGTCTATCATGTGAAGACTAGTTTCTTTAGCCTAAACACATTACCATGATGTTTTAATAGACTCTCAAATTGATATAAGTTAAGCACGAGAGTTCAACAATTTCTACAAAATATTACCACCACCGTGCTCTAAAAGATATAAGTGAATCGCAAGAGCAAAAACTATTCAACTCAAAAGATATAAGTGAAGCACATAGAGTGTTCTAATAATTTCTAGGCCATATTTAACTCTCTCAAATAGGTGTGTCCAGAAAGGATGATTGTGGCAAACTAACAATAAAATACTCAAATTATACAAGACGCTCCAAGCAAAACACATATCATGTTGCGAATAAAAATACAGCTCCAGGTATAGTTACCGATGGATGAAGACGAAAGAGGGGATGCCTTCCCGGGGCATCCCCAAGCTTAGGCTTTTGATTATCTTTAATTCCTTGGGGTGCCATGGGCATCCCCAAGCTTAGGACTTTACTACTCCTTGTTCCATAGTCCATCAAAGCAATACTCAAAACTTGAAAACTTCACAACACAAAACTTAGACAAAAATTCTAGTGAGCTCCGTTAGTATAAGAAAGCAAACCACTACTCAAAGGTGCAGCAATGAATTCATTCTTTGTTTATATTGGTGTTAAACCTACTGTATTCCAACTTCTCTATGGTTCATATCCTCCAATACTACTCATAGATGCATTGAAATAAGCAAACAACACACGAAAATCAGAATCTGTCAAATACAGAACAGTCTGTAGTAATCTGCAGGTTTCGCCTACTTCTGGAACTCCAAAAAATTCAAACTAAATTGGTAAATTTTATGAATTTGTATACCAATCATCTGCAAAAAGAATAAACTAAAAAGCACGCTCGAGTAAAATCTGAAGACATCTTTAGCTAGCGCTAACGATTCTGTTTTTCACAGCAAGATCACATAAACTTCACACAAGTCCTCCCAAAGGTTCTACTTGGCACAAACACTAAACAAAACATGAAACCACATCTAATCAGAGGCTAGATGCAAAATTTATTCCCTAACAGCAACAAAAACAAAAAAACAAAAAGTTGGGTTGCCTCCCAACAAGCGCTATCGTTTTACGCCCCTAGCTAGGCACGATACAAGATAAATCTAGGTATTGCCATCTTTGGAAGGCAATCCATAAGTGGCTCTCATTATAGATTCATATGGTAATTTGATTTTCTTGCTAGGAAAGTGTTCCATGCCTTTCCATAACGGAAATTGGAATCTAATATTTCCTTCCTTCATATCAATAATTGCACCAATCGTTCTAAGGAAAGGTCTACCAAGAATAATAGGACATGAAGGATTGCAATCTATATCAAGAACAATGAAATCTACGGGCACATAATTCCTATTGGCAACAATAAGAATATCATTAATTCTTCCCATAGGTTTCTTAATAGTGGAATCCGCAAGATGCAAATTTAAAGAACAATCATCAAGCTCATGGAACCCTAGCAAATCACACAAAGTTTTTGGGATAGTGGAGACACTTGCACCCAAATCACACAAAGCATAGCATTCATGATCTTTCTTTTTTATTTTAATAGTAGATTCCCATTCATCATAAAGATTTCTAGGGATAGAAACTTCTAACTCAAGTTTTTCTTCATAAGATTGCATCAAAGCATCAACTATATGTTTGGTGAAAGCTTTATTTTGACTATAAGCATGCGGAGAATTTAGCACGGATTGCAACAAGGAAATACAATAAATCAAAGAGCAATTGCCATAATTGAATCCCTTGAAATCCGAAGTAGTTGGTTCATCACTATGCAAAGTTTTAATCTCTTCACTCCCACTTTTAGCAATTTTAGCATCAAGATATAAAAACTCCGAATCATTGGGACACCTTAAAGAAGAATCATCTCCAATCCCATCTTCATCAATATTTATACTAGAAAACAAGGATCTAATAGGAGACACATCAATAACTTTCAGATCTTCATCTTTATTTTCATGATAACTAGAAGAACATGATTTAATATAATCTTCTCTTTTAGCACGCATCCTAGCGGTTCTTTCTGTGCATTCATCAATGGAAATTCTCATGGCTTTGAGAGACTCATTGATATCATGCTTAGGTGGGATAGATCTAGGTTTCAAAGAATCAACACCAAGAGTAATTCTATCCACACTTCTAGCCGATTCATCAACCTTAAGCAATTTCTCTTCAAGCATAGCATTGAAATTCTTTTGCGAGATCATAAACTCCTTAACACTAGTTTCAAATTCAGAAGGCATCTTTCCATAAGAGTTCTTGTAGGAATTACCATAATTATTAGAGGAATTACTAGGAAAAGGCATAGGATTAAAATTACCTCCATAAGCATTGTTACCAAAATTATTCCTACCAACAAAATTCACATCCAATGATTCATTGTTATTCTCAATCAAAGTGGACAAAGGCATATCATTAGGATCAGAAGAAGCACTCTTAGCAGCAAACAATTTCATAAGTTCATCCATCTTTCCACTCAAAACACTAATTTCTTCGATAGCATGCACTTTTTTACTAGTAGATCTTTCGGTGTGCCATTATAATTAACCATAATATTATCTAGGAGTTTGGTAGCTTCTCCTAAGGTAGTTTCCATGAAAGTGCCTCCGGCGGCCGAATCTAAAAGATTTCTAGAAGCAAAATTCAAGCCAGCATAAAAGTTCTGAATAATCATCCATAGATTCAAAACATGTGTAGGGCAATTACGTATCATCAATTTCATTCTCTCCCAAACTTGTGCAACATGCTCATGATCTAGTTGCTTAAAATTCATAATATCGTTTCCAAGAGAGATGATCTTAGCAGGAGGGAAATACTTAGAGATAAAAGCATCTTTGCACTTATTCCACGAATCAATACTATTTCTAGGCAAAGAGGAAAAGCAAGTTTTAGCATGATATCTAAGTAAAAAATGGAAATAACTTCAATTTAACAATATCGTTATCCGTATCCCTTTTCTTTTGCATATCACACAAATCAACAAAGTTGTTTAGATGGGTAGCGGCATCTTCACTAGGAAGGCCGGAGAATTGATCTTTCATGACAAGATTCAACAAAGCAGCATTGATCTCACAAGATTCAGCATCGGTAATAGGAGCAATCGGAGTGCTAATAAAATCAGTGTTGTTGGTATTGGAGAAGTCACACAATTTGGTATTGTTCTGAGCCATAGTGACAAGCAAGCAATCCAACACACACAAGCAAACAAGAAGCAAGCGAACGATAAACACACGGCGGAAGAAGGGCAAATAAAACGGCAAGGGTGAAGTGGGGGAGAGAGAAACGAGAGGCAAAAAATGTAATGCGAAGGATAAGGGTTTGTGATAGGTACTTGGTATATGACTTTTGCGTAAGGCTCCCCGGCAACGGCGCCAGATATTCTTCTTGCTACCTCTTGAGCTTGCGTTGTATTCCCTCGAAGAGGAAAGGGAGATGCAGCACAGTAGCGTAAGTATTTCCCTCATTTTTTGAGAACCAAGGTATCAATCTAGTAGGAGACCATGCGCGAGTCCCTCGCACCTACACAAACAAATAAGAACTTCGCAGCCAACGCGATAAGGGGTTGTCAATCCCTTTATGGTCACTTACGAAAGTGAGATCTGACAGAGATGATAGTTTATATTTTTGGTATTTTTGGTTTATAAGAACAACAAATAAAAGCGGTAAAAGTAAAGTAGATGTAGATTGATATGTTGAGAATAGACTCGGGGACCATAGTTTTCTCTAGTGGCTTCTCATGATAGCGATATTCTACGACGGGTAAACAAATTACTATCGAGCAATTGATAGAAAAGCGAATAATTATGAGACTATCTAGGCATGATCATTGTATATAGGCATCACGTCCGAGACAAGTAGACCGAAACGATTCTGCATCTACTACTATTACTCCACACATCGACCGCTATCCAACATGCATCTAGTGTATTGAGTTCATAAGAACAGAGTAACGCCTTAAGCAGATGACATGATGTAGAGGGATAAACTAAAGCAATATGATATAAACCCCATCTTTTTATCCTCGATGGCAATAATACAATACGTGCATTGCTGCCCCTACTGTCATTGGGAAAGGACACCGCAAGATTGAACCCAAAGCCAAGCACTTCTCCCATTGCAAGAACTATAGATCTAGTAGGCCAAACCAAACCAATAATTCGAAGAGACTTGCAAGGATATTATGAGCACACATAAAAAGTTCAGAGAATAACCAAATATCTTTCATAGATAACCTTGATCATAAACTCACAATTCATCGTATCTCGACAAACACACCGCAAAAAGAGATTACATCGAATAGATCTCCTCGAAGACCGAGGAGAACATTGTATTGAGATCCGAAGAGAGAGAAGAAGCCATCTAGATACTAGCTATGGACCCGAAGGTCTGTGGTAAACTACTCACAACTCATGTTGAGGGCGATGATGATGATGATGAAGGCCTCCGTGATGGATCCCCTCCGGTGGAGCTCCGGAACAGGCTCCAAGATGGGATCTCCACGGGAACAGAAGGTACGGCGGTGGAATTGGGGTTTTCTCTCTGTTCACGGAGTTTTTGGGGTACGTGGACTTATATAGGAAGAAGGAGGGCATCGGGGGACGCTCGAGGGGGGCACGAGGCAGGGGGCGCGCCCTGGGAAGGGGAGCGCACCTCCCACCCTCGTGGGCAGCCCCTCGATCTCCTGACGTGGTTCTCAAGCTTCCTGTGCGTGATTTTCTTCAAAAATATCTCTCGCGAAGGTTTCATTCTGTTTGGACTCCGTTTGATTTCTTTTTCTGCAAAACCCTGAAACAGGCAAAAAACAACAATCTGGACTGGGCCTTTGGGTTAGTAGGTTAGTCCCAAAAATGATATAAAAGTGAATGATAAAGCCCATTAAACATCCAAGACTTCGTAAATAATAGCATGGAACAAACAAAAATTATAGATACGTTGGAGACGTATCAGTGCCTCTACCCCCTTATATAAAGGAGGAGGGGAGGGGATGGGCCGACCCTCTCTATGGTGTGCCCTAGGGAGTCCTACTCCCATCGGGAGTAGGATTCCCTCCCTTTCCCTAGTAGGAGTAGGAGAGGAAGGAAGGAGGAGGGAAGAAGAGAAGGAAAGGGGGGGTGCCACCCCCCTCCTTGTCCAATTCGGACTAGAGGGGGAGGGGGCGCGCGGCTGCCCTGGCCGCCCCTCCTCTTCTCCCACTAGGGCCCATAAGGCCCATTTAACTCCCCGGGGGGTTCCGGTAACCCCCCCCCCCCCGGTACTCCGGTATATGCCGGAAACCTCCCGGAACCCTTCAGGTGTCCAAACATAGCCGTCCAATATATCGATGTTTATGTCTCGGACATTCCGAGACTCCTCGTCACGTCCGTGATCTTATCCGGGACTCCGAACTACCTTCGGTACATCAAAACTCATAAACTCATAATACCGATCGTCATCAAACGTTAAGCATGCGGACCCTATGGGTTCGAGAACTATGTAGACATGACCGAGACTCATCACTGGTCAATAACCAATAGCAGAACCTGGATGCTCATATTGGCTCCTACATATTCTATGAAGATCTTTATCGGTCAAACCGCATAACAACATACGTTGTTCCCTTTGTCATCGGTATGTTACTTGCCCGAGATTCGATACTCGGTATCCCAATACCTAGTTCAATCTCGTTACCGACAAGTCTCTTTAATCGTTCCATAATACATCATCTTGTGAGTAACTCATTAGTCATTTGCTTGCAAGGCTTATTATGATGTGCATTACCGAGAGGGCCCAGAGATACCTCTCCGACACTCGGAGTGACAAATCCTATTCTTGATCTATGCCAACACCACGAACACTTTCGGAGACACCTGTAGAGCATCTTTATAATCACCCAGTTATGTTGTGACATTTGATAGCACACAAGGTGTTCCTCCGGTATTCGGGAGTTGCATAATCTCATAGTCATAGGAACATGTATAAGTCATGAAGAAAGCAATAGTAGTAAAACTAAACGATTATAGTGCTAAGCTAACGGATGTGTCTTGTCGATCACATCATTCTCCTAATGATGTGATCTCGTTGATCAAATGACAACTCATGTCTATGGCTAGGAAACATAACCATCTTTGATCAATGAGCTAGTCTAGTAGAGGCATACTAGGGACATACTTCTTTGTCTATGTATTCACACATGTACTAAGTTTCTAGTTAATACAATTCTAGCATGAATAAAAGACATTTATCATGATATAAGGAAATACAAATAACATCTTTATTATTGCCTCTAGGGCATATTTCCTTCATGACCATTGCAATTTGCTGGATCATGAGCCGTGCTTGTGCTACCCGGCGCTGGACCACTATGGCTGGCTGGATGGTGCTATCAGGGACGGAGCCAGGTTTCGACCATAGGGGGGACAAAGACAATGGCATAAGAGATTTTTCCCCCCTTAGGTTAACCCGCTTTCCACCAATTTCTTAATCGAATTAACCAACATGTTATAGTGATAAGAGGAAAAAGAGACGCAAATTTGAGAACTGATAGATAGACAACAACGACACGAGGTAATCTACAAATTTTTTATTAGTTGCATAATTTCTTATTAGTAGCTTGCATATCAATTAAATTAAGGTCCGGTTATTACCTTTGTTCTTGGCATCCTGTTATTCACCATTTCCTCTAAAGGAAGATGCTTGAAACATTAACCACCTGATGCAATCAATAAAGAATAATTATTAGATATAATGTATTAAGAAGTTCTATATGTTTGAAATTAAATAATTATTGCTTACCTCATGGCGGCATCAATGGAAGTCTTTTGCCTTAGTTAGGATTAGGTTGGTTCACTTCGCAAGATTGCACAGCAGCATCATGTTTCGATGGTTGAGAACTTGAATCAACTTGTTTGAAAATTTGTGAATCGGTTCGGCTCTCTTCCTCTTCATGTATACACAAGCACAAATAAATAATTGGAAACTTTATAACTGATGATTCGACTCTCTTCCTCTTCCTTTTCACGTTTGTGTTTGGATCAAGATGTTTGTATGATTATACTTTTATAGTTTTTATTAGAGGCACGGACTAATCCGATGTAAACATAAATTACCTTTTTTCCTTAAGTTGTTGCCGCTCAACTGCATGTCCGGGCTACCGGCAACCGGCAGCGTGGCCGTGGATCGGCGCAACGGCGTCTGCCTGTCCCGGCGTCCCCTTTCCCTTCTCCACTTCTTGATGGCGGCACGATGGAGGGATTCGATCAGAGCGGCGTGAAAACGAACAGACTAGCATCCATCTATCGATACGTGGCTTAGCGCGGTAATAACTAACAGGGCCTCTTTGCTTTTCACGATGGCCTGCTTCGCATTTGTGTGCTCCATATGGGCTGTACCAGTTAGATGGGATGAGGATTTCTTGAAAAAAAGTTACATGGGCTGAGGATTTCTGAAAAAAAGGTTACATGGGTTGAGGATTCACGTTAGTTATCAAGGTCGAGGGTAGACCTGAGGGCATCTCCAGCCGTTCGGCTCCCCACTGCGCATAAATAGAGCGGCCTGGGGGTGTGCCGGCGCTAGTTCGACCCCTGGGGGCGACCTAGCTCCCAGTCACGCTCCCAAGCGCCGGCCCCAGGATGCGGGAAATTTGAACTAGGTCGTTCCCGCTCACAAAAGATGCCACAAATCCGGCAATCGGACGTAGTCTGGCGTTACAAAAAACAGAGCACCACAAGTTCGCGTGCGCTACGAATCATTCGGCGGGGTCGGCTCCAGGCGTTGGCGGAGTCGGCGTGCGCGGGCTCGGCGGTGTCGGAGCTGCTTCGGTGCTGGGTTGTGTCGGCGCGGCTTCGGTACTGCTGGGCGAGGCGTCGTTCGGGATTGGCGGCGGTGTGGTCGTGGGCGCGGGAGCTGGCATCGTCGATGTCGTCGGCGTTGTCGGCATCGTCTGCAGCTGGTTCAGGATGAGGCCGCGCTCCTCCATGTACCACGCCCTGAGCTACTCGTCGTTGCTCTGGAGCATGTCCGCCCCGCCCATCAGAAAAGCCATGTCGGTGTTCCTCTTCTTCGCGGCGACGTTCGTCCGGAGCAAGTCGACGTTGGTCCGGAGCAGGTCGAGCTTGATGGCGCTGTTCGTCATCAACGACGACCACCGCGCCTCGGTCTTCTCTTCACGCAGGACGGCCCGGTCCTGGGCGTCGGCGAGGCAATGCTCGATGGACTCCTGCACTCGCGTGGTTGCCGCGTCGGCGTGTTTCCCCTTCTTGGACAGTTTGTGGCCGTCCGACCGCCCCTCTGACGCGCCCGGAGTCGTCGCGTCCGACTTGTATGTCTCCTTGGCCTTGTCGAGGGTACGTCGGACTTCCGCCCACTTCTCGCACTTGTCAATGCGCTTGTAGACGTGGAGATACTTGAAGTCGGCGTCGAGGTTGTCACGCCGATACATGGTGAACATGCGCAGCAACTGCGCGGAGGAACAAACAGTTGGCGGAGGAACAAACAGTTGGCGGGCGTAGACGACGAAGAGAAGCGGGCGAACGGCGTGCGTACCTGATCCTCAACGCCGACGCCGCTCTCCAGGCGAGCCGCGACCTCCTCGACGATACCATGCCATTTGTTGCACGCCCCCTGGATACGCCCCCAATGGTTCGCCATCGCCTTGGAGCCGCGTTGCATGTAGACGCCTTTGAAGTAGGGGTAGACGAGCTTCCGCTCGTCGAACTCGGCCTTGATGCGGTCCCAGTACGTCTCGAAGCTCTGGTTCGTGCCGGTGGTCGGGTCGAGGCAGACGACTTTCCATGCTTCGGCGAGGCATTCCTCCTCCTTGGACGCCCACTTGATGCGCGGTTCGCCTGGCCTAGCCGCCCGCTTCTTCTTCTGGCGCCCCTTCGTCGGATCAGGAGCCGGCTCCTTCTCCTCCTCCTCCTCCTTGTCCTCCTCCTCCTCCTTGTCCTCCTCCTCCTCCGGTTCCTGCACTTCCTGCGCGTCCTCCGTAGACGTATCCGAGGTCGGCCTCCATGCCGCCGCTGAGATCCACTACCTCGTCCTGGGGGGCGAACCCGGGAGACGCGGCGGCCGCGGTCGAACCTGTCGCGATGATGTCGTCCATGTCGGCTCCTGTGTCGTCGGTGTCGCCGAGGTGCGAGAAGGGCAGCGGTCCACGGCGGAGATGGGGCGTCGGTGTGGACGCGTAGGCGGGCGGCGAGTAGTTGTATGGAGGGTGCTGCACGCCGACGAAGGCGGGCGAGGGTGTGCGCGTCGCGGGGTGGCCATGGGGGAAGGTCACGTTTGGGTTGAACCCACCATGCGCGTCGCCGTCGGCGTAGCCGGGCGACGACGATCCCCATGGAGATCCGACGCCTTGCTATCCCCAGGGCGCGTACTGGGCGTGGCTGACGACGGGTGGATTCATCATCCCCGCGTGGTCGACCGATGAGGAGGCCGCCGCAGACGCCGCCGCGCGCACCGCGTTGTCGCGGGCCTTCTTGGCGATGGCCCTGTTCCGCCGGTCGGCGGTGACTGCGTCCCGTCGCTGAACTTCCACCCTCCACTCGGCGTTCGGCATGCCCGCTGGCTTCAATGGCGGCGCCCTCGGCTTCCTCTGTTTCGGCTGGGCCGCGGTGCCCGTCGCGGTTGCCGCCGCGCGCGGCATGGCGTACTTCTTCGGCGGCATGGCGGCGACTGGAAGGCGAGCGGGAGGGGGTTTGGCGGGAGGAAGGGAGGGAATGGCGGGAGGAAGGCGAGCGAGCGGGAGGGATGCGGGGGAAAAGCGTCAAGAAACGGCGAGAAAAAGCCCTCGGGTCGCTGACAGGGCGGACCCACGCGCCTTTTTCGCTTGTGCCGGCTTCCCAAGCGCCCCCAGGGCGCCGGGTTCGGCCTGGGTCCGCCGGCACCAGTTTTGGCCCGAGCCGACGAAAAACGGGCTTCTGGAGGCGCGACTGGGCCGTTTTTTCGGCGCCGGCGCGGCAAAAACGCCTGGGGAGGGCCTGTTGGGAACGCGGCTGGATATGCTCTGACCATGGGCGACCCGGCCCGGACGGCCCGACCCGACCCGGCCCGAAAAAGTACGACCCGACCTTGCCCGGGTCAGTGTAGCGAAGCATAGTTGGATACTACTCTGCTTTTCAGTGGTAACTTGAGGAACATCCTCAAGCCCACACATTTTCAAATCAAAATTTACAGAATGCAGTGCAACCTATCGAAATCAATTGCCCTCTGTTCTGAAAGACGACTTGTTTGGTTTACCACAGAGCCCTTGCACTGGCCCCTCTTGTGGATAGAGGACTGAGATGGTTCACTGTCAAGTTCAACTTCCAGTCAGAAGGAAAGGTAAACTATGAGACCTCCCATTCACCTTTTTATTGGCAGCAGTTTGTTCGAGCCTCAAGCAATGGCAAGGTGTTAGGTTTAATCACTGACATTCTAATGTGTTTCTTTTTTTTGGTTACATTTACCATCTTGTAGGCATTTGCGACGATTGTAGGGTTATGCTTTGGCTTGCTGCGCTCATGTTCGTCGGATTAACAGTACTCTGGGCATAGCGCACATGTTGCTGATGGCAGCAAAATGTTGTGGTTGCACAGGCGTACATACAGGGACACAGGCATCCAACACTCACAGTCGAGGGATTGCTTACAACATTTTCAGTATGAATATTCTTCCTGTATCAAGACCTGCCGGCACTGTGTTCTAGACCTTGTTACGCATACATAATTTGCCGTGGAAATGTAATCTGTTGTGATGCTCTTCTTTCTAGCAGATGTGATGAATAAATAAACTGTGAAAAAGCTCCCTCCATATTTGCCATCGACGTTGCATGAAAGGAAGGCGCCAGGTCCCGCTTCCCAAAAGCAATCGCCAATAAGACATGGGGAAAAATCACACCCGATCTCCCTCTTTTTTAAAAAAAAAATCCCATGAATAATCTCTACTTTTAATGGAGCAGTTGGTAGTCTTTGTTCCAGGTTTTTTTTCGTCCCACCTTGTTTGGTTTTTTTTCGTCCCACCTCGTCTGGTTTTTTTTCAACCGGTTTTTTTTCGCTATAATTAACCCACCCAACCCCACCTCACTCACCGCATGCATGACAATCAATTCTTTCCAAACGCAATAATGCATGACAATCAATTCTTTTCAAACGCAATCAATTAACTTAAGGTAACCAGACACAATCAATTCTTTCCAAACGCAATAAAACTTTCATAATTTTCCCAAAGTTTCCTAACTAGACACGTTATAAATGGGCAGGAACCGGTAACATGTTACCAATTAATAAAGTTTAGTTTTATGACCATCAATTCCAAATCCTAATTTTCCTAATGCATTGACAATCAATTCTTTCCAAACGCAATAATGCATGACAATCAATTATTTCCAAACGCAACCAATTAACTTAAGGTAACCAGACACAATCAATTAATTCATAACGCAATAAAAACTTTTCTAATTTTCCCAAAGTTTCCTAACTAGACACGTTATAAACGGGCAGGAACCGATAACACGTTACCAATTAATAAAGTTTAGTTTCATGACCATCAATTCCAAATCCTAATTTTTCGTCCCACCACTTTTTCGTTGGTTTTTTTTCGTCCCCTCCCCCACCCCACAGGTTTAGTTTCACGTCACCCTCTCACAAAACGAAAAAAATCTGAATAGATCAGAACTTTCCATGTTGTCGCAATTTATTTTGTAATGTATTTATGTGAAAGAATCAATCACAATCAATCTCTACAAATCAATTCTAAATTAATTAACATTACCTTAAATCGCTCAATCACATTAATTAATAAGAAATAAAATAATCGATTTTAAGAAAAATAATGTGTAAAGCATAACAAAAAATATATTATCTCTTATACTATCTAAGGTTCCCTTTCCTAACCGCATCCTGCCAGCCTTCGTCACACTTCCCCTTGGTTTTTCACGTCCCGGATTTTCTCACGTCCCGGATTTTCCGCCATGGGTTTATGGTAAAACTTTTAAAACCGGCCAAATAGCCAATCAATCAACGACAATCATGCACCGCCCATCCTGCGTTAAAAGCCCATCTACGTCCCTGCACTGGATGGTAACCGCCGCATCGTGCTTGTGCACATCGCCACCGGCACCTGGGTCGCGTCGCGGTCGCCGCCGCCATCCAACAGGTCACGTCCGCCTCACCTTATCTTCCAGGAGGCCTCCGTAAGCACCGCCGTCTTCTGCCGGATCGTGCCGTCTCCCGCCGACGCAGTCCACAATAGGACGCTTCCACCCTGCCTCGCCCCATCTTCTAGCTTGCGCAATCAGTGCGTGCAAACGTACGCATATCAATCTTGCAAGGTACGCATCAGCAGCATCACTAGGGATATCTTAACCTAACTGGACTTTATCAGTGCATGCAAGCCTACGCAGATCCATATTCTCGAACTGCTGGACGCCCTTGTGCTGCTGCTGTGAGGCGAGGAGGAGAAGTGGCCAACGATGAGGCAGTACAGGAGACGATCGCGATGGTCCAGGCTATTGACGCAGGATCCACGCCGCTGGCGGAGGCCGCTGCGCCACGAGGACACAGAGAAACCGAGGCGACTGAACGACGGCGACCACAACTGGTTTGCTCCAATGGTGGGTGGCGGCGGATCCAGTCGTGCTCTTCCTCGAGCTCCCCGTCGTCGTGCTACCAAGCGCGCCCACATCTCCCCCCGCCAAGTGAGCTTGTCCTCCCCGATCTCGTGTTTTTTTTGGGTGATCCGTGATCTCGTGTTCCTCTCCAACACCACCTCACATTGCATTATTTGGACATGTGAACTCAAATGCTAGAGCCAGCCGTCAGGTGCAGTGGGTAGATAATTTCAGATTTCAGACTTTCAGTTTCCACTAGCTCTATTCTGCTTCGACCTGCCATAATGGCAAATCCCTACATTTTTCCCAACATGAAATTCTAATCAAATTTGGCAAATCCCTTTTCTGGACAACCAGGTTGTTGCTAGCATTGTATAGTCCTAATTGCTTCATTTTATCTATCTATTCAATCTATCTTGACTGAATTTCTGAACAACCGAGTTGCTAGAATGGTGTGTGGTGGATTTTGTCTCTGGAAATTGTTTCACAATTGTTTGAGTGCTTTTGTTCTTTTTTTCTTAAGTTCTTTCTGGTGTAGGGACTCTGAAGTTATTCTTCTACAGAGTGGCGAGCTCTTTATCAGGCCAGGCTCCAGAAAAAGAGACAATTGATATGTTTCTAATTCTAAAGTTTTTTCTAAGCAGCTGAACATAATCTGTACCACTCAGAATCCTGTGTACAAGTCCAGCCATGCAAGTGCAAGTACAAGTACGTCGGCTGCTGCGTACAAAGTGTGGGTTCAAGGCAAGTTGACCACATGAAGCCAGTATGACTACAAGGATCTGCAGTACTGACAAAACTTAGTCTGCACAAGGTGAAAATTAGTGTACCGATTCTCTTATGAGATGTTTTTCATTGGATTAGTCTGTGAGCTGAGAATGTACCGATTCTCTTATGTGCTAATCTGAATTGCACGTGGCTGATTGGTTAATTGTTGTCTATGTGGTTTCCATGATTTTTGTTTGGATGCAAGGTAGACAAGGAATACGAACAAGAAATATACTGGGGCCAGGGAACCGTGTGCTACTAGGTCATATCAAGAGTGGTTTCAGAAATTGTAGGCTATATATGTTTATGTGTGAGAGATTGGGAGATTAGTAAAAGAAATTAACAGTTGCTATCGCTTTGTATAGATAGATTAATGTTTTTCTGCTTGGCATAATCCAGAGGAAGTACAAATCATAATGTATAACATATTCATCCCTTTTTGTCTAACAATAATAACAGAACATGAAAAAAGTATATGTCTCAGCAGACCAGTTATCAGTAGAACTACGTGCTTTGTGGTCTGCACCTCAATTGACTACATCACTTGTTGAAAAAGAAAGACAAGGACGAATGCATATTATGTAGTAAGTACTATCTGTCACAGAAATTCGTTTGCGCTCCCGGGAGCGCGCGCTCCTGCACGCGAAAAAATTATTTCAAAGTGTGAAAAAATTTCAAACAAAAAATTGGCGCATACATCTCGACATTATATATGTGCACGTCATATTTCGGAGAAAACCGACATTTTTTGTAGCTTGTGTAAAAAAGACAAGGATGTCTTGTGAAAAACATTTTTTAACACCGCATTTTGTCTTTTTCACACGTGGCGCAAATGTTGTCGGTTTTTTGTGAAACGACTTTGTGAGCATGTACAATATCGAGATGTATACGTCAAGTTTTTATTTTGCAATTTTTTACATTTCAAAATATGTTCAATACACATTTTAAAAACCAGGAGCGCGCGCTCCCATGTGCCAAAACGTCAAATTCGTTGGTGCTCCCGGGAGTGCGCGCTCCTGCACGTGAAAAATATATTTCAAAGGGATTATCGGTGAAACCCTGACAATATTGTATGGTGTGCATGAGGATCCTAAAAATATTTATGTTCGACATGATGTGTATGAGGCCTAAATATATATTCCCAGGTGGGGGTACAAATATCTATGCTCCCGTTGCAGTGTACAGGCATTGTCCTATTATCTAAAAAGCACGTAAGGTTACTTTTCTTGCCAATGACCGCGTCCTGCCCTCCCTTCGGCGACCCACCCCCGCGATCGGTTCCGTCCCCCTCGCCCCCAAGTATATAGCCCCTCGTGAAAAAAGCCCTCCAAGAAAAATAGGATCCCTCCCGATCCAACTTTCTCTCGCTCACCAAGCCCTATCCCTGTCCCAATATGGCCGCTGCCAGGATTGTCCACGTCGCCTCCTCTCCTCCATCTTGGAGGCCCGACACGATTCTACAAGAACAAGTTGTGTAGTAGACATCCTGTTATCTAAAAAGCATGTAATGCTCCAACATCCAAGGATGATCAACTCATGGTGAAAATGTTTCTTCAAAGAGCCCTTTAGAGCAATGATCCATTGACTGGCAGAAGACAAATTGGTTTGTGATCAAGGGTGGGGCATAAATATTCCTAGCAAAGCTTTCCAAACGAAAACTCGGGTATTGTTGATGTGGCTATTCAAAGTGAAATTACTTGGCTTGATTTGATTCTTTTGGAAAACTAATTAGTCACACTTTTGACTCGAAGCGGACACAACATGAGTGTTGTAGTTCATCAACTCTACCATGGCTTCCATAAGCGAGGTCTGCTAACAGTCCAATTACATGCTATTGTACTTGGGGTACACAAGATGACGAGAAGGGTCACTGACAACACAAGTGATTGGATGGCCGAGAGCCTTATTCATGGGCGTTGGTGGCAAATCTATCACATCATGTGAGTATATTGCATTCATAGTCCTGACATATACGCATGTTACTTTCGAACGGTTGAATTTTTAGATGCTATTATTCAACTAATGATGATGATGTAACATGTACAGTTCTCTAATTTGGCTTCACTTTCACTGAATTATTCCAAACTGTGCACTGACATTTTTTTATGAATCTCACAATCTGTGCACTGAAATTGGAACTTGAACATGGCACATCTCATGAGGAGAGGAAAAGATGACTCGCATGCTCTGTCGACAAGTAGTGGGTTAGCATTGTGGCAGATCATGGCTCTACAAGATGTATCTGCCCCTTCCCTTATACATCTTTGTTTTGACTAGGGGAGCCCGCGGGCAGGAGCGGAACCGGACGAAGCTCCGGTCAAAGATCGATGTGTAGTATGTAATAATATGGATTTGAGGTATCCGAATGTAGAATGCATTGTTTGAGGGGTGACCGGTCAATATGCGCGGACACGTCCAGGCGCTTCCGCGGACGTTTGAGGGGTCGTATTTGCCAAGTCCGATTGTAGATGCTCTTAGTGGATCCAGAACATGTCGACGTTTGTTGGGTTGTGGTGTAGGTTGGGATTATGGACTTAAAATGCATGAGCCTTGGCACTTGTCGTCGTTGTGGACTACCGAATTGCTTATTGCCTCTAGGTATGAACATCTCTAGATCCTTCTCTTCTTTGGATCCTTTGATTTTTGTGCATATAGAAAAGAGAAGTCAAGAGAAAGCACTTCAAAAATAATGGGCCAAAAAAGAAGATTGATTTTGTGGTACAAAAAGATTGGCTATGTTTCATTGAAAGATGTCATTTGATGTGCTTTATCCGTCCAAAGCTTTATGTTTGACATATAATATATATTGCTTGTGCAGGATGGTTATAAGTTGAGAAATAATTTTTTATTATATTTGCTAAAGTACCGTGCAAATGAAGTTTAAGATAACATACCTGACGTTGTAAGGTAACATCTTAATCACATCAAGTAGATCTTAGTTCGTAACATATAATTATTTGGATCATTGTTCTCTATTTATATATCATCGAATTATGTTGCACGTGAAATGTATTACACTTATTTTTTAGTTGTTGCAGGCTATCTTTTCTCTACATACAATATATATATTATATGCGCAATCAGATAAAATCTATACATGCAAAATTTGATATGTATTGTATTCATAGGTGCAATAAAAAATTAAGAGCCCGTGGCAACGCACGGGCATTCTACTAGTCTCTATTCCTAATGTCTCAGTTGGTAGTCTCCGCTCACCGGTTAAATTTCGTCCCACCAAACCTGGTTTATTTTCGTACTCCCTTCGACCTCTCAATTCCCCCGCAGTAACGATCCCACCTCCCAGTTTCGTCGGTTTTTTTCATCGATTTTTTTCATCCTTTTTTTATTCGCCGCCTCCCACTGCCGGACAAACCCAACGTTTTGGTAACACAATGAATTCACATATGGTCATTAATTTCTTTTTTGGTAACCCAACTAACGGATGGTAATCGATCTTCAAATACCAAAACCAAACGTACAAGGCAACAATCTACTTCCTAATCGTCGTTTCGTTTCGTTAGCCTCCCCGAGCGAAGATGTCGCTACCCCCACCCGTTGATCCCTCACCCCCTCCCCCTCGATCTCCCACGCAATGGGAAAAAAATTAGCCCTCCTTCTCCCGCACGCACTCGAAAGGAAGGAAATCAACTGAGAAATAGAAACCCACGCAAGGACGTGAATCCCCTTCCTCTCACACATTCTCTTTCCTTTCCCAACTCCCGTTCTCGGTAGACATTGATCGGGAAGGAGGATGACTGGATGAGAGGCCTCAGATTGGATCCTCTTCGATAAGGATCTCCTCGCCGCCTTGCGTGTTGTCGACGATGACGATATCCCCGCCGTGCTAGATGGCGGCCGTGCCGTAGATCCATTGGCCGGGTTTGAGAGCCGGTAACCACCCGACAGCAAGTGCATCGTAGTGCTCTACACCACGTCGGTGCGCCCTTCGTAATTGCATGTTCACTGCACTCGCCCGCCTCGCAGTGGTCATGATCACTCCGGCCAGAACCGCGCTCTCCTTGGCCACCAGTGTCGCCGTTGTAGGCGACCAACACGGAGCTGCCCTCATTGGTTGCGTGCTAATTAATTTCCAACCATGCGCTCTGGAGCATCTAGGTGGTTGCAGGCGTCATCGAAGCTGGGCGGAGGCACGGTGCCGATGGTGTCGAGCATGTGAATCAGACCATAGAGAAGTTGTATGGTGAGATCATAATTGGAGACAATCGTCTCCGACGTCGTAACAATGACAACAAGACTGCAAGTCTTCTTCAGAGGGCACACATACTCGGTGAAGGGAAGATCATCCTATTTTAGGAGTGGTGGTTGCGGTTGTAGTCGATCGTGCGTGCAGCCTGGTTCTCGAAGAAGTGCTGGTGCAGACGCTGCCAGGCTGCATTCTGCATAGGCGCCGCCGGAAGGCATGATGACGAGATGGAGAAGGTTGTCGATGACCAGCGAATGGTTTCATAGAAGAAGCGGAACATCAACGCGCAGCCACTCGGCGTCCTGGTGCTGCGGGGCAGACTCCACCATGACGTGACGTGATCTCGAGCTCCATAGAGATTAAGGACGATGAGGAAGAGGGACTCCTCGCTCTCGATGAGGTCGTCTCATGTTGTTCCCAGTGCGTCAATGGATATTCATAGTACATCCATGGCTCCTTGTTGTTCTTACTGTTGTTGTTTACTCTAATTTTGCAGTGCCTCACCCGTTTAGAGGAAGACATGTCACCAACTCCCAGTGTGATCGCCCTGCCGTTGAAACATTGCTGAATGATACCCAAGCGCCTTGTATATATAAAGTAGATGGACACATGTGTTTTTGATCATTTGTTGATTCATTGATCTTGTATTTCTGATGCATGTGAATTTTTATGCTCTGCCACTGGTAACTTTGATGGACATATGTAATCTTGAATTTCTGAAGATCTCTTTACTCTGTCAAAACAATTCGGTACAAAGCAATGGATGTAAACAAGGTGCTCTCCCTGCAGCAGCAGGGCAAGACGCTCAAGGAGGCCTAGGTCAAAGAGGAGGTGCAGATGTTTGAGAACGCTAGGGAGGTCGACAGCGCCGCCGCAAGGACCAACCCCGCCATGAAGTGGAAGGCCGGGACCTGCAGGCCAATAGGTTGTCGAGGTTGAGGCCGTCAAGGCTGTCTCCATCCATGATGCCGAGCTACAAATGAAGGCCCAGATGAAGAACGCCCTACGCCAGATCGAGAAACTCAAGGCCGAGCAGCTCAGTAAGGCCATCGTACACTATGACACATAGGTTGGTTATCCACTGCATTACTTTCATGATGAAAATATAATATTTCTATAAGCATGCATAAAAATGTAGTACCAGGGACAAGGAAAAAATCATTTTATGTTTTGTAGGTTCAAGATTAGAACACGCTCTTCTACAACCGACAAAAGGCAGCGATGGCACTGTATAACGAGACGAAGGCAGTGGTGAGGACGCGGCCGAGGAGAAACACATGCACGTCTCGGCCTGCGAGGAAAGCGGGGGATATAAGGTGAGGGATAGCGGTGCAACAAGCGAGACGAGGAGAGGGGGTGAAGAGATGATCTTGAGGAGGGGAGTGATATCGATCCATGGCATGGGTGGGAGCAGAGGAAGGTCGATCCATGACGTGGCGAAAGGGGCGATGAGTGAGGAAGAAGTAAAAGCCCCCCCTCTCACATCTTAGTGCGCGAGCAAGTCCATCGAGGTGGAAGAAGCCCGTGATTCGACGATGGGGTTGGCGACCTTGGCGTGATGTTATTCACCTGTTGTGGGCGGATCTTGCCACCGCCTGGTCGCTCGATCTCCCCCCTTCACTTTTTTTGATGAGAAAAGGGGAGGGGATGAGAGGGGGAGGGGCGGTGGGAGACGAGGTCGCCTGTTCCGCTGGTTGTGGGGGCGAGGGCGAAGAAAGGGGAGTGGGTGACGCTGGTGAAGTCTATGTGTCCGGAGATGGAGGGGGAGGGGGGGAGTGAGTGGACCGAGAGGGTGAGTTGTGAGGAGAGGGAGTTGATAAAGTGCGGTGGTGCGGCAGAGATAAACACATATAGGTGGAGTATAATGGGAATATCATAAAAATAAATCTTTATTTATACCTATTCACTGTATATTCAGAATATCATACAAATATTTCCTCAAAAAATAAAAATAAAAGGAATATCATACAACCAGAACAATTCTGATACAAGAAACAGAATATACTTGGTTTATGTTGGACTACTGGCATGTATTTATCTCGTGTCTTACTATTTCTCTATGTTTATCTAAATAAATAAATTAAAAGGATTCACGAAATTACGGATGACTGACTATCATTATATAAATGGAAATATGGTTTTTGCTCGTGGAAAAATGTAACATATTTTGTATGGGCAATATACCACATATCCTAAATAGTAGATATTCTCGAGAATAACCATTAACAAGTGATTTTGAGGGGAGCCTATAGTTCTCCTCTGCTTCTTCAATCTTTCTTCTCTCCTTTTTCGCTACCTAGAAAAGGCATATTTCCTATTGTTGTGCTTCAGCCGCAGGTCTCTTCGTAGAGGGGCTAGGTACGGGGTGCTTAAGAAGGTTGTTCTGGCATGTTATTGGGCCTCACTGGACTGAATTTATTCAGGCTGGTTATAAATGACCCACAAGTTATACTGATATATCTCACACAAAAATTGAAACTAATTTTATTTTCGGTCAATTCTTCCAGCCGTTCATCGGAGACATACACTTATGTTTTCTCATACATACAGTTGTTTACATATTGGTCATAATTAATGTTGTACTACTAGCCAGCCACGGTGCATGCTTGCCCTATCCTCTTCAGAAGTCGGACTGCTCTTGCTTGGGTGCATAGTTTGCTCTATTATGATGTGGTCGGTTTGATTAGTAAAATGTGTGCGGTTCCTTTGTGTTGTAGAAGGAAGAATTAGGGTTTCAATATCAGGCATCAATCATGCTTGATGTTCTTCCTCCTAATCATGCATGGATTCTTATCACTCTCTCTGTAAGTTTTTGTATTGCCAGTTTATTTCATGTTAGTCATATGTTCCAGTAACTACAGCCAAAGTGAAGACTGATGTAAGCTCATAACTTGTTCTAGCTACATGTTTTCATCCAAGTCTGATTTTTTATGTGCACTTGAGAAGTAACCATGCTTGTACATAGCCGAAATTGAGAAAGTTTTCCGGTCTTTGGTAGAAATTGAACAAGTTTCTCATGAGTACTTTTTTTAACTTCAAAACTACTACTCATCCAGCTCTATGATTTCTCAAAACCAATTGGTTTGTGGTTTAGAGATGTGCTTTCTTGCACTAGATAAATAAGTTATTAATCATGCAACTTCCTTCTTTTCTCATCCCTTTTATATTTTTTTATTTCAGGTACTCTGTTGTGCAATGCCATGGAGGTGTGTGTGGGCATCTGGCATGATTGCTTGGTGTGATTTCCTTTGAGTGACGTTCAGGAATGGAGATTTCGCAAGGAGAGAGAGCATAAATGGGGATTTTTGTCAAAAAGTAAGCAAGTGACTTAATTGGGGTTAATCTCAGAGGTATGTCTTCTTATCAGTTTCAAGTTACCGAGTCATTGTTTGAGTCATACTTTTATTCTGCACCATCATCTTTCACATGTACATTCAAGAAAAACAAAGGGATGGTTCATCCGTTGCAGCTGACTGAATTATATAATGCTTTATCTATGCAACTCTCCTTTTTAGAGCAGAATGATTATAATTTGTGTATGAACCAAAGGTTTCAATCAGCATGTGGCAAATTGGTTAATTGGTTTAGAGAACGCAATCATATAATTTGCTCAGACAAACACATTTTTGTTGTGTAGATAGTGCCTATATTTTACTGATATGCTTGGTTGAACAATAGTACTTATGTTTCATGAGAAGTAACCTGAGCTGAAGTGCAACATGGTGGACACGGCTTCGTGAGAAAGTGGGCCGCGAGATGTTAGGGGTGATGTTGAGGCTGCTGGTGGAAGAAATTGGTAAATGGGGTACCTCAGCGCTAGAGAGAAGGAGGCCGATAGGTTCCGACTTCTCATGGAGCAATGCAATGTACAACATCTTATTGGGTTCCATTTCCAGCTGGAGAAAAACTGATGAACGACATGTGTGCGATTCATTTGTTCATTTATTTTATCATTCATTATTCCACCCAACTCATATTCATTTACTTTTGCACTTAACCATGATTTGATGGATCAAAAAATATTAGTGACATTAATTGCAACGAGGAATATCATATATTCATAAGCCTCAGATGATTTCTCAGTAGAACATGATCAATATGTTTGTATATACATAAAAAAATTAAAATGCCCGTGGCAGCGCACGGACATTCTACTAGTTGAAGGTAGAAGTGCAGGAAATCGGAGTCCCATGACGTTTTCTTCCAAAACAATGACAGATGAATAATTGAAGTAGTGAATGAATCTGATGAATAATACGTACTGTATATAAGTATCTGGGAGCGGCGAAATATCCTGTTTCTCATCAACCCAGGAAGTAAATCGGATATTTCCATTCATGACCCGGATCTCATCTTTCCATGTGATTGGAGGAGATGGGCCAGTGGAGGGGAAAAGGCCAACAACAGCCTACTGCACGTCCCGACCCGCACGCAGCCACGCCCACGCAAACCAGACCTAGTGCCTCTCCCCACTGGCATCTCCACTGATTTCCGATCCGCCGGCAGCCGCCTGCCTCGCTGCCTCGCTGCCGCGGCTTCGCTGGCCCCTCCCGGCCGCCCGGAGCCACCGCCCTGAGTAAGTTTGACGCCCACGGGCGGCGGCCTGCCCCGCCCTCCGCCCTCCGCCCAGCTAGTGCCTAGTCCGCTCGGCCGCTCAGCTCGTTGCCTTTTGCTGAGAGAGGTAATCCATCCGACCATTCCCCTGCCCCCATTGTTGCTCTGATTTAGACGAATTTACATGGAGTTTGAATAGATATTTTTGTACGAATTCTGAATTTTTCAGCTGTGGCGCGTGTAGACTGTAGAGCAAACTACATTCAGTAGAGGTATGTTCCTTGTCTCTTCACATCCATTGCGCTCCTTGGCAGGTTGGCTTCACTGGAGGCGTGTATCAGCCACGGTTTCAGTTTGTCAGAGACCCGATTTCAAACAAAGAGGCATATATATCATAATTTGAAGTACTTGCTTCTAGACTTATTATTGCTTTGGCCGGCAGCGACGATAAATGTTGATATTCTACCATGAGTTTACTCAAGAGCAAGTTTAGAAAAAGACATAATTAAGAATTGTAGTATGTCTATAAAACCACATTCGGCCATATTGATCTATTTATAATTCTACATGGTGTTGGTAAACTAATTAGAATGTCCACATGTCATATTTGTTCTAATTCTTTTGAGGTGGACCACCCTGGTTTAAAATCCTAGATCCGCCCGCGGTACAACATGTGTGCTATATAAACACGATTGGTGAAGCAAGCCGAGGGGGAACACACAACCAAAACTAACCCAGCGAGCGAATCATCTCTCTCGCACCATGACGAAGCACATCAAGGGCCAAGCTCTCCTCCTTCTTTCGTTGCTTCTTGTCATCTGTTTGGCCGTTCCTCCGCCCACATACGGTAAATTTAGCAATCATTAATTTTGTTGTTGTTTTCCAGTGTTCATCCGTATGTTTAAATTTGTGTTTCGTCAAAAGATCAGATCTGGAGCGGTGCCACCAAACAGACTGTTAATATTGTCTAGTGTTAGACTTTATGAGGAGTATATATAAATATATATATTAGCCGATCATGGTGTTGAGAAAATAGTATATCTTTAATTGCTTCATGTTCTTTCTCTTTATCTTTATTAGGACGGAGCATCGACGAGATGGGGATCAACACAACGGATGTGAGCTATCGTTGCCGTTATGCCATATTTCCGCCAAATGCATTCAAGTGGTGCTGCGATGGTCCTTGCTGGGGTGGCCCGTGCTACAAGCACAGAGACGACTGCGTCAAGACTTGTCAATGCCCCCAACCATGAATCAAGATCAATCTGTACTTTTCTGATTGCGTGTGAGCAATAAGATGTGATCCCATGAATAAAGGTCGTCTTTCCTGTCAATCTGTACTCTTCAGATTGCGTCCGGAGCTAATAAAGATGTGATATCTGCTTATTACTACTAGTATTATTATGTCACATCTAAATGTGAGATAATATCTCACATCTAACTATGGCATCATCTAGACTAGTCCACCAGGTCACTCTATTATTTGTTTGTTTCTTCCTTTTGATTCTTTTTTTAGCACGACAAAAACAAAGGACATGCAAACGAGCCCACCGGATCCGTTCTATTATTTGTTTGTTTCTTTATCTTTGATTCTTTTCTCTAACGTGACCAAAAAAAAAAAAAGACACACACAACGCTCCCCTGAGGAATCGAACCTGGGCCAGCACCACACATCAATGTTGGTGCTATTTTATACTCCCTCCGTTCTAAAATAAGTGACTCAACTTTGTATTAAAGTTAGTACAAAGTTGAGTCATTTTTGAGTCACTTATTTTGTGACGGAGGGAGTAGTAAGCAGGAAACATTAACGGATTTGCTAATTTACACTCGGCTGTTTTCCAATTCGTGGCCATGTAGTTCCAGATCTAGGTGTTCTAGTCCGCCATGGGTGCGCGCGTGAATTTCTGGTAGGAGCCTGCAGTGTGCCACGCGTAGTCTCCATGCCGTTATCTGTGTGTTGTTGTTGTGGTCGCATGTGAAATCCCACCCCCGGTTTTTGGTTCTCGTTGTTGATGTGTAGGTAGGCGTAGAGGCTAGTTCTCCTGCAGATGTTGTGGAGGTAGGCATAGTAGGTGTTAGTTTTCAGCGGCGGATCCCGTAGCTTGTCTCTGAAGATCGAGTTTGTGGTTATAGCCCCTGAATTTTGTCATGTTTGTCTCGTTTTTGTCCCATGTTGTTGTTCATCCTGGTGGTTTACTGAACATTTCTATGTATTTATTCCTTTTGTTGTGCACTTTTCTGAATTACAAGCTTGTTTTTCAGTATTTCCACCATAATAGGAGTGTATGTAAGATCAAGGGTCTGCAGATATATGCGAATGAAGTTCTGCTGTGCATTTTTTCACCCTATTAGTTGACCTATATCTTCACTGCATCTTGTCCTGTAGAGCTTCACTGCTACTTTATGCGCCATAAATAATTAATATGTACCCATTTGCAGTATTAGTTAATATTGTACCATTTTATTTGTGTAATTTGCATGCTAGTCACCCTATGATTTATGCATGAGTGGCCTCGCAGTTCATCCCTGTTTGTTGTGCAGCCCTGCAGTCTTTGATGTTTTTGTTGAAATCTGAGTTATCCCATGACTAACTGTAAATCCAAAGACAATACTGCATCTTCGTTTTATCTTGTCCCATGACAGTCTTTAGGACTTTATGTACATGTGTTTCATGGGCTTAACAGTTGAGTTTGCATTCTGCATGAGAATGTACTCAAGATGCAGAGGGCCTCACCAAAGTTGGTGCTCTTGTATTTATTTGGGTTTGCTTGAAAATTAGTTAGTCTTTTATGCAAATATATGTGGGCAGAAAAAAATTGGTAGGCTAGGACTAACATATACTCCCTCCGTTCCTAAATATAAGTCTTTCTAGAGATTTCACTATGAACTATATACGGATGTATATAGACGTAGTTTAGTGTGGATTCACTCATTTTGCTCCGCATATAGTCTTTTATTGGAATCTCTAAAAAGACTTATATTTAGGAACAGAGGGAGTAGCATCTAATGGTACTGTGAGCAATACCCTTACATTTGTTACAGAAGAACCTTGCACCATCTATCTAATTGAGGCTAACGACTCAACCCTAGTCATGGATTGTTATACCGATACCCTTGCATGTATTACAGAAGAACCTAGCACCGTGTATGTAACCGAGTCTAATGAATGCCAGGTTCAAGCTCTCAAACCTTTTTCATGATTATACCAATACGCCCTGCAGGAAATTATATCAATACTTGAAATTACATGTCCTGTTTACTCTTTAAATTTTGTGTTATAAAATGATAGTTCACCATTTCTCATGTCTTATTGCTGGTTCAGGTTGCTAGAACAATTGAAGAGATATGGTGCTGCTGGAGTTTTGTCATACGGACTACTTAATACTGTGTATTATCCACCTTTTTATTAGTTTGGTAGGTCAATGCATGGTACTGTGATGCGGTGCTGTTTTTTAAGTTTTACATTACTTGATACTTCCAGAACAAACATTTTATTATGTAGCTTCAAAATGTAAAGTTTTCATCAGTCATGAGAAAAAGATCATTAATTCACTTAAAAACTTGTTTCACTTCATGCATTTCGATGAGCCAAAACAACTGCAGATGCAATAGGAGCATTGGATGGGCTGGAAGGGAGTCACTGACTGATTTTCTTTCCAGGTTTCATTTTTCGCCTTTCTCCTGGTAAAATGGGCTATGCTGCAGCAGTGGAGAGGTAACCGTTGTTAATTCTGTGTTTTGAAGCAGTCTCTTCTCAAGATAATGTGTTCTATACCAACTAAAGCAGGTTCCTTAAATTAATGGCAATGGTGTGGGCTGGCAGTCAAGTTACTAAAGTTCTCCGCGCAGGAGGGTGAGTTAATCTCCAACTCAGTGTATAACTTGTTGCCCGGGTCAGTGTAGCGAAGCATAGTTGGATACTACTCTGCTTTTCAGTGGTAACTTGAGGAACATCCTTCAAGCCTACACATTTTCAAATCAAATTTTAAAGAATGCATTGCTACCTGTCGAAATCTATTGCCCTCTGTTCTGAAGACAACTTCTTTGTTTTACTCCAGAGCCCTTGCACTTGCTCCTCTTGTTGATAGAGGACTGAGATGGTTCACTGTGAAGTTCAACTTCCAGTCAGAAGGAAAGGTAAACTATGAGACCTCCCATTCACCTTTTTATTGGCAGCAGTTTGTTCGAGCCTCAAGCAATGGCAAGGTGTTAGGTTTAATCACTGACATTCTAATGTGTTCCTTTTTTTTTTTTGGTTACATTTACCATCTTGTAGGCATTTGCGACGATTGTAGGGTTATGCTTTGGGCTTGCTGCGCTCATGTTCGTCGGATTAACAGTACTCTGGGCATAGCGCACATGTTGCTGATGGCAGCAAAATGTTGTGGATGCACAGGCGTACATACAGGGACACAGGCATCCAACACTCACAGTCGAGGGATTGCTTACAACATTTTCAGCATGAATATTCTTCCTGTATCAAGACCTGCCGGCACTGTGTTCTAGACCTTGTTACGCATACATAATTTGCCGTGGAAATGTAATCTGTTGTGATGCTCTTCTTTCTAGCAGATGTGATGAATAAATAAACTGTGAAAAAGCTCCCTCCATATTTGCCATCGACGTTGCATGAAAGGAAGGCGCCAGGTCCCGCTTCCCAAAAGCAATCGCCAATAAGACATGGGGGAAAAATCACACCCGATCTCCCTCTTTTTTTAAAAAAAAAATCCCATGAATAATTGAAGGTAGAAGTGCAGGAAATCGGAGTCCCATGACGTTTTCTTCCAAAACAATGACAGATGAATAATTGAAGTAGTGAATGAATCTGATGAATAATACGTACTGTATATAAGTATCTGGGAGCGGCGAAATATCCTGTTTCTCATCAACCCAGGAAGTAAATCGGATATTTCCATTCATGACCCGGATCTCATCTTTCCATGTGATTGGAGGAGATGGGCCAGTGGAGGGGAAAAGGCCAACAACAGCCTACTGCACGTCCCGACCCGCACGCAGCCACGCCCACGAGCAAACCAGACCTAGTGCCTCTCCCACTGGCATCTCCACTGATTTCCGATCCGCCGGCAGCCGCCTGCCTCGCTGCCTCGCTGCCGCGGCTTCGCTGGCCCCTCCCGGCCGCCCGGAGCCACCGCCCTGAGTAAGTTTGACGCCCACGGGCGGCGGCCTGCCCCGCCCTCCGCCCTCCGCCCAGCTAGTGCCTAGTCCGCTCGGCCGCTCAGCTCGTTGCCTTTTGCTGAGAGAGGTAATCCATCCGACCATTCCCCTGCCCCCGTTGTTGCTCTGATTTAGACGAATTTACATGGAGTTTGAATAGATATTTTTGTACGAATTCTGATTTTTTCAGCTGTGGCGCGTGTAGAGCAAACTACATTCAGTAGAGGTATGTTCCTTGTCTCTTCACATCCATTACGCTCCTTGGCAGGTTGGCTTCACTGGAGGCGTGTAGCAGCCACGGTTTCAGTTTGTCAGAGACCCGATTTCAAACAAAGAGGCATATATATCATAATTTGAAGTACTTGCTTCTAGACTTATTATTGCTTCAGCCGGCAGTTGATATTCTACTATGAGTTTACTCAAGAGCAAGTTTAGAAAAAGACATAATTAAGAATTGTAGTATGTCTGTAAAACCACATTCGACCATATTGATCTATTTGTAATTCTACGTGCTGTTGGTAAACTAATTAGAATGTCCACATGTCATATTTGTTCTAATTTTTTTGAGGTGGACCACCCTGGTTTAAAATCCTAGATCCGCCACTGATTCCGCGGTACAACATGTGTGCTATATAAACACGATTGGTGGAGCAAGCCGAGGGGGGACACACAACCAAAACTAACCCAGCGAGCGAATCATCTCTCTCGCACCATGACGAAGCACATCAAGGGCCAAGCTCTCCTCCTTTCGTTGCTTCTTGTCATCTGTTTGGCCGTTCCTCCGCCCACATACGGTAAATTTAGCAATCATTAATTTTGTTGTTATTTTCCAGTGTTCATCCGTATGTTTAAATTTGTGTTTCGTCAAAAGATCAGATCTGGAGCGGTGCCACCAAACAGACTGTTAATATTGTCTAGTGTTAGACTTTATGAGGAGTATATATAAATATATATATTAGCCGATCATGGTGTTGAGAAAATAGTATATCTTTAATTGCTTCATGTTCTTTCTCTTTATCTTTATTAGGACGGAGCATCGACGAGATGGGGATCAACACAACGGATGTGAGCTATCGTTGCCGTTATGCCATATTTCCGCCAAATATATTCAAGTGGTGCTGCGACGGTCCTTGCTGGGGTGGCCCGTGCTACAAGCACAGAGACGACTGCGTCAAGACTTGTCAATGCCCCCAACCATGAATCAAGATCAATCTGTACTTTTCTGATTGCGTGTGAGCAATAAGATGTGATCCCATGAATAAAGGTCGTCTTTCCTGTCAATCTGTACTCTTCAGATTGCGTTCGGAGCTAATAAAGATGTGATATCTGCTTATTACTACTAGTATTATTATGTCACATCTAGATGTAAGATAATATCTCACATCTAACTATGGCATCATCTAGACTAGCCCACCAGGTCACTCTATTATTTGTTTGTTTCTTCCTTTTGATTCTTTTTTTAGCACGACAAAAAAAGGACATGCAAACGAGCCCACCGGATCCGTTCTATTATTTGTTTGTTTCTTTATCTTTGATTCTTTTCTCTAACGTGACAAAAAAAAAACACACACACACACAATGCTCCCCTGAGGAATCGACTTGGGCCAGCACCACACATCAATGTTGGTGCTATTTTATACTCACTCCGTTCCAAAATAAGTGACTCAACTTTGTATTAAAGTTAGTACAAAGTTGAGTCATTTTTGAGTCACTTATTTTGTGGCAGAGGGAGTAGTAAGCAGGAAACATTAACGGATTTGCTAATTTACACTCGGCTGTTTTCCAATTCGTTGACGTTTGAATTTCTGTCCGTTTGATCTCGCGTCGAGATTCGCGCTCGGTCCTGCTGTTTTGTGCTGCTTTTCGGGTCGGGTTTTTTATCGGGCGCGGTTTTCTCCATCCGTCCGTTTTCCTCGACCCGGCCGAACCTCTGGCCACTGTAGGTTTTTGTCCCTTTTGAATTTGGAGCAGGGTGTCGTTCCGGTGGGCTTTTGAATTTCTGTGTTTTCCCATTTGGATAAGGCAGAGGGAGAGAGAGCTCGAGCGGCGGCGGAGGGCGAGGCCATTCTTCGTGTTCATGGCGATTTGGAGCTCATCCGCCGCAGGATTTTCACTTCATCCTCTTCTTCCTCGTCGCCTGCGGCTGCGCTGGTTGGTTGTCCCTGTCTCTCGCGCTTTTGCCCTTGCTTTTCGTGGCCATGTAGTTCCAGATCTAGGTGTTCTAGTCCGCCATGGGTGCGCGCGTGAATTTCTGGTAGGAGCCTGCAGTGTGCCACGCGTATTCTCCATGCCATTATCTGTGTTGTTGTTGTGGTCGCATGTGAAATCCCACCCCCGGTTTTTGGTTCTCGTTGTTGATGTGTAGGTAGGCGTAGAGGCTAGTTCTCCTGCAGATGTTGTGGAGGTAGGCATAGTAGGTGTTAGTTTTCAGCGGCGGATCCCGTAGCTTGTCTCTGAAGATCGAGTTTGTGGTTATAGCCCCTGAATTTTGTCATGTTTGTCTCGTTTTTGTCCCATGTTGTTGTTCATCCTGGTGGTTTACTGAACATTTCTATGTATTTATTCCTTTTGTTGTGCACTTTTCTGAATTACAAGCTTGTTTTTCAGTATTTCCACCATAATAGGAGTGTATGTAAGATCAAGGGTCTGCAGATATATGCAAATGAAGTTCTGCTGTGCATTTTTTCACCCTATTAGTTGACCTATATCTTCACTGCATCTTGTCCTGTAGAGCTTCACTGCTACTTTATGCGCCATATATAATTAATATGTACCCATTTGCAGTATTAGTTAATATTGTACCATTTTATTTGTGTAATTTGCATGCTAGTCACCCTATGATTTATGCATGAGTGGCCTCGCAGTTCATCCCTGTTTGTTGTGCAGCCCTGCAGTCTTTGATGTTTTTGTTGAAATCTGAGTTATCCCATGACTTATGTTCATCTATTTTCTAAACCTTACTAAGCAGTCAATCGATAAGTTTGTGCAGTCTTGATTTTTGTGAAACCTTTGTGGTGCTTTTTGACCACTCATGTGTGGTGGCTGATGCTTGATCTGCGAGTAAGACCCAGTAAACTAGTCATCTGTTTTTGGCAGCAGATGCTCTTGTTCTGTGAATTACTACTTTAGAAGTTCTTTGGGAATTTGTCTGTCAATTTTGCTTCTGCTAATAACTCTTGAGATTTTGTCTTCCTAGTTTGTTCAATATCACCATCACTGCTGTATCTAGTGGCGCGAGGCTTGTAAAATATCTATACATCACGTTTTCTGCTGAAGGTTGTTTTGTCGCCTACATCCAATTCACAAGCCTGCTGCCTTTCCACTGTAATATGTTGCGCTTTTGCACTGTAACCGTGTAATTTGTATGCTAGTTACACTGTAATCTGATGCATTTTTACACTGTAATTTCTCCCTTATTTATTGTGTAATTTGTATGCTATAGTCAACCTGTAATTTCTCTTATGTATATTTTGAGGCCCATTTTTTTCTCTCTATTGTTTTTCAGGTAGTATCTCAATGAGTAGACTGCGGAAAGTCTGTCGCAAGGATGTTCCCCTACTTTCTTCAGTCGAGAGCGTTGATTCTTTGAAATACCCTTATGTGCCTAATGATTTTGCTGATTGTGGTTCTAATGCTATGTCTTTGGTAGTTATTATTTGTCTTCTTATCTTCTTTTCATTTTCATTTTCTTTTCTATTTTTCTATTTTTTATTAATTTTTGTTATTGTTTTCTGATTTTTTTTCCTTTTGCAGGGTTGTTCTGGTGACGATGAAGAGTTTGATAAAGCACTTTACAATTTCTATGTGAATAATGTAAGCCATTTTTTCATGTTTCTGGTGATGATGAAGAGCTTGATGTTTTTATTCCATATTTTTTCATGTGTTGGTTTGATGATTTTATGTTTTTTGTTTCTTGATCAGAAAGTCAAGTAACTGAAGAGAAAATTATCATCTGTTGGCAGAAAGAATGTTGTAAGTCTTTTTTTTTTTCTCTTCCGTTAATCATTGGGTCATTTGTATGGTACCTACACTGTAAATTTACTCTATATGAACTGTAATCCGAATGCCCTTATTACTGAGTGATACTTAGTGTGAAATATGTATGCTAGTTACACTGTAATCCTATAATCATTGTATAATTTTGTATGGTAGTTACACTGTAATCCCACTCCTTTCTTACAGTGTAAATTTACCCATATCTACACTGTAATTTGAATGCCCTTTCTTACAGTGTAAATTTACCCACAGTTACACAGTAAGTTGAGTGATAATTACTGTGTAATTTTGTATGGTAGTTACACTGTAATCCTGCATCTTTTTTACAGTGTAAATTTACCCATACCTGCATTAATTACTGTGTAATTTGTATGGTAGTTACACTGTAACCCTACACCCTTTTTTACAGTGTAATTTTACCCATATCTATACTGTAATCCAATGCCCTTTTTTACATAGTAAGTTAACTGATAATTACTGTGTATTTGTATGGTAGTTACAATGTAATTACACAGTAGTTACAATGTAATTCCCCCGGTGTAATTTCACCCATGTCTGTATTGTATAAATTGACTGATAATTTTATGTGTAATTTGTATGGTAGTTTCACTGTAATCCTATTTTTCCATTTTCTGCAGTGTAATTTTCCCCATAATGTATACTGTAATCTGTTGCTATTTAAACTGTAATTTTACTCTTAATTACTGTGTAATTTGATATGCTAGTCCCAATGTAATCCAATGTGATTTTGCTCTGTAATTTTACCCCCTTATGCATCTTGGTCAGTGTAATCTTATGCATTTGTACAGTAGGGGCGACTGGTTCAGCCTTTCTGTCGCTGTTAGTCGCTTGATGGGTCACAAATACAGCCCGACCCGTTTTCTTCAGGAAAAACAGACATACAGCTGTCAACAGATTATTGGTTGGAAAATTTGAATGATAACCAATTACAAATCAGTCAATTGTTGAATAGACAGTCCCAACATTAAACATAGTAGAGCGTCTCAAATTAGAAGACAATTTCTGAAAAGGAAAATAATAACTTTTAGCAAACTGCGAACAATTTTGGAATGCTGGATATTTATGAAAAGTTGCAAACGCAAATAACGTTTATAATTTTGAATAGTTTTTTAGACTAGGGCTCATCTAAGATAATGCCACCCCTAGTCCAGTACATGTAAAGCTTAAGAGTTACTTAGAGATGATTAGAATTTGTGAACAATTTTTAAAAAGATAAAAATTGTTTAGAACATTTGAGTACACGGTTGACCAAATACTAAATCGAGATCGAGCGAGTATCTGGCGACGATCTTGGGAAAACACAAACATTTTTTGAAACATGTGAGCATTTTTTCCAACTTAATTTGTTATTTTGAACATTTCTTGAAAAACAAACAATCCAATGTTGGATGACTTAGTTGTGAGATAAATATATTACATCTAGATGTGACTTACCGGATCTGACTGTCAAAACATGAAAATGATCAGATTAGCTGGCTGCGAGTCGATGATGGACTTGCAACTGAGGGAAAAAAGGGTCAGACCCAGTTACAAATCGAGGATGCATTTGCAACTGGGACAGAAAAAATGTTGAAGGTGACTTTGCAAATAAAGACAAATGCATGATTTTGCCCAAATCAAGCCCAGTTGCGAGTTAATGTTGGACTTGCAACTGAGACAAAAAGAAACTTTAGACCTGTTACAAAGTTGAGAATAGACTTGCAACTAGGATAAAAGTTGGGCTTAGCTACGAGTCAAGGATGGAATTGCAACCGAGTCAAAAAAATATATCAGAACATTGACTGTGTTTGGTAATGGATATACGACCAACATAAACATTCTTTTTAGAAAAAGATACAGACAAAATAATTCTTAAGTAAAAAGGGTTCATAAATTTAAGACGAATAAATATAAAAAACCAGAGAAACAAAGAGGAGGCTTGGCTAACATCAACATGATTTAGAGTTCCCCTAGACGGCGGCTAGGGTTTTTATCCTCTTGGTGATCCCGACCGCCCTGAGTACTACCAAATACCTGAGATCGAGCGAGAGCTTCTGCTAGACGGAAGCGGTGATGGTGACTCCCCCTGACGCGCGATCGGTGACGAGCGGCGGCACACAAGGTGCCCGGGCGGGAGACCTGGATTATTTCTTCGGACAACTTGACCTACAGGATGAGGTGTTCGATGACCTAGTTATTGATGAAGAAGTCCCTGAGATCAACGAGCGTGTCCGCTGGATGGCTCTTGCCCGTGTTCATACAGACAACTTCAGCCACTCGGCGTTCTTCAAGGACATGAGGGCGGCATGGAACTCGGCGCAGCCGGTGAGGTTTAGGCCAGTCGGGGCCAATCTGTTTGTTGTGCAAGCATCTTGCTTGGGCGATTGGGAACAAATCACGCAACAGGGCCCATGGTTATTCAGATTCTGGGCAATGTTGTTGCGTCCGTATGATGGTTTTAGCCGAGTTGAGGATACACAGATAGTACACATGCCAATCTGGCTGCAGATTCATAAGCTACCGGATGGTTACTGCAGCAAAGATATTGTGGAGAAATTGATCTGCAAGGCTGGGGAAATAATGGAGCTCAGACTTGCCGGGAATTCCCGGGGTGATTACATAAGAGTCAGGGTTAAACATGATGTGAGGGAGCCCCTTACAAAGCATGTGAGTATTGTTAAAGGCAAGGAGAGGCAAGTGTTTGTGGTCAGATATGAGAAGCTTGCTTGCTTCTGTAAATTTTCTGGAAAAAATGGACATGATTTCAAGGTGTGGTACTTGTGTTTACACAACAAAGGAACTGAAATTTGGAGCTTGGCTATATGCAGATCAACCAAACATGAGTAAATCTGTGTTTCAGGGGGTGGGGGGG
>LR738713.1:490610093-490735844 GCA_902687465.1 Secale cereale | reverse complement strand
GGTGGGGGGGGGGGTTGTCGTACTGCTGCTGCTGCATTTGAATCTCAGGGAGGTCATGTTCTGACGGATACCACGTCCAGTATAGTAAAGACAATTGATAACACGGAAGAGGACAAAGGAGTAAGAAAACATACTCTGGTTGAGGGTGAGGCTGCGGTTGATCTACACAACGAACCGGTGCTGGTGTTGGCGATTACCTCGGGCAATGGGGAGGATGGTCAGCCGATATCCCCCACTATTAGTACTGAAAGCAAACGTGTACGAACTCACACTAATTCAGTTGATGATGCAAGCAATTCGGCGGGCTCCCTCGGGGAGTCGCGCGGGGCATAATGAATTCCCTAATTTGGAACTGCCAGGGTGGGGGGAACCGCTGGACAGTTCGTGAGGTGTTGGCCCTCTCAAAAGCCAATATCCCCAAGCTTTGTCTTCCTTTGTGAGACAAGACAAGCAACAGACAAGACGGAGAAGCTAAGATGGAGACTTGGTCTGAAGGGTTTTTGTGGTATGAGTAGCTCGGGATTGAGTGGCAGACTTGCACTGTATTGGGATGAGTCCTTGATTGTTACTGTGTTGGACTCTTGTCAACGGTATATTAACTTCTCTGTGGAAGATAGAGAAGCGGATGAAAAGTGGCGGATGACCTTTGTTTATGGCGAGCCAAGAATGGAAAATAGATACAAAATGTGGGATCATCTGACAAGGTTAAGAGGGATCTCGCGGGAACCTTGGCTTGTTTGTGGCGACTTTAATGAAGTTTTGTGGCAGCATGAATATATGTCGAGAACAACAAGGTCGGAATCTCAGATGGAAGATTTCAGGGATTGCTTATTGCTATGTGAGTTGGAGGACCTTGGTTTTTCAGGGGTTCCCTTCACATATGATAATGGCCAGTTTGGTAATAACAACGTGCATGTGCGATTGGATCGAGTGTGTGCGGACGAACAGTGGCGTGATATTTTTCCGGCTTCGAGGGTGGTTCACCTAGAAACGTCTTGTTCAGACCACTGTCCAATAGTCCTTCAATTAGTCCATGCTGCTGATGACCAAAGGCCAAGAGGTGCACAGCGTTACGAAATTCTATGGGAGCGAGATCCCATGCTACAGGAGGTAGTAGCTTGTTCGTGGGGAAGAAATAGACCCACGGGCAACTTGGGTGCGGTGGACAACTCCTTGGAAGAACTAATGAAGAATCTCAAAGAATGGAGTAGTAAATTTTTTGGCCATGTGATAGGTGATATAGAATGGCTGCGGTCCGAGTTAGCTGGTCTTCAACAAAGGAATGTAGATAGGCAGACTATAAGGCAGAAGATGAATGAGCTTGACGAGCTTTTGCATCGAGAAGAGATGCTATGGTTTCAACGCTCAAGTATTACTTGGTTGAAAGAGTGAGAAAGGAACACCAAATATCTACACCGGCGAGCGAGGCAAAATTATATTCAGCGGCTGCGCAAACTGGATGGCACTTGGTGTATTGCACCCTCGGAGATGGAATTGATGACGCGGTCATACTTCCAGGAAGTGTTGACGAAAGACCCAACTCTCTCCCCTGATGTGGTCATCGAATGTATTGAGGAAAAAGTGACGGATGAGATGAACAATGTGTTATGCGTTCCATTCTCAGTGAAGGAGATTTCGGACGCGCTTTTTCAGATAGGGCCATTAAAAGCCCTCAGAACAGATGGATTTCCAGGCCGGATTTATCAGCGTAATCGGGCGATATTGAAACAGGAAATTGTTGCGGCAGTAATGGAGTTTTTTTGTTAATGGAGTGATGCCTAATGGTGTTAATGACACGGCCATCGTCCTGATCCCTAAAGTTCAATTTCAAAAGAACTAAAGGATTTTAGACCGATTAGTCTGTGTAATGTGATATATAAGATTGTTTCAAAATGCTTGGTTAACCGACTACGCCCTATTTTGTCTGAACTTATTTCAGAAAACCAGAGTGCATTTTTTCAGGGAGGCTCATTACAGATAATTCTATCATAGCATTTGAATGCTTGGATTTCATCCAGGAGGTTGGAGCCAGTTCACCGGCTTTTTGCGTATACAAAGTAGACCTATCAAAGGCCTACAACCGGATGAACTGGGTTTTTCTTGAGAAGGCTCTTAGTAAATGGAGATTCTCACAGAAGTGGATTTCTTGGATTATGTCGTGTGTCACATCGGTAAAATATTCGGCGAAGTTGAATGGAAAATTATTGGAGCCCTTCATCCCCTCTCGCGGCCTCCGACAAGGTGATCCCTTGTCTCCATTTCTTTTCCTCGTTGTTGCTGATGCTTTGTCTTTGTTGGTCTACAAGGCTATTTCGGAGGAGGGGCTGGTAGGAGTGAAAGTATGTCGGTGGGCACCTATGATCTCTCACCTGTTATTCGCAGATGATTCGTTGTTGTTCTTTCACGCATCTGAGCAGCAAACAACTATTGTAAAAGGTTTGTTGAGCACTTACACACGAGCTACGGGACAACTCATAAACCCCTCAAAGTGTTCCATCCTCTTCTCTAGTAATTGCAATGAGATGGTGTCGGTGGAGGTTAAACGTATTCTGGAGATAACAAGTGAAGCTTTCGAACCCAAATATTTAGGGTTGCCGGTCCCGGAAGGGAGAATGCATAGGGGAGGTTTGAAACTACTCAAGAAAGATTAAAGAAGAGACTAGTTGATTGGAGCGAGCAGTTTTTGTCCTCTGGTAATAAGGAAATATTAATTAAATCAGTGGGACAAGCAATCCCTACATATATTATCAGTGTTTTCTACTTACCTATATCGGTTTGTGATGATCTTACTAAGTTGATGGGGCAATATTGGTGGGGTGTGGAAAGAGGCAAAAGGAAGATGGCTTGGCTAAGTTGGGATGAACTGAGGCTGCCGAAGAGTAAGGGTGGCATGGGTTTCAGGGACATGCTCGCTTTTAACCAGCATTGCTAGCCAAGCAAGCTTGGAGACTGATTGAGTTCCCTGATAGTCTATGTGCACGCATATTAAAAGCTAAATATTATCCTCATGGGAGCATCTTGGATACAGTATTTGCTGAAAATTCGTCCGTAGTTTGTAAGGGTATTGCGCATGGACTAGAGCTTGTTAAGAGGGGTATTATTTGGAGGATTGGGGACGGTGCATCGGTGAGGACATGGAGGGATCCATGGATTCCTCGACGATATGAATTTCATCCTATCACCCCTAAAAGGAATTGCCGGTTCAACCAAGTGTCCGATTTCTTGGACTCAAATGGAGCGTGGATGGTGGATCGGATCGAGGAGCACTTATGGCCGATGGATGTTATAGAGATTCTGAAAATACGTACCTCTTCAAGGAATAGACAAGACTTTATTGGCTGGTTTCCTAAACCTCACGGTATTTTCACGGTTAAATCGGCGTACAAGCTAGCTACAGAATCACACTATAATATTCATGCTGGTGGTGCTAGCAGTAGCAGGCCGGACGGCGACCGGACAATTTGGAATTCTATATGGAAGTCTCGGGTACCTCTAAAGATGCGCATATTAGCATGGAAGGCGGCGAGCGGGGCATTAGCTACTAATTTGGGCAAGGTTCAACGTCATATACCAGCACACAGTTCTTGTCCAGGAAGGATTGGCTCTTGCAACTGTGTTCAGAATATACTAGGGACTTGGTGATTATGACCATTTGGCGAATATGGCAGCTACGGAATGACATGACTCATGGGAAGGGTGAGACCCTGGTTCATGGTATAGTTGACTATTTGGATAGCTATTACAAGTCGCTTCATTTAGCAAGAAATTTTACTATGAAAGAAATAATAAAAGGGAAGATGCCACTTCGGAGGAAGGCCATGTGGTGAGTAGTAATCAGTTGTCAACACCTGTACCATGGCCTCGGCATCCAGTTGGTTGAGGTAGCCCTTTCTGTTAATGGTTCTTTTTTGAGCCAGGACGAGCACGCTTCTGCTGGAATGGTACTGCGGAACGATGATGGTTCACAACGGATGGTTCTTTTAAAGCAGTCTCTTCTCAAGATAATGTGTTCTATACCAACTAAAGCAGGTTCCTTAAATTTATGGCAATGGTGTGGGCTGGCAGTCAAGTTACTAAAGTTCTCCACACATGAGGGTGAGTTAATCTCCAACTCAATGTATAACTCGTTGCCCGGATCAGTGTAGCGAAGCATAGTTGGATACTACTCTGCTTTTCAGTGGTAACTTGAGGAACATCCTTCAAGCCCACACATTTTAAAATTTTAATGAATGCATTGCTACCTGTCGAAATCTATTGCCCTCCGTTCTGAAAGATAACTTCTTTGTTTTACTCCAGAGCCCTTGCACTTGCTCCCCTTGTTGATAGAGGACTGAGATGGTTCACTGTGAAGTTCAACTTTCAGTCAGAAGGAAAGGTGAAATATGGCATCTCCCCTTTAACTTTTCTATGGGCAGCAGTTTCTTCGAACCTAATGGAATGGCAAGGTGTTAGGTTTAATCACCGATCTTCTAATGCGTTCTTTTTTGGGTTACATTTACCATCTTGTAGGCATTTGCGACGATTGTAGGGTTATGCTTTTGGCTTGCTGCGCTCATGTTCGTCGGATTAACAGTACTTTGGGCATAGCGCATATGTTGATGATGACAGTCGAGGGATTATGGCAAGATGTTGTGGAGGTACAGTCGTACATGCATTCAACATTCACATTTAGATGATAGGCTTAGTTACAACATTTTCAGCATAAATATTCCTGTATCAAGGACTTGTCGGCAGTGTTCTTTAGTCCTTGTATTGTAAAATGCAAACAGAGTTTGTAGTGGAAATGGAATCTGTTTTGAGTCATTTATTTTGGGACGGAGGGCAGGGGTGAAGCCAGGATTTTAATATGAGGGGGGCGAGAGACCACTGTTGACGCAAACGACATAATATCACAATACATTAAGTCTCACGATAGCATCATTGATAATACATAAAATTATTGTTTGGAACTAAAAGAAAAATTATAATTCTTAGCAAGAAACTTCGAGCTTGAAGTTGAACCAATTGGTTTGAAAAAAAAAATACCCCATTAGTTGTTGATGTCTTCCACTTCATCTTTGACTAGTACAAAAAGACGCATAATTACTAGACTAATTTACTGTTTTATATGCAACAATAATTAAGCAGATTAAGGTCACATTTTATCAAAAAATCCCGCCCATCTATGTCAAAATAATTGAAGCTCTAAATTTATTCTAAGTTAAAAGTTTTCGAGTTTTATCAAGTTTAAAGAAAAATATATCAATATCTGAAACTCCATAGTTTTATTAGAGTCTTTAGAAAATATGCACACTATGCATATCTAATTTTGTAGATCTTGCCGTATTTTTCTATAAGCATGATTAAACTTAAATTAGTTTTACTTGGGACAAATTACGTAGGACAACCGTAGAGGTATAATTATTTTAAAGCAGAGAGAGTAATAACTACTATCTGTGTAATGTACCTGCATCTATCCTGCTCACCCGAGATTTAGCCATATTTGATCCGCCTACGTCGAGTTGTTCACCTATACCCGTGCGTCGACAGCGGACTGCAGATCAGTGGTAGAGGGTGTTGTTGTCGTGTCGACTAGCGGCCAGCGGCAATGGCAAACGCCCTAAAACCTAGCAGGACACGCTGACGGCAAGCGGCGGCGGCGGCGGCGACGGGAGAGAACGCCCTAGCAGAAGTGCAGAAGACGCATGTATTTTTTTTTTTAGGGGAAGAAGACGCATGTATGTACTGATGGATTAGGCACTGGGCCGCGGTAAAATATTAGCCAGCCACAACCGTCGTACATGGTGGATTATTGGGTCATGGGCTTCTCTACTTTGGTGCTGGTCCATTGATTGTTTATGTAAATGGGGTAATTATGTAATTAGCTGAGGCTGTTAGGCATATAATACGAATTACCTCGTACAAATCGTTGAGGGGGGCCAGCGATTGGCAGGGGTCTGACCCCTGCTCGCCCCTCCGCCCCTGACGGAGGGAGTAATAGTGTTACAGTCAAGAGGTCACAAATCCTCAATACAAAGTGGAACGGAGTTTAACCACTGTGGTTCTTCTCTCGGAACGGCTTATAATTGACCAACCAATCTGTAACTCTATTCTGACTACACGATGATTTCTCTGAGTAAAAACTTCCTACCATTCATTAACTCTTTGATCTCTAGAACTAAATGTCTAAGCTGACCTAAGCAAACCATTGTTTAACAAAATTGGTAGTGTTTCAGAAGAATCGGACTGTACAACAACCCGGAGTGTTGTATGTTGGATTCCTTCTCTGCCTCGGCGGTATTGATGACTTCACAAGGTTGATTTTAAAAATCCGAAAGGCATCCGAGAACACATCGGAGAACACCCCTTATGGCCAGACCGGACCGCCAAAAGATCAGGCTATCATCCAAAAATACATTGAGCGTGCGCGAGCGCCGACTAGGCGTGTGAGTCGCTTGCATTCTCATGGGTTATTTCATCCCATAGACTCGAAAGTGTGACAAACTCCAAGGGGGCGACCCAAACGAACGGTAATTTTATCTGTTTTTTGTTCGTTTGGGTCGGCCGTCCGCCCGGCGTCCGCCATATTATAGATTTAGGTCGGCAGTGCGCTCAACGCGTCGATCGATTTCATGTTCGCACGTAATTTTTTTAAAAGGCCCGCAGCCATGGATCATGCCAGCGGTCATGTCTCATACCGGCACCATGTCAGCACCAGCATAGAACAAACATCACACAGTTTTTGCTGGCGCAGTTGCCAGCGGCCGGCACACATGTCAGCACACAAAAAGGGGTGGGACTTGAGTGCTGACATGTGTGCTGACAGGGGTGGGACCCAAACGGACGCAAGTGGACGAAATAGATCGCCTTGTTGGAGTTACTCCTATAGGACGCGGGTCCGGTTTTTAGCTCTGCCCAGACTTTGACCATTGCAGTTTGCTGGATCATGTGCCGTGCTTGTGCTACCCGGCGCTGGACCACTATGGCTGGCTGGATGGCGTGTTCTCCTATCAGGGACGGAGCCAGGTTTCCACCGTAGGGGGCAAAGACAAATGGCATAATAGATTTTCTCTCTCTTTAGGTTAACCCGCTTTCCAGTAATTTCTTAATAGAATTAACCAACATGTTATAATGATAAGAGGAAAAAGAGATGCAAATCTGAGCACTGATAGATAGACAACAACGACACGAGGTAATCTACGAAATTTTATTAGTTGCATAATTTCTTATTAGGAGCTTGCATATCAATTAAATTAAGGTCCGGTTATTACCTTTGTTCTTGGCATCCTGTTATTCACCATTTCCTCTAAAGGGATATGCTTGAAACATTAACCACCTGATACAATCAACAGAGAATAATTATTAGATATAATGTATTAAGAAGTTCTAAATGTTTGAAATTAAATAATTATTGCTTACCTCATGGCGGCATCAATGGAAGTCTTTAGCCTTAGTTAGGATTAGGTTGGTTCGCTTCACAAGATTGCACAACAGCATCATGTTTCGATGGTTGAGAACTTGAATCAACTTGTTTGAAAAATTTGTGAATCGGTTCGGCTCTCTTCCTCTTCATGTATACACAAGCACAAATAAATAATTGGAAACTTTATAACTGATGATTCGACTCTCTTCCTCTTCTTCTTCACGTTTGTGTTTGGATCAAGATGTTTGTATGATTATACTTTTATAGTTTTTATTAGAGGCACGGACTAATCCGATGTAAACATAAATTACTTTTTTTCCTTAAGTTGTTGCCGCTCAACTGCGTGTCCGGTCTGCCGGCAACCGGCAGCGTGGCCGTGGATCGTCGCAACGGCGCCTGCCTGTCCCGACGTCCCCTTTCCCTTCTCCACTTCTTGATGGAGGCGCGATGGAGGGATTCGATCGGAGCGACGTGGAAACAAACAGACTAGCATCCATCTATCCGTACGTGGCTTAGCACGGTAATAACTAACAGGGTCTCTTTGCTTTTCACGATGGCCTGCTTCGCATTTGTGTGCTCCATATGGGTTGTACCAGTTAGATGGGATGAGGATTTCTAAAAAAAAAGTTACATGGGCTGAGGATTTCTAAAAAAAGGTTACATGGGCTGAGGATTCACATTGTTACCAAGGACGAGGGTAGACCTGACCATGGGCAACCAAGCCCGGACGGCCTAACCCGACCCGGCCCGAAAAATCCCGACTCGACCTTGCCCACGGGCCGGGCTCGGGCCGGGCCCGGGCCCACCATATTGTTCATTTAACGAAGAGGCCCGGCCCGTGGCTAGAGGCCCGCCGAGCTTTTTGACTGATGGGCCGGGCTCGGGCCTATTTTTTAGGCCCGACGGTCGGGCCGGGCCGGGCTCGGTCCTAGGTTTTTTGCGTCGGGCTTTGTTCGCCCCGGCCCGACAGTTGGCCAGGTCTAGTCGAGGGAGATAGGGGGGCGAAGCAGTTTACGTACATGTACGTAGGCAGAAATATTACGGAATAGTCGATCGCTATTGAGGGACTACTCGACCGTTTGGGGGGGGGGGGGTCTCGCCCCCCTCGCCCCCTCCTTAATCCGTCCCTGTCTGCTATCTCTTTCGGTCTTTCATTATTGCTCCCTGGCGGACTAGCGTGTATGCTTCATGTGCTCGCTAGTTGCACCCTTTCCCTGCCCATCGATCGTCTGTTCTGTTCGCCCGGTTTCCTTCTGCTCATGTGATCTCGCGTAGGGGTTCTTGGTTTGAACGGGTCATGTCATTTGCCGTGGGATATGCCGTCAGGTTTTCTATTAACATAGCTGGAACATGAAAGAATGACATGTACGGAGCTAGGTGTGGGGTTGTGCCGCGAACTCTTGTTGCTGCGTCCCCTTGAATCGACTCGAAAACATGTTTTAGGGCGTGGATCCATATTTTTAGCATTGCCCGAACTTTCACCCTTGCAGCTGGTCGGATGATATACAAGAAGAGAGGGGGTGTTTGAGCGTGGGGTCAGTAAGGATGGGTAGAGAGGGGGGTGATTTCTTGAAGAAACATTTGCTATATGTGACGCACATAGCTCGCTTAGCTTCCGATTGTGGTTGGTTTTTGCATGGTTGCCGGCGGTTGGGGGGGAAATCCTTCACGAACAGAATATCGTGCCATCAAAAACAAATTGTCAAAGAAAACTATTGGCAATGACCATTGTCAAGGCAAATAGAAACGCAATACGAACATAATCATTTGCAAACAGTTGAGGAAAAAAATCCTTCAAATTTTTTGCTAAGCTTCCGGGCTACGGTTGGTCTTTGTGCCATTGCGGGCGCGTCAGCCAGGTGTGCCCATCTGGCTAGGGTTGAGCATTGCGCATGACCGGCCTTGCGAGTCATTTATGCCCAAGTTACAGTTTGAGGATTGCGTCCATTGGCGTAGAGACCAACCGCGGACCAGAAATTAAGTGAACTATTTGAAACTGTAGCATCTCTACCTCCTGTCCGTCGCGGGGCAGCTAGATCGGGTGGGGCGTCGGGCTAGCGTGGGGTCAGGCGGCCCAGCGGGCGGGTTTCTTGGCAACATCGTGCGCGGTGTGGCGGTGGCAGCGTCCTGCTCGCGACGTGGTGACGACTGCGTGGTGGGTGAGATCGGTGGTCGCGGGCACTGCCGGATTTAGATCAGATCCAATTCTGGCTCTTTTGCTAGAATGTCGTCGGCCGCTCGCGGGGTGGTGGTAGTCGTTGCTGACCACGGCAGATCGCTGGATTCGGCGCCTGGAGATCTACTATGCATTCTTCTTGATCCTCCTTCATGGTGGGTTGAGCCCCATGGCTCTCTCATCTCTGCAGGTTTCGGTTCGTGGTCCGTTGCCGGATCCGGAGCCGGCTGAGGTTTGGTGGTATAGGATGGGGGTCGGAGGAAACTTTGATCGACTTGTTCGGTCCGACATCGGCGACGTCTCTCGACGCCATTACCCTTCGTGGAGGCGATGTCGAGGTCTCTCCTATCCACCTCCGAACCCCTCCCGGATAAAAGTCCAAAATTCAGTCTGGATTAGGCGGCGACGGTGTCCTTCGCGTCGTACCCTCCATGGAGGCGCCGTCTTGGGAGGTTCTGTTGTTCGGCAGAGAGATGCTGTGGGTGATGGACTCCGTGTAGCTCCAGCAGCGGCGACAGTGTGGAGGTTGCCAGGAGGTGCGGCATTGTTTCTACCGCGTTGATGACGACGAGTATTGGCGGCATGGTGCAGCTGGATATCGACGACATATGCGGCTGGATGGACGGGCGCGGGGCAGTGGCGCTATCTGGTGCCATGGTGGCGTCGCCAGCTGACCTGGCAAGGTCTTTGCGTCAGTACCTGCTCTGAAGATGTTTAGGTGGATGATAGCGGCGGTAGCCTCGGTGAGTGCGTCGGACCGGTGTGTGACCCATTCCCAGTATGTGACTGGGATGGGGCATCCGACATTAGATGTTAGTTTTTGATGCGATGTCTGTTTGGTATTAGGCTCACACAGCATCAAGGGGATAGGAGCAGTGACAGGTGTCGCCAAGATGGTGGCTTCAGGCTTACTGATGTAATGCTTTGTAAGGTCTCTGAAAATAATTAGTAAAATGGTTCCATGCATCGTCCAGATGTAGAGGCCGGGACAATGCTCCTTTTCAAAAAAAAAATATATGAAATTGTAGCCAAAAAGTTAAGCAACATTATGGACAACACTATATTTGTTCTATAAATAATCCGCAAGCCATTGGCGCAAAGACTAACTGCAACTAGAAAGTTAAGGAGACTATGGGCAGCATGGACTTGGGCATGGGGAATTCGGAGTCGGGCATGGAGTACTTGAACTTGACTAAGGTATGGGGAACTCAGACTTGGACATGATGAACTTGGACTCGAGCATGTAGGACTCAAAATCAAACTTAGGGCAGTCGGACCAGGGCATGGGAACTCAGGCTCGGACGATATGAACTCGAACATGTAGGACCGGACTTGGGCATAGGTACTTGGACTTGAGCATCGGGGACTCAAACTTAGACATAGGGAGCCCAGACTCCAGCATGGGGAACTCGGTCTCGGACATAGGGTACTCAAAGTCGGGTATGGGAATCATGACTCGGATATAGGCATAGGAAAACCAGACTCGGGCATGGGGAACATGGACCCAGACTTGGGTATAGAGAACGCGGGCTCGTGCAAAGGGAACTTGGACTTGGCATGGGGAAATCGGACTCGGACTCATGCATGGAGAAATTTTATTCCAGTCTTCCTAGTCATCAACAATTTTATGCCAAGCGAGATCGACATTATTAAAAAGAAAATGTGCAAACAACCAAGTCACCACCATAAACCATGTTGAATATGAGACCATCACAGGTACCATGCAAAACACATGTGATCTCATAATGATATTGTAGACTGATCACCAATCCAAATCCTTTGACAAATCTCCCTTTGATGATGTTGATAATTACTATGATAAATATCACAGTGCACCTATACAAGAAATCTTTGTAGACAATTACGCTTCTTTAGGAGAAATGCATTTATTGCCAACTTATACACTCTAGAATTTCTAACGAACCAAACTAGAAAAGCACACCCTCAAAATATTTTTAAAGATATTTGTTTGACTTGTATATGGTACAAAACATTATCAGGATATTAGTGTAGACACAAACACATATAAATATACTATTTGTACCGCACGAACACACTTATCACCCCTCCCTTGAATTCTTTTTCTCACAATGTTTACTTTGATTAAGATTTCAATTAAATGACCAAAGTTAAGAATTATAATAGATTTCTTAACTGTGTTAAAATGACTATTTTCTCCAATATAGGTAAATTATTAATGTCACTAAATGTCGTATTGAGATTTGGTAATTAAAGGAAGTAAAAATATTCAGTATAAAAAGGTTTGAAGATTAATGTTACTTAGAGTTTATACAGAGAACCTAAACTATAGAAATGTATAATACTTAGTTCATATCAATGGTTCAAAGGGCCTCTTCGAGGGTAAAGATAGTAGCAAAATTTTGGTGGAATTATTATGTAGGTTCATATTTTCTAAAGCATACCTTGACATCAAATCTATAATGTCTTGAGCACGAAGATCATCGTTAGATGTGTTTTCCCTAAACTTTGGACATGAGATGACATATGAAAATTTCATATCTGCAAGTGCGTTTAGTTCAGCTGTAACATCGCAAAATTCTAAATTTCAAATGTTATATTAATTAAGTAAGAATGATTGCTTGTGTGATTTGTTGTGTGAAATTGAGTGAGATTTGAAATTTTGAACAATGAATGAGAGGGAATAAAAGGACTTTCCCAAAAGTGTTTCCATTTGAAATAATTTGAAAACCTCATTTGAAATTAATTCAAACTTGATCCCACTCAAGAACTTTCAAGAGGGGAGATGAAATGACTTCTCCAAATTCAAATGAAAGAGAGTGGGGAGTTAAATAACTTTGAGTTCCATTTGGAGTCCTATCCATTTGGAATATTTCAAATTCCTGTGAAGTGTTTCAAAATAAAGAGAGGAGCAATATGACAGTCCAAACCAGGGGCAAATTTGAAATATATTTTAATAATGAAAAAAACTGAATTGGTTTCGAGTTAATATTGAAAACCAATTAGGAGTTATTTGGTTTTTAATCAAATTATTTTCCTTAAAAAATAAAATTTATGGGAATTAGGGTAAAATGATTTCCTACAATAAACAATTCGAGGAATAAAAATATGGAATCTTTTTGGTATTTAAAAATATTTTTATTGCATTTTAATTGCAACAGTAGCATTGTTTGCCTCATCTGAATTATTTGACTTTTATTTGGCTTGGGGAAAATGTTCATCCTTTAGGAAAAAACTATGAAAATTTTGATATATAATATTTATATGTAAACTTTTATTTTATTTTTTTATAAAGTTTATCCTTTTCTATTTCTATTTAAAAAAACTTCACGAGCGCCTGGAATTTACTATCGCCCGCATGCGCAGCATAGTGGCAGTGGGCGCCCCATCGTTTTTTTCTCTCCTACTAGGCAGGCTCAGCCAGCCATTTTTCTTTCCCATATTTTTTTCTTTTTTTTTTCACTTTGGCCAAAATAAATAAAAAACAAAAACTGCAGCGCGTACCGAAGGCTTTAGGCCCATACGAGGCGCTTCGCTTTTCTCATGTGACGTTTCTTTTCGTCTACATTTAGCGCCACATTGTCTAACTTTTAACATCTACGCCTCTCTTCCATTTATAAATATAGACTCATAAAACCTTCAAAAATCATCTGATTCAGATTAAATCAATAGATTGGTTTGACTAGCTTCCTAAAAATAAATACTCCTTACATAACGGAACGCAGGGAGTATTTATTTCTTTTCTCCGGCGGGATTCTGGAAGTCGTCTCCTCTCTCCGAAGTCGTCTTTTCTTTATCTTATAAAGGTATATTTCTTTGTAATTTTTTATACTCTCGTAGCTTATTATTTTTAGACTAGTATACGGTAGAAATCTAGTTTTCCTCTTAGTTAATTATTTCGTTCATCGTAGGGTCATATCTATAAAATAATTAGATTTATAAAATAGTCCTTGTATTTACACTTTAGGCCTAAAATTATTTTAGCCATAACTTTTTTCTTCCGTAAAATAGCTTAACCCTGATTTTTCAAATAGCCATAACTTTTTACTCACTCATCCAAATTAGATAAAACCAACGCCTATATTTTCGTCTTGATTCCACCTATCCAGTGAAACTATCAAATAAACTTTTTTGCAACTTTTGAATTTCGAATTTTTTTCAAATTTATATTCAAACTTTCTTTAATTATATCTTTTTAACCGTAACTACATTTTCGATAAATCCAATTGCGTCGGATTCGTATGATAGAAATATTTCCGTTCGTGCAATTAGTGTTATATTCAATATGTATTTTTTAATCATTATCAAATTACTCTACTACTCCACAAACATGCTGCCACACAACTTTCTAAACAAATTCAGTGCCATATTGAATTAGTTATATCTTTTGTTTCGTTATTCCGAATTCACTGATTCTTTTCCTACGTGTTCATAATGACTTTTCTACATCCAGTAGCATCATTAGTTTCAACTTTTGATGCTTTCAAATTTGAGCGATTAAAATTTATATTCAAAGCTTCATTTGATCATATCTTGTAAACTGTAGCACATTTTCAATTGATTCTTTTTCAAATTGAATCCGTAGGCGAAATCTATCATCTTGAGCCATCACCACACTTTTTCACCAAAATTAGGATATCATCTTGCAAAATAATTTGATTTGGTTCTTTTGGAGTTTTTAATCATCCTTTGCATTTTCTTTTGTATCCGTGTGTGATTGCTTAAGTGTGGTTATAATTGCTTGCTTACGATAGATTGATCAGAGTTTGACGAGTAGAACTATCAGGAATTATGAGTGCGAAGAATCTTCATCAACAGTATAAGGTAAGTTCACACCTTGATCATACTTTTCTATACACCGTTTTTACTATGCATTAGTTTCACCCTCAAAGATTGCATGAGTAGGATTGGGAACATGTGGTTATGTTATGTAGTTTATGTGGTAGGAGCATATGACTTCGGTTCACCCCGGAAATATTCGTTATACTATATGTTGCTTAGCCATGCTCATAGACGGGGATTGGTATGTGAGATTCATGCAAGTTATGAGAGAAATAATAACTAAGGGTAATTTTAAGGTGACCACATTAACACAACTCTAGGTGGAATGGTAGGGGCACCCTGGAGAAACCAATGGCTTGCCCGGGCGGCTAGAGAGTCAAGTGTTCGCCCTAGGGGATCCCGGAGGACCCGTGTGATCACCCTATGGAATGCCACCCAAGCTCAAAGGGATCATATGATATTTCATGCCTAGAAACTTCCATGTGCATCCACAAGCCATCATGTTCCCCTAGACGACGGCTAGGGTTTTTTATCCTCTTGGCGATACCGACCATCCTAAGTACTACCAAATACCTGAGATCGAGCGAGAGCTTCTGCTAGATGTAAGCGGTGATGGCGACTCCACCTGACGCGTGATCGGTGACGAGCGGCGGCACACAAGGTGCCCGGGCGGGAGACCTGGACTATTTCTTCGGACAACGGGATGAGGTGTTCGATGACCAAGTTATCGATGAAGAAGACCCTAAGATCAACGAGCGTGTCCGCTGGATGGCTCTTGCCCGTGTTCATACAGACAACTTCAGCCACTCGGCGTTCTTCAAGGACATGAGGGCGGCATGGAACTCGGCGCAGCCGGTGAGGTTTAGGCCAGTCGGGGCCAATCTGTTTGTTGTGCAAGCATCTTGTTTGGGCGATTGGGAACAAATCATGCAACAGGGCCCATGGTTATTCAGATTCTGGGCAGTGTTGTCGCATCCGTATGATGGTTTTAGCCGAGCTGAGGATACACATATAGTACACATGCCAATCTGGCTGCAGATTCATAAGCTACCGGATGGTTACTGTAGCAAGGATATTGTGGAGAAATTGATCCGCAAGGCTGGGGAAATAATGGAGCTCAGACTTGCCGGGAATTCCTGGGGTGATTACATAAGAGTCAGGGTTAAACATGATGTGAGGGAGCCCCTTACAAAGCATGTGAGTATTGTTAAAGGCAAGGAGAGGCAAGTGTTTGCGGTCATATATGAGAAGCTTGCTTGCTTCTGTAAATTTTGTGGAAAAATTGGACATGATTTCAAGGAGTATGGTACTTGTGTTTACACAACGAAGGAACTGAAATTTGGAGATTGGCTATATGCGGATCAACCAAACATGAGCAAATCTGTGTTTCAGGGGGTGGGGGTGGTCATACTGCTGCTGCTGCATTTGGATCTCAGGGAGGTCATGTTCTGACGGATACCACAGTATAGTAAAGACAATTGAGAACATGGAGGAGGACAAAGGAGTAAGAAAACATACTCTGGTTGAGGGTGAGGCTGCGGTTAATCTACACAACGAACCGGTGCTGGTGTTGGCGATTACCTCGGGCAATGGGGTTTAGGCTTGCTAGATGGGATGTTATTTGCAGACCTAAGGATCAAGGAGGTCTTGAAATTGAAAATTTGGAGGTTAAGAATAGGTGCTTACTCAGCAAGTGGCTGTTTAAGTTATCCTCTGAGACTCATGCCACATGGGCCCAGATCTTGCATAATAAATACCTTACCACCAAGACGTTAGCTCAGGCGACAGTTAGACCAACTGATTCACCTTTTTGGAAAGGATTGATGAAAGTAAAGTCGGCCTTTTTCAATAGAACTAAGTTCATAGTTGGTAATTGTGTCTCCATAAGATTTTGGGAGGATACATGGTTGGGGGAGACGCCCCTAGCTATCCAATATCCTTCTCTCTACAATATTGTTCAACGTAAATAAGATTACGTTGCAACAGTGTTGCAGTCCACTCCTCTTAATATTCAATTCCAAAGGGCGCTGGTTGGAAACCGCTGGGAAGCATGGCTTCATCTGGTGAGAAGACTGATGGAAGCTCAATTGTCTCAGCAGTCAGATCATATTCACTGGAAACTGACGAAGAATGGGACGTTCTCGGTGAAGTCGATGTATTTGGATTTAATCAACTGAGTTCCTATCCCTCGGTCTGTTCACATTTGGAAGGTCAAAGTTCCCTTACGAATTAAAGTGTTTATGTGGTTCGTTCATAAACAAGTAATTCTCACTAAGGACAATCTGGCCAAACGTAACTGGAATGGGTCTCTGCGATGTAGTTTTTGCGACCAGGTTGAATCAATTAAACACCTCTTTCTCGATTGTCCTATGGCTAAAATCTTATGGCGTTCGGTCCATATAGCTTTTAATATTACTCCTCCTAATAACATCACCACGTTATTTGGCACGTGGTTACATGGAGTCGAGAAAGAATTAGCGAGTCACATCCGTGTGGGCGTTTGTGCGTTATTATGGGCTATGTGGAATTGCAGGAATGACTTGGTTTTTAATAGAGCAACGAATGTTCATTTTTTGCAGGTTATTCTCCGGGCCATTGCTTTGATCCGTATGTGGTCGCTACTCACTCCGATGGATGCCAGGGAGCGTTTGGTTATTGGGTCTATCCGTTGGGAGATGGTAGCTCGGGCTATTTTCAACCGGTTTGGATGGCGGTCATGTAATAGGATAGGAGTTTAGGTCCTGTTTACATTAATGCCTCCGATTGCGGTGACCTTGTTTTATTTTAGCTCGTGTTGAGCATTTTGTAATTTCGTTTTCCAGACTTGGAGACCTTGATGTTTTGTGTTGCTTATTAATAAGATGGCCGCATGCATCTTTTTGATGCAGAGGCCGGGGAATTCCCCCTTTTCAAAAAAAAAACCTCGGGCAATGGGGAGGATGGTCAACCGATATCCCCCACTATTAGTACTGAAAGCAAACGTGCACGAACTCACACTAATTCAGTTGATGATGTAAACAATTCGGCGGGCTCCCTCGAGGAGTCGCGCGGGGCAAAATGAATTCCCTAATCTGGAACTGCTAGGGTGGGGGGAACCGCTGGACAGTTCGTGAGGTGTTGGCCCTCTCAAAAGCCAATATCCCCAAGCTTTGTCTTCCTTTGTGAGACAAGACAAGCAGCAGACAAGACGGAGAAGCTAAGATGGAGACTTGGTCTGAAGGGTTTTTGTGGTATGAGTAGCTCGGGATTGAGTGGCAGACTTGCATTGTATTGGGATGAGTCCTTGATTGTTACTGTGTTGGACTCTTGTCAGCGGTATATTGACTTCTCTGTGGAAGATAGAGAAGCGGATGAAAAGTGGCGGATGACCTTTGTTTATGGCGAGCCAAGAGTGGAAAATAGATACAAAATGTGGGATCATCTCACAAGGTTAAGAGGGATCTCACGGGAACCTTGGCTTGTTTGTGGCGACTTTAATGAAGTTTTGTGGCAGCATGAACATATGTCGAGAACAACAAGGTCGGAATCTCAGATGGAAGCTTTCAGGGATTGCTTATTGTTATGTGAGTTGGATGACCTTGGTTTTTCAGGGGTTCCCTTCACATATGATAATGGCCAGTTTGGTAATAACAACGTGCATGTGCGATTGGATCGAGTGTGTGCGGACGAACAGTGGCGTGATATTTTTCCGGCTTCGAGGGTGGTTCACCTAGCAACGTCTTGTTCAGACCACTGTCCAATAGTCCTTCAATTAGTCCATGCTGCTGATGACCAAAGGCCAAGAGGTGCATAGCGTTACAAAATTCTGTGGGAGCGAGATCCCATGCTACAGGAGGTAGTAGCTAGTTCGTGGGGAAGAAATAGACCCACGGGCAACTTGGGTGCGGTGGACAACTCCTTGAAAGAACTAATGAAGAATCTCAAATAATGGAGTAGTAAAATTTTTGGCCATGTGATACGTGATATAGAAAGGCTGCGGTCCGAGTTAGCTGGTCTTCAACAAAGGAATGCAGATAGGCAGACTATAAGGCAGAAGATGAATGAGCTTGACGAGCTTTTGCATCGAGAAGAGATGCTATGGTTGCAACGCTCAAGGATTACTTGGTTGAAAGAGTGAGAAAGGAACACCAAATATCTACACCGGCGAGCGAGGCAAAATTATATTCAGCGGCTGCGCAAACTGGACGGCACTTTATGTATTGCACCCTCGGAGATGGAATTGATGACGCGGTCATACTTCCAGGAAGTGTTCACGAAAGACCCAACTCTCTCTCCTGATGTGGTCATCGAATGTATTGAGGAAAAAGTGACGGATGAGATGAACAATGTGTTATGCGTTCCATTCTGAGTGAAGGAGATTTCAGACGCGCTTTTTCAGATAGGGCCATTAAAAGCCCTCGAAACATATGGATTTCCAGCACGGTTTTATCACGCTCTGTTTGGATGTAGATATTGAAGGGCTTGGCATTGCATTGGCTCCAAAGCCAAATATCTGAAGACATTGATATTGAGCTTCAATGCCAAATATTGTGTTTGGATGTTCATGTATTTGGCACCTGGAATTTAAGGGAAGCAACGATTCCAGTTCTTGTTTGGATGGACAAAGAGAATATCTCACTTTCATGACATTCGTGATTTCTTATTCTCTCTAAAGCACACATACAAACATGCATCAGTTTTAAACTGACCACTACTAGTACTACTAGACCTGCAGCAAGACCAAGCTACTGTATTATACTTGCACTTATGCTGTTGCATATACTTTTGCACTTCATTAGTTGCCTAATTGGTACAATTACAGACTACTATTGCCGTGATGAAAAGGCGCAAATGGAGGTACATGTTGCTACGCAGTACTGGTGTTGGCGCGCTGACATCTGGAAGGCCAGGGACATGCTGTACGCCTGCAGTTGGTGGACGAGCTTGGCGGCGTCCCCGGCAACCTGACCGGCACCATTGGGGGCACATCGAGCAGTCTCGTCGATCGTACAAAGGAATGTCTCCTGCTTGCCATCCGCACCGAGTGTTCGTACCTCCATGCCAGGGTCGTTCGAGACTTCGAGTGTCACAACATGCTGAGCTTAATGGGTTGGCATTCTGCCGAGCAAGTTAGGGGCATGACATTGCAAGTGTCCTCCCACCTATGCAACGTACATGAACTAGACAGTGCCCTCGAAGACGTCAGTCATAGAGTGGCCGATGTCCATGGAGATGACCTTTCTCGAGTCGCTGCTGCATGGATCATGGGTCAGTCTTGGTGGTGAGGTACTCTTCCATGTTGTCGAGGCGTCCGATGCACTTGTGAAAGTGCAACTAATCCCCGGGTGGTTTTGGTAATTAATAACAACATATATATCATTGAACTAATATTTACTTGAGAATCATTTCAGAAAAGTTCGATGATATGGGTATGGAAATGTCTGAAGAAGTGGACCCCTCAAAATGCTAAGACAAGCATTGGCAAAAGCTCAAGACTCTATTTTTGGTTTAGTGATCAAAGATCACATTGAGTCCATAGGAAAAGCCAATACTATTAAAAGGGGATGAGGTTGTGTTAATGATCTAGTTGCTCAAGTGCTTGGTGATCTAGCTCCCTCAACTATCAGCACTCTTCACTACTTAACACACTCATAAGTAATCTTGGACAAACCGATTCTGCAAACTCAGTCCCACCGAGATGAACCACTTCAGTTATTCTTCCAAACCCTAATTTCTCGGTCCATCCGATTTTGAGTTTCGGTCTCACCGAAAATGGACTGCCAACCTTCTGTAACCAATTGACATCACTTCGGAATATCCGAATTGTTATTTTCGGTCCCACCGAGATGGCAAGCTCCAACCTTTGACTCACTTCGGACACACCGAGATGGTATTTTCGGTCCCACCGAAAATCCCAACGTTCACTATATTTGAACTTTCGGTCTGACCGAGTTTTCACTTCGGTCTCACCGAGATTGGTCAAATGTGTGTGTAACGGTTGGATTTTGTGTGGAGGCTATATATACCCCTCCACCCCCTCTTCATTCGTGGGGAGAGCCATCAGAAAGTCTACCACTCCTATCATACACTTTCTGAGAAGTGAACCACCTACCCTTGTGTTGAGATCAAGCCATTCCATTCCTACCATATGAAACTTGATTTCTAGCCTTCCCAAGTTGCTTTCCACTCAATCCTTTCTTCCACCACAGCCATATCAGTGAGGAGAGTTGAGTGTTGGGGAGATTATCATTTGAAGCACAAGAGCAAGGAGTTCATCACCATCAACACCATCTATTACCTTTTGGAGGGTGGTGCCTCCTAGATTGGTTAGGTGTCGCTTGGGAGCCTCCGTCTTTGAGATGTGGAGTTGAACCAAGAAGTTTGTAAGGGCAAGGAGATCGCCTACTTCGTGAAGATCTACCCCGAGTAAGGCTAGTCCTCCGTGGGCGTAGGCCATGATGGAATAGACAAGGTTGCTTCTTCGTGGACCCTTCGTGGGTGGAGCCCTCCGTGGACTCGCGCAGCCGTTACCCTCCGTGGGTTGAAGTCTCCATCAACGTGGATGTACGATAGCACCACCTATCGGAACCACGACAAAAATCTTCGTGTCACCAAACTGCGTTTGATCTTCTCCACCTCTCTTTTACATGTGCAATTTACTTTCCGCTGCTTATACTCTAGAATTGCATGTGTAGGGTGATACTTGAATTGATCTTAATTGTAAAACTGTCAAAAACTTTGCTTAATCAAAAGGCAGATCTTTTATATTGTCAAGTAGTCTAATCACCCCCCCTCTAGACATACTTTCGATCCTACAACTTGGCCAGCGGGGGCTCAAGCAGCGCAAGGATGAGGAGGATCCCCAGATGGGCGAAGCACAGGTCGAGCAACATGAGCTCCCACACCGCCGAAGTTGGAGAGGGCAGCGGGGTAGGGATGCAGGGGATGCCTGGAGTTGGAGAGGACGGCGGGGTTCTCGTTCCAGCCATGAGTCTCGTCTTCTTTTCGCTTCTGGCACCTGCCCAAGCGATAAGTGAGGTGCGGTCGGAGGCGTGGACCGAATACCACGAAAAACCGACCCTGGGGGCTCCGAATTCGCGGAGCGACGCGTGAGTGTTGGAAAAGCTGGTTCGATATTGAGGTTCGATTCCAGGCGCGAATATCTCGACCATCCAAACATCGGCTTTCGGGCTAGGCAAATGCCAAATACCAATTCGAGACCTGAATATCTACATCCAAACGGACTATAGCGTAATCGGGCGATATTGAAACAGGAAATTGTTGCGGCAGTAATGGAGTTTTTTTGTTAATGGAGTGATGCCTAATGGTGTAAATGACACGGCCATCATCCTGATCCCTAAAGTTCAATTCCCAAAAGAACTAAAAAGGACTTTAGACCGATTAGTCTGTGTAATGTCATATATAAGATTGTTTCAAAATGCTTGGTTAACCGACTACGCCCTATTTTGTCTGAACTTTTCAGAAAACCAGAGTGCATTTATTCCAGGGAGGCTCATTACAGATAATTCTATCATAGCATTTGAATGCTTGGATTTCATCCAAGAGGTTAGAGCCAATTCACCGGCTTTTTGTGCATACAAAGTAGACCTATCAAAGGCCTACAAACTTCACTCATATTCATTTTGGCAAGAACTTGTGCAATCAACTTCCACATCATGCACTAGTTCATGGAGTCACAAACCCTCTTGTTGGTAAGTCAAGGGACAAGGTAATCATTGCTTTCATGGACATCATCTTTTATGTACTTCACTCTATGTCTATGGATATTCTTGTTTGTTCCTTGTGGGACTAACCCATGTAGGTATTGAAAGTGCCCTAATCCAAAGGATTGCTCCCAACTCTTGATGATCTACATCAACATTGAGCATCCACATCTTCAACATCTACATGAAGTCTTCTACGACAACCCAAGGTTAGTTTGACCCTTTAAAAGGGGTTCTCACATCTAGGGGGAGCTTTGCTCTAAAAATTGAGCTAAAGCATCTCCAAATGATGTGAACACATAAATGCTTTATGTAAAAGTGGTAACCCCACTTGTGCTTAAACGATGAGTATGACCTATGATCAAATGTTCTCATTTGGCTCCTAAGTCAATATACTCATATATAGATGACCTAGTCATCGACAAATTGTGTGCTAGTAGCTAGAGTGTTGGTTGTGCATGTTTGACACATATTTCAGTTGCTATCTTATTGTGTGAGCATGTTGAATGCATGATTTCATCCATTCAAGGACATCCATTTGTGGTTTTGATTGTTTTGATTTTTCTGGCCAAATGGATGGACAAGAATGCCTAAGCACCTTCCCTAGCTATCTATGCTTTCTTGTCTCAAATTCTATTCATGCTCATATCACAACTTTGAACAAGTCTTTTTCGGACAGTCCGAGTGAGGAGCACTCGGAGCCACCGATTCGTCTAAGGCTGACTTCCAAAACCTTCTAAGTCCATTTCAGTCTGACCGGCTTCTCAATCTCGGTCCAACCGAAACGCTTAGACTGATCTAGGTTTCATCTCGGTGAAACCGAGTTCAAAATCTCGGTCTGACCGATATGCGTAACTGCACAGCGGTTATACATCTCGGTGACATCGAGTTTTTCAACTCGGTCCCACCGACAGCATGGGGTTATATATACCTGAGGGCTGCGCGCGATTTAATTCTTCAAACCGTTCGCCCCCAAGACCCCTGCTGCCGTCGCCCTGGTCTACGGATCGTCGCCGTCGTCGCCTGTGCGCCCTCGCCGCAGGTCTCCGCCGCCGTCAATGGTAATCATCTCCACCGTTGCCGCCGTAGAGGGATTCCACCAAGTTAGGGTGTATCCCGATCCCTTTCGTGCTCCCCATCCGATTCTTGCACGATAGGCTTGCCATGATTCAATCCACGTTTGAGATATTCCCTATACATTAGTTCAGATCCTCTTGTTTCGAGCGAAATTCTTAGGTTTAGGTTTCCACGGAACGCATCTCGGTGAAGCCGATTTTGAAACTCGGAATGACCGATTTGGCCTCTGGCCATTGCACTGCATCATTCGGTTTAACCGAGTTGTGCCAATCGGAATGACCGAAACGTAGTTTCAGTGAAACCCTAAGTTATCGGTAGGACCGAAACCCATTTCGGTCTGACCGAAAGTGGTGTGTAGGTTTCTGTTGAACACTTCGGTTTCACCGAAACTTAAAATCGGTTTGACCGAAATACATTCTGTGAAAACTCAAAACTAAGTTTTGAACTCATTTTTTTTTGCAAAAACCTCTGCAGTTGTGATAACTCTTCTACTCTGCCTATACCTTATCTTTTCACAGGTTTTCAGCCATGTCAGATGTCAGTGACAGCCAGAACAGGTCTGAGCCACCTTTTGCTGAGATTCCAGAGGCAGATACAAGTCCTGCTAGCAGCTCTAGTGATGATGGTGAGAGGAGCACCCCTAGTGGTTTGCCTCCTGCAGCCACCAGAACCAGGAAGAAGAGAACTTCTGATGATGAGGACTCTGACTTTGTTGCTGAGGAAGTTATCTCCAAGCCAAAGAGGAATGTGGTTGCCAAAGAGCACCAAGGGCAGCAGTCAAGGAAAGGCACAAGCAAAGTAAAGCAGTCAGCAGTTGCAAAGAAGCTCAACTTGGAAGAGCCTGCTCCAAGCAAGGTGAAGAAGACTTCCAAAAGGAAGAGGGTAGTATATGCTGAACCTCAAGTTGATGCTGCAGAAGAAGAAGAAGAAGAAGATGCACCCCAGCCTCCTCCTCAGAAAGCTAAGTTCATGGGTGATGCTATTCGGGCTCAAGCCTCCTCTAAGCCCAAGAAGCCTGCTCAAGCCAAGGCAGTTCCAGCCAAGCCCAAGAGAACAACCAGAAGCATTCCAGCTTCTGAGAAGAACAAAGGTGAGATGCCACCGTCTGAATCAGATGAAGAGCATGTGTTGCTTAAGCTCCGTCCCAAGTTGCCACTCCACAATGATGCTCATCCTCAAGCTGAGGACATGAAGGCAAGGAAGGACAAAAGTCTCAGGCTATGGAGACAGTCTGATCCATATGCTGTAAGGAGAAGGACTGCTGTGGACCCCAGATTCCACACCAGAGAGCAGCAGGATTTCTATGAGACCGTGCTGATGGATAAGAAGCCCATTGTTGCTGACACCAGGTATGTTGACTGGAAGTATATTGACAGTGAAGAGCACCGGGACTTCTTTCCCCATGTGCATGAGAGCTTTACTGCATGTGGAGTTGCTGATTTTGTGGGTCAAGAGCTGACAGCTTGGAATGACGAGATGATCATGCAGTTCTACGCCACAGCCCACTTCTATCCTGATGGCAAGATCACCTGGATGACTGAAGGTCAAAGGTTTTCTTCGACTGTTGAAGAATGGGCAGAACTTCTGAACGCTCCAGTGCAGAGAGAGGATGACATTGATGTCTATGGGATTCCTAAGAAGAGTCATGATTCCATGAAGAACATGTACAAGGAGATCCCGGCTGCTGATTTGGAAGGATGGAAGCTTGGCTCAGTGTACTATCTCCAGGCAGGTCTGACCACCACTAACACTATTCTGAGGCATACATTGATGCCTAAGTCTGGAGACCACCGCATGATTCGAGGCTATTCTATCAACATGCTGCACATTCTCGATGAGAAGGCACCTTTCAAGGTGATGGACTTGATGGTAGAGACCATTAAGAGGACTGTAGCTGACCAGAAGAGGTCGTGTGGGTTTGCTCCGCAGATACAGATGCTCATCAACGCCAAGTTTGGCACGGGCAAATTCATGTTGGATAGGAAGCACTTGCCACTGCAGCCAGAGCATGAGGACAACGTAGTTGTGATGGATGAAGAGGATCCTACCTCAGTTGAAGGACAGGCCAAAATCGAAGCTGCGAAGAAGGCTAAAGCTGACAAAGAGGCAGCAGCAGCAGCAGCTAAGCCAAAGAGCTTTGGAGAACAAATTCTTGAAGCTACCCAGAGGATTGAACAACGCCTGGCCAGCATTGAGCAATCTCAGGAGAGCCTAGAGAGGATTGTTGAGGACAAGATCCACGCTCTGGACGTGAAGCTGACTGAGATTCAGGTGTCTGTCAACAAGCTTGAGGCAGACATGGAGGAGACAAGGCAGGAGAGAGCAGAGCTCATGCAGGATGATCTAGTCCAGGACTCTCATCGCCAGACTGCTCCGGTTCCCAGAGGATCCAGATCTGCAGCTATCCCAGTGACTGACTCCAGGGCTACCACTTCAGCACCAGCTACAGCTCCAGCAGTTGCTCCAGCTCCAGCATCCACTCCTCCAGCGCAGACATCAGCAGAAATCTTCGCCGATGCAGCTATCTCTACACCGACATCTACCGAGACGGGAGCCGCCAGCAGAGCCCGCAGTGACGCTTAGCTCTATACCTTTTCGAACTTTTTGGTAACTTGTTGCCAAAGGGGGAGAAATTGTTATAGATCATAGGGCTTCGAGAGAGAGAGTGCTCTTTCGTCTTTCGTTCTTTTGCCGGTTTCTTTGTGATACATTGGTTTCTTTTGGTCTTCTTGAAACTTTCAGTGTGCTTGCTACTACGTTTGATGCTACCTTAATGAGTGCTTAGTCATACTATGCTTTAATGTGTGCTTAATGCTTATCATATGCTTTTTCTTATTGTATGGCTATTTACTCTTGTCTTGGTGATTAAGTGCATGTTATTCATTCTTATCATTTTGTGCGCTCCACCAAGATGTATGTGACATGGAAGAGTGACCCATAATCCTAATCGATTGTGCATTTGCATTCAAACGCAAATTTTAAATAATGCACAAATTTAGGGGGAGCTCTTGTTTATCACATACTTCTCAAAGCGACGATATATTCTTTGATTATATCCTCTGTCGAAGCTTTGATCTATATGTTGTCATCAATTACCAAAAAGGGGGAGATTGAAAGTGCAACTAATCCCCGGGTGGTTTTGGTAATTAATAACAACATATATATCATTGAACTAATATTTACTTGAGAATCATTTCAGAAAAGTTCGATGATATGGGTATGGAAATGTCTGAAGAAGTGGACCCCTCAAAATGCTAAGACAAGCATTGGCAAAAGCTCAAGACTCTATTTTTGGTTTAGTGATCAAAGATCACATTGAGTCCATAGGAAAAGCCAATACTATTAAAAGGGGATGAGGTTGTGTTAATGATCTAGTTGCTCAAGTGCTTGGTGATCTAGCTCCCTCAACTATCAGCACTCTTCACTACTTAACACACTCATAATTAATCTCGGACAAACCGATTCTGCAAACTCAGTCCCACCGAGATGAACCACTTCAGTTATTCTTCCAAACCCTAATTTCTCGGTCCATCCGATTTTGAGTTTCGGTCTCACCGAAAATGGACTGCCAACCTTCTGTAACCAATTGACATCACTTCGGAATATCCGAATTGTTATTTTCGGTCCCACCGAGATGGCAAGCTCCAACCTTTGACTCACTTCGGACACACCGAGATGGTATTTTCGGTCCCACCGAAAATCCCAACGTTCACTATATTTGAACTTTCGGTCTGACCGAGTTTTCACTTCGGTCTCACCGAGATTGGTCAAATGTGTGTGTAACGGTTGGATTTTGTGTGGAGGCTATATATACCCCTCCACCCCCTCTTCATTCGTGGGGAGAGCCATCAGAAAGTCTACCACTCCTATCATACACTTTCTGAGAAGTGAACCACCTACCCTTGTGTTGAGATCAAGCCATTCCATTCCTACCATATGAAACTTGATTTCTAGCCTTCCCAAGTTGCTTTCCACTCAATCCTTTCTTCCACCACAGCCATATCAGTGAGGAGAGTTGAGTGTTGGGGAGATTATCATTTGAAGCACAAGAGCAAGGAGTTCATCACCATCAACACCATCTATTACCTTTTGGAGGGTGGTGCCTCCTAGATTGGTTAGGTGTCGCTTGGGAGCCTCCGTCTTTGAGATGTGGAGTTGAACCAAGAAGTTTGTAAGGGCAAGGAGATCGCCTACTTCGTGAAGATCTACCCCGAGTAAGGCTAGTCCTCCGTGGGCGTAGGCCATGATGGAATAGACAAGGTTGCTTCTTCGTGGACCCTTCGTGGGTGGAGCCCTCCGTGGACTCGCGCAGCCGTTACCCTCCGTGGGTTGAAGTCTCCATCAACGTGGATGTACGATAGCACCACCTATCGGAACCACGACAAAAATCTTCGTGTCACCAAACTGCGTTTGATCTTCTCCACCTCTCTTTTACATGTGCAATTTACTTTCCGCTGCTTATACTCTAGAATTGCATGTGTAGGGTGATACTTGAATTGATCTTAATTGTAAAACTGTCAAAAACTTTGCTTAATCAAAAGGCAGATCTTTTATATTGTCAAGTAGTCTAATCACCCCCCCTCTAGACATACTTTCGATCCTACAACTTGGCCAGCGGGGGCTCAAGCAGCGCAAGGATGAGGAGGATCCCCAGATGGGCGAAGCACAGGTCGAGCAACATGAGCTCCCACACCGCCGAAGTTGGAGAGGGCAGCGGGGTAGGGATGCAGGGGATGCCTGGAGTTGGAGAGGACGGCGGGGTTCTCGTTCTAGCCATGAGTCTCGTCTCCTTTTCGCTTCTGGCACCTGCCCAAGCGATAAGTGAGGTGCGGTCGGAGGCGTGGACCGAATACCACGAAAAACCGACCCTGGGGGCTCCGAATTCGCGGAGCGACGCGTGAGTGTTGGAAAAGCTGGTTCGATATTGAGGTTCGATTCCAGGCGCGAATATCTCGACCATCCAAACATCGGCTTTCGGGCTAGGCAAATGCCAAATACCAATTCGAGACCTGAATATCTACATCCAAACGGACTATAGCGTAATCGGGCGATATTGAAACAGGAAATTGTTGCGGCAGTAATGGAGTTTTTTTGTTAATGGAGTGATGCCTAATGGTGTAAATGACACGGCCATCATCCTGATCCCTAAAGTTCAATTCCCAAAAGAACTAAAAAGGACTTTAGACCGATTAGTCTGTGTAATGTCATATATAAGATTGTTTCAAAATGCTTGGTTAACCGACTACGCCCTATTTTGTCTGAACTTTTCAGAAAACCAGAGTGCATTTATTCCAGGGAGGCTCATTACAGATAATTCTATCATAGCATTTGAATGCTTGGATTTCATCCAAGAGGTTAGAGCCAATTCACCGGCTTTTTGTGCATACAAAGTAGACCTATCAAAGGCCTACAACCGGGTGTACTGGGTTTTTCTCGAGAAGGCTCTTAGTAAATGGAGATTCTCACAGCAGTGGATTTCCTGGATTATGGCGTGTGTCACATCGGTAAAATATTCGATGAAGTTGAATGGAAAATTATTGGAGCCCTTCATCCCCTCCCACGGCCTCCGACAAGGTGATCCCTTGTCTCCATTTCTTTTCCTCTTTGTAGCTGATGCTTTGTCTTTGTTGGTCAACAAGGCCATTTCGGAGGAGGGGCTGGTAGGAGTGAAAGTATGTCGGCGGGCACCTATGATCTCTCACCTGTTATTTGCAGATGATTCATTGTTGTTCTTTCACGCATGTGAGCAGCAAGCAACTATTGTAAAAGGTTTGTTGAGCACTTACACACGAGCTACGGGACAACTCATAAACCCCTCAAAGTGTTCCATCCTCTTCTCTAGTAATTGCAATGAGATGGTGTCTATGGAGGTTAAACGTATTCTGGAGATAACAAGTGAAGCTTTCGAACCCAAATATTTAGGGTTGCCGGTCCCGGAAGGGAGAATGCATAAGGGGAGGTTTGAAACTACTCAAGAAAGATTAAAGAAGAGACTAGTTGATTGGAGCGAGCAGTTTTTGTCCTCTGCTAATAAGGAAATATTAATTAAATCAGTGGGACAAGCAATCCCTACATATATTATGAGTGTTTTCCACTTACCTGTATCGATTTGGGATGATCTTACTAAGTTGATGGGGGCGGTATTGGTGGGGTGTGGAAAGAGGCAAAAGGAAGATGGCTTGGCTAAGTTGGGATAATCTGAGGCTGCCGAAGAGTAAGGGTGGCATGGATTTCAGGGACATGCACGCTTTTAACCAAGCATTGCTAGCCAAGCAAGCTTGGAGACTGATTGAGTTCCCTGATAGTCTATGTGCACGCATATTAAAAGCTAAATATTATCCTCATGGCAGCATCTTGGATACATTATTTACTGGAAAGTCGTCCGCAGTTTGGAAGGGTATTGCGCATGGACTAGAGCTTGTTAAGAGGGGTATTATTTGGAGGATTGGGGACGGTGCATCGGTGAGGACATGGAGGGATCCATAGATTCCTCGACGATATGACTTTTGTCCTATCACCCCTAAAAGGAACTGCCGGTTCAACCGAGTGTTTGATTTCTTGGACTCAAATGGAGCGTGGATGGTGGATCGGATCGAGGAGCACTTATGGCCGATGGATGTTATAGAGATTTTTAGAATACATACCTCTCCAAGGAATAGGCAAGACTTTATTGGCTGGTTTCCTGAACCTCACGGTATTTTCACGGTTAAATCGGCGTACAAGCTAGCTACATAATCACACTATGATATTCATGCTGGTGGCGCTAGCAGTAACAGGCCGGACAACGACCGGTCAATTTTGAATTCTATATGGAAGTCTCGGGTACCTCTAAAGATGCGCATATTAGCATGGAAGGCGGCGAGCGGGGCATTAGCTACTCATTTGGGCAAGGTTCAACGCCATATACCAGCACGCAGTTCTTGTCCGGGAAGGATTGGCTCTTGCAACTGCTATTAAAGTGTTCAGAACATACTAGGGACTTGGTGGTTTTGAACATTTGGCGAATATGGTAGCTACGGAATGACACGACTCATGGAAAGGGTGAGACCCTGGTTCATGGTAAAATTGACTATTTGGATAGCTATTACAAGTCGCTTCATTTAGCAAGAAATTTTACTACGGAAGAAATAATAAAAGGGAAGATGCCATTTCGGAGGAAGGCCGCGTGGTGAGTAGTAATCGGTTGTCAACACATGTACCATGGCCTCGGCATCCAGTTGGTTGGGTAGCCCTTTCTATTGATGGTTCTTTTTCGAGTCAGGACGAGCGCGCTTCTGCTGGAATGGTTCCGCGAAACAATGATGGTTCACAACGGATGGTTCTTTTAAAGCAGTCTCTTCTCTAGATAATGTGTTCTATACCAACTAAAGCAGGTTCCTTAAATTAATGGCAATGGTGTGGGACGGCAGTCAAGTTATTAAAGTTCTCCGCACAGGAGGGTGAGTAACAGCGCGCCTGGCCTGCCTCCTCTTCTAACCGGGCCAAGCCCATGGTGAGAAACCCCCAGATCTCCGCCCGGTGCGGTAGTTAGTATTTAGCGCTCACCTGTTTTTTTTCATTGTCTGAAAAACTGCTAAGTCCCTAAGTTTTTTTAAATATGATGCATACTTTGCATGGCTGTAAATTTTTGTGTGGTGATCGAAATTGAGTGTAATATGTCAAAATGATCGTTGTGATATGATCTTCATTTTGTTCCATTGTGACATGCTTGTTTGAGTTCATCTTGATGCCCTAAGCATCGTTGCAAGAGTGCTATATGTTTAAAACTGCTGGTAAATGTAAATTTGTTGCATGCTTGTGGTGATGATAACTTTGTGCATGTTGGTCCAAATGGAGTGTATGATAAGTCAAAATGTTCATTGTGAAGTGCTCTACATGATGGTTGCTGTAGCATTCATGTTAGGTGCCATCTTGCCATGTTAATCTCTGTTGCAAAAGTGCATGTGGCTGTTAAGTGTTGAAACATGTTATGAGATGCTAATTTGACTTGCTCATTGCTATTGGTGTGTTTGTCTTCATGACACATGTCTATATGTTTTAGAAGCACAATCATGCCATCTTTGCTGTGGTGCAATCCACTTTCCATGATATGCCTTGAGGTGTTTGCAACAAGCTTGTAAACATGCCATGTCGTTGTTGCTGTTTTATACTTAGTGAAAAAACTGCTAAGTCTGAAACTGTTAAACCTGATGCTATGTTTGCTTGTTGCCTCACTCAAATCCTTGCATGTTTTAGTATGTGAAATGATCATATCTTGTTGTCCATGATATGCTATATCCATCCATGCACTTATTTGCATATATGGCCTGCTGTAGCTTATTTATTTCTTGCTCTCAAGTTGCTATAAATGTATCTGTCAGATTTTTATCAGCATGTTCATTTTGGTGGAGCTTGTTGTTATTGATCCATGCCTCCTAAGGAGTTGCTCCAATGGAGTTGTTTGATGTATGCTATGTCTATTACATGTCCATGATCTTTATATACTTAATAGAGTTGATATGCTTGTTGTTTTGTGCCTCCGACGGCAGCATTGTGATGATGTTTTTGCCTTCCCAGATTTTGACAAAGTCTGGATAAATTTATTGCAACTTGCCATGCTCGTTTAATTGTGTTCCAACAAGTTTTTGGGTGTGCTCTAAGTTCGTGTTTGTTAAGTATCATGTCTATTTCACATCCATGCCTCTTGTTATCATGTTTGAGTGCTGTAGCATATATATACTTTGCTCCAAAGTTGCTATGTTGCTGTTTTTGGACAGCTTGTTATATCTTGTTCTATGTGTATGTGTTGAACCGTTGCTCCGTTTTGAGTGTGTCCTATATGAAACTTGTGTGATTTTGCATGTAGAAGCATAATATCATGTTGTTTACATGCTTGGAGTGTGTTTGCTTGTTGTTTGGATGCATCTTGCATAATTGCCATGCTTGCCTTGTTTTGCTCATATCTTCTAGGCCGTAGCTCCGAATTAAACAAACTTTATATGTAACTTGACTAGAATTTTCGCGTAGATCATCATGGAGCATGTTAACTTGCTGTTTAACAACTTTAAGTTCAGGTTTGTTCAGATCTAGACTAATTTCGAAACGTGCATATGAGGGCTTACCGGAATTGTTATATGTTGTTTCCGGCCTCATTTAAACTTGTTGGTTTGTGTTGTTCTTGTGTGCTTCATCCCTTGCCATGTTTTGCATCATATAGACTTGTCTTGCATCATACTTGGTTGAGCATATTGTCATGTTCTTGAGTGATGTGTTAACCGTGTTACTTGCTTCTTCTTGCTAGTTCTTTTTCCGTTGCGATCGTGAGGATTCGTTCGTCTACACGTGATTCGTATTCATGGCTTCTTTTTCGTCTTCTTCATGGATTCGCTCTTCTTCCTTGCGGGATCTCAGGCAAGATGACCATCATCTTGGATACCTTTACTATCATTGCCATGCTGGCTGTCTCGATGCTATCGTTATATGTCGCGCTACCCATCTTTTATTGTCAGCCCTCTCCTTGTTGCCATGAAACCTCTAACCTTTGACACCATCCCAGCAAAACCGTTGTTTGGCTATGTTACCTGCTTGCTCAGCCCCTCTTATAGCGTTGCTAGTTGCAGGTGAAGATGAAGATTGCTTCATGTTGGGAGCTTGGCTTGTTGGAATATCACAATATCTATTATTATTAACACACATATATACTTGGCAATGGGTGGAAGGCTTGGCCTTTTGCTCGGTGTTTTGTTCCACCCATGCCGCCTTAAGAACCGATAAACTGGTGTTATGTTCCTTGATTTTGCGTCCCTAACGCGGTTGGGTATATGGGGACCCTTTGACAGTTCGTCTTTGAATAAAACTCCTCTAGCAAGGCCTAACATTGGTTTTAATTTGCCTCATAATAGCAACTTAATTAATTAATTAAATTGCATAGGGGGTCGCATCCCCGAGGATTCTTCTACATAGCAGGGGGGCCAGTGCTGATGGTGTTGGTCCCAAACGGGCAGCCTGTGGGGCCGACTTGAGGTAACTCAAGGTGCTGGTTCCCGTAGCTTGACCTATCCGGTCGTGGTCTGAGACGAGATACGCGCGGCTACTATAGGGGTGTCGGCATGCCGGGAGGTCTTGCTGGACTTGTTTTACAATTGTCGAAATGTCTTGTGCACCGGGAATTCCGAGTTTGATCGGGCCTTCCCTAAGATAAGGGGTAATATTATTATTATCTCTAATGATCGTGAGAGCTTGTGATGTGCTAAGTAGGGAAACCCCTGCAGGGTAATGATCTTTCGAAAGCCGTGCCCGCGGTTATGTGGCAGATTGGAATTTGTTAATTTCCGGTTGTAGAAAACTTGACACAGGATCCGAGATAAAACACACAACCGCGTGAGTAACTATGACCGTCTCTTTTCATTTTGAGAAGAGAACACGGTGGGGTTATGTTTGACTCGTAGGTAGTTCAGGATCTTTAGCGATCACTACTAGTTTGCGACCGTTTGTGTAGATGCTCATCTTATTCTTGTACTCGTAAGTTAGCCACCATATATTGCTTAGCCGCTGCTGCAACCTCACCACTTTACCTCTCCTCACCCATTAAGCTTCGCTAGTCTTGATACCCATGGTTATGGGATTGCTGAGTCCTCGTGGCTCACAGATACTACAACAATAGTTGCAGGTGCAGGTTTTTGATGACTTGACGTGAGAGCGATGTTACCTTTTGTTGGAGTTCTTTCTTCTTCTTTGTCAGTCTTGGGTTAGGTTTCGGGTCGGCAGCCTGGGATAGCAGATGGATGTCATTGTGCTTTTCATGTTTGCATCCGTAGTCGGATGCCCTTGTATTGATGTTGTTGTATTCATGTGACTTGTATGAATTGTATGTATCCCCATGTATTTATGTAATGGTACGATGTAATGATATCCATCTTGCTAAGCGCCTGAGATGCGGTTGTGCCCCAATCATGTATGAGTCACGTGATCGGGATAGAATCGCATCTTGGGCCTGGCAGCCTCCTCCTTAGGATCTCCATGAAGGCGTCCATTTTCCCCGCTTTGCAACACCGGCGCTCCTCCTCCCTTGACTCCTTCTTGGTTATCATGCTCCCTACGGTTGTGATCAAGGCATTCGACGCCGCATCCCGCTTGTCCTCATTCTTGGAGTTGGTCTTCTCCCGCGGCCGTGCCTTCTCGCCGTCCCCAGCTCCTCCACGGCTTGCTTCCCCCCTCGCGACTTGAGGGCGGCATATTGCGCCTTGAACTTCTCCTCGTCTTTGATGATCCTAAAGCAATGAGAGAGGTTGAAGCACTTGCCATCATGTTGGACCTTGAATGCCTCCAAATCTTGAAATGCCTACAAATGTATTTCATGCAATCATATTGGCCGATGGTATACAAATGAACACGAAAACATAAACGGAATGACACAACATATGTCGGCTTGCTAGCATACCTTGTCTTGAATGCCCATGCCGCTCACGGGGCGGGCCTTCACGCTCTCAAGAGTGGCAGAAAACTTGTTGCACTCTTGTTGGATCACCCTCCAACGCTTCGAAATGGACACCCACCCACCCGTGCTCACTATTTGGTACGGCGGGAACTTCTTGCGCTCATGAAACTCACGGTGGACAGGAATCCAAAAAGCCAAATACTTTTGTTCGGAGCCCGTCTTGGGGTCTTGCCCAATGTCTCTCCAACACTCACCAATAAGCTTGTCCTCGGCCGCCGTGTATGCCTTGGTCCACTTGCTCTTCTGCTTCAGCTTCGCCCCAGTGGCTTGGGTGGTGAGCGCGTCCTCTAACAAAGGCTCCCCTTCGATGTCAACATTGTCCTCTTCCTCTTGCCCGTAGTCCTCCGAAAACTCGTGGTCAAGTGGGAAGCCGTCCCAATCCAGGCCGACCTGATCATGCATGAAGGCCGCCCAATCTTGATCAAAGGTGGACGGCGTGAACACCCCTTGGCCATCCTGGATTTGTGTCTCCTCGGGATCGTAGCCAGCCCCGGCGCCGCCGCCAGCGGCCGGTGCGCCACCCTCAAAGATGATGTTCTGCATGTAGTAGTCGTCGTCGCCGGAAGGTGGCATTTCGTCGAACAGGTTGCACGTGCCAGGCAGCACACCGTCTGGCATTTGCCGCGCACGTTTCCTCGCGCCTCCGGTAGACGAGTGCTACCTCTCGAGCTTGCGTTGTATTCCCTCGAAGAGGAAAGGGAGATGCAGCACAATAGCGTAAGTATTTCCCTCAGTTTTTGAGAACCAAGGTATCAATCCTGTAGGAGACCACGCGTGAGTCCCTCGCACCTGCACAAACAAATAAGAACTTTGCAGCCAACGCGATAAGGGGTTGTCAATCCCTTTACGGTCACTTACGAGAGTGAAATCTGATAGAGATGATAGTTTATATTTTTGGTATTTTTGGTTTAATAAAACATCAAATAAAAGCGGTAAAAGTAAAATAGATGTAGATTGATATGTTGAGAATAGACCCCGGGGCCATAGTTTTCTCTAGTGGCTTCTCTCATGATAGCGATATTCTACGGCGGGTAAACAAATTATTGTCGAGCAATTTATAGAAAAGCGAATAATTATGAGACTATCTAGGCATGATCATTGTATATAGGCATCACGTCCGAGACAAGTAGACCGACTCCTGCCTGCATCTACTACTATTACTCCACACATCGACCGCTATCCAGCATGCATCTAGTGTATTGAGTTCATAAGAACAGAGTAACGCCTTAAGCAAGATGACATGATGTAGAGGGATAAACTCAAGCAATATGATGTAAACCCCATCTTTTTATCCTCGATGGCAACAATACAATACGTGCCTTGCTGCCCCTACTGTCACTGGGAAAGGACACCACAAGATTGAACCCAAAGCCAAGCACTTCTCCCATTGCAAGAACTATAGATCTAGTAGGCCAAACCAAACCGATAATTCGAAGAGACTTGCAAGGATATTATGAGCACACATAAAAAGTTCAGAGAAGAACCAAATATCTTTCATAGATAACCTTGATCATAAACTCACAATTCACCGGATCTCGACAAACACACCACAAAAAGAGATTACATCGAATAGATCTCCTCGAAGACCAAGGAGAACTTTGTATTGAGATCCAGAGAGAGAGAAGAAGCCATCTAGATACTAGCTATGGACCCGAAGGTCTCTGGTAAACTACTCACAACTCATGGTGAGGGCGATGATGATGATGATGATGAAGGCCTCCGTGATGGATCCCCCTCCGGTGGAGCTCCGGAATAGGCTCCAAGATGGGATCTCCATGGGAACAGAAGGTACGGCGGTGGAATTAGGGTTTTCTCTCTGTCTTCGGAGTTTCTGGGGTACGTGGACTTATATAGGAAGAAGGAGGGCACCAGGGGACGCTCGAGTGGGCCTCAAGGCAGGGGGGCGTGCCCCCACCCTCGAGGGCCACTCGAGGCTCCCCTAACATGGTTCTCAAGTTCCTCTAGCGTGATTTTCTCCAAAAATATCTCTCGTGAAGGTTTCATTCCGTTTGGACTTCGTTTGATATTCTTTTTCTGCAAAACCCTGAAATAGGCCAAAAACAGCAATCTGGACTGGGCCTTTGGGTTAGTAGGTTAGTCCCAAAAATGATATAAAAGTGAATGATAAAGCCCATTAAACATCCAAGACTTCATAAATAATAGCATGGAACAATAAAAAATTATAGATACGTTGGAGACGTATCAAGCATCCCCAAGCTTAATTCCTGCTCGTCCTCGAGTAGGTAAATGATAAAGAAAGAATTTTTGATGTGGAATGCTAACCAATATAGTTTTTCAATGTAATTCTCTTAATTGTGGCATGAATGTTCAGATCTGAAAGATTTAAGATAAAAGTCTATATCGACATAAGAAATAACAATACTTCAAGCAATACTAACAAAGCAATCATGTCTTCTCAAAATACTATGGCTAAAGAAAGTTATCCCTACAAAATCATATAGTTTGTCTATGCTCCCTCTTCATCACACAAAATATTCATATCATGCACAACCCCGATTTTAGCCAAGCATTTGTTTTCATACTCTATCTTTTCAAACCTTTCAACTTTCACGCAATACATGAGCATGATCCATGGATATAGCACTATGGGTGGAATAGAGGTGGTTGTGGAGAAGACAAAAAGGAGGGAGATAGTCTCACATCGACTAGGCGTATCAACGGGCTATGAAGATGCCCATCAATAGATGTCAATGTGAGTGAGTAGGGATTGCCATGCAACGGATGCACTAGAGCTAATTATGAATGAAAGCTCAATAAAAGAAACTAGTGGGTGTGCATTCAACTTGCTTGCTCACGAAGACCTAGGGCATTTGAGGAAGCCCATCGTTGGAATATACAAGCCAAGTTCTATAATGAAAATTCCCTCCAATATATGAAAGTGACTAAGCATGAGACTCTCTACAATGAAGAACATGGTGCTACTTTTAAGCACAAGTGTGGAAAAAGATAGTAGCAATTGTCCCTTCTCTCTTTTCTCTCATTTTTTTTGAGGGGCTTTCTCCTCTCTTTTTTATTAGCCCCTCTCTATTTTTTTGGCCATCTCTTTTTTTATTGGCCTTTGCTTCTTTTTTTTGTTTCCTCACACAGGACAATGCACTAATAATGATGATCATCACACTTTTTATTACAACTCAAAATTACAACTCGATACTACAACAAGTATGACTCTACATGAATGCCTCCGGCGGTGTATCGGTATGTGCAATGAATCAAGAGTGACATATATGAAAAATTATGCATGGTGGCTTTGCCACAACTACGATGTCAACTACCTGATCATGCATGGCACTATGACAATATGATGCATGTCATATAAACGGAACGGTGGAAAGTTGCATGGCAATATATCTCGGAATGGCTATGGAAATGCCATGATAGGTAGGTATGGTCGCTGTTTTGAGGAACAATATAGTGTCTATTTTGAGGAAGGATATATAGTGGGTTTATGGCACCGACGAAAGTTGCGTGGTACAAGAGAGGCTAGGAATGGTGGAAGGGTGAGAGTGCGTATAATCCATGGACTCAATATTAGTCATAAGAACTCATATACTTATTGGAAAAATTTACGAGTCATCAAGACAAAGCAATCAACGCATGCTCCTAGGGGGAGGTTGGTAGGAGTTAACCATCGCGCGCCCCCGACCTCCACACAAAGGTTGGCACTCTACAAATACCTAATGCTCTAACTTCGTCACATAGCGGTTCACCATACATGCATGATACAGGAATCACTAACCTTAACACAAGTATTTCTCAATTTCATAATAACTCCACTAGCATGACTCTAATATCACTATCCTCATGTCTCAAAACAATTATCAAGCATCCAACATCTCATTCTATTCAATGCACTTGGTGTGATTTTTTTTTACTACATTGACATTGGATGTCTATCATGTGAAGACTAGTTTCTTTAGCCTAAACACATTACCATGCTATTTTAATAGACTCTCAAATAGATATAAGTGAAGCATGAGAGTTCAACAATTTCTACAAAATATTACCACCACCATGCTCTAAAAGATATAAGTGAAGCGCTAGAGCAAAAACTATTCAACTCAAAAGATATAAGTGAAGCACATAGAGTGTTCTAATAATTTCTAGGTCATATTTAACTCTCTCAAATAGGTGTGTCCAGCAAGGATGATTGTGGCAAAATAAGAAGCAAAGACTCAAATTATACAAGACGCTCCAAGCAAAACACATAACATGTTGCGAATAAAAATATAGCTCCTGTAGTGAAAAAATCACACTAAGTGCATTGAATATGATGAGATGTTGGATGCTTGATAATTGTTTTGAGATATGAGGATAGTGATATTAGAGTCATGCTAGTGGAGTTATTATGAAATTGAGAAATACTTGTGTTAAGGTTAGTGATTCCCGTAGCATGCACGTATGGTGAACCGCTATGTGACGAAGTTAGAGCATGAGGTATTTGTAAAGTGCCAACCTTTGTGTGGAGGTCGGGGGTGCGCGATGGTTAACTCCTACCAACCTCCCCCCTAGGGGCATGCGTTGATTGCTTTGTTTTGATGGCTCGTAGATTTTTGTAATAAGTATATGAGTTCTTATGACTAACGTCGAGTCCATGGATTATACGCACTCTCACCCTTCCACCATTGATAGCCTCTCTTGTACCGCGCAACTTTCGCAGGTACCATAAACCCACTATATATCCTTCCTCAAAACAGCCACCATATTATTCCTCAAAACAGCTACCATACCTACCTATCATCATTATTAGAGCATTGTCCCATGGGTGGAAAGGCTAAATCTATAAAGCCCCTCCGCAAAAAAAAGGAAAAAAAAAGAAAGGCCAAAGAAAAAAAGAAGGGCCCAAAAAAAAAGAAAAAAGAAAATGAAAAGAAAAAAGGGACAATTGCTACTATCTTTTTTTCCACTTGTGCTTCAAAGTAGCACCATGTTCTTCATTGTAGAGAGTCTCATGCTTAGTCACTTTATATACTAGTGAGAATTTTTCGTTATAGAACTTGGCTTGTATATTTCAACGATGGGCTTCCTCAAATGCCCTAGGTCTTCGTGAGCAAGCAAGTTGGATGCACACCCACTAGTTTCTTTTTTTGAGCTTTCATTCATATTTAGCTCTAGTGCATCCGTTGCATGGCAATACCTACTCACTCACATTGATATCTATTGATGGGCATCTCCATAGCCCGTTGATACGCCTAGTCTATGTGCGACTATCTCCGTCCTCTTTGTCTTCTCCACAACCACCTCTATTCCACCCATAGTGCTATGTCCATGGCTCACGCTCATGTATTGCGTGGAAGTTGAAAGGTTTGAAAGAATAGAGTATGAAACAAGTGCTTGGCTGAAATCGGGGTTGTGCATGATATGAATATTTTGTGTGATGAAGAGGGAGCATAGCCAGACTATATGATTTTGTAGGGATAACTTTCTTTAGCCATAGTATTTTGAGAAGACATGATTGCTTTTTTAGTATGCTTGAAGTATTGTTATTTCTTATGCCAATATAGACTTTTATCTTGAATCTTTCAGATCTGAACATTCATGCCACAATTAAGAGAATTACATTGAAAAACTATATTGGTTAGCATTCCACATCAAAAATTCTTTCTTTATCATTTACCTACTCGAGGACGAGCAGGAATTAAGCTTGGGGATGCTTGATACGTCTCCAACGTATCTATAATTTTTGATTGTTCCATGCTATTATTTATGAAGTCTTGGATGTTTAATGGGCTTTATATTACACTTTTATATCATTTTTGGGACTAACCTACTAACCCAAAGGCCCAGTCCAGATTGCTGTTTTTTGCCTGTTTCGGGGTTTTGCAGAAAAAGAATATCAAACGGAGTCCAAACGGAATGAAACCTTCGCGAGAGATATTTTTGGAGAAAATCACGCACAGGGGACTTGAGAACCACGTCAGGGGAGTCTCGGGGTGTCCACTAGGGTGGGGGGCGCGCCCCCTGCCTCATGGGCCCCTCGAGCACCCCTCGGTGTCCTCCTTCCTCCTATATAAGTCTACGTACCCCGAAACCTTCGACAACTATTCCACCGCCGTAACCTTCTGTTCCCGTGAGATCCCATCTTGGAGCCTGTTCCGGAGCTCCACCGAAGGGGGATCCATCACGGAGTTCTTCTTCATCATCATCATCGCCCTCACCATGAGTTGTGAGTAGTTTACCACAGACCTTTGGGTCCATAGCTAGTATCTAGATGGCTTCTTCTCTCTCCCTAGATCTCAATACAAAGTTCTCCTCGATCTCCGAGGAGATCTATTCGATGTAATCACTTTTTGCGGTGTGTTTGTCGAGATCCGATGAATTGTGAGTTTATGATCAAGATTATCTATGAGAAATATTTGGTTCTTCTCTGAACTTTTTATGTGTGCTCATAATATCCTTGCAAGTCTCTTCGAATTATTGGTTTGGTTTGGCCTACTAGATCTATAGTTCTTGCAACGGGAGAAGTGCTTGGCTTTGGGTTCAATCTTGCGGTGTCCTTTCCCAGTGACAGTAGGGACAACAAGGCACGTATTGTATTGTTGCCATCGAGGATAAAAAGACGGGGTTTATATCATATTGCTTGAGTTTATCCCTCTACATCATGTCATCTTTCTTAAGGCGTTACTCTGTTCTTATGAACTCAATACACTAGATGCATGCTGGATAGCGGTCGATGTGTGGAGTAATAGTAGTAGATGCAGAATCGTTTCGGTCTACTTGTCTCGAACGTGATGCCTATATACAATGATCATGCCTAGATAGTCTCATAATTATTCGCTTTTCTATCAATTGCTCGACAGTAATTTGTTTACCCGCCGTAGAATATCGTTATCATGAGAGAAGCCACTAGAGAACACTATTGCCCCTGGGTCTATTCTCAACATATCAATCTACATCTACTTTACTTTTATCGCTTCTATTTTCTCTTCTTATAAACAAAAATACCAAAAATATAAACTATCATCTCTATCAGATCTCACTTTCGTAAGTGACCGTAAAGGGATTGACAACCCCCTATCGCGTTGGCAGTGAAGTTCTTATTTGTTTGTGCAGGTGCGAGGTACTCGCGCGTGGTCTCCTACTGGATTGATACCTTGGTTCTCAAAAACTGAGGGAAATACTTACGCTACTGTGCTGCATCTCCCTTTCCTCTTCGAGGGAATACAACGCAAGCTCGAGAAGTAGCATCTATCATTTGACATAAAAGAATTTAATACTCGGGCATCCCAACAAACAATCAAGTCTTTCAAAATATCAATGCTAAAGAACATTATCCCTACAAAATCTATAGTCTTTTATGCTCCCTTTTCTTAACACAAGGTACCCTCATGCCTATCCCGGGGTCAGACAAACAATTGTTTTCATGCTTTACTTTTTCGAACCTTTTCAAGTCTTCATGCAATACATGAGCGTGAGCCATGGACATAGCACTATGGGTGGAATAGAAGGTGGTAGTAGACAAAAGTAGGGAGAAAGTCTCACATCGACTAGGCGTGTCAATGGGCTATGGAGATGCCCATCAATAGATATCAATGTGAGTGAGTAGGGATTTCCATGTAACGGATGCACTAGAGCTATAAGTGTATGAAAGTTCAAAAGAAAACTAGTGGAAGTGCATCAACTTGCTTGCTCATGAAGAACTAGGGCATTTGAGGAAGCCCATCGTTGGAATATACAAGCCAAGTTCTATAACGAAAGATTCCCACTAGTATATGTGTGACGCCCGGGTAATCAAGCTGCAGTAACCCTCTGGTAATAATGCCACGTCACCACGATTACTATTGCTTATCTCGCATTAGTTCAAAACCGATTCAAATTCAAATATAAATTTTGGTCAAACATCAAAAATTTCAACCGTTAAAACTGAAATGTTCGGAGTGTGCCCTTTAATGCCTAAGTATTTATGGTGTAGAAACCACACTTTTACAAAATTCCTAAATACTTTAAAATGAATTAAAACATAAATGAATTAATAAAAAGAAAAGTTTTCAAAACGAAAAGAACAGACCCTTCCCCTGGCCCAACTGGGCCACACAGCCCAACCAGGCCGGCCCAACCCTGCTGGGCCATAACCCCCCTCCTCGCCCCACACACCCGAACCCTAACCGCACACTCCTCGACCCACCTCTCCGCCTTCTCTCCCCACCTGGATCGAGATCGATCCCGATCCATCGTAGCCCGCTGCCGCCCGGAGCCTCGCTCGTCGGACCGCCTCCTCGCAGCCCCGTCTCCTCTCACTCGTGGCCCGACGCCTGCTCGACGCCGTCGATGACGCCGCCAGTTGATGTCGACGCTGCTCGTCGCTGCCGCCCACCCCATTCCCGTCGCTGGTGCCGCCTTGCAGGACTGCCCGCCCCTCGTAGACAGCCTCCTCGTCCTCCTCCCCAACGACCTCACCAGGCCTCGTCGCCCCCTCATTCCTCTACAACGTCTGTGAGGACTCATCCTTTTCCCCCATCCTCTCTGTCCGCCGGCACGCCCGCCCCGCCCTCGGCCTCACATCGCGCCCGCCAGCGCGTGAGGACACCACCCCAGGCCGCACGCTCTTCGTGTTGTTCCAATCGCTCGCCTGGCCATGCGATTGCTCTGCACCGCCGTGGCCACCCCGCGTCCTGCGCCTCGCCTGCGCGCACGCCCGCTGTCCGCGCGGGTTCCACCGCTTGCCTGGCGCGGCCTCCTCTGCCCGTTGCCGTACTGATGCGGCTGCTACCTAGGGCACGGATGTCGCCTCCTACTACGGCCCACACCCGCCGCTAGCCGCCGGAGCTCCGCGCCGCTCGGCGCCCCCGCACTTTGCCACCATCGCCCGCCCGTGGCCCCGCCCGCTCCGTTCCGGCCGGGTCCGCCGGCTCAGCTAGCCCGACACCCGTTAACCACCGTGGCCTGGTGCCACTGACCACGGGACCCGTCCTGTATTAAACAAAATGGAAAAGAAAAATGAATAATAATAAAAGTGATTAATTAATTAATTAATTAATTAATTAGTAATTTAATTAATTAACTTAATTACACAAAACTTAATTAGCCTGATAACCTAACTAGTCTAATTATACTATTAGGATTAGTCAAAACAGAGAATGACAGGGGGCCCACCCCCTGCTGACCAGTCAAACTTTGACTGGTCAACTGGGGCCCCTGACCCACATGTCAGCCTCTTTGTACACCTGTGTGTACACGGGTTGGGTGCACATAGCAATGTTGCTTTATTTTTTGAATTATTATTAATTCCTGAAAATGAGTTAAGACTTTAGAAAATCATATAAAATAAACCGTAGCTCACATAAAAATGTTTTATATATGAAAATTGCTCAGAACGACGAGACAAATTCGAATACGCTGTCCGTTCGTCCGCCACACATCCCTATCATACCGAACATGGAACATTCCCCCTCCGATTCATGTGTCCGAAAACACAAAATACCGGGGATACTTTCCCGGATGTTATCCCCCTCCGTCGGTATCGTGTAGCACCGCGTTAGAGCACCCTAGCACTGCGTGTTGACATGTCGTGTTTCTCTGTACATCTGTATGCTTTGTATTTATTGTTTCTTCCCACTCTTCTCTCTGATAGACCGCGACACTGATGCTACCTTGGTGATCGGCTGCATCGACGACGACCCCTCCTTCTTGCCAGAGCAACCAGGCAAGCCAAACCCCTTTGATCATTCTGATATCGCCCATTTCCTTCTCTCTTATGCTTGCATTAGAACTGCTACTAATTTTGTATGATCCTATTCTGATGCATAGCCTGTTGTTGATACATGCTTTCGTGCCTTACATGTTTATACTAAACTGCTTACTATAGGCTAGTTAGAGATCCATCAGAGACCCCTCACTTTGTCCTGTCTGCCCCGCTGGATTATCAGAAGATCCGACCAACGGGATAGAAGACCAGGCCCCGGCACTGCACATCACTTTCCCCTTAGTTGCTCGGCAAACTGGGTTACTATCGAGTGTCGAGGGTGACACCTCGACAGCACTTCTGATCTTAACCTTGTAGGTTAGTTCATTGGTTATGGTCATCGAGGGTGATTCTTCTTTCTCCACTCCCGATAACGACACTGTCGTGCAACTCCTCAAGAGTGGACCTCGAGGGTGACTCCTCTTTCGTTCACCTTGACGATAAGCATCAGGTGGAATTCCATCGAGGGTGATTTCCTCAGGTTTCCCTTTGGTGTTAGACACACAATTACTATGGTTACTATGACTTTACAACTGTTACTTGGAAAGACGGGTCGACCCTGAGGGGTACCCGCGAGTGATGTGGAGACGGGTTGACCTGGAGGGTACCCGAGAGTTGAATACGAGGCGTGGCCGGGCATTCTTAGCCCTTGCCGCAAGTCCTCGAGACGGGGCGACGAGGTCACATCTTTCATGAGTCTTTGCTCGTTACCGCATTCCCAAGACACTAAACAGTTTGGATATTTGATCCAAGGGGCCTCTGGCCTGATAGCGCTAACCATCACGTGGGCATAGTATGGGCGTTCTGCGTCGTATGCATCAGCCGAAGCTTAACTGACGTCATTGCGACTGAGCGGCGCGCGCCGGGTTGGACTGGTTATGCACCTACCTTTTTAAGGAGGTAGCAAGGTCTGCTCACCGGCCACGTACGCAACGTGCAGGAGTTCCAGAGGCGATTGGCCCATGAACCCTGGGGGCATAGGGTTTAGTCCGACATGCATGACCTCTCTATTAAGCCTAGGTCGGGTTGCGGCGTATTGTTTGCCCGAGGGCGGGCATGACCTGATGGTGTGTCCGGCCGGAGTTAAGCAAGCGTGGTGGGTAAGTTGGTGCACCCCTACAGGGAAGGAAACATCTATCGATAGCCTGTCCTACGGTAACAGACACTTGGAGTTGTAACCCGATTGATACAACCAGAACTGGATACTGAGACATGATGGATATGTGGCTCCGGGATTGCTTCCTTGCAAGGAGTCGAGGAAGGATCTCTAGGCGTTATTGCTACAACATGCTTGATAATTATAATACTCCCCCTCTTATTCTGGCATTCTGCAGCTTAGTCCACATATACTACCCTTTTCATTGATACTGATGCATATGTAGTGTAGATCCTTGCTTGCGAGTACTTTGGATGAGTACTCACGGTTGCTTTGCTGCCCCTTTTCCCCCTTCTTTCTTCTTTCTGGTTGATGCAACCAGATGGTGGAGTCGAGGAGCCTGATGCCACCATTGACGACTGCTACTACCCCGACGGAGCCTACTACTATGTGGAGACAGCTGACGACCAGGAGTAGTTAGGAGGTCCCACGCAGGAGGCCTTGCCTTTTCGATCGTGTTGTTTTTGTGCTAGCCTTCTTAAGGCAAACTTGTTTAACTTATGTCTGTACTCAGATATTATTGCTTCCGCTGACTCTTGTGTATTCGAGCTTATGTATTCGAGCCCTTGAGGCCCCTGGCTTGTAATATAAAGCTTGTATTATTTTATTTGTGTCTAGAGTTGTGTTGTGATATCTTCCAGTGAGTCACTGATCTTGGTCGTACATGTTTGCGTGCATGATTAGTGTATGGTCAAATCGGGGGCGTCACAAGTTGGTATCAGAGCCGACTGCCTGTAGGAACCCCCTTTCCAACTCCTTGGCCGAAGTCGAGTCTAGTCATTGTATAACTTTTACTAACATGGCTGTGTGGCTTACGGGCCCACGTCTCCATTCGGTGGTATTAGGATCTTTTATTCCTCATCTTCACTCTGGGATTCTGATCTCTCTTCTATTTGGGTTAAATGATTTTGCTAAAATCTAACTTTAGGTTCTCGAAAATACTTCCTCCCGGAGAGCCCCTTCAGTCAAGATGGTCGCCCGCTTCATCAGGAGATTTTGGAGATAATATTCGATGCTTTTCCAAGATTCTTCTGGCCTCCGCCTTTTGCAATTCCTTACCATCGTCATATTCATATGGATAACGACTTACACTTGTCATTCATACAATCAATTCTTCGTTGCTATTATTATTACAAGGTGCCCCGAAACCTCTTCCTATATCCTGTATATCGATTGTGCCACTGCTTTGCAGTTCATTGCCACATGAATACCCTTATGGATAATTCCTCTCATTTACCGAGTATCCGCTCATCCCCATTCATGTGTTTCACAAGTCTGAGAAATATCATTCGACCTTCGGAAAATCCTGAGCAGCCTATTGCTCTTGAAATTCTTGCTTGCTTACATTATGGTTAACCCCATAAGTCTAGTAATCTTATTGACACCCTTTGTCATTATCATTTTGAGTCCGTTGATTTGATATGTTGTGAATGCTCGCAATCCTCGATCCTAGAATTCATCCTTCCAGCTCAGACGTCATATTGAACATGAGCTGGATCTCGACCAATCAAATTGTCGTCGATTGTACCCCTAAGCTTACTCAACTTATCCATTCTTAGTTAGAGCGTTCGCTCCTGATCCCTTGATTTGGAAATCATTCCTTTACCTTTGAGCTTTGAATTAGTCAGTTGTTTCTATGATCCAATGCATTTGCATTGTTTCTTCCTCTCGCTCTGTGCCGATGCTCACATCAGCTCCATTATGGATCATCTGATCTTTTGTTGAATTATCATCCGACAGTGTCCTTCGTATACAAAAACCTCAAGGAGTTCTTTCCCTGATACGTAATGCCTTTGGCAAATTGTATCCTCTGCTTTGACAACCATGCTCTACTTTCGAGCTTGTGTTAATTACTCCTAAAAGTTTGAGGTATACGTTCCTAAGATGCCCCGATGGGTTGAACATATGCCTTCCCTAATCGTTATGAACCCGAAAGATTTCATGGGTTGTACTCATCTATTATTTCACCAGATAAAACTTTCAACATTAATGCCATTCTCGAAACAAGAAGTGAATGAAATGTTATGCATTGAAGAAGTGGGAGTCGACCTTGAACCTTTGTGTTCATGCCCATGGACCTGATGTGGGACTTATCATGGATGCTTCTTGCAAACATATTTAATCATTATAATAATTCTCCCGGTGCCATTAAGTCGGATCCCTTGTAGTTATGGTTCCGACCGTGCTAAATTTTATTAAAAATATTTCTGAAAGGAAACCATTCCAGTGCATCGTCTATTTTGATAAGGTTAAACTATCTCCTATTGCGAGTGAACGATCCAGTACAATTTCTATCCTGATCTACCTTCGAGTTTTACCTATGGTATCTCAAGAATACGAAGGAACTGCATAACTTCTTATGAGTTCTTCATCAACTATTATGTCTCACTAATTTCAATTTTCCTCGGGTTCTGAGCTGTTTGTCACTTAGAACATCGATAACTGAAACGAGTCCGCACTACGATGCAACAACTCCTAATAATCTTCATTGCTTACGAGTTTACACTAAGTTTCCACCGAGCTTCCAACATCAGGTTGGTTGTCTTGTAAGGCAATTTCAATTCCGAGCTTGCAATCTTATTTGTAGTTCTGATAACCTTGGAACCTCTCGACAAAATGTGTTGTGACCATCGTCAACATTATGACTTCTTCCAAGATGTTAAGTAAATTCATGATGAGAAATGTCATCCTTTTCCCTAGATTAATTGTATTATCATCAACAACGTCCTTGATTTCCCGGCAACACAAACTTGGTCATGTTTTGTGTTGTACTTTGAGTTCCTTGCTGTCCAGCTTATGTTATGTTCTACCTTGGCGCATTACCATCTTTTATATAAAGAATGTAGTGAGAATTTCACCACCTCTTAAGAATCCTTGATACAAGTGATACTTCTCGCCATCTCCATTCATTCTTGGTCCCCGTGTTGTTTCTAACAAGAAAACCGACCATTGAACTATGATGTGTGAATTAAAAAAATAACTTCTTGCAAACCTATTGCTTTGAAGTGTATGGCCGATAGTTTCATTCCAGGTCCTTTGATTATCAAGTCACCACTCTAACATTGATCATGCTACCTAGTCCATCTTTCCAGGTGCCGTTTCAATCAATTTTACTCGTGGGTGTTCTCCTCGAACATACTCCATTATATACTTCGGTATGTCTAATATTTTCACATTGTTCACATAATTTTGGAAATACATGTTTGTGGATATCTCGTTGAATTGTTGATGAGCCCGTCGGCCACATCCTCATCTTTTCCTTGCTGAAATTGAACGTGAACTTTGCCTATTTGTCCGCCTCGTTTCGACGAGCATGAAAATGGTTCTCTTCGTCCCTCGCCCTTGGTACTGATGTTGTTGCCAGCATAACTGACATGCCTTGCTTACATGGTCGTGCAAGACCTCACCACCCGTCCTACTGTTAACCCACATGGTGGGCCCATAACCCACAGTTCCACATGATCAAAACCTGACTCTCGTGTACACCCTCCCGTTTCCAAGGTTATTCCTCACGCTTGACTTCGTGTGCAATTCGCGAGCCACCTTCCTAGTGATCTAATCTGGTACGAGGCGCAATACTGATTTTGGTTGCTCTGGACCCCTTTCACACCTTGTTTCACACATCGGACGATTGTCTATCCGTTTTAAACTTCTTATTGTACCATATTACTTTTCTCTCGACGTGCTTTATTCGTTCAACTCGAGAGGTACTCATGTGTTCGTTCATGGGATAATCCCCGGATGATTACCCCTTATAACATCCTATCGTTGTCAAGCTGCCCCTTTCCTATTTGCAAGTACGATGGAGACCCCGAAGAAAGGATGACGACATCATGATGACCTGAAGCAAAGGACTGAAGACTTCAACGCAATGGATTGACCTCTTCGAGAAGATCAATCAACGCCGAGAAGACCCGTTAGGATTTCGTAACCAAATCTCTTCCCCCTTGCTCCCGCTCCTAAAATCTCGGGACGAGATTTCTTGTAGTGGAGGAGAATTGTGACGCCCGGGTAATCAAGCTACAGTAACCCTCTGGTAATAATGCCACGTCACCACGATTACTGTTGCTTATCTCGCATTAGTTCAAAACCAATTCAAATTCAAATATAAATTTTGGTCAAACATCAAAAATTTCAAACGTTAAAACTGAAATGTTCGGAGTGTGCCCTTTAATGCCTAAGTATTTATGGTGTAGAAACCACACTTTTACAAAATGCCTAAATACTTTAAAATGAATTAAAACATAAATAAATTAATAAAAAGAAAAATTTTCAAAAAGAATAAAAAAGTCCCTTCCCCTGGCCAAACTGGGCCACACAGCCCAACCAGGCCGGCCCAACCCTCCTGGGCTATAACCCCCCTGCGCCCCACACACCCCGAACCCAAACCGCACACTCCTCGACCCACCTCTCCCCCTTCTCTCCCCACCTGGATCGGGATCGATCCCAATCCCATCGTAGCCCGCCGCCGCCCGGAGCCTCGCTCGTCGGACCGCCTCCTCGCGGCCCCATCCCCTCTCACTCGTGGCCCGACGCCTGCTCGACGCCGTCGATGACGCCGCCACTTGACGCCGATGCTGCTCGTCGCCGTTGCCCGCCCCGTTCCCGTCGCTGGTGCCGCCTTGCAGGACCGCCCGCCCCTCGCAGACAGCCTCCTTGTCCTCCTCCCCGACGGCCTCACCAGGCCTCGTCGCCCCCTCATTCCTCTACAACGTCTGTGAGGACTCATCCTTCCCCCCATCCTCTCTGTCCGCCAGCACGCCCACGCCGCCCTGGGCCTCACATCGCGCCCGCCAGCGCGTGAGGACACCACCCCAGGTCACACGCTCTTCGCGCCGTTCCAATCGCTCGCCTGGCCATGCGGTTGCTCTGCTCCGTTGTGGCCACCCCGCGTCCTGGGCCTCGCCTGCGCGCACGCCCGCTGTCCGCGCGCGTCCCGCCGCTTGCCTGGCGCGGCCTCCTCTGCCCGCTGATGTACTGATGCGGCTGCTACCTAGGGCCGCGGATGTCGCCTCCTCCTCCGCACCGCTCACGGTCTCCTCGCCCCGGCGCTCGGCGCCCCCGCGCTTTGCCGCCATCGCCCGCCCGCGGCCCCGCCCGCCCGCTCCGTCCCGGCCGGGTCCGCCCGGCTCAGCTAGCCCGACACCCGTTAACCACCGTGGCCTGGTGCCACTGACCACGGGGCCCGTCCTGTATTAAACAAAATGGAAAATAGAAATGAATAATAATAAAAGTGATTAATTAATTAATTAGTAATTTAATTAATTAACTTAATTACACAAAACTTAATTAGCCTGATAACCTAACTAGTCTAATTATACATTTAGGATTAGTCAAAACAGAGAATGACAGGCGCCCACCCCTTGCTGACCAGTCAAACTTTGACTGGTCAACTGGGGCCCGTGACCCACATGTCAGCCTCTTTGTACACCTGTGTGTACATGGGCTGGGTGCACATAGCAATGTTGCTTTATTTTTTGAATTATTATTAATTCCTGAAAATGAGTTATGAGTTAAGACTTTAGAAAATCATATAAAATAAATTGTAGCTCAGATGAAAATGTTTTATATATGAAAATTGCTCAGAACGACGAGACGAATTCGAATACGCTGTCCGTTCGTCCGCCACACATCCCTATCATACCGAAAATGGAACATTCCCCCTCCGATTCATGTGTCCGAAAACACGAAACACCAGTTATACTTTCCCGGATGTTATCCCCCTCTGCCGGTATCGTGTAGCACTGCGTGTTTCTCTGTACATCTGTATGCTTTGCATTTATTGTTTCTTCCCCCTCTTCTTTCTGATAGACCGCGAGACTGATGCTACCTTGGTGATCGGCTGCATCGACGACGACCCCTCCTTCTTGCCAGAGCAACCAGGCAAGCCAAACCCCTTTGATCATTTCGATATCGCACATTTCCTTCTCTCTTATGCTTGCATTAGAACTGCTACTATTTTTGTATGACCCTCATCGGATGCATAGCCTGTTGTTGATACCTGCTTTTATACCTTACATGTTTATACTAAACTTCTTAGTATAGGCTGGTTAGAGATCCATCGGAGACCCCCCACTTTGTCCTGTCTGCCCCGCTGGATTATCAGAAGACCCGACCAACGGGATCGAAGACCAGGCCCCGGCACCGCACATGACTTTCCACTTAGTTGCACGGCAATACTGGGTTACTATCGAGTGTTGAGGGTGACACCTCAGCATCACTTCTGATGTTAACCTTGTAGGTTAGTTCATCGGTTGTGGTCATCGAGGGTGATTCCTCTTTCTCCACTCCCGATAACGACACTTTCGTGCAACTCCTCAAGAGTGGACCTCGAGGGTGACTCCTCTTTCGTTCACCTTGACGATAAACATCAGGTGGAATTCCATCGAGGGTGATTTCCTCAGGTTTCCCTTTGGTGTTAGACACACAGTTACTATGGTTACTATGACTTTACAACTGTTACTTGGAAAGGTGGGTCGACCCTGAGGGGTACCCGCTAGTGATGTGGAGACGGGTTGACCTGGAGGGTACCCCGAGAGTTGAATATGAGGCGTGGCCGAGCATTCTTAGCCCTTGCCGCAAGTCCTCGAGACGGGGCGACGGGGTCACATCTTTCGTGAGTCTCTGCTCGTTACAACGTTCCCAAGACACTAAACGGTTTGGATATTTGATCCAAGGGGCCTCTGGCCTGATAGCGCTAACCATCACATGGGCATATTATGGGCGTTCTGCGTCGTATGCATCAGCCGAAGCTTAACCGACGTCATTGCGACTGAGCGGCGCGTGCCGGGTTGGACTAGTTATGCACCTAGCTTTTTAAGCAGGTAGCTAAGTCTGCTCACCGGCCGCGTATGCAACGTGCAGGAGTTCCCGGGGCGATTGGCCCATGAACACTGGGGGCATAGGGTTTAGTCCAGCATGCATGACCTCTCTATTAAGCCTAGGTCGGGTTGCGGCGTATTGTTTGCCCGAGGGCGGGCATGACCTGATGGTGTGTCCGGCCGGAGTTAAGCAAGCGTGGTGGGTAAGTTGGTGCATCCCTGCAGGGAAGGAAACATCTATCGATAGCCAGTCCTACGGTAACAAACACTTGGAGTTGTATCCCGATCGATACAACTAGAACTGGATACTGAGACATGATGGATATGTGGCTCCGGGATTGCTTCCTCGCGGGGAGTCGAGGAAGGATCTCTAGGCGTTATTGCTACAACATGCTTGATAATTATAATACGTTATTCTGTACTCTCTTCTACTGCTGCAAGATTGGTGGTTTCTAGAAGATGCTAGTCTTCAATAGGACTAGCTTCTCCCCCTCTTATTCTGGCATTCTGCAGCTTAGTCCACAGATACTACCCTTTTCATTGATACCGATGCATATGTAGTGTAGATCCTTGCTTGCGAGTACTTTGGATGAGTACTCACGGTTGCTTTGCTGCCCCTTTTCCCCCTTCTTTCTTCTTTCTGGTTGATGCAACCAGATGGTGGAGTCCAGGAGCCAGATACCACCATTGACGACTGCTACTACCCCGACGGAGCCTACTACTAAGTGGAGACAGCTGACGACCAGGAGTAGTTAGGAGGTCCCAGGCAGGAGGCCTTGCCTTTTCGATCGTGTTGCTTTTGTGCTAGCCTTCTTAAGGCAAACTTGTTTAACTTATGTCTGTACTCAGATATTATTGCTTCCGCTGACTCTTGTGTATTCGAGCTTATGTATTCGAGCCCTCGAGGCCCCTGGCTTGTAATATAAAAGCTTGTATTATTTTATTTGTGTCTAGAGTTGTGTTGTGATATCTTCCAGTGAGTCCCTGATCTTGGTCGTACACGTTTGCGTGCATGATTAGTGTACGGTCAAATCGGGGGCGTCACAATATGGAAGTGACAAAACAAGAGACTCTCTATTATGAAGATCATGGTGCTACTTTGACGCACAAGTGTGGAAAAGGATAGTAGCATTGTCCCTTCTCTCTTTTCTCTCTTTTTTTTTTTGGTTTTTTTGGAGGGGCTTTCCTTTTTTTTAATTAGCCCCTCTCTATTTTTTTAGGCCATCTTTTTTTTATTTGGCCTTTCCTCACATGGGACAATGCTCTAATAATGAAGATCATCACACTTTTATTTACTTACAACTCAAAGATTACAACTCGAAGCTAGAACAAAATATGACTCTATGTGAATGCCTCCGGTGGTGTACCGGGATGCAATGATCTAGCGTAGCAATGACATCAAAAAACGGACAAGCCATGGAAACATCATGCTAGCTATCTTACGATCATGCAAGGCAATATGACAATGATAGTGCTTGTCATAATAAACGGAACGGTGGAGATACATGGCAATATATCTCGGAATGGCTACAAAAATGCCATTATAGGTAGGTATGGTGGCTGTTTTGAGGAAGGTATATGGTGGGTGTATGGTAACGGCGAAAGTTGCGCGGCACAAGAGAGGCTAGCAATGGTGGAAGGGTGAGAGTGGGTATAATCCATGGACTCACCATTAGTCATAAAGAACTCACATACTTATTGCGAAAAATCTATTAGCCCTCGAAGCAAAAATACTACGACACATGCTCCTAGGGGGGAGGTTGGTAGGAGTTAACCATCGCGTGCCCCCGACCTTCACGCAAAGATAAACAATCAAAATACAACGCGCTCCAATTTGGTTACATAGTTAGGAGACCATACGTGCATGCTTTGGGAATCACAAACCTTAACACCAATATTATTACTAGACCACAATCATTCACTAGTACCTCCCACATATTAGCATCTCTATATCGCAAAACTATTGCAAGGAATCAAACATGTCATATTCAGCGATCTAAAAGTTTATGTAGGATTTTATGACTAACCATGTGAATGACCAATTCCTGTCAACTCTCTAAATAGATATAAGTGAAGCAAGAGAGTTTTAATTCTTTCTACAAAAGTTATGCCCACACTCTAACAATTATAAGTGAAGCAAAAGAGGTTTTCTATGTGAAGAGAAACAGGCAATCCAAACTTCAAATGATATAAGTGAAGCACATGAGGCGTTCTATAAAGCCATACTCAAAAGATATAAGTGAAGTGCAAAGAGCATTCTATAAATCAACCAAGGACTATCTCATACCAGCATGGTGCATTTATTAAAAGAAAAAGAAAAGGCACACGATGCTCTAAGATTTTACGCATATCATGTGAACAAAACGAATCCGAAAACATGCCGATACTTGTTGAAGAAAGATGGGATGCCTTCCGGGGCATCCCCAAGCTTAGACGCTTGAGTCTCCTTGAATATTTACTTGGTTTGCCTTGGGCATCCCCAAGCTTGAGCTCTTGCCTCTCCTCCTTCTTCTCACATCGAGACATCCTCGGTCTTCGAACACTTCGTCCACACAAAACTTAACTAAACTTTTAGTGGCGGGGTTAGTGCATATGATCAATAAAATCCCATCATGTACTGCTCTACATTATTGTATAATTATAAACAAACATTACCCACTGTATGCTATCATAATTTTATGGCCCCAAGTCAAGGAGGCATCAACAAGAATTCAAACATATGCAAATAATGAAGCTATAACAGCAATCTGTGAAAACAAGACAGTCTGTAGTAATCTGAACATTAACCATACTTCTGTAACCCTAAGAATTATGGAAAAATTAGGAAAAATCAACAATTTGTATAGCATGACTTTGCAAAAAGTTCCAGATCCTTTCGACGTTCCAGGAAAAAAATGTAAAATTGCGCACTACAGCCAAAGTTTCTGCTTTTGCACCGCACAAACCAACAAGCAGTTTAATCATCCTAAAGGAAATTCTTGGCACATTATTTTTATAATACAATGGAATTGTACAAGGGGATAATTATTTTTGTTCAAAAATTTCTGCAATCAAGGTTCACAAAGTTTCCATGGGCATGAACAAAGTTCAAGGCTAGCTCCCACTTTAACAATGCTCGTCTTTCTCACTTTCGCTTTTCTTTTTGAAAAAGTTTTAGTTTCCCCTCTTTATTTTTTGTTTTTAAACTTTATGAAAGCACACAACAGAAATAAATGACTCTCTAAAACTTCCGGGTTGTCTCCCTGGAAGCGCTTTCTTTAAAGCCATTAAGCTAGGCATATAGTGCTCAAGTAATGGATCCACCCGGATCCCAAGGTATATCAAAGAAAATTTTAATTAACAATGATTTGTGATTTAGTAGTGAGCACAAAGTAATATGTGTCATGAAACAACGAAGTCTAACTCTCTTCCTATGCATAGGCATGTTATACAAGAACAATTCATGCACATCAAGTAAAGGCCAATGCATAGTATAAGCAGTTTCTTGCAATTTTATCATGTTGGAAACATAGAGAGGCGGAGATGTAGTTCATCTCTCATAATAATTGCAAGTAGGAGCAGCAAGCACATGCATATTATATTCATCAAAATCATCATGTGTGATGGAAAAAGGCAACCCATAGATATAATCCTTAATAAGTGCAAACTTCTCCAATATAGTGTAGTTTGGAAAATTCAAAAAGATAATAGGACCATCATGTGTGGGTGCAATAGCAACTATCTCATGTTTAACATAAGGAACTATAGCAAGTTCATCTCCATAAGCATAATTCATATTGGCATCTTGGCCACAAGCATAGCAAGCATCATCAAAAAGGGATATTTCAAAAGAATCAACGGGATCATAACAATCATCATAGCATTCATCCTTCGGTAAGCACGAAGGCAAATTAAACAATGTATGAGTTGAAGAGTTACTCTCATTAGAAGGTGGGCACGGGTAGCTAATCCGATCTTCCTCCTTTGTTCTTCGCTCTCCTCCTCATCTTTTTCATCCAATGAACTCATAATGTCATTAATTTCTTCTTCCATAGGCTCCTGCAAAATATTAGTCTCTTCTTGGGCAGCGGAGGAGTCCTCAATATATAGTTTAACATAGGCATTAGAAGCATAATTATCATAACAATATTTAAATATGGCAAAATTTTCAGATTTGTAAAGAGTAGCATCATACTTTTCAATCAAAGAAGCAATTTCATAAGCACCCTTAAAAGCAACAAATTCTTCAATTTGTTGAACATCATAGTAACTATAAACACCCTTAGCATACGAAGGTACGATTCCATTATCACTAAACTCACATTGGTAGGGAAGGTGTTTCTTAGGGTCTTCAGAACAACAAGTAAAATCATATATTTCACATAAATTCCAAGCATAGCATTGCAAACGATGAATTTGATCCAGTAAAAGTTTCCCTTCTTGAGATAAGCGGTGTCGCGCATAACAAGCATGCTCATCTAAAGATTTTCCCTCAACTAAGCTAGTTGGGGTTTCAGCACGAGCACATAGGGATCGAAGATGATCCACGTAAAAAGCTTCAGGAGTGTGATAGATTTTGAGTGGTTCTTCAACCATTGGTTCAATAGGTACCACTATTTTTTTGGTATTTTGCGTTTCCTACCCATAACTAAAGATAGAAAACAACTTAGAACAGCAAATAAAATCTACTTAGTGATAAAGCAAACAAGCACACACGAGAATATTCACCCCATGCTATTGCTCCCCGACAACGACGCCAGAAAAAGGTCTTGATAACCCACAAGTGTTGAGGATCAGTTGTAGCCTCTTTCGATAAGTAAGAGGGCCGAACCCAACAAGGAGCTAAAGGCAAAACGAATATTCCCTTAAGTTCTATCGACCACCGATACAACTCTATGCACGCTTGATGTTTACTTTACCTAGAACAAGTATGAAACTAGAGGTACTTTGTGGTTTTTGTGGGATAGGTTTGCAAGAATATAAAGAGCACGTAAATAAAACTAGGGTCTGTTAAGATAAAGAAGCAATAAAGTTAATGATAGCGAGTGTGGAAAAGTGGTGGTAGGAGTTGCGAAATTGCCCCTAAGCAATTGACTACGTTACTAGACGGATAGCAAGTTTTATATGGGAGAGGCCACTGCTAGCATGTCATCCCTTACTTGGAATTCTATGCACTTATAATTGGAACTATTAGCAAGCATCCGCAAGAACTAACGTTCATTAAGGTAAAACCCAACCATAGCATTAAGATATATTGGTCCCCCTTCAATCCCGTATGCATCAATTTATATGCTAGGTTGAAGCTTCTGTCACTGTTGCCCTCCAATACGTAGTCCTATCAACATACAACTAACCCTATGGTGTGATCCACGCGCGCGCTCATATGATGGGCACCAAAGGACACCAACATAACCACAAGCAATTTAAACCAATTATAGCAATTCACCAATCACCAATAGGACAACGACAATCTACTCAGACATCATAAGATGGCAACACATCATTGGATAATAATATGAAGCATAAAGCACCATGTTCAAGTAGAGGGTACAACGGGTTAAGGGAGAGCGGACCGCCGTAGATAGATGGGGAAAGGTGATGGAGATGTTGGTGAAGATGACAGAGGTGTTGGTGTAGATCGCCGTCACACGATCATGGCCCCGGTGGCACACCGGAAGTGAGGTGGAGAGAGCCCCCCTCCTTCTTCTTCTTCCTTGACCTTCTCCCTAGGTGGGAGAAGGGTTTCCCCTCTGGTCCATGGCCTCCATGGCGGCGGAGTCTCGCCCCTCCGAGATTGGATATGTCTCTATGTCTCTCTCTATTTATGCGTTCCCAGATTCTGGCCCTTCACCGTTTCTTATATTCCTGGAGATCCGTAACTCCGATTAGGATGATTTTTTGACACGATTTTTATCCGGATATTAGCTTTCTTGCGGAAAAAGAAGGGCATCAACCGCCTTAAGGTGTGGCCACGAGGGCCCAGGGCGCGCCCCCTGCCTTGTGGCCCACTCGGGCATCGTGTCATGTTGGTTCCGCTTCCCAAAATTCACATATATTCCAAAAAAAAAATCTCCGTCCGTTTTTATTCCGTTTGGACTCCGTTTGATATGGATATTCTGCGAAACAAAAAACATGCAACAAACAGAAACTGGCACTGAGCACTGGATCAATATGTTAGTCCCAAAAAATAGTATAAAAAGTTGCCAAAAGTATATGAAAGTTGTAGAATATTGGCATGGAACAATCAAAAATTATAGATATGACGGAGACGTATCAGCCTTCCCCTCAGCCTTGGGCGCTGCTGCCTGAAGGGACCTCCTCCCCAGCGGCGCCACCGTGCCCTGGGGAAACAGTCTCGGCTGCGGCATCGGTGGCGCCATCAGCTGGAGGGGAAGGGTTGACGATGAGGAACTCCTTCAGCAGGACCTCCACATGGTCCTTCACAGCTTCAGCGGCGGCCTCGTAACGCTCCGCCTCCATAGGCTTGATCAGCGCCCCGAGATCAGTGTTGGGGTCGCAAAGGTGCAGGTGGCTGAGGACGCGCGTCAAGGTAGAAGAAGAAAGTACGCGAGCTTCCTCCTCCGTCAGGGGGTTGATCTCGCGGACGACGTCCTCGAGCGCCAGGACAAGATAAGGAAGCAGCTGGGCAGGGCCTTCATTATCCATCACCAACGGCTTATCCAAGCCCTTCTCGCCTCAGAGCCTGGCGGGACCTCACCTCAAGGGACTTGAAGGCCACGCGGTCCTCCGTCAGGACCTTCACTTTGACCTCCAGCTAGGTCTCCTCAGCTCAGCTTCCGTCGCCTGCTTCAGCTCCTCCAGTCGGCTGCACTCTGTAGACATCTCCTTCGTTAGCTGCTCCAGCTCGACGTCACGGCTGGTCACGGCATCTTCTCGAGCCTTCATCCTCTCCGCGCCCGCCTTGCACTTCCCACGCAGGTCCCTCAGCTCGGTCTCCATCGACTCACAGCGCTCCTGGGCGGTCCGAGCATCCTGCAGTGCCACTTTGCGAATGGCCGCAGCCTGGTCAGCGGCCATCTTGACCTCCGCGGAAGCCGCCACAGCCTGGCTCAGCGCGTCTCGCACAAACGCGTTGGAACCCAGCCATCCGGAGACCAGCTCCAGGCACCCGGCCACCAGACGACGATCAACACCCTGAAGGTCATCCTAGAGCTGCTTCAGTGCCAAGAAGGCCTCCTCCAAGGCACTAGGTGAAGCAGGAGGGTCGCGAGTTGGCGGCATGGTCACAGCGAGGGACTGTGGCGCGGCCAAGACCCCTGAGGCCTTGCAACCCTAGCGGTCGGAGCTGAGATCGTGACCCCCGCCTGAGGCAGGTCCCCTGGGCCATGCGCCGGCACCCGTGCATCAGAAGCTGAAGCTCCTCCACCGCCCATCTACGCCAAAGGGGACGAGGCCAGGCCAGGCCACGGGACCTCTAGCGCGGCCGCCTCCCCCTTCACCATCTTGGCCGGCGCAGACCTACAGACGTGGGGCAAGATACTGTGAATCAGCAACATAATCAAGAACAAAGACAAAAACGGGCCAAGGTACTCACCGATCCACTACGACAATACCACGAGACCTCTTCAGGACCATGGGGCCCAATGGTCCCGTGACCTGCTCCACGGGAACGTGCGTCCCCAAGACATGCGGCACAGCAGCGGCGTTTGGCGGTGCCATGGCTAGGGCGCCTCCTCGGTTGATCAGCGCCGACCAGCTCTTCGTCGGGACCCCCGCTGGCGGCTTCCGCGAGGGGGTGTGCTTGGACCTCGTGACAGCTCCGGCCGTAACAGGCACCCCCTCCACCGGGTGGTCATCGTCGTTGTCATCATCAGGCAAGGAGCGAAGGAGTTCGGCCGTGCGTGGGGGAGAGAACTCTCCCGGCCCCTCCGTGGTGGCCTCCGAGTCGTCTTCCCCGCCGGAATCTCCCGAAGACACCTCCACCGGCGCAGCCACCACTTGAGCTTCAGGGGCCGCCGGGGGCACAAGCCCGCGCGCATCAAAGGTAGGCATGGAGGCCGCCACCGCTGCCCCGTTCTGGCGGCGGTACAAGGGAATATAGGAAGCAGGCGGATACCCCTGGTCAGCCCCAACCAGAAGACGGAGGGCTGCCTCAAGCTGATCAGCAGACAGGGCGTCACGGCGTAGACAGAGGTTGTCCGACTCGTCCCCAAGCATCCATAGGGGGCGTGAGCGGGCCTGAAGCGGAGCCACGTGGCATGTCAAGAATTCCTTGACGACCATAGCCCCAATCAGCTTCGCCGCCTCGGGATCCTCCAGCTTCAGGTCCGCGGTCATCTTCTCCAACACCTTCTCCGCCCGAGGATCGGTGAGCTTCGCGCTGAGCCACCTGTCACTTGACTCGGGTGCAGCACCGGCAGCGCCAACCGAGGATGGGAGCACTTGGCGTCCATAAGGATCCACTTGTTCCTGAAGTTCTCAGCCTTCTTCCTGGCCTTCGAAATCGTGTTGGCCCCGTTCGCCGTGACGAAATTAGCAAACCCTGACCAATGGCCCTCCTTGATTCGGAGGTAAAAGAAGTGGAAAAGCAGCGCCACAGACGGCATCACCCCCACAAATGCCTCGCAATAAAAGGCGAAGATGGATAGAAGAAGGACGGAATTGGGATGCAGATGAAGGGCATGAAGCTCATAGTGACCGAGGATGGATAGAAAGAAATCGGAGAAAGGAGGGTCGAGCCCCGCAACAATACTACTCGAGAAGAAGGGGTAGAGGCGGCAGAGGCGGCTTGGACGGCGGTCTTCCCCTACTCATTGGTGCCCTCCGCCATCATCAGGAGCACGGCGGTGTGGTTCGCCTCCGAGAAGGTCGACGCACACAAGGCCGACTCGTACCAAGCAGACGGAACGGTGGCCTTCGACTTCCCGGAAGCCATCAATGCGAATTTGGAAGGTAGGCGGTGAGGATCTGGAACTTCGCGGAGGAGAGGAGCAAGAAAGGGGATCTGGAGCAAGGCAAGGGTTGGCAATGAAGGCACAGCAGCACTCACTTGCCTTTTGTCAGCTGTGCAGTTGCCGAGGCGGCGTGGGAGCGCAGACGCCCACGTCCCATCAAGCACCACGCGTCAAACAAGGCCGCGGGCTTTAAGGGTGTAATGCCCAGGATGGGACTATACCTCCTACGTGTCGAGGCACGACTTAAAGGTATAAGCCCATTCTGGAATGATCTCAAGTTTGGTATCTTTGCACGACTCATGTAAAAATAGGGATGAAATTGCAAAAGGAGATAGTTGGCTTACACTCGCCACTTCACACAATACATTACATAAGCAAAACATCATTCAAAACATCACAACCCGACTACGGGCGAAGGTCCAAGAGAAAGATACCAAAAACATACACCCACAGGTCCGAATCGCCCCTAGTAGAAACCACTACTGATCGTTGAACAACGTCACAAGCATACGGCCACACTCTTCATCGAGCTCCCAGTGAAGTACTTGAACCATCTCCTGCATCAAACTCGGCTAAACCTGCATCTGGTGTTGTAGTATCTGTGAGCCACGAGGACTCAGCAATCCCATAACCATGGGTATCAAGACTAGCAAAGCTTTGTGGGTAGGAAGAGGTAAAGTGGTGAGGTTGCAACAATGGCTAAGCAAAATATGGTGGCTAGCTTACGAGTACAAGAATAAGATGAGCATCTACGCAAACGGTCGCAAACTAGTAGTGATCGCTAAAGATCTTGAACTACCCGCGAGTCAAACATAACCCCACCGTGTTCTCTTCTCAAAGTGAAAAGAGACAGTCACGGTTACTCACACAGTTGTGTGTTTTACTTCGGATCCTCTGTCAAGTTTTCTACAACTGGACATTAACAAATTCCAATCTGCCACATAACCGCGGGCACGGCTTTTGAAAGATCATAACCCTGCAGGGGTGTCCCAACTTAGCCCATCACAAGCTCTCACGATTAGCTGAAGTGATAAATATAATATCATCACCCCTTATCTTAGGGAAATCCCATCAGGCTCGGCATCCCGGTGCACAAGACATTTCGACAATGGTAAAACAAGTCCAGCAAGACCTCCCAGCGTGCCGACACCCTGATAGTAGCCGCGCGTATTTCGTCTCAGGCCACAACCGGATGGGTGAAGCTACGAGTAAAACCAAACCTCGAGTTTCCCTGTGGTGGCCCCGCAGGCTCCCCGTTTGGGACCAACACCATCAGCACTGGCCCCCTGCTATGTAGAAAAGAATCCCCGAGGGTGCGACCCCCTATGCAACTTTAATTAATTAATTAAGTTGTTATTATGAGGCAAATTAAAACCAAAGTTGGGCCTTGCTGGAAGAGTTTTATTCAAAGTCGAACTGTCAAGGGGTCCCCATCCACCCATCATGTAAGGAACGCAAAATCAAGGAACATAATGCCGGTTTATCGGCGCCTAAGGTGGCATGAGTGGAACAAAACACCGAGCAAAAGGCCAAGCCTTCCACCCATGCCCAGTATATAGGTGTGTTAATAACAATAATAGATATTGTGATATTCCAACAACAAGTTTCCTCCTGGAACGAACTTCATCTTCACCTGCAACTAACAGCGCTATAAGAGGGGCTGAGCAAGCGGGTAACATAGCCAAACAGTGGTTTTGCTAGGAAGGTGTCAAAGGTTAGAGGTTTCATGGCAACAAGGAGAGGGCTGACAAAAAAGATGGGTAGCGCGACATGTAACGATAGCATCGAGACAACTAAGCATGGCAATGGTAGTAAAGGTATCCAAGGGTATGATCATCTTGCCTGGGATTCCGCAAGGAAGAAGAACAGATCCATGAAGTAGACGAAGCAACATAGTCGAGCGAATCCTCACAACTCCGGAACGAAACCGAAGCTAACAAGAGAAGCAACCGGAAAGAAGCAAACAACACGGTAAACACACAAGCATAAACATGGCATACGATGCACATCCAAGTATGATGCATGTCCGGTTTAGTTATGCATGGCATGGCAAAGTGCACAAACAAGTACTACAAGTTAAGTGGAGCACAATATGCAACGAGTTGCATATTGACGAAACACCACATTTCATTTATTTAGTTGGCTCTCGTTTATTTACAAGACAAGATTAAATGTTTTTAACATAGCAAGAGGTGAAGCATAATAAAACGACAATATTTAGGCAGTTTAAATGAGGCCGGAAATAACAACAACAATTCCGGGAAAATCCCCATATGCATGTTTAGCAATTTTAAGCAAACAACAATCACACATTATAATGTTGTTAACATGATGCGGATGACATGATCAAGTTTTTGCAATTTATTAATAAAAGGTTAACATGAAGAGATAAGAAGATGATAAGGAGTATTTGTCACCGTGGTGGAAAGAAAGGTGCCACGGCAACGATCCGAAAATGATGCAACGGCAACATCTCGGTTCCGGTAACTCGTTGAGAGACCGGTGCAAAAGAAAAGGTGGCGTGAGCAAGCCGAACAAGATGAAAGGTGGGGTGATCCCGTCACCGGGTTCCCACGGGTCGGCGACGAGGCAACCGAGGAGCATGACAAAAGACGAAACGGGCACGGTGCACACGAGGGAAAACATCTCATACAACACAACAAGCATTCGTCCATGGGTCAACGTCTCGGGGCTATACCTTCGAAACGTTCATTCCGGGGAGGATCGAGATCGTCGAGGGAAGTAGTGGAAGTAGTCGTTCTCGCGAGTCATGGTACACGTTCGTAGAGGGAAGTAGTCGTTCCGTAGAGGTACACGTTATGTAGCCGTTCAAGATTCCGTAGATGTTCATGTCGTCGTGTCGTGGTACTTGGGGTCTTCGGACTTGCCGGTCTCATTTTGCGACGGTAGTCGAACTTTGCAAGCGATGGTCGTCGTGGTACTTGTCGCGTCTCGGATGTGTAGTCGTACACGGTTCTTCAGCGAAGGTAGTCTTACCCGCACGTAGATGAACTTGACGGGTCCCGTGTGTAGTTGTTTACAGAGGAACTTGACGCCAACCACGCAAACGGTGCTTGTTCGGGCATCGGTCTTGGCGACATTTTACAGGGTACCTCTCGGGACAACCGTCCAAAACGAAGAAGCATGAGGGGCACCGGTCAGGATGGAGCTCAAAGCCACGGGAGTATAGAGATGAGGCAGCAGCGCAACGACGTCCATGGCGAGCGACATAATGTGTCGCTGGGCCGAGGTGGCGACGTAGCAGCAAGAGGAGGAAGCAGGATGTGGGCGCGCGGATCCGAGGACGAGGAGGCCGGATCCGGCGGTGGCGAGGTCAGCGACGTCCTGAACGGCGACGGAGCGCTGGGAATTGGCGGGTTGACGGGCTGCAGAGGCGAGGCGCGCTGGAGTGCGGTGCCTTGCTGGAGGTTGCTCGGGGCGACGAGGCAGACGGCGCGGCTCCTGGGGTCGAGGAGGGGAGGCCACACACGCTAGGGGCAGCCGTGCGCTGCGGGCGCGCGCCGGCGGCGAGCCGCGGAGGAGTGGGACGACGGCGGGCGCTGCAGGGCTCGCGAGGCAGCAGGGACGGGGCGCTGGAGGAGAGATCGATGGAGATGAGGGGATCGATGGGAGGCTGCGTCGACGAGGAAGAGGGAGCGGGGTCGAGGGGAGAGGTGCGAGATGAGGGACGATGGGGTGCGGCGGTCAGTGGGAGAGGGGGTTGGGAGCGACTGGGACTTAGGATTTGGGGAAAAGATGGGCCGGCCTGGTCCGACAGCCCCAAGAGGCCTGGGCCGGCTTGGCAGCTAATAGGCCAGCTGCTGAGGGACCTTAGGGAGGCCGGCGGCTGGGCCTCTCTCTCCTTATTTATCTCTTTAGCAGAAAAATAGAGAGAGTTCAAAATTTAAAAAGAAAAAGAGGCCATGAACAAGAAAATAAATGATGGAACATTTTTGTAAGGCTTTATGGAATAAAACCAACCCAACAAAAGTGGTTCCAACAAAATAGGGGAAGATATGCAAGTGTGTTGCGGTTAATTCCAAACAAATGGAATAATTATATAGCTCCATATATTAGGAGGATATGTTATGACGAGAAGTCATCCTTCCCTCGATTTAAATGTACCGAAGGTCCACACAATTTATTTAGTTGAGATGCAGAAAATAAAGACATGATGGCATGATGACATGGTGCAATGCAAAATAAATAACACAAGCACAAATGAAACACACGGGAGAATCCGGAACACCTGGAATCTTTTGGGACGTCGGTCTTCGGGCGTCACAACTCTCCCACACTAACAGAGGATCTCGACCCGAGTTCCTAGAGATGGCACCGGGTAAAAACAGAAGAGGAATAGGTAAAACAAAGTTGCTTCTTCGACAAACGAGTGAAACCAAGGAACCTTGAGAGGTTGAATAATCTTGAAGGAAAGAATACAACAGAGATGAACGAAGTTAAGAGCACTCCGGTAAAAGGAGGAACAAGGAACATTACGAGAACCTTGTAGATTGAAAGATATTAGACGAGAGCTTACGAACCAAAAGAATATGAACTGCAACGGTATAGCCAAGGAAAAAGAATGACATAATTTGGACAGCACTCCGTCTGAAAATGGAAGGAATTAACAAGAACTTGAGAAGATGGGATGATACTTGATGAAATCAACAACACATTGCCTCCGAAACAATTGAAAGAAAGGCACAAGTGGTAAAAAGGATTCAGACAACACTCCGGTTGAAAAGAGAGGCAAAACTAGATAAGATGACGGAACTTGAATGGAGGACACAACACTCCGGTTAAATAGACAAGCAAGGGAGAATATGATCTTGATAAAAACGAGATGATGGTCAAAGAGAGCAACATCACAATGCCTCCGGAATGAAAGAATAGCATATAAATCAATGAAAGAATTGAACGGAGAAAAATATGACAACTTCTCTAAAAAAATGAATTGGAAATCATCCTTACGAAGAAGGGTTGAATGGAGTTGATTTAAAAAAAATCAACAACGAAAACGAATAAGCTTGATGTGGGCTTATGAAAAACATCTCAAAATTATGAGTGACAACCAGCCACTAACAAAAACGAATTGCTTGGATTGAGATCAACAAGGAGACGATAAACTTATTTCATCGGAATGATAAATGAAGAATTTGGGTCATTTATAAGCACCATAATAGCAACAATTCTCAAGGAAAGCTTTTAGGTGAATTACAACCCAAGATCACTCCAACGAATATTTGAAGAGTTGGAAAGATCTCCTGAATAAAGAAAATGATGGTTTTAAATATCTCATTCTTGATAACTTGTGAATCATGAAACATGGAGGAAAATTATCAAGAATGACATAACACCATCTCAAAGATAAGGTAGAAAGGATTGCAATTGGAAAGCATGATGAAGAATGGTTGAGCTTCAACAAGAATCTTGATGAAGACTTCGAGGATGAATTAAATGATGATGAACCACCATGAAGAACTCCGGTAATGAAGGCATGAGAAGTGAAAAATGAAAATAATAAGATTCAAGGCTTGCGATGAATTAGACGGAGGTTTGAAATGATAATTGAAATAACTTGGAGCTCCGGAAAACAAGATGAACAACTTAGAACCAAGGATATGATATGATGAACAAGCTCCGAAGGGAGGGATTAACCTCTTGGAAGGAAACTAGAATAAGATTTATGTTATGCATATACTTCACCAATTTAAGTTGATGACAACCAAAGGATTTGGCATACTACTTATTCTCGTTGGAAAGGATTAAGAGAGATCTCGCACAAGCTTGGGTAAATCTTCAACAAAGCACCGGTAGGATTATGAAAAGAATGAGTGAATTAATACGATAACAAGGAAGAGAAATCTTGAATGAACCACCATAAGAATATGGAGACGAACGAAGAGACATCAATGAAGAATATTTGGAGGACAAAGTTGAAAATTGAGAACGAAGAAATATTCTGAAATGATGGCCTTCGGAGGATCACAACGGAAAGAATTCATGAAATGCTTCGGAAGGGTATAAAAGAATTACTCACAATCGGAACAATAATGAGGATGGCAAGAAGCTAGAACCACAAATCTGGAAAGAACGGATAAGGATTCAAGAGGAACTCATCTTTGGGTCTTCAAAAACTGAGAAGACGATGATATACACCACCATGAATTGTATAGGCACTCCGTAATGAAGAATTAAAAGGTTGAACCAATGATGAAAAAGAATTTGAAAGCGGTCCTGGAGAAGGACTGTGACTGATGGGATTCATACTTACGTCACACTTTGAAAAGAATTTTGAGTATAACTCCAGAAAAATTAGAAGAGTCAGGTAAGATCCTGGAAAAAGACCTGTGGTTAGGGCCCACTAAAGAAATCACCGTTGGAAAAAGATTGCTTAAGAGATATTGCGCCGGTTGAAATAAATGGCTTGACTAAGATGATAATCCTCAAAATAGCTTGAACGGATTAAGAATGGAAACACGAATCTTCTGAGATACCTTGTACACCGGATATGGATAGGAGAGTTGAATGAATAAGAGAGCCTTCGGATAATAAATTTCAACATGGGAAAACATGTGAAACAAGAGGCACAGATATGATCAATACGGAAGCTTGAGTTTAGTCCACCGGAGAAGAATATCGAAGGAAAAGAATGAAGAAATATCACATGAATAAAATGGATACTTCATTTAGAATTTTCTGGCTCCATAAAGAAAAGGGTGGGAGGGTGGGGAAAACAAAGACAACTTGGGATGAATGAAACAGACAAATCGTCAGATTTCTCAACGGCGTCTGTATGGAATAACTTGAAGAGAAGGTACACCGGTTGAAAAGAATTAACATGAAGATATCGATGGTCAAGAAGAATTAGCACTCCCATAGAAATATGAGAACACCGATTAGGAAAAGGTATGGAATCAACATTTGACATCGAAGCTACTCGAATACCAGAATCAAGACGAAAACAAAGGATAGATATGTTGCAACATAATCTTCACAATATCATCCGAACAGAGAATGAATTCCGTAGGTACATCAACTTGTCGAGAAGCCACTAGGGAGAACAAAAGATAAATAAAAACAACAAGGAGCAGATAGAACAAATACAAGATAGAAGCTTCGTTCCACATATTCGTGCTGAAAGCTCATGAAACGTGTTACAAAAGGGTTTTGCAATCCCCGGATCAGCATAGCCAAGGACCCTTTAAGATGCAACTCCCGATCGGAACAAGCCCATAAAACCACTTCACTCAATGTAGAACCCCGAACTTCATATCATGCACTCGTTGGAAGAATGCCTAGAACTACTAGATGAACCCACCTATTAATTTCCGAAGGTTTCCAGTTAAGCAATCAGGTGTTGGGGATACAGGGGAAGCACCGCGCACTCAACTCTAATCCTACATCCAGCTGTATCCATCCTTCAACACATAACTAGTTTTTTCCGGAAACCGTTTACCTCGGACCTTCGAAACGCATCTACTATACCAGCTATGGCAATACTCCCGAACTACCTCCCCAGTACTGGGTGATGTCGGGGTTATCTTGCCACTAACCGCATAGGAGAGTTTTCGATGTCGGCCGTCTTAAGTATTCCAGAACTGATGCGATATATTTGTGACGACAACACCTCGGAGCTCAACTCCCCGGGACACTGCCACAACCCCTAATGACAGGAGGCATCGAGAACAATGTTCTCGTCACAAAGACATCGGAACAATCCAAACAATACTCGCGTGATTCTAAAAAAATTTGGTGCAATTTTTGAGAGTAGAAGAGGCAAGATTAAACGTCAGGAGTCCTCACCAGAGTGAAAAGGGATGAGGAGCAAAATAAATCCTACTCTCCGATATATATAGGACTCAAAACATTTTTAAGTGTGTGCCTAGACTCAACCGTCAATGATTCGATCAATCAGTGGGGGCTTCTAGGTCGCAGAAGGCTCTGAATACCAACTTGTAATGCCCAGTATGGGACTATACCTCCTACGTGTCGAGGCACGACTTAAAGGTATAAGCCCATTCTGGAATGATCTCAAGTTTGGTACCTTTGCACGACTCATGTAAAAATAGGGATGAAATTGCAAAAGGAGATAGTTGGCTTACACTCGCTACTTCACACAATACATTACATAAGCAAAACATCATTCAAAACATCACAAGCCGACTACGGGCGAAGGTCCAAGAGAAAGATACCAAAAACATACAGCCACAGGTCCGAATCACCCCTAGTAGAAACCACTACTGATCGTCGAACAACGTCACAAGCATACAGCCACACTCTTCATCGAGCTCCCAGTGAAGTACTTGAACCATCTCCTGCATCAAACTCGGCTGAACCTGCATCTGGTGTTGTAGTATCTGTGAGCCACGAGGACTCAGCAATCCCATAACCATGGGTATCAAGACTAGCAAAGCTTTGTGGGTAGGAAGAGGTAAAGTGGTGAGGTTGCAACAGCGGCTAAGCAAAATATGGTGGCTAGCTTACGAGTACAAGAATAAGATGAGCATCTACGCAAACGGTCGCAAACTATTAGTGATCGCTAAAGATCCTGAACTAACTACGAGTCAAACATAACCCCACCGTGTTCTCTTCTCAAAGTGAAAAGAGACAGTCACGGTTACTCACACAGTTGTGTGTTTTACTTCGGATCCTCTGTCAAGTTTTCTACAACCGGACATTAACAAATTCCAATCTGCCACATAACCGCGGGCACGGCTTTCGAAAGATCATAACCCTACAGGGGTGTCCCAACTTAGCCCATCACAAGCTCTCACGATTAGCTGAAGTGATAAATATAATATCATCACCCCTTATCTTAGGGAAATCCGATCAGGCTCGGCATCCCGGTGCACAAGACATTTCGACAATGGTAAAACAAGTCCAGCAAGACCTCCCGGCGTGCCGACACCCTGATAGTAGCCGCGCGTATCTCGTCTCAGGCCACAACCGGATGGGTGAAGCTACGAGTAAAACCAAACCTCGAGTTTCCCCGTGGTGGCCCCGTAGGCTCCCCGTTTGGGACCAACACCATCAGCACTGGCCCCCCTGCTATGTAGAAAAGAATCCCCGAGGGTGCGACCCCCTATGCAATTTTAATTAATTAATTAAGTTGTTATTATGAGGCAAATTAAAACCAAAGTTGGGCCTTGCTGGAGGAGTTTTATTCAAAGTCGAACTGTCAAGGGGTCCCCATCCACCCATCGTGTAAGGAACGCAAAATCAAGGAAGATAATGCCGGTTTATCGGCGCCTAAGGTGGCATGAGTGGAACAAAACACCGAGCAAAAGGCCAAGCCTTCCACCCATGCCCAGTATATAGGTGTGTTAATAACAATAATAGATATTGTGATATTCCAACAACAAGTTCCCTCCTGGAACAAACTTCATCTTCACCTGCAACTAACAACGCTATAAGAGGGGCTGAGCAAGCGGGTAACATAGCCAAACAGTGGTTTTGCTAGGAAGGTGTCAAAGGTTAGAGGTTTCATGGCAACAAGGAGAGGGCTGACAAAAAAGATGGGTAGCGCGACATGTAACGATAGCATCGAGACAACTAAGCATGGCAATGGTAGTAAAGGTATCCAAGGGTATGATCATCTTGCCTGGGATTCCGCAAGGAAGAAGAACGGATCCATGAAGTAGACGGAGCAACATAGTCGAGCGAATCCTCACAACTCCGGAACGAAACCGAAGCTAACAAAAGAAGCAACCGGAAAGAAGCAAACAACACGGTAAACACACAAGCATAAACATGGCATACGATGCACATCCAAGTATGATGCATGTCCGGTTTAGTTATGCATGGCATGGCAAAGTGCACAAACAAGTACTACAAGTTAAGTGGAGCTCAATATGCAACGAGTTGCATATTGACGAAACACCACATTTCATTTATTTAGTTGGCTCTCGTTTATTTACAAGACAAGATTAAATGTTTTTAACATAGCAAGAGGTGAAGCATAATAAAACTACAATATTTAGGCAGTTTAAATGAGGCCGGAAATAACAACAACAATTCCGGGAAAATCCCCATATGCATGTTTAGCAATTTTAAGCAAACAACAATCACACATTATAATGTTGTTAACATGATGCGGATGACATGATCAAGTTTTTGCAATTTATTAATAAAAGGTTAACATGAAGAGATAAGAAGATGATAAGGAGTATTTGTCACCGTGGTGGAAAGAAAGGTGCCACGGCAACGATCCGAAAATGATGCAACGGCAACATCTCGGTTCCGGTAACTCGTTGAGAGACCGGTGAAAAAGAAAAGGTGGCGTGAGCAAGCCGAACAAGATGAAAGGTGGGGTGATCCCGTCACCGGGTTCCCACGGGTCGGCGACGAGGCAACCGAGGAGCATGACAAAAGACGAAACGGGCACGGTGCACACGAGGGAAAACATCTCATACAACACAACAAGCATTCATCCACGGGTCAACGTCTCGGGGCTATACCTTCGAAACGTTCATTCCGGGGAGGATCGAGATCGTCAAGGGAAGTAGTGGAAGTAGTCGTTCTCGCGAGTCGTGGTACACGTTCGTAGAGGGAAGTAGTCGTTCCGTAGAGGTACACGTTATGTAGCCGTTCAAGATTCTGTAGATGTTCATGTCGTCGTGTCGTGGTACTTGGGGTCTTCGGACTTGCCGGTCTCGTTTTGCGATGGTAGTCGAACTTGGCAAGCGATGGTCGTCGTGGTACTTGTCGCGTCCCGGATGTGTAGTCGTACACGGTTCTTCAGCGAAGGTAGTCTTACCCGCACGTAGATGAACTTGACGGGTCCCGTGTGTAGTTGTTTACAGAGGAACTTGACGCCAACCACGCAAACGGTGCTTGTTCGGGCATCGGTCTTGGCGACATTCAACAGGGTACCTCTCGGGACAACCATCCAAAACGAAGAAGCACGAGGGGCACCGGTCAGGATGGAGCTCAAAGCCACGGGAGTATAGAGATGAGGCAGCGGCGCAACGACGTCCATGGCGAGCGACATAATGTGTCACTGGGCCGAGGTGGCGACGTAGCAGCAAGAGGAGGAACAGGATGTGGGCGCGCGGATCCGAGGACGAGGAGGCCGGATCCGGCGGTGGCGAGGTCAGCGACGTCCTGAACGGCGACGGAGCGCTGGGAATTGGTGGGGCGATGGGCTGCAGAGGCGAGGCGCGCTGGAGTGTGGTGCCTTGCTGGAGGTTGCTCGGGGCGACGAGGCCATGGCGAGGAGGCGGACGGCGCGGCTCCTGGGGTCGAGGAGGGGAGGCCACGCACGCTCGGGGCAGCCGTGCGCTGCGGGCGCGCGCCGGCGGCGAGCCGCGGAGGAGTGGGACGACGACGGGCGCTGCAGGGCTCGCGAGGCAGCAGGGATGGGGCGCTGGAGGAGAGATCGATGGAGACGAGGGGATCGATGGGAGGCTGCGTCGACGAGGAAGAGGGAGCGGGGTCGAGGGGAGAGGTGCGAGATGAGGGACGATGGGGTGCGGCGGTCGGTGGGAGAGGGGGTTGGGAGCGACTGGGACTTAGGGTTTGGGGAAAAGATGGGCCAGCCTGGTCCGATAGGCCCAAGAGGCCTGGGCCGGCTTGGCAGCTAATAGGCCAGCTGCTGAGGGACCTTAGGGAGGCCGGCGGCTGGGCCTCTCTCTCCTTATTTATCTCTTTAGCAGAAAAATAGAGAGAGTTCAAAATTTAAAAAGAAAAAGAGGCCATGAACAAGAAAATAAATGATGGAACATTTTTGTAAGGCTTTATGGAATAAAACCAACCCAACAAAAGTGGTTCCAACAAAATAGGGGAAGATATGCAAGTGTGTTGCGGTTAATTCCAAACAAATGGAATAATTATATAGCTCCATATATTAGGAGGATATTTTATGAAGAGAAGTCATCCTTCCCTCGATTTAAATGTACAAAAGGTCCACACAATTTATTTAGTTGAGATGCAGAAAATAAAGACATGATGGCATGATGACATGGTGCAATGCAAAATAAATAACACAAGCACAAATGAAACACACGGGAGAATCCGGAACACCTGTAATCTTCTGGGACGTCGGTCTTCGGGCGTCACAAAGGGCCCACGGCGCACCGCGCTTAGCCCTTGGCTTCGCCGCGAAGCCAAGCTGGAGCGCACCTTGGGCCCGGGGGCTACTGTAGACGTTCTGGGAACGGGGGTACCCAGACTTGCCTACCTGCGGCACAGGGCGTGGCTTATCAGGCGGCCTGGTACGGCCTAGCATCTTCATCAACAACTCAAGACCCTCGCGAGGAGCCAAGCCTCGCGAGGTGGACGACACAAGGCATCCCCTGGGGCGGCCTCGCCAGGCTGGCTCGTGAGGATCGGAGATATCGAGGCGAGGGACACCTCGCGAGGTCCTCGTGACGTGAGCGGTGACGACCAAGGCCAGGCGGGCGCCAACAGGCACAGAGTGCTAGTTTCCCCTTTGGTGTTAAAGAAGCAGGTGCAGACGAGGAGTCCCGAGGCGTCAGGCAATGGTTTCCATATCGGTGCAACAAGACCAAGACCAGTAGGACAGCAGGACGGAGGTCCTCGCGGAGCCCGCGGCGGCGTCACCACTAGAGCCTTTGGCAGGCAAAGACCACCTTTTGTCAAGATAGCTTGTACTAGTTGTCCCCCCTTCAAATTTGGCCATTGTGGGATCCCTTCCCGCTCAATATTTGGGGAGAGGACCCATGCCAATATAAATAGGTGCCACCACCACAGGGATCATCTCATCAGAGACAGAGTTGATCTCATCGAGAGTTGAACAGATAGAAGGCCACACACCACCAGCTCACTCGAGCCCAAGAACACCTCTCCTCAGGAGGCAGTTCATCCATGTATTAGTTCTTCATTAGCCTACAAGTCAATCCAGCACATCACTGGATTAGGGTGTTACACCACAACGGTGACCCGAACCAGTATAAATCTTGTGTCTCTTGTTCATCGGATCCGACGAGCGAGGCTTAGGGCTGTTGAGTAGACGAGCTAGGTTGGAAGGAGAGATCTTCGTGCGCACCCCAGAGTTTGAACCTTAAGGGTTTTTCCGGAACCCCAGATCCGACAGGCTCCACCCACGAAGGGTCCACGAAGAAGCAACCTTGTCTATCCCACCATGGTCGTCGCCCACGAAGGACTTGCCTCACTAGGGTAGATCTTTACGAAGTAGGCGATCTCCTTGCCCTTACAAACTCCTTAGTTCAACTCCACAATCTTGTCGGAGGCTCCCAAGTGACACCTAACCAATCTAGGAGACACCACTCTCCAAAAGGTAATAGATGGTGTGTTAATGATGAACTCCTTGATCTTGTGCTTCAAATGATAGTCTCCCCAACACTCAACTCTCTCACACAGATTTGGATATATGGTGGAAAGAAGATTTGAGTGGAAAGCAACTCACGAAGGCTGGAGATCAAGATTCATATGGTAGGATTGGAATATCTTGCTCTCAACACATGAGTAGGTGGTTCTCTCTAAAAAAATGAGTAATGGAAGTGTAGGCTTGTTCTGATGACTCTCTCCATGAATGAAGAGTGGGTGGAGGGGTATATATAGCCTCCACACAAAATCTAATAGTTACATACAATTCACCAAACTCGGTGGGACTGAATCATGAAACTCGGTCGGACTGATTCAGTTCAAAATGTGAACGTTAGCCCTTTCGGTGGGATCGATATGATCAACTCGGTGGGACCGATTTCATTAGGATTAGGGCATAACGTAATCTCGGTGAGATCGATCACATCAACTCGGTGAGACCGATCTGTAATAGTCAAACAGAGAGTTGGCCAGGCAAACTCGGTGGGACCGATTCGCTCATTCGGTGAGACCGAAATGTTATGAAAGGGAAACAGAGAGTTTGCATTGCAAACTCGATGAGACCGGTCGCTCATTTCGGTGAGACTGAAACGTTGCTAAGGGAAACGGAGAGTTTGCAATCCCATTTCGGTAAGACCGAGATCCTTATCGGTGAGACCGAACTGATTAGGGTTTCTCGCTATGGCTATGTCAAATGAACTCGGTGGCGCCGGATAGATCAAATCGGTGGGGCCGAGTTTGACTTTTAGTTTGGGACATATGTGGATGTGAGAAAGTGATTGAGGGCTTTTGGAGCATATCACTAAGCATTTTGAGCAAGTAAGCCATTAAGCAACACCTCATCTCCTTTTAATAGTATTGGCTTTTCCTATGGACTCAATGTGATCTTGGATCACTAAAATGAAAATGTAGAGTCTTGAGCTTGAGCCAATATGTGTCCTTAGCATTTTGAGGGGTCCACATTCCTAGTCCATGTCATGCCAATCATAGAACTTTCTGAAATGATCATCTTGAAAGAGCATTAGTTCAATGAGCTATATGTTGTTAGAAATTACCAAAACCACCCAGGGATAGTTGCACTTTCACCCACATAGCATGCGCTAAAAAGATGAGAGGGTTACAGCAAAAATTGGATGCACTTCGTGTACAAAATGGACAATCTCTTTCGAAGTATCAGGGTTTCATACGAAAACTCATGTGTTACAAAGATATTTCATTTTTTTGAACTTATTTGAACTCTAGAATTTTTGTGTGTTCAAAATGTACCATTCAAAGCCACATCATCAATTTTCAACCATTTCTGACTTCATTTGACCTTATAAAGACATTTAAGTGATTTTCTAGCCATTTAATGACCGTAATTCAAATTTGAACTACATCTACATGCAGCGGCTAACCATAACGGTTTGAAAATCATATTTTTTGTGTACTTGTGTGCGAGTTAAAAAATCTTCAGACCATGTAAATATCTGGTGTTCAAAAAAGAAAATGTAAAGATCTGGCTAGACAACCGGCCCCCACACGATTGGCACTCTATTTCACGCCTCGAGGTTTGGAAGGTGAATAGCGGGGGTTATTTATCAGACACGGTTCTGTATTGGAAACCGTCAGCTATTATGTTCACACACAGATTCTAATGCGGCAATCGTGTGTAATTCAAACTACAGTACTCATAAATTCTGGCGACAGACGTGTGTACTGTTCCCTTTGATCTATATTCCGGCCGCCAATAAATACTACCTTGCTGACGTCGTCCGTCTGCATTCTCATCTACATCCTCCGCTCGCTCGCCCTCTCTCTCTCTCTCTCTCTCTCTCTCTCTCTCTCTCTCTCTCTCTCAAAGCTCTGCCATGGCGCCGCCGATCTACCCACGCGCCGACGAGGAGTCACCGCTCCTCGAGGATGCTCATTCGATGAGTAGCGACGAGGAGGACCCCTACACGCCGCCGGACGAGGTTGCGCCAGACCCCCCCCCAACTTTGGATTGGTTTTGGGGCCAGTACAATCTTTGTCTGTGGAAGTCACTATCGCCGGCTAAGAAAGCCAGGCAAGTGGCGTTCAAGAAGAAGATGGCGGAGGAGAAAGCCAGGTACCAGGCGGCCTGTGAAGCCCGTGATGCCGCCTGGAAAAAGGAGAAGGTGGAGCTTTGGGGGCGGGCGCGTCATCGTGCGGAGGAGGTGTACGAAGACGGGTACTTTGCGAGGAAGGCCAAAGGCGCTAGGTGCCTCATCGCTACGTGGAGGTCGGCCGATAAGCTCCAGCGTGCCACCGACGAGGAGCTTCGGTGGCGCCCAACAAAATGGCAAGATCGTCTGCGCTCGTCTGCCAGCAAGAGCCAGATCGGTACGTCAGGCGGTACGAGGCGGAGGAGGCAGAGTACTGCCTCCGCCCTGAAATGACACTGCGCATCAGGAGTGATTATTAGTTTTAGTATTGTTCATTTTCAATTTTATGCATTGTACCTAGTAGTTAAGTATCATCACGTATATGTGATGTTATTATATATATTATGTGATGAACTAATGAACAATTAATATATATATATATATATATATATAATGAATTCCATTTTCTATCTGTTTTAGTATACTAATTTGAATCTAGTTGTTATCGTCCACATATACAAAATGGAAAGCGTATATATACACACATTGAAACAGAACATATAAGAACGGAAAACAGAGTACACACATTGAAACAGAGCAATTAACAGAGCAATACTATGATTGCTGTTAATACATAGTTATCCACGTCGAAACGACTCAACAAAATAAAATGCGTCCATGAGACCATGACCAGCAGCCCTTGCCTACGGTGGCTCTTGGCTCTGCCCGAACTCATGCAGGCGTTCGTCCAAGCGGTCGAGACGCTCGTGGTAGATCTGGAGCGCGATCTCAAGCTCCTAGTTGGCTATTTCATCGGATATCACCAGCTCGAGGATGCGACGGCCATGTTCCTCTACTGCGCCTAGGTGGACACCTAGGCCAACGAGACGGTCGAGCCTACGGCCCAGCGCGGTGGCATCCAGCGGGCCGCGGACAAGGCAAACGACACCACCCATGTGAATGGCGCGGCGGGCGTCCGGCGCAAGTACGGCGCGGCCGGCCTCTAGTGCAAGTACGGCGCTGAGGGCCTCTGCCCACTCCTGGCGAGGAATGGGGGTACTGATGGGACGTGTACCTAGCTGAGACGCTGTGTCGACAGTAGGCAAGTGTCGATGGATCCGCTCTTGTTGTGCGGCGCGCCGCGTCTCTTGCTCTATAGCGCTCCAACGATCTTGCCATGCGGCGAGCTGCAGAATATCGGCGCGGACGGGCCTAGCTTGCTCTGCAGCGTGCCATCGATCATGTTGTGCGGTGAGCTGCAGCCTGTCGGTGCTGACATGCCTATCTTGATCTACAACGTTCAAGCGCCATGCGCCAAAGGTCTGCTCAACCCTGGCGATGACGCACATCACGTCATCGTCCATCGCGTTGCCGGGGAGCACCTCGGCCTCGATGGGCCTTTGCGCCTGCTCGTTTTCCTCGTCGACGAGGTTGATGGCAGAGGCGGCGCTTTGGTGGGTTGGCATGCTTGGAAAAGGTGGATGTGCTACAGGATGCGCTTGTCGCCTCCGTGCGTCGCGCGCCGCCTAGGTTTATGCGCAATACCGCTGGCCGGCGGGAAACATGTGAGGGAATGGCGGGAAACGGTGGCGTGTTCATAAAATGCCATCAATTAATGGAAACTTAGCATAGAAAGAACATCAAGCTAACACAAGAAGTAGTTGGTGATAAGATGAACATGGACCACAGTAGGGAACCCGTCGTTGATGAATTCACCAATCGCAAACGGTTGAATACTAGCAAGCGTTTGCCCACAACACACGTGTCTTATTCCATTACAAACAGGTCGGATTCATCAACTGTATGCCACGTATCGCACATTGTCAAAATATAATGTGGTAGACCTTCTTTAACATGTGTTAAAAAACAAAAAAAATCATAACAAGGACCTTGAGGTTAATTCCACCCCACAACACACACGGCTTATTCCATCACAAATAGGTCGGATGGATCTACCGTATGCCACGTATCACACATTGTCAAAAAGTAATGCGGTAGACCTTCTTTAACATGTGTTAAAAAAATTCAAAACCCACTGATGGGATGTATCATGAAGGTCCTTAATGGACATTTATGATCTAAGAACCTTCATGATCCATCCCATCAGTGGGTTTTGAAATTTTGACAACTTCTCATCCGGTCACCCATCTCATGGCTGCTCCAGCCTGAGCACAGTTAACTTGAGAGTTCTCTTAGATAAGCTATTGGTGGAACAGCTAGTCCTTGCTGATATGGAATGCCCTCTTCGCATCCTTACAACGTACCCGGATGACCGCCCGTCGTCCAATGGCCAATAGATGTTGTGTAGACAAAGAATATCACATACGTCTTATTAGAAGCAATCGTCTGTGTTATTATCGGTCTTCGCACATATTTCTGATTACAGACCTGTTTGCCGCGTATCACACTCATCTTGTTATATTGAACCGTTTATGTTCTCTTGTCTCAACGCAAATAGTTCATCCGAGTGAACCGCATGCCGTATATCGCACACACCTTGATCTGTCTGGCCGTTTCTTTTGTGTTGCCTAATCACAAACAGTTCATCCGAGTGAACCGTATGTTGTATATCGCACACACCTTCATCTGGCTGCCCGTTTCTTTTGTGTTGCCTCATCGCAAATAGCTAATAGAACTGAACCGTATGCCCTGCATCGCACATGCAACTAAAATCTAAACCGTGTTTGATGCATCCGTCATCGCAAACATTTTGCACCTTTTTTGACGGGTTTTTTACACCTCCGTTTGCGATTATTGCATCGCACACAGTTTCGTCGAAGGGTCTCTGATCGTAGTGTCGCGTTAGCAGCATCCTGCAGTAGTGATGAGATATCGATAGTTGTTTAGTATTGGCACCAGACCTGTCAGCTAAGAAGACCCCGTCATGGAAGAACCTTACCAAGATAAAAGGACACAAGAATTGAGGAAAAAGTTGTACCCCTAACAGGAGAGCCCCAGAGCAAGAATTGATCTGAAGATTTGAGAAGACCGACCCTGTCAACAATACGGATGGAGTGTATGAGTTTTGATGGAACTGTAACCATGTTTCTAAGGGTGGTAGCACCCCAGATCTTTGTGACAATCAATGAATTTTGAGGAGACCCCCGAACCTAACCTATTTCTTGCTAGCTTCTCCGAATCTTGAGGGAGAGATTGATTTTAAGGGTGGTAGGTTTGTATCATCCCAAAATTCTAAAATTTGGAATGTTATATTAATTAAGTAAGAATGATTGCTTGTGTGATTTGTTGTGTGAAATTGAGTGAAATTTGAAATTTTGAACAATGAATGAGAGGGAATAAAAGGACTTTCCCAAAAGTGTTTCCATTTGAAATAATTTGAAACCTCATTTGAAAGTAATTCAAACTTCATGCCACTCAAGGACTTTCAAGAGGGGAGATGAAATGACTTCTCCAAATTCAAATGAAAGAGAGTGGGGAGTTAAACCACTTTGAGTTCCATTTGGAGTCCTATCCATTTGGTATATTTCAAATTCCTATGATCAATTTCAAAATAAAGAGAGGAGCAATATGACACTCCATACCAGGGGCAATTTTGAAATATATTTGAATAATGAAAAACCTGAATTGGTTTGTAGTTCAAATTGAAAACCAATTAGGAGTTATTTGGTTTTTAATCAAATTATTTTTCTCCAATTTTTTTTAAGAAAATTAGGGTAAAATAACTCCCTACAATAACAATTGTAGAAAAATAAATTCGAAATCTTTTTGGTATTTAAAAATAATTTTATTGCATTTTAATTGCAACAGTAGCACTGTTTGCCTCATTCGTATTTTTTTAATTTTATTTGGCTTGGAGAAAATGTTCATCCTTTAGGAAATCTTTTATGAAAATTTTGATATATAATATGCCTATGCAAAATTTTATTTTGTTTTAGTTATTCAGTTTTTCCTTTTCTGTTTCTTCTTTTTAAATGTGCGTGTGCCTGGAACTTATTGTTGCCCACATGCGCAACATACTGGCAGCGGGCACCCCATCGGTTTTTTTCTCCAACATGGGCCAGGCCCAGCCAGCCATTTTTCCTTCGCTTATTTTTTTCTTTTTTTCACTTCGGCTGGAATAAATAAATAAAAAGCTGCAGCGCGTACCAAAGGCTTTAGGCCCATGCGAGGCGCTTCATTTTTCTCCTCTGTTTCGTTCTTTACGTCTACATTTAGTCCCACATTGCATAACTTTTGACCTCTAAGCCTCTGTTCCGCCTATAAATATAGACCCATAAAGCCTTCAAAAATCATCCGTTTCAGCTTAAATCAATATTTTAGTTTGACTAGCTACCTAAAAATAAATATTTATTTCTCCTCTCCGGCGGGAATTCTGGAAGTCGTCTCCTCTCTCCGAAGTCGTCTTTTCTCTACCTTATAAAGGTATCTTTCTTCGTATTTTTTTATACTTCCGTAACTTACTATTTTTAGACCAGTATACGGTAGAAATCTTGTTTCCTCTTAGTTACTTATTTCGTTCATCGTAGGGTGTTATCTATAAAATAGTTAGATTTATAAATTACTCCCTGTATTTATACTTTAGGCCTACAATTTTTTAGCCATAGCTCTTTTTCCTCCGTAAAACAGCTTGACCCTAAATTTTTCAAATAGCCATAACTTTTTACTCGTTCATCCAAATTAGATAAAACCAACGCCTGTATTTTTGTCTTGATTTCACCTATCTAGTGCATCTATCAAATAAAAAAAAAATTCAACTTTCAAATTTCGAAATTTGAAATTTGAACATATTCATATTCAAATTTCCTTTGATCATATCTTTTTAACCGTAACTCTGTTTCTGATAAATCCAATTGCCCCGGATTCATATCAAAGAAATACTTTCGTTCGTGCAATTAGTGTTATCTTTTCAATATGTAATTTTTAATCATTGTCAAATTAATCTACTAGTCCACAAATATGTTGACACACAACTTTCTAAAAAAAATCAATACCATATTGAATTACTTGTATTTTTTTGTTTCGTTATTCCGAATCCACTGGTTTCTTTCCTACGTGTTCATAATGACTTTCTACATCCTGTAGCATCATCAGTTTCAACTTTTGATCCTTCCAAATTTGAGCCATTCAAATTTGAATTCGAAGCTTCATTTGATCATATCTTGTAAATTGTAGCGCATTTTCAATTGATTCCTTTTTAAAATTGAATCCCTATGCGTAATCTATCATCTTGAGACATCACCACACTTTTTCACCGAATTAGGATCTGATCTTGCAAAATAATTTGATTTGGTTCTTTCGGAGTTTTTTAATCTTTCTTTGCATTTCTTTTGGATTTGTGAGTGATTGCCTAATTATTGTTATAATTGCTTGCTTATGATAGATTGATCGGAGTGTGATGAGTAGAACTATCAGGAATTACGAGTGCAAAGAATCTCCATCAACAGTACGAGGATTTTTTTGGATCTGTGAGTGATTGCTTAAGTATGGTAATAATGTTTTGGGATTTTTGGGATTTAGTTGGAGAACCTTCTCAATAATGTCACAAATTTGGTAGTGAATAAAAATTTATTTCTTTGTTGTAGGGAAAAAAATAGCTTTATACAAAAACAGTTAAACTTAGAGCCTCCACCAGCCAAATATGCATATAGATATTGATATTTTTGCTATTATTTTATGGTGTAAAATTGCCATTACATTTAACGTACTGACCTACATGGTTGCAACGTCTCATGTTGCAGGAATTATCCGACGAGTAGGTGATACGTTAGGGTTGCGATGTCTACACTCAATTTTGCCATTGGTGTTGTTGGAACTCCACAATTTTGTTGTTACTTACGCCATATGGATTGAGGTAATAGTATTTACGTTACTTTATCCAGGTGATTGAACTCTGTTAAAAATCCTTCGAGTACTGTGTGTGTCAGCATACCGATCTAGTGATGACACTTAAGCATAGAGACTTTGATCCATTCGGGTCGGGTCGCTACAAGATGGTATCAAAGCACATGTTTACTGTAGGACGTGACCCCTAGAAACTGGCAAGCCCTTAGGAGATGATTTCTATAAATCTTTATTTTCAAAAGGATCCTTTAACTCTCATCTTTTCTGAGCTTTACCAAATTTTCCTCTCACCTCAAATAGTTAGACTATACCCCTTTCCCCTTTTGACCACACGAAGACCCGATTGACGAATCCACTCCGAAAAGGACAAGATATCAGACGACTGAGACCACCTCAGAATAAAGAGGATTTTACTCTGCATTAGAGTAATTGAAACTACATGGGTTGAAGACTCCGAAGACTCGAAGAATTTGAAGGCCCCGAAGAATTACCAGAGTGAAGTGGCTTGGAAGGCTCTGATAGGATCCACTTAAGTCCCTTGTGAAATTCCTTACTGAAGAAACCATGGCTTCAATAATTTAGGTGAAGAGCTTCACCCTGAACCAAAGATAACACTACGAAGACTTTTACTATGGTCCAGCCCTTATGGAACTTGTCAGACTATTGAAGCTGCCGATATCTGAGATCGAGGTGTGTGAGAGGAAGACCGGAACATGGAGCATCAAGACTCAAGTTTTTGGTCATCAAGAAATCCCCAAGATCTGGAATATCACATATAGAATCTTTAGATGAACATACTGGAAGCCTTATTCGACGAGGAAACATTTCGTTACGAACTCAGGACCCAGAAGCTGAAAGTAGCCAAACTGGAGGAGCAAAACCTCGAGGTACCGAAGATTCATCAGGAACTAAAGGACAGTAGGACCATGGCTCATGCCTGATACATCCATTTTGCATCATGCTTATAAGTTGATATTTATTGCATTATGGGCTGTATATACATGTTTTGTCACAATACTTATGCCCTTTCTCTCTTATTTTGCAAGGTTTACATGAAGAGGGAGAATGCCAGCAGCTGGAATTCTGGGCAGAAAAAGGAGCAAACTTTGGAAACCTATTCTGCACAACTCCAAAAGCCCTAAACTCCACAGAACATCGTTTCAGAAAATATAAAAAATATCTGGCGAAAGAAACCCACGGGAGGGGCCGCCGGCTGGCCTCGAGGGTGGGGGCGCGCCCCCCTGCCTCGAGGGCCAGCCGGCAGGCCCACGGTGCCCATCTTCTCCTATATGAAGCGTTTTGACTTGGAAAAAATCAGGAGGAGGCTTTCGGGACCAGACGTCGCCGTCTCGAGGCGGAACCGAGGCGGAAACCAATCTAGGGCTCCGGCGGAGCTGTTCTGCCGGGGATACTTCCCTCCGGGAGGGGGAAATCGTCACTGCCGTCATCACCAACAACTCTCCCATCTTGGGGAGGTCTATCTTCATCAACATCTTCACCAGCACCATCTCCTCTCAAACCCTAGTTTATCTCTTGTATCCAATCTTTGTATCCAAACCTCAGATTGGTACCTGTGGGTTGCTAGTAGTGTTGATTACTCCTTGTAGTTGATGCTAGTTGGTTTATTTGGTGGAAGATCATATGTTCAGATCCATTATGCATATTAATAACCCTCCGTCATGAACAATATTATGTCTTGTGAGTAGTTACTTTTGTTCCTGAGAACATGGGAGAAGTCTTGCTATTAGTAGTCATGTGAATTTGGTCTCCGTTCGATATTTTGATGAGATGTATTTTGTCTCTCCTCTAGTGGTGTCATGTGAACGTCGACTACATGACACTTCACCATTATTTGGGCCTAGAGGAAGGCATTGGGAAGTAATAAGTAGATGATGGGTTGCTAGAGTGACAGAAGCTTAAACCCTAGTTTATGTGTTGCTTCGTAAGGGGCTGATTTGGATCCATATGTTTCAGGCTATGGTTAGGTTTACCTTAATACTTATTTTGTAGTTGCGGATGCTTGCATTAGAGGTTAATCATAAGTGGGAGGCTTGTCCAAGTAAGGGCAGCACCCAAGCAGCGGTCCACCCACATACCAAATTATCAAAGTACCGAACGCGAATCAGATGATCGTGATGAAAACTAGCTCGACGATAATTCCCATATGTCCTCGGGAGCGCTTTACCTTGCATAAGAGTTTGTCCAGGCTTGTCCTTTGCTACAAAAAGGATTGTGCCACCTTGCTGCACCTTATTTACTTTTACCTTTTATCACTTGCTACCAATTATCTTATCACAAAACTATATGTTACCTATAATATTTTAGTTCTTGCAGAAAATACCTAACTAAAAATTCTCTATCATTTCCTTCTGCTCCTCGTTGGGTTCGACACTCTTACTTATAGAAAGAACTATGATAGATCCCCTACACTTGTGGGTGATCAAGACTCTTTTCTGGCGCCGTTGCCGGGGAGTGAAGCGCCTTTGGTAAGTGGAATTTGGTAAGGAAAAATTTATAGAGTGTGCTGAAATTTATTGTCACTTGTTACTATGGCTCAGAATCCTTTGAGGGGCTTGTTCAGGGTATCTTCACCCCGAGCAGAAGAGCAAAGAGTTGCTCCTCAACCTACTGCACCTAATGAAAATGTTTTCTTTGAGATTCCTTCGGGTATGATAGAGAAACTGCTTGAAAATCCCTATACAGGAGACGGAACACTTCACCCCGATTTACACCTAATCTATGTGGATTGTTTAAGCTTGCAGGTATGCCCGAGGATGTTATCAAGAGGAAGGTCTTCCCTTTATCTTTGAAGGGAGATGCATTGACATGGTTTAGGCTATGCGATGATATGGGATCTTGGAACTATAATCGTCTGAAGTTGGAATTTCATCAGAAGTTCTACCCTATGCACCAGGTTCATCGTGATCGTAATTATATTTATAATTTCTGGCCTCGCGAAGGAGAAAGCATTGCTCAAGCTTGGGGGAGGCTTAAGTCAATGTTATATTCATGCCCCAATCATGAGCTCTCAAGAGAAATGATCATTCAATTTTTTTATGCTCGGCTTTCTCATAATAATCGCTCCATGGTCGATACTTCCTGTTCTGGCTCTTATATGATGAAGACTATTGACTTCAAATGGGATTTATTGGAAAGAATTAAATGTAACTCCGAAGATTGGGACCTCGACGAAGGTAAGGATTCAGGTATGACCCCTAAGTTTGATTGTGTTAAAGCTTTTACGGATATCGATGTTTTCCGTGAGTTTAGCACTAAATATGGACTTGACTCTCAGATAGTAGCTTCTTTTTGTGAATCTTTTGCTACTCATGTTGATCTCCCCAAGGAGAAGTGGTTTAAATACCACCCCCCTATTGAAGTAAAAGTAGGTGAACCTATTAAAGTTGAAGAAAAGACCATCACTTATAATGTTGATCCTGTTATTCCTACCTCTTATATTGAGAAACCACCTTTCCCTGTCAGGATAAAGGATCATGCTCAAGCTTCAACTGTAGTTCGTAAGAGTAATACTAGAACACCTACACCCTCTGAGCAAATTAAAGTTGAACCTAGTGTTGCTATGGTTAAAGATCTCTTGGTAGAAGATTTAGATGGACATGTTATTTATCTCCAAGACGAGTCTACTAGAATAGCCAAACCCAATGCTAGGAATAAACATAAACCTGTAGTAGGCTTGCCTGTTATCTCTGTCAAGATAGGAGATCATTGTTATCATGGTTTATGTGACGTAGGTGCTAGTGCAAGTATTATCCCTCTCGATTTGTACAACGAAATTATGCATGATATTGCACCTGTTGAGTTAGAAGGGATTGATGTTACTATTAAGCTTGCTAATAGAGATACTATTTCACCAGTTGGGATTGTTAGAGATATTGAAGTCTTGTGTGGGAAGGTTAAATACCCTGCTGATTTTCTCGTTCTTAGTTCCCCACAAGATGCATTATGTCCCATTATATTTGGTAGACCCTTCTTGAATACTGTTAATGCCAAGATAGACTGCGTGAAAGATATTGTCACTATCGTATTAGGGGATATGTCTCATGATTTTAACTTTGCTAAATTCCGTATATAACCCCTTGAAAAAGCACCACCTGGTAAGGATGAAATTATTGGTCTTGCTTCTATTGCCGTGCCACCTAATGACCCTTTAGAACAATACTTGCTAGACCATGAAAATGATATGCATATGAATGAGAGAAGGGAGATAGATGAAATATTCCTTACACAGGGACCCGTATTGAAAAACAACTTGCCTATTGAAATCCTAGGGGATCCTCCTCCACCCAAGGGTGATCCCATATTTGAACTTAAACCTTTACCTGATAATCTTAAGTATGTTTATCTTGATGAAAAGAAAATATATCCTGTTATTATTAGTGCTAACCTTTCAGAGCAGGAAGAAGAAAGATTATTGAAAACTCTGAAGAAGCACCGAGTTGCTATTGGATATACTCTGGATAATCTTAAGGGCATTAGTCCTACTATATGTCAACACAAGATAAAATTGGAAGAAAATGCTAAAACAGTTATTGATCATCAGCGACGGTTAAATCCTAAGATGAAAGAAGTGGTGAGGAAGGAAATACTAAAGCTCCTAGAAGCAGGTATTATCTATCCCGTTGCTGATAGCGAGTGGGTAAGTCATGTCCATTGTGTTCCTCAGTAAGGAGGTATGACTGTTGTCCCTAATGATAAAGATGAATTGATCCCGCAAAGAATAGTTACAGGTTATAGGATGGTAATTGATTTCCATAAGTTAAATAAAATCACTAAGAAAGATCATTACCCCTTGCCATTTATTGATCAAATGCTAGAAAGGTTATCCAAACATACTAATTTCTGCTTTCTAGATGGTTATTCCGGTTTCTCTCAAATACCTGTGGCAAAGGGGGATCAAGAGAATACCACCTTTACTGGTCCCTTCGGTACCTTTGCTTATAGACGTATGCCTTTTGGTTTATGTAATGCACCTGCTACCTTTCAAAGATGCATGATGGCTATATTCTCTGATTTTTGTGAAAAGATTGTTGAGGTTTTCATGGATGATTTCTCCGTTTATGGAACTTCTTTTGATGATTGCTTAAGCAACCTTGGTCGAGTTTTGCAGAGATGTGAAGACACTAACCTTGTCTTGAATTGGGATAAGTGCCATTTTATGGTTAATGAAGGCATTGTCTTGGGACATCAAATTTCTGAAAGAGGTATTGAAGTTGACAAAGGTAAAGTTGATGCTATTGAAAAGATGCCATGCCCTAAGGATATCAAAGGTATACGAAGTTTCCTTGGCCATGCCGGGTTTTATAGGAGGTTCATTAAGGACTTCTCCAAAATCTCCAGGCCTCTGACTAATCTTTTACAAAAAGATATTCCTTTTGTCTTTGATGATGATTGTCTAGAAGCTTTTGAAATACTTAAGAAAGCATTTATCTATGCACCTATTGTCCAGCCTCCTGACTGGAATTTACCCTTTGAGATTATGTGCGATGCCAGTGATTATGCTGTAGGAGCTGTTTTAGGGCAAAGAGTTGATAAGAAATTGAATGTTATCTAGTATGCTAGTAAAACTCTAGATAGTGCCCAAAGAAATTATGCTACCACTGAGAAAGAATTTTTAGCAGTTATGTTTGCTTGTGATAAGTTTAGACCCTACATTGTTGATTCTAAGGTAACTATTCACACTGATCATGCTGCTATCAAATACCTTATGGAAAAGAAAGATGCTAAACCTAGACTTATTAGATGGGTTCTTTTGCTGCAAGAATTTGACTTGCATATTATTGATAGAAAGGGAGCTGAGAACCCCGTAGCAGATAACTTGTCTAAATTAGAGAATATACTTGATGACCCACAACCTATTGATGATAGCTTTCTTGATGAACAACTAGCTATCATAAATACTTCTCGTACTGCTCCATGGTATGCTGATTATGCTAATTACATTATTGCTAAGTTTATACCTCGTAGCTTCACATACCAGCAAAAGAAAAAGTTCTTCTATGATTTGAGACATTACTTTTGGGATGACCCACCTCTTTATAAAGAAGGAGTAGATGGTATTATTAGACGTTGTGTGCCTGAGCATGAAGAGGAACAGATCCTATGAAAGTGCCACTCCGAAGCTTATGGAGGACACCATAGCGGGAGACATAATTGCACATAAGGTATTGCAATCCGGTTTTTATTGGCCTACTCTCTTCAAGGATGCCCGTAAGTTTGTCTTATCATGTGATGAATGTCAAAGAATTGGTAATATTAGTAGACGTCAATAAATGCCTATGAATTTTTCACTTGTTATTGAACCATTTGATGTTTGGGGCTTTGACTATATGGGACCTTTTCCTGCCTCTAATGGGTACACACATATTTTAGTTGCTGTTGATTACGTTACTAAGTGGGTAGAAGCTATTCCAACTAGTAGTGCTGATCATAACACCTCTATTAAGATGCTTAAAGAAGTTATATTTCCGAGGTTTGGGGTCCCTAGATATCTAATGACTGATGGTGTTTCACACTTTATTCATGGTGCTTTCCATAAGATGCTTGCTAAGTATGATGTCAACCATAGAATTGCATCACCTTATCACCCACAGACTAGTGGTCAAGTTGAATTAAGTAATAGGGAGTTGAAATTAATCTTGCAAAAGACGGTTAATAGGTCTAGAAAGAATTGGTCCAAGAAACTAGATGATGCATTATGGGCCTATAGAACTGCATACAAAAATCCTATGGGTATGTCTCCATATAAGATGGTATATGGAAAAGCTTGTCACTTACCTCTTGAGCTAGAACACAAGGCATATTGGGCTATCAAAGAGCTCAATTATGATTTCAAACTTGATGGTGAAAAGAGGCTATTTGATATTAGCTGCCTCGATGAATGGAGAACCTAGGCCTACGAGAATGCCAAGTTATTTAAAGAAAAAGTTAAAAGATGGCATGATAAAAGGATACAAAAGCGTGAGTTTAACTTAGGTGATTATGTTTTGCTATACAACTCTTGTTTAAGATTTTTTGCAGGAAAACTTCTCTCCAAGTGGGAGGGACCTTACGTTATCGAGGAGGTCTATCGTTCCGGTGCCATAAAAATCAACAACTTCGAAGGAACAAATCCGAAGGTGGTGAATGGTCAAAGGATCAAACGTTATATCTCAGGTAATCCCATAAATGTTGAAACTAATATTATTGAAACCATAACACCGGAGGAATACATAAGGGACACGTTCCAGAATGATTCAGCCTTCGAAAAGGAAGAGGTACGTGATACGGTAAGTAAACCGACTCCAAAACAATTCTAAAGGCAATTTTTCTCCGTTTTGGAATATTTAGAAAAATAGAAAAATAAACCGCAGTCCGGAGGAGACACGGGGCCTCCTAGAGGGTAGGGGGCGCGCCTCGTGCCTCGAGGGCACCCCGTGTGTCCCCTGGACTCCGTTTTCTTGTGGGTTACTCCTTTTGGTCAGTAAAAATTTATTATATATACTCTCGAAGGTTTTGACCTCTATATCACGCAGAAATCCTTTGTTTTCATTTTAAGCCGTTCTGTCACAGATAAAGGCAACATGTCGTCCCAGGATTCAGAGGGGGAAAGCTATGTGGCTGATTCCCTTGCTGACCCTAAGGTCTATGGTGATTTGGAGCATTATGGTTGGACCACGGAAGAAGAAGAGGACCATGATGCAAAGAGGAATGATTGGACTAGCTCGGATGAAGACAAAGTCCCGCTACCTCAACCGGGGGACATGCATGTGGAGTTCAAAAAGTCGAGCCTCCCCGACAGAGTAAAGAAACCTAAGATCGAATTTATCCCTTTTAACCTCTTGCAGGAAAACAAACAGGCATTATGCAAGAAGATATTAAACCTTGAGCAAGAGATCAATGATCTGAAGGAGCAAAACTCTGCCCTTAAGCGTAAGTTGAGGAAGAAGTCATCATCGTCAATCCCGAAGAAGGAGACATAATCATATGGGTATGGGCACTCCCCTTGGCAACTGCCAAGCTTGGGGGAGTGACCCCGGTATCGTATCACCATCACTCCTATCTTTACCATTTTACTTAGTTCGATCCTTTTGGTAGTATCTTGATATATTAGAATAAAGTTAGCATGATCTAGTCGTGAGATTTTGCTTTGTGAGCTTTATCCTTTGTAATCGAGTCCGTGAGCTATATAATAAAGATTAGTGTTGAGTCAAGGGTTTGATTTTCTCACTTGGGTCATGATAAAAAGAAAGAAAATATAAAGAGTATCAAAGAGATCATATCGATCTTATGGGAAGTAATGACTTCACATACAAGAGTATGATAAATAAAAGTTGTTGGGAGGTGATAAACATAGTTTTGGTCATCGTTGCAATTAATAGGAAGTAATAAAAGAAGAGAGGCTTCACATACAAATATACTATCTTGGACATCTTTTATAATTGTGAGCACTCATTAAAGTATGACATGCTAAAGAGTTGATGTTGGACAAGGAAGACATCATAATAGGTTATGTCTTCTTATATCCGAAATAAAGTATATTGTCACGGATCTTCCAACATGTTGAGCTTGCCTTACCCCCTCATGCTATCCAAAACTCCTTGCACTAAGTAGAGATACTACTTGTGCTTCCATATATCCTTAAACCCAGTTTTGCCATGAGAGTCCACCATACCTACCTATGGATTGAGAAAGATCCTTCCAAGTAAGTTGTCATGTTGCAAACCCGCTAAATATGTATGATTTATTAGTGTGGGAGAAATTAGATTTATACGATCTTGTGATATGGAAGTAATAAAAGCGACGGACTGCATAATAAAGGTCCTTATCACAAGTGGCAATATAAAGCGAAGTTCTTCTATGCTAAGACTTTGTGCATCCAACCATAAAAACACATGACAACCTCTGCTTCCCTCTGCGAAGGGCCTATCATTTATTCTTGTATTATAAGTATCAAGGTGAAATCCACCTTTCCTTTTTACATTTTATCTTTTGGCAAGCACATTGTGTTGGAAAGATCCTGACATATATACCCACTTGGATGTAAGTTTTCATGATCTATTACTGTTGACATTACCCTTGAGGTAAAAGGTTGGGAGGCAACACTATAAGCCCCTATCTTTCTCTTTGTCCGATTAAAACTCCATAAACATAAGTATTGCGTGAGTGTGAGCAATTGTGAAAGACTATATGATAGTTGAGTATGTAGGCTTGCTGAAAAGCTCTTATATTGACTCTTTCCGATGTTATGATAAATTGCAATTGCTTCAATGACCGAGACCAAAGTTTGTTAGTTTCCAATGAAGTTTATGATGCATACTTGATATTGTGGATGGATTTTTACTTTAGCATGAGAATCATATGACTATATCTATATAAGTTGCTGTTATGAGAATGATCATGATGCCCACATGTCCGTATTTTGTTTTTATCGACACCTCTATCTTTAAACATGTGGACATATTTTTCGATATCGGCTTTCGCTTGAGGACAAGCGAGGTCTAAGCTTGGGGGAGTTGATACGTCCATTTCGCATTATGCTTATAAGTTGATATTTATTGCATTATGGGCTGTATATACATGTTTTGTCACAATACTTATGACATTTCTCTCTTATTTTGCAAGGTTTACATGAAGAGGGAGAATGCCGGCAGCTGGAATTCTGGGCTGAAAAAGGAGCAAACTCTGAAACCTATTCTGCACAACTTCAAAAGCCCTGAAACTCCACAGAACATCGTTTCAGAAAGTATAAAAAATATCTGGCAAAAGAAACCCACGGGAGGGGCCACCGGCTGGCCTCGAGGGTGGGGGGCGTGCCCCCCTTCCCAGGGCGCGCCCCCCTGCCTCGAGGGCCAGCCGGCAGGCCCACGGTGCCCATCTTCTCCTATATGAAGCGTTTTGACCTGGAAAAAAAAATTAGGAGGAGGCTTTCGGGACCAGATGCCGCCGTCTCGAGGCGGAAACCAATCTAGGGCTCCGGCAAAGCTGTTCTGCCGGGGATACTTCCCTCCGAGAGGGGGAAATCGTCACCGCCGTCATCACCAACAACTCTCCCATCTTGGGGAGGGCTATCTTCATCAACATCTTCACCAGAACCATCTCCTCTCAAACCCTAGTTCATCTCTTGTATCCAGTCTTAGTATCCAAACCTCAGATTGGTACCTGTGGGTTGCTAGTAGTGTTGATTACTCCTTGTAGTTGATGCTAGTTGGTTTATTTGGTGGAAGATCATATGTTCAGATCCATTATGCATATTAATACCCCTCTGTCATGAACAATATTATGTCTTGTGAGTAGTTACTTTTGTTCCTGAGGACATTGGGAGAAGTCTTGCTATTAGTAGTCATGTGAATTTGGTCTTCGTTCGATATTTTGATGAGATGTATGTTGTCTCTCCTCTAGTGGTGTCATGTGAACATCGACTACATGACACTTCACCATTATTTGGGCCTAGAGGAAGGCATTGGGAAGTAATAAGTAGATGATGGGTTGCTAGAGTGACAGAAGATTAAACCCTAGTTTATGCATTGCTTCGTAAGGGGCTGATTTGGATCCATATGTTTCAGGATATGGTTAGGTTTACCTTAATACTTCTTTTGTAGTTGCAGATGCTTGCATTAGAGGTTAATCATAAGTGGGAGGCTTGTCCAAGTAAGGGCAGCACCCAAGCACCGGTCCACCCACATACCAAATTATTAAAGTACCGAACGCGAATCAGATGATCGTGATGAAAACTAGCTCGACGATAATTCCCATATGTCCTCGGGAGCACTTTACCTTGCATAAGAGTTTGTCCATGCTTGTCCTTTGCTACAAAAAGGATTGGGCCACCTTGCTGCACCTTATTTACTTTTACCTTTTATCACTTGCTACCAATTATCTTATCACAAAACTATCGGTTACCTATAATTTCAGTGCTTGCAGAAAATACCTTACTGAAAACTGCATATCATTTCCTTCTGCTCCTCGTTGGGTTCGACACTTACTTATCGAAAGGACTATGATAGATCCCCTACACATGTGGGTCATCAATGCCAAGGATGTTGAAATCCAGAAACTACAAATGCAACTCTAGGATATTCAAGGACGTCAAGAGACTTCGCATCAAGAGAGATGATCTGGCAGAAGAACTTGAGTAGATCCTTTATGATCGGAAGAAGCCAAGTGGAGACATGAACCTAGACATGAAGAAGCTAGTTTAGTTGTAGCCCCCCGTGAGTGAATAAAGATAAACGTTTTTGCGATTAGACTATCTGACCATACCAACCTGTGTGGGTCGCAACACTATAGGATTGATTGAACCAAATGAATGTGTGGAGTTATTCCATATTTTAGCTGTTGTGCCTTTTGTTTGTACGAGTATTTTCCCCCCTCTATCTCCAATCTTACCTCGGCCTTACCCAAAACCCTTTGACTCACTAGAAGGTGTATGGAGATGTAGTCATATTTTCTGGATCGATGAGTCACCTAGAGACGGACCAATGGATTCAGAACATGGAAGATCACATGAAGAATAACACTATAGCCAGAAAGGATAGGGTCCACCATGCTCTTCAATAATTTGTAAAAGGTGCTGCTACTTGGTGGAGGATGTACCAAGCCATCAATGGATGCCAAGGAGCAATCACTTGGGAATAATTTTAGTTGACTCTGCTAAGGTCTCGTCTTGTGTCCCAGAAATTGAAGCCTTATGGAAATGATATGAAGAAACCTTGTGCATACAAGCTTTGTGGAGAAATAGGACACAACCATAAAGAACACAAGGATGAATGGCCTCATTGTGAAGAAAGTCACCTAACTGAAGAATACCCAACTAGGCAGATTACTTGTTTCTTGTGTGAAGGGACTACCCACTACCCTGCTCAGTGTCACATTTACCCCATGGTACAATGAACTATCCAGCAGAAGAAAGAAGCAATGAAAGAAGCCCTCATGGAAATTTTAGTAGGACCTGTGATGAAAGAAGATGTTGAGGGCACACACGAAGAAGACCCAATTAAACTTTACACCAAGTCATGCTATTCATGTGGAGAAGAAGGACACATCTCCCAGTATTGTCCGAACAAGTATCTAGTAGAATTCCCAGCAGTGGAAGTAGAGTATGACCCACAGGAAATAGAAGCCCTGATTGGTACGGAAAAGTCCAGGAAGAGAAACATAATTTATTCCCAGAACAACCCAATTTCTACAAAGAAGGAATTCACATGCAAAGATCCAGGGCACTACTTCAGCGGTTGCCCAAAAAGGAGGCCGGGGACGCAAGGAGGCTATGTAATCACAAGGAAACCTTGAGACTTGTCAGAAGTAAAATGTTTCCGCTGTAATGAAGTAGGGCACTTTGCCATGTCCTAATGAGAAGGACACTTGTGCTAAATAGTTGAGTTGAGGCATATAATGGAAATGTAGTAGATTGTAATAATTTGGGAATCAATATAGTTAGCATCATTGGTATTGATTTGGATTTTATGAGTTGTTACTATATAGGAAATGAATGAAATCATGATGCATGGAATAAGATTTTTAAGAAACTAGTGTCTCTTCATTTTAAGGGTGGTAGAACCCAACTCCATTACCAAATACAAGAGCTAGTGGTTAGCTACGACAAACATTGGAATGGATCAGTGAAAGATGAGTCTCGGTTATTACATCTTAATTTGTCACCAAGAGAAGGAAATGATACATTAAAATTGGACGGATCTAAGAATGCTAGGAAGCTGGATATTGGAATGATGATCAGTTGCAACCCGATGATGAGTCCAAGTGTTACAAGTGATGAGATGGATCATAAACCACAGGCTCCAGGACCTGACATGAAGCAAGCACACTCTTGCTAAAGAAGAAGAAAAGAACCTAGAAGAAGTTACGGCTTTATCAACAGACGATCTTATAGGAGTTACGCAAAACCTGAGAGATAAAAGAAACGATAGATGTCTGTTTGGCTTGGAGAATCCATGGAGTTATCCGAACTTAGTCGTCGACAAGAGAAATTGTGCAATGCTTGTGAGGATGACCGAGTGTTAGAATGCAAAATTCACTAAACCATATACAAGGTAATGATTTGGGTTCGGAATGGATTGATCACCATGCTGACTTACTCTTTTTATTCGCCTCTGCCATATGGGATGGTAAATCTAAGTGATTTACCCATAGTAGAGAGACGACGATATCAAAACCTTGTTTAAACCTTAGAATGGTATGACAAATTTTCCCTTGTACAAGGCAACTGTTGCCAATCGTAGGTCATACGGTGAGAATGAAGCCCAGACCCGTTTTCTGCAGGGACCTGGTAAAATTGTTTGATGACCACCATGAGATATCGATAGTTGTTTAGTTTTGGTGTCAGACCTGTCAGCTAAGAAGACCCCGTCATGGAAGAACCTTACCAAGATAAAAGGACACAAGAATTGAGGAAAAGGTTGTACCCCTATCGGGAGAGCCCCAGAGCAAGAATTGTCTTGGAAAATTGAGAAGACCAACCCTGTCAACAATAAGGATGGAGTATATGAGTTTTGATGGAACCGTAACCATGTTTCAAGGGTGGTAGCACCCCAGATCTTCGCGACAATCAATGAATTTTGAGGAGACCCCCGAACCTAACCTATTTCTTGCTAGCCTCTCCGAATCTCTAGGGCGAGATTCATTTCAAGGGTGGTAGGTTTGTAACATCCCAAAATTCTAAATTTCGGAATGTTATATTAATTAAGTAAGAATGATTGCTTGTGTGATTTGTTGTGTGAAAATTGAGTGAAATTTGAAATTTTGAACAATGAATGAGAGGGAATAAAAGGACTTTCCCAAAAGTGTTTCCATTTGAAATAATTCGAAACCTCATTTGAAAGTAATTTAAACTTCATGCCACTCAAGGACTTTCAAGAGGGGAGATGAAATGACTTCTCCAAATTCAAATGAAAGAGAGTGGGGAGTTAAATCACTTTGAGTTCCATTTGAAGTCCTATCCATTTGGAATATTTCAAATTCCTATGATCAATTTCAAAATAAAGAGAGGAGCAATATGACACTCCAAACCAGGGGCAAATTTTAAATATATTTGAATAATGAAAAAACTAAATTGGTTTGCAGTTCAAATTGAAAACCAATTAGGAGTTATTCAGTTTTTAATCAAATTATTTATATCCAAAAATAAAATTAATGGAAATTAGGGTAAAATCATTCCCTATAATAAACAATTGGAGAAAAAATAATGTGGAATTTTTTGGTACTTAAAAAGTTTTTTTATTGCAATTTAATCGCAACAGTAGCACTGTTTGCCTCATTCGAATTGTTTTGAATTTTATTTGGCTAGGGGAAACTGTTCATCCTTTAGGAAATCTTTTTATGAAAATTTTGATATATAATATGCCTATGCAAAATTTTATTTTATTTTCGCTATTCAGTTTTTCCTTTTCTATTTCTATTTAAAAAAACACTGCGTGTGCGCCTGGAACTTACTCGCACCCACATGCCCAGTATAGTGGCAGTGGGCGCCCCATCGTTTTTTTCTCTCCTACATGGGCCAGGCCGAGCCAGCCGTTTTTCATTTCTATATTTTTTTACTTTTTTTTCACTTTGGCTGAAATAAATAAATAAAACTGTAGCAAGTACCGAATGCTTTAGGCCCATGCGAGGCGCTTCGCTTTCGTTTCTTTTCGTCTACATTTAGTCCCACATTGCCTAGTCTTTTTTAAGGTAATATGTTTCTCATTCATAAAATAAAGATCCGGTTACAAGACATGTAAACAACGACATTACAGTACTGAAAGGATAGGATAATCCTACGCAAAAAACCAGTGCATGTCCATCTCCTTCGACACCATCGAAGCGACCACCAAGAGAGAGAAGACAGATCACCTCTTCACCCGAGCTCGACGCGACTCTATCGATGATCTGCAGCTTTATGGACCTCCAAAGTAGTTTGCCAAAATCAAAACCATTGCCCAAAACATTGCCTAGTCTATGATCTATAAGCCTCTCTTTCACCTATAAATATAGACCCGTAGAGCCTCCAAAAATTATCCGATTCAGCTTAAATTAATATTTTGGTTTGACTAGCTTCCTAAAAATAAATATTTATTTTTTTCTCTCCGGTAGGAATTCTGGAAGTCGTCTCCTCTCTCCGAAGTCGTCTTTTCTCTACCTAATAAAGGTATATTTCTTCGTATTTTTTCTACTCCCATAGCTTATTATTTTTAGACCAGTATATGGTGGAAATCTAGTTTCCTCTTAGTTAGTTATTTCGTTCATCGTAGGATCTTATCTATAAAATAGTTAGATTTATAAATTAGTCCATGTATTTACACTTTAGGCCTACAATTTTTTAGCCATAGCTCATTTTCTTCCGTAAAACGGCTTGACCCTAATTTTTTCAAATAGCCATAACTTTTTACTTGTTCATCCAAATTAAATAAAACCAACGCCTATATTTTCGTCTTGATTCCACCTATCCAGTGAATCTATCAAATAAACTTTTTTCAACTTTCAAATTTTGACATTTGATCAGATTCATATTCAAACTTCTTTTGATCATATCTTTTTAACCGTAACTCTGTTTCCGATAAATCCAGTTGTGCCGGATTCGTATCAAAGAAATACTTTTGTTCGTGCAGTTAGTGTTATCTTTTCAATATGTAATTTTTAATCATTGTCAAATTACTCTACTAGTCCACAAATATGTTGCCACACAACTTTCTAAACAGATTCAATGTCATATTGAATTACTTGTATTTTTGTTTCGTTATTCCGAATCCACTGATTCTTTTCCTACGTGTTCATAATGACTTTCTACATCATGTAGCATCATTAGTCTCAACTTTTGATCCTTCAAAATTTGAGTGATTCAATTTTGAATTGGAAGCTTCATTTGATCATATCTTGTAAACTGTTGCGCATTTTCAATTGATTCCTTTTTAAAATTGAATCCCTAGGCGTAATCTATTATCTTGAGAAATCACCACACCTTTTCACCGAAATTAGGATCTGATCTTGCAAAATAATTTGATTTGGTTTTTTGGAGTTTTTAAATCTTTCTTTGCATTTTCTTTTGCATGTGTGAGTGATTGCTTAAGTGTGGTTATAATTGCTTGCTTACGATAGATTGATCGGAGTGTGACGAGTAGAACTATCAGGAATTACGAGTGCAAAGAATCTCCATCAATAGTACGAGGCAAGTTCACACCTTGATCGTACTTTGTATACCCAGTTTTTACTATGCATTAGTTTCATCCTCAAAGATTGCATGAGTAGGATTGGGAACATGTGGATACGCTATGTAATTTATGTGGTAGGAACCTAAGACTTTGATTCACCCCAGAAATATTCGTTATACTATATGTTTCTTAGCCATGCTCATAGACGGGGATTGGTATGTGATATTTATGCAAGGTATGAGAGAAATAACAGCTAAAGATAATTTTAAGGTGGCCACATTAACACAACTTTGGGTGGAATGGTAGGGGCACCCTGGAGAAACCAGTGGCTTGCCCGGGCGCTTGGACAATCTAGTGTTCGCCCTAGGGTATCCCGGAGGACCCGTGTGATCACCCTATGGAATGCCACCCAGACTAAAATGGATCATACGATATTTCATGCCTAGAAACTTCCATGTGCAACCACAAGCCATTATGGGCTCTGGCATGGTTGATTAAGTTGTGGGAAAGCTTTCCATGATAGACTAGCAGATGTAGGGGAATTGTAGGTGTACCGGCCTATCTATCGGTTAAGGGGACCTCTTCGGAAAGACTATGTCTCTACCATCTGGTTCTCAAACATCAAGCAACGCGAGGAATTCAACAAAGGAGATCGAGTCTTGTAGGGAAAAGTGTGCAAACCTATGCAGAGTGTACAAACTAATCATGATTAGGCGTGTCTCTGGTTATGGACAACTTTGAGTATCTAGAAGTGGATTATTGGTTGATCTCATCACTTTACTTATGTATTGGGTTATTAATGTTTTGGGATTTTTGGGATTTAGTTGGAGGAACCTTCTCAATAATGTCATAAATTTGGTCGTGAATAAAAATTTATTTCTTTGTTGTAGGGAAAAATTAGCTTTATACAAAAAATTAAACTTAGAGCTTCCACCAGCCAAATATGCATATAGAGATAGATATTTTTTTTATTATTTTATGGTGTGAAATTGCCAGTACATTTAATGTACTGACCTACATGGCTGCAACGTCTCATGTCGCAGGAATTATCCGACGAGTAGGTGATACGTTAGGGTTGAGATGTCTACACTCAACTTTGCCATTGGTGTTGTTTGGACTCCACAACTTTGTTGTTACTTCCGCTATATGGATTGAGGTAGTGGTATTTACGTTACTTTATACATGTGATTGAACTATGTTATAAATCCTTGAGTGCTGTGTGTGTCAGCATACCGATCCAGGGATGACACTTAAGCACAGATACTTCGATCCATTCAGGTTGGATCGCTACATCAGCTGACAATGATAGGTCAACATTGCTCGTATTTGCCCTCCCTCGATCGCTATAGGTCTTTATTATAATCATGTGCGAGGTTTTCAAAATGAGATTACTTTACTAGCTTCCGAGAAATGTGAAGGTCAAAATTACTAACTGTAATCTAATGCAATATGACCAAACAACATAAACTAGTTGATCTGTTTAGCTTTATATTCCAATGGCATATATCGTCAACGTCAACGTAATTGGCTCCCTTTTCGCCCTTCGGACAATAACGGCCTTTATTACCAGACACAAAGAAAACAAAGAATAATCAAAGGCGCCTGCCGATGTGCAACTCTATTCTGACTACGATGATTTTTTTGTGAAAAAACTCCCTACTACTCATTAACTCTTTGATCTCTAGAGCTAAATGACCATAAGCCGATCTAACCAAACCATTGTTTCACAAAAGTGAAAATGCTTCAGAAGAATTCGACTACACGACAACTGGAAATGGTGTATGTCGTATGTTGGATTTCCTCTCTGGCTCGACGGTATTGATGACTTCACAAGGTTGATTTTGAAAGTCCGGGAAGGCATCCGAGAACATCCCGTACGGCTAGACCGGACCGCTGAAAGATCGAGCTATCATCCCAAAATAACCTGAGCATGTGCGAGCGCCCGACTCGGCGTGCGAGTTGCTTGCAACCTGACGGGTTATTTCGTCCCTTTGATCAGAAGGTGTGTTATGGGATGTGGGTCCGACTTTTTAGCACTGCCTGGACTTTGACTCTTGCAGTTTGTTGCATCATGTGTTGTACTACCCGGCACTGGGGCACTACGGCTGGCTGGATGGCATGTTCTACCTTCTCTTCCGGCCTTTAATTGTTGTTGTCTGGCGGACTAGCGTGTATGCCTCATGTGCTCGTTGATCGCACCCTTTCCTCGCTCGTTGATTGTCTGGTCCGTTCGCCTGGTTTCCGTCTGCTCATGTGATCCCGGGTTGGTGTTCTCAGTTTGATTGGGTCATGTCCTTTTTCGTGGGGAAAAAGTCCAAAATAAATCTTGAAGTTATAGACGAAAGCTAAATCAAACCCTGAACTATGAATCCCGGAAATTGGCACTCTGAACTTGCAATCCCGGTCTATTTTAGACCCTAGAGCTGTTTGGCACACCGGGAATCCTACAATCCCGGCCGGGATAACCAGCTACTCTCACGAACAGAATTTGGGCCGGCCCACTATATAACACAACAAGAATTCGTGAAGATTAAAAAATGTTCGCACATTTCCAAAATTGTTCAGACGCTAAAAAATGTTCCTGTTATATATTTTTTTGGCACGAATTCAATTCATTTTGTGTTTTTTTACATTTGGAATTGTTAAATTCTATTCACATTTAAAAAAATCACAGTTGTCAAAAATGTTCAGAATTCCAACCGTTTTTCACATGGTATGAAAAATGTTTTGGATTTTCAGAATTGTGTCACATTTTTCTAATAACGTTTTTGGAATTACGTATATTATTTCGTAAATAATGTTTTTTTTCTTATCACGAGCCGTAAAAGTTCTTTCTTTCTTTTTCTTAACGCGCGATGTAATAATTCCAAAAGAGGAAAAAATGTTGTGGAGTCGAACTTGGGACCTGGCATGGTTAACCTGATTTCACTAGCTACTACATCAGACGACTATGACTTCCATAATAAGAGGCCGAAAATATTTAATCAGAAACGAACGCGTCGAACTTTGAAAACTTTTTTTAGGGGCAAACAAGTATTGAAAACAAATATTTATAAAGTGCGTTTTGAAAAATTCGAATACTTTAAAAAACAACAACTTTCAAAAAGAGAACACCTTTTGAAACATTTTTTTAAACGTGAACAAAATTTTAAAGTGCAAACACTTTTTGAAACATAAATTTTTTCTGAAACCTGAACAAGATTTTAAAGTGCGAACACTTTGTGTACAATGTAAAAAATGTTGGCATGTTGTAAAAAAAATGTCATAACCTTAACAGAATATACGTGACATGTGTTTGAAAAAAGTGTATGCAAATTTAAAAATGTTGATCCATGTACAAGAGTGTTCGTGTAGTTTTATAAAATGATTATTGTCTTTAAGAAAAAATAAAACGCGTATTTGCAAAAATATTACCATGTATTCAAAAGAGTTTTGAAAACATTTAATTTGAAAATGTCCATAATGTATTTGAAAGTATAAAAAATTATCAAGTATTTAATGTATGTGTTAAAAATGTACATTGGATACTGAGTAAAATTAGACGTGTGAAAAAATAAATGGAAACGTAAAAGAAAATACTAAGAAAAAACAAATTAGTGCGCGCGTGTGAGCGACTGCGCTACTGGGCCGGCCCAGTTCAGCAAATACCGGCGAAGTCCTCTCAAGGTTTAAAATAGACCGGGATTAGAGAGTTTCGTGTGCTGATTTCAGGGATTGCGAGTTCAGGGTTTGGTTTAGCTTTCGTCTATAAATTCAAGGTTTGTTTTGGACTTTTTCCTTTTCGTGGGATATGACATCGGGTTTTCTATTAACTTAGTCGGAGCATGAAAGAATGAAATGTACGGAGCTGGGTCTGGGGTTGTAACACGGACTCTTGTTGTTGCACCCCCGGGACCGAAGACGTGTTTTGGGACGTGGGTCCATATTTTTAGCATTGCCCAGAACCCCGAACTTTGACCCTTGCACATGATCGATGATATAGAGGAAGAGAGGGGGGTGTTTGAGCGTGGTGTTGATAAGGATGGATAGAGAAAGGGATAGAGAGAGAAGGTGATTTATTGAAGGAAGATTTGCTATACGTGATACACGTAGCTCAATTAGCTTTTGATTGTGGTTGGTTTTTGCACGGTTGCCGATGGTTTCGAGGAAATCCTTCACGAGAGTATCGTGCCATCAAAAACAAATTGTCAAAGAATGCTATGGGCAATGACCATCGTCAAAGCAAAAAAGAAACGCGGTACGAACATAATCATTTGCAGACAGTTGAAAAATAAATCCTTCAAATTGTTTGCTTAGCTTCCAGGTTGTGGTTGGTCTTTGTGCCATTGCAGGCGTGTCAGCCGGGTGTGCCTATCCGGCCAGCGTTGAGCGTTGCATGACCGGCCTTGTGAGTCGGTTGTGCCCGGTTGGCCATGCGCCATCCAGCTAGGCACGCACGTGCACCATGTTCGGGGTGTGAGTGTTACATGCCGACCTCTCGAGTTGGGTGCACCCATCAGAATAGTAGCAAAAATTGCTGCCATGGCAGAGGTTTCAGAAAAATATAACTATGATGACCATTTTGCACTGCCGTGGAAGAGGCTTTGGGATCGAATTCAAATTAGCATTCATCTATGGAAAACCATTATTATCATCCGACTGATCCCACGTCTCCCTTAAGCCGCCTCCTACGGCTCCCATGTGTCTGTGGGACCCATGCGGTTCTAATCCTCTTGCTGCCTCTAGCCGTCTCGACCACACAGGTACACACGATTTGGACTTTCTCTCTCCCCTACATCGACGGTCGCAGAAAGGTGTTGGCGGTGCTGCATCAAGATGCAGGCTTGCAACACAGTGAGACAAGGCTCCGATGTTACAACCTAGCTCGCCGTTCACCACGTTGCTGCTGCCATGCCCAAAGGTGATGTTGTTGTTGCAGCAGGCGATGCACGAGGACGTTGCTTCCACGTGGGTGGCGGGCAGCAAGCGAGTCCATGAAACGCCGATGTCATGCCCCACAGCACAGCTGCGTTGCAGCAAGCTAAGCCATGACGACGTTGCTGCCATGCCCGGCGGCGAGCTTAGTTTGTAGGGGGCGAAGCCATGGAGACGTTGCTGCCATGCGCTACAACGGAGTTGCATTGTAGAAGGCGAGGCCACGACGACGACGCTTCCATGCCCGACGGTGGAGCTGCGTTGCAGCAGGCGAGCCCACGACGACAATGTTGCCATGCCCGACAGTGGAGCTGCATTGTAGCAGACGAGGCGACGACGACACTGCTGCCATGCCAGGCGGCGGAGCTGCGTTGCAGCAGGTGAGGCCACGACGGCGTCGTTGCCATGCCCTGTGGCAGAGCTACACTGCAGCATGTGAGGCCATGACAATGATCCTGCCATGACCGACGGTGATGTTGTGTTGAAGGCTTGCAGCAGGTTGTTTGTTTGCAGATGCATGGCCATGATTCGATGCAAGGATGCATTGTAGCAGGTGGCTGTAGACGCTGCTGACAACCAGTGATCATGCGTCGTTCGAGCAGGTTTTCTACCGCAGACGCGACTGCAATTGGAGGTACTCCAGGGAGGAGGCACCGTCGGTACTGCACAGGGGTCGGCGGCCCGCACCGGTGGCCCTGCTACGAGCAAGAGCGGTGTTGCTACAAGGCGGAGCATGGCACCGCGGGCCTTCAAGGCGTCTTGCCGCTCCTCTTGTGTGTGGAAAAGGAGGGATAGTGTGGGGAATTTTCATTAGGGTGGACGTAGAAGGAGAACGAAGATGCGGCAGGAAGTTCCGTTGCGTGAGAAAGAGCCGACCATAAGTTGACTAATCCAATGGTTGTGGGACCTGGGATCGAACGGCTGACGAGCCAACTGATTTCCCCTAAAATCAGTCGGTTTACGCCTAGCAACGCCTCTATGGATAGAAACACAATGTGAACGTTGGGCCCATCGCTCAGAACTATACGTCGTGGGCGAATGTGGCACATGTCATATAATAAGATAGATAATGACCAACATGGATCTCTACGCCGCATCTACACCAACTGGCTAGACCCATCAATGTCTCTCTCACCCTAACTGCGGCGATCAAAAACTAACCTACCAACCCGCAGTGGAGGCGGCAGCTCTAGGCGCACGAACCGTACAGGCCTACATGCTTCTAAGCAACAAAATGAATGTGGACCTACGAACCAACCCTAATTCGATATGAATATGTGGGGAGGCAATCAGGCAACACCACACTATAACATGTCAATCAAGCCAACACCAAAACGCATGAATAGAGAAGTCTTGTGGAACGTAGCATGCAATTTCAAAAATTTCCCTACGCTCACGCAAGATATATCTAGGAGAAGCATGGCAAGGAGACGGGAAGAGTGTGTCCACGTACCCTCGTAGACCGAAAGCGGAAGCGTTAGATTAACGTGGTTGATGTAGTCGGACGTCTTTGCGATTCAACCGATCAAGCACCGAATGTACGGCACCTCCGAGTTCTACACACGTTCAGCTCGATGATGTCCCTCAAACTCTTGATCCAGCAGAGTGTCGGGGAAGAGTTCTGGCGGCACGACGGCGTGGTGACGGTGATGGTGAAGTTGATCGCGCAGGGCTTCGCCTAAGCACTACGACAATATGACATGATGAGGACATCACTAACAAGGTTACACCCACAGCCCCAGCTGACACATATACATGACCAATTACTAGAGCTCGTGCACACCAATTAAATTACCACGTACTTTCCTTTCTTGGTAACGATTCTAATGTTCATGAAAATATGATGTTGTCTAAATTGGATACATTTGTCTTGCTTACAAATGAAGGGCCTAGCTTGGATAAGAAGGATGAACATTGGAGCAAGATCAAGCATGGAGATGATGGCATGCGCAAGGGGAACAAGAACGGAGTTACAAGTGATGATTTCAGGACTTTGAAGCCACCATAATGAGTGCGTGAAGCTTTGGACGAAATATACAAGATGCCACTTCATAAGTTTCGTCCAAAGGCTAATATAGGTGTTGCGTCACCTTATTATTGGGCCAGGCCCATGTAATTTCTAAATACTTGAGTATAGGCTGTTTTTTTAGTCCGTATGTGTGGGGAAACAAGAGTTAGGGTTGGTTTCGGACCCCTCCTCCAAGGGCCACAAAATTCCTCCCTCTTACCCCCATATATACGGCCCTTAGGGCGTCGTTTAGACTTTGGGTTTTGTTTAGATTAAAGTTCGCCATAGCTGCAACATCGCGTACTTCGTTTGTGTTCAACGACCAGACAAAGACGTCACAGAACCCCACTTGATCAGTAAAGCTTTCCTCTTGAATTCGCAATATCCAGATTGCAACCTCAGTTTCTTGCTTGTTCTTCGTTTGCCAGCAGGAAACAGACCTTCGTGGTCAGGTTGATCATGCTCCGGCATGGTCAATAACCTCTCGAAGTTGGTTTAGCGATTGCTAAGGCGCGACGTCCTCGCACTTTCGTAGTCGGATCGTCAAAGTCGACTTCCTCCAAAACGATAGCCACCATCTCATCGAAAGACGGGACACCTTTGCCTCTATCAAGTGGTATCAGATTTCCAGGTTGCTCGGTGATATTTTACAGTTTTTCGTAGATTAGATCGAGTCTGTTATTCATACCTATAGTCCACGAAAAAGCCAAAAAAAATATTAGGGTTAGTTCATCATATCCGAACCAGTCTGAGCCATTGCATAACCTTTTCCGTGTTTGCTTAGTTGAATTTGCGGTTGCATCGTCGTGTCGAGTTGCTGGTCTTAGCGTCTAGTTCTTTAGAGTTTCGAGTTCTGTTCACAGTTTGTCACGTCGCCGCCGTACCATATTCATCGTTGCTGCCATACCACCATCACTGCCATATCCCACCACCGCTACCATATCCTACCATCATATATCCACCACCAATCCGAGTTCTTTTCATATTAGGTTTGTTCTCGAGATCCATCTAGGTTTCGGATTCATGTTTCCTTGCCTGCGTAGGTGTCGAAAAAAAAGAGGCGAAAAAAAAATTCAGAGTGTGCTTTCGCCTTGTTTATGTGCAGCGCCGTGATTTTGTTAGTGTTCTAGGCTCGCGTCTCTAGTACGGTCTAGCCTAGGACCAGCACAGTACCGTCGTTGAGCGTTTATTCAAATTTGCATCTCTGAATTGGTTTTTGCTGACCCTTTTTGCTACCATATTATAAGCCATTCCCAGCTCCACATACATCTACGTCGTGCGTTTGACTCTCCCTGGTAATCGCTTTATCCAAGCTTTGAGAGTTTTGACTACCACGGTTGCCGATCACCACTTGCTGCTGGGTAAGAACTGGTAAGAATTTGAGATTTGCTTGAAGGATTTGTGACGCCCCACCACCACCAATTTCTAGTAGTCTGTAGGATCATATTTTTGTGTGTTTCTATTGCTGCTAACCATGCTAAGATCACAAGTCGACGAGACTGACTGGGAGAACATGACGAACAAGGAGTTGCATGATAAATTTCAGCAAATGATGGGTCAACAGGTAGAAGATGTGATGACCAGTTTTGACAACGCACTAGTGAGGATGTGATGACCCACAACCGTAAGGGATCTATTGCAGCGTTTTCGATAAGTAAGAGTGTCGAACCCAACGAGGAGCAGAAGGTATTGATAAGCGATTCTGAACAAGAAATTACTGCAAGCACTGAAAGATAACTTTTTAGGGGTTTTCTCGATATAAGCAACAGGAAAGTAAAAGCAAGCAATGTAAAAGGCACTGAGAGTAACAAGTGGCCCAATCCTTTCTTAGCAAAGGAGAGGCCTAGCAACTGAACTTATAAAGGCTAAAGCGTTCCTGAGGACACACGGGAGAGGTAGTCATGTGCTTTCGCCATATTCCGTATCGATACTATGTTATGTGTTGATAAGTGTTGAGTGGGTGGATCTATGCTAGCACACTCTCTAGACTAAGATGAGTGCACTCTTATGATTAAACACCTTGCAAGCATCCGCAAATACAAGATAGTATTTAAGGCAAAAGCCTAACCATAGCAATACGATCGAGGATCCATTATTCCCTTATGCAAAAGCGTGCGAACTGGGGTTCAAGTTTCTGTCACTCCGGCAACCCACCATAAGCATTCTTTGTACACAATGTATTCTCCTAGGTCCTTGATAAGGCGAAGTGTTGAGTGTTCGACTCACACAACACCACTAGTAGAATGACAACGCAACTTAAGTATCAAACAACACATGATACTTCAACAGCATATGACTACTAACAACAAGACTTTCCCCATGTCCTCAAGAACTAAGGTAACTACTCACGAGACATAAAAGAGATCATGATCAGTGGAGATAAATTGATGATAAACAATCTGGACATAATGTTATTTCTCCAACAAAACTCAATAGCATTCACCACAAAGTAGTAATCAACACCGATGGAGTAGAGAGGATAGGTAGTACGAGTTACAACACAAGTTGCAATTGTGAGATGAGATTTGGATGAAGATGAAGATGGTGCTGGTGTTGGGGATGATGTTGATGATGATCTCGATGATGCCCGTGACGATGGTGGTGACGATGGCGACGATCTCCCCTTCCGGGAGGTGATCTCCCCGGCGGAATCTGCCCGCCGGAGATGGCTTTTTCTTCTCTGTAGGTTTCCGCCACGGAGCGGCGGCGGAACTCCGTAAAAACTCTCGTTTTTAGGGTTTTCAGATAACGGAGAGTATATAGACAAAAGGGGGCAGCCGGAGGTGGGCCAGGGGCTCCAAGCGCCCCCCCCGGCGCGGCCAGGGGGCGCGCCCACAGGGCGCCTGGGCACCCTGTGGCCCCCCTCTGGTTGCCCTTTCGCATGTCTTCGTGACTCGTCCGGAAAATATCCTCCGTCGATTTTCAGGTAATTTGGAGGTATTCTTCAGCAACTCAGCGTCCACTTTTTACCGCTGAATCCTGCGTCTGCTGCTTCGGCACCGGAAAGTTGCAAACTGTGTAAAATAGGCCAAAACAACATGAGAACATCATCGTAATGTGAAATATATCAATGAATAAGGATAAATTATGATACAAAATAGTGATGCATTTTGGACGTATCAGGATGGATGGCATTGAGAAGTCAATTTACTCCAAGTTGGATGCCAAATTCGCTGACGTGCTTGCGCGTCTACCTCCACCTGCTGAACCATTGCAACGACAACAACAACCACCTTCACGTCGCGAAATCGCCCTCCGCAAAGCGAGCCGTGTCGCTCTTCAGCCTGGCCAAACTATTGGTGCTGCTGTTGATACTTCTGTGGCTCCTCCTGCTGTTGAGGAGGAGGACGATTACGCGGGGGATTACGAGGATGAGGTTGATCAAAATCAGAACTATGTGATGCACTTTGTTTGGTAACCTTGGAAAGTGCACCTTTTGCACCGACCGAGTATCTTTTCTTGCCTATGTTGTTACTCCACAGGGAATTGAGGTTGATAAAGCTAAGATTGAAGCTATTGAGAGTTGGCCGCAGCCCAAAACGGTCACACACATGAGGAGTTTCCTTGGCCTCACTGGATTCTATAGGCGTTTTGTGAGAGATTTCAGCACCATAGTGCACCTCTCAATGAGCTTACAAAGAAGGATGTGCCTTTTGTTTGGGGTACTGCATAGGAAGAAGCATTCACGGTATTGAAAGATAAGTTGACACATGCTCCTTTACTCCAACTTCCTGATTGTAATAAGACTTTTGAGCTTGAATGTGATGCTAGTGGAATTGGGTTAGGAGGTGTGTTATTATAAGATGGTAAACCTGTTGCATACTTTTCTGAAAAATTGAATAGGCCTAGTGTGAATTATTCTACTTATGATAAGGAATTATATTCTCTTGTTCAGACTTTGGAAACATGGCAACATTATTTATGGCCCAAAGAATTTGTTATACATTCTGATCATGAATCTTTGAAGCACATTAAAAGTCAAGAAAAACTGAACTGTAGACATGCTAAATGGGTTGAATTCATAGAGACTTTCCCTTATGTTATTAAACACAAGAAGGGAAAAGAAAATGTTATTATTGATGCATTGTCTCGTCGTTATACTATGCTTTCACAACTTGACTTTAAAATATTTGGTTTGGAGACCATCAAAGATCAATATGTGCATGATGCTGAATTTAAAGATGTATTGCAGAATTGTAAAGAAGGGAGAACATGGAACAAGTTTGTTGTTAATGATGGATTTGTGTTTCGTGCTAACAAGCTATGCATTCCAGCTAGCTCTGTTCGTCTTTTGTTGTTGCAGGAGGCGCATGGAGGAGGATTAATGGGACACTTTGGCATGAAGAAGACGGAGGACATACTTGCTACACATTTCTTTTGGCCAAAGATGAGACGGGATGTTGAGCGTTTTGTTGCTCGCTGCACTACATGTCAAAAAGCTAAGTCACGACTCAATCCTCATGGTTTATATATGCCTTTGCATGTCCCTAGTGTTCCTTGGGAAGATATATCTATGGACTTTGTTTTGGGTTTACCTCGAACAAAGAAGGGGAGGGATAGCATTTTTGTTGTCGTGGATAGGTTCTCGAAGATGCCACACTTTATACCATGTCATAAAAGCGATGATTTTGCTAATTTGTTCTTGCGTGAAATTATTCGCTTGCATGGTGTGCCAAATACTATTGTTTCAGATCGTGATACTAAATTTCTTAGCCACTTTTGGAGATGTTTATGGGCTAAGTTGGGGACTAAACTGCTTTTTAGTACTACTTGACACCCCCAAACTGATGGACAAACTGAAGTATTCAATAGAACTTTGTCTACTATGCTTAGGGTTGTTTTGAAGAATAACAAGAAAATGTGGGAAGAATGCTTGCCTCATATTGAATTTGTTTATAATCGTTCGTTGCATTCTACTACTAAGATGTGCCCTTTTGAAATTGTCTATGGTTTCCTACCTCATGCACCTATTGATTTGTTGCCTCTTCCATCTTCGGAGAAGGTTAATTTTGATGCTAAACAACGTGCTGAATTGATCTTAAAAATGCAGGAGTTAACTAAGGAAAATATTGAGCGCATGAATGCTAAATATAAACTTGTTGGAGATAAGGGTAGAAAGCGTGCTGTCTTTGCACCTGAAGATCTTGTTTGGTTACATTTGTGTAAGGATAGGTTTCCTAATTTGCGCAAGTCAAGGCTAATGCCACGTGTTGATGGTCCATTCAAGGTGTTAGAGAAAATAAATGATAATGCGTATAAACTTGAGTTGCCTGCAGATTTTGGGGTTAGACCCACATTTAACATTGCATATTTGAAGCCTTACTTGGGTGAGGAAGATGAGCTTCCGTCGAGGACGACTTCAATTCAAGAAGGGGAGGATGATGAGGACATCACTAACAAGGTTACACCCACAGCCCCAACTGACACATATACAGGACCAATTACTAGAGCTCGTGCACGCCAATTAAATTACCAGGTACTTTCGTTTCTTGGTAACGGTTCTAATGTTCATGAAAATATGATGCTGCCTAAATTGGATACATTTGTCTTGCTTACAAACGAAGGGCCTAGCTTGGGCAAGAAGGATGAACATTGGAGCAAGATCAAGAATGGAGATGATGGCATGCGCAAGGGGAACAAGAACGGAGTTACAAGTGATGATTTCAAGACTTTGAAGCCACCATAATGAGTGCGTGAAGCCTTGGACGAAATATACGAGATGCCACTTCATAAGTTTCGTCCAGAGGCTAATATAGGTGCTGCATCACCTTATTATTGGGCCAGGCAAATGTAATTTTGAAATACTTGAGTATATGCTGTTTTTAGAGTCCGTATGTGTGGGGAAACAAGAGTTAGGGTTGGTTTCGGACCCCTCCTCCAAGGGCCACGAAATTCCCCCCTCTTCCCCCCATATATACAGCCCTTAGGGCGTCGTTTAGACTTTGGGTTTTGTTTAGATTAAAGTTCGCCATAGCTGCAACTTCGCGTACTTCGTTTGTGTTTAACGACCAGACAAAGACGTCACAGAACCCCACTTGATCAGTAAAGCTTTCCTCTTGAATTTGTGATATCCAGATTGCAATCTCAGTTTCTTGCTTGTTCTTCGTTTGCCTGCAGGAAACAGACCTTCGTGGTCAGGTTGATCGTGCTCTGGCGTGGTCAATAACCTCTCGGAGTTGGTTTAGCGATTGTAAGGCACGACGTCCTCGCACGTTCGTAGTCGGATCGTCAAAGTCGACTTCCTCCAAAATGATAGCCACCATCTCATCGAAAGACGGGACACCTTTAACCGTATCATGACATGAGGTGTAAATAGTGGAGGGGGCACCGCACACGGCTAAGAACAATTGATGTACTTTGGGATGCCCCTTGCCCACGTATATAAAGGAGAAGGGGAGGAGGCCGACCACAAGGGGCGTGCCATGGGGGGGTCCTCTAGGACTCAAATCCTAGTAGGATTCCCCCCTTTTTTCCTTTTTCATGGAGGTGGACAGAGGGAAGGGAGAGGGAAGAGGAGAAGGAAAGGGGGGCGCCCCCTCTCCTAGTCCAATTCGGACTCCCAATGGGAGGGGGCGCAGCCACCCCTCGTGGGCTGCCTCCCCTCTTGTAGCGACCACGATCCGAATGGACCAAAGTCTCTGTGTTTCAGTGTCATCCCTGGATCGGTAATGCTGACACACACAGTACTTGAAGGATTTATAACAGAGTGGTAATCACACACTTATTACATCGAATATCTCCAAAGAGAACTTATTACAAAGGTCTATGGCTTAAGGCCATCTAACAAAATAACAGCGGAAGGCTTGGAAGATAAGTGAGTGCATCAACTCCAACGGCATAGCTGAGTGCATGACAAACGACCTAGAACATCTTACTCCTTGTCTGAAAAGTCTGCAACATAACATGTTGCAGTCCGAAACGGGTCAGCACATGGAATATGCTGGCAAGATAACACAGAAGATGCAAGTAATAGAAATAAAGGCTACACTATATGCATATTTGGCTAGTGGAGGCTCTAAGGTTAAAGTTTTTGTGTAAAGCCAATTTTTCCCTACAACAAATGAATGCATTTTATTTTAACTATCATCGTAGTTGAAACATCATTGAGAAGGTACCTCCAACTCAATCCCAATTAAAGTACTCATTAACCCAACAAATTAAGTTTAGAGTGATGAGATCAACCAATAATTCAAGTACCAGATACTCAAGATTGTCCATAACCAGGGACATGGCTAATCATGATCAGTTTGTACACTCTGCAGAGGTTTGTGCACTTTTCCCACAGGACTCAATCGCCTCCGTTTAATTTCTCGCACTGCATGGTGTTTGAGAAACGGATGACCGAGACACAGTCTTCCGAAGAGGTCCCCTTAACCGATAGATAGGCCGGTACACCTACAATCCCTCTACATTTGCTAGCCCATCATGGAAAGTTTTCCCACAACTTACTCAACTATGCCAGAGCCCATAATGGCATTGTGGCTGCACACGGAAGTTTCTAGCATGAATAGTTTTATGATCCCTTTGAGCCTGGGTGGCATTCCATAGGACAATCACACGGAAACCCCAGGATTTCCTAGGACAACACTGGATTCCCCAGGTGCCCTCCAACCAATCCACCCAGATGTGTATTCAAGTAGCCACCTTAAGTTGAACCATTAATTAACAACTCACATCTGTCATGGATTCACTCAAACCCAAACCACGTCTACGAGCATAGCATGATAACCTAAGCATAGCGTAGAAGTAACTCCCAAGGGTTTGAGAATAATGTAGGAATTAGGTTCTACCTCAAACTACTTCCCAGACCCACAAGTTAAGAGATCCTACTCATGCAATGTGTGATGGTTTGATCTAATGCATAAAAACTGGGTAATAAAAGGGTATGATCAAAGTGTTACTTGCCTTGCTGAAGATTCGCAAAACCTAGAGACTCGTAGTAGCGCGCTTCACAGTCCGGGTATTCTATCGCAAGCAAACAATAGCATACATAAGCAATGATGCACAAACAAAACTCCAAAAGATAAGATCTAACCAAAAAGTTCAAGTTAAGAACTCCGGTTTGCAAAAAAGAATCAAATCAAAAGAAGCAATGAAACTCAAACTGCGAAAGAAACGAGATACGTTTACTAGTTTGATCTAGGGTCAAATTTTACAGTAGCAAAACTTTGTTCAAGTTGGTTAAACGGAAAGAGGGCGTCGAGGCGAAGATCTGGGATTTTGAATCACCTGATTCTGACTCTCGAGCGAAAAGAAAAACGAAAAACAAGATCAGGGCAGAAATCGCGATCGGAATAATCATGGATAAATACCCCGAAAAAGAAAACTGAAGAACGGGCTAACGAACGAACGTTCGCTGTTTGCGGCTAACGGGCGAACAACGTTCGTTAAAACAAACATACGGACGAACGTCCGCTAAATAACTAAACCGAAAAGAAAAATCGACCGAATCTAAAAAATGGATCTAGGGTTTACGAAAAAGAACAGATCGGTTTTTGAAAAAAAAAACGGCGGCTACCTCGAAAACGATGAACTCCGGCGACGACGGCGGGTCCGGCGGCAGCTGGCTCGGCGGCTGCGGTGCGGTGGCGGCGCGGCGCTAGGGCGACGGAGGCGGCGCGCGGCTAGGGTTGGCAAGGCGTGGCGGTCTGGCTGTGGCGGCCGGCTGGGCCTCGGCTTATAAAGGCCCCCGGCTAGGGGAGTCCTAGCCGGTTACGGCCCAAAGGCGGTTTCCTTTTTTTTAAACGAGTCCCGGCGTACGAAAACTAACAAAAGAAATACTAAACGGACTCCAAAAATCCCGAAATAAATTTTCGCCGTCCTCTAATAAAATTTAGGACAAAGTGAACATTTTTCCCGGACCTAAATGCAATTTTGAAAAACGTGCCTTTTTCCTATGCAAATAAAATCGCAAATAAATCCAAAAAATACCAAAAGTGATTTTAACATTTTTCCTCCAATATTTTTGTTATTTTGGAGAAGTCATATTATCTTCACTCATATATTTTATTTAGAAATATTTTTAGGAGAGAAAAATAATTAAAACCAATGATATCCTCGTACCGGTATTCGAGTAAACTCAAATACAAAAACGGTAGAATTCCCAACTCTCTCCGTAGGTCCTTGAGTTGCTTAGAGTTTTAGAGGATCGCCACACACAAAAAGCAAAAAAATATGCAATGCAATATGATCTATGTATATATCCAAATTGAAAATTTGGGATGTTACAAACTTACCCCCCTTAGAATGAATCTCGCCCTCGAGATTCGGCTTGGCTAGAGAACATGTGTGGGTGGTCCTTGTGTAGATCATCTTCTCGTTCCCAGGTGGCTTCTTCCTCGGTGTGGTGACTCCACTGAACTTTGCAAAACTTGATAACCTTACTGCGAGTGACTCTGCTTGAAAATTCGAGAATCTTAACAGGCTTCTCCTCATAAGTCAGATCACTATCCAACTGAATTGCTTCCAGGGGTACTGTGTCTCTAAGCGGGATATCGGCCATCTCCGCATGGCACTTCTTGAGCTGCGAAATGTGAAACACATCATGCACTCCTGACAATCCTTCGGGCAACTCCAACTTATAGGCAACCTCTCCCATGCGTTCCAAAACACGGTAAGGTCCCACAAATCTCGGGGCTAGCTTTCCCTTGACTCCAAAACGTTTAACTCCTCGCAGAGGCCATACTCTCAAGTATGCTCTGTCTCCGATTTCATAGGCTATCTCCTTGCGCTTTGAGTATGCATAACTCTTCTGCCTAGACTGAGCTACCTTCAACATATCTCGAATTAGCTTAACCTTCTCTTCAAACTCTTTGATCAAGTCCGGTCCAAACAACTGTCGATCTCCAACTTCATCCCACATTAAAGGTGTTCGACATCTCCTCCCGTACAACGCTTCGAATGGTGCCATCTTCAAACTGTCCTGGTAACTGTGGTTGTACGAGAACTCAGCGTAGGGCAAATTATCATCCCAACTAGATCCATAATCTAGCGCACAAGCTCTCAACATGTCCTCCAGAATCTGGTTGACTCTTTCGGTCTGTCCATCGGTCTGCGGATGAAAAGATGTGCTGAATTCCAGCCTCGTTCCCAAAGTTTTGTGTAGCTGATGCCAAAACTTTGAGGTGAACTGTGTTCCTCTATCTGATACAATGGTCCTCGGAACTCCGTGCAGACATACGATCCTGGTCATGTATATCTTGGCCAACTTCGCACTGGTATATGTGGTTTTCACGGGGATAAAGTGGGCTACTTTGGTCAAACGGTCCACTACTACCCAGATTGAGTCATATCCTGCTTTGGTCCTGGGCAATCCAGTGATAAAATCCATGCCAAGCTTCTCCCACTTCCATTCGGGTATCGGCATAGGCTGTAGCAATCCTGCTGGATTTTGATGCTTTGCCTTTACTCTCTGGCATACATCACATACGGCTACATACTCGGCAATATCCTTCTTCATTCCCGTCAACCAGAAACGCTCCTTCAAATCCAAATACATATTGGTGTTTCCGGGGTGTATCGAGTATGGTGAATCATGTGCTTCATGCAATATCAACTTCCTGATCTCCGGGTTGTTGGGCACATAGATTCGATCCTCAAACCACAAGGTGTCGTGTTCATCTTCACGAAATCATTTGGCTTTTCCTTCACTCATCCTCTTCTTTATATCGGCAATCTCTTTGTCATCCTTCTGGGCTTCACGTATCTTTCCCAGCAATGTTGACTGAACCTCCAACGTTGCAACAAAACCTCTAGGGACTATCTCCAAACGAAGCTCCCTGAGATGTTCTGCTAACTCCTGTGGCAATCCCCCTTTTACTAGGGTATTCGCATAACTCTTCCGGCTCAGAGCATCTAGAACAACATTGGCCTTTCCTGGGTTTTAGTGCAGCTTCGTGTCATAATCCTTTATAAGCTCCAACCATCTCCTCTGTCTGAGGTTCAGCTCCTTCTGAGTGAAAATGTACTTCAAACTCTTGTGATCCGTGTACACATCACAATGATTTCCAATAAGGAAATGTCTCCAGGTTTTCAGTGCATGCACTGCAGCTGCTAACTCCAAATCGTGCGTCGCATAATTCAACTCGTGAGGTCGCAGTTGTCGAGATGCATAAGAAACAACTCTTCCATCCTGCATAAGTACTCCTCCAAGTCCTAGGCGTGAAGCATCGCAGTACACTTGGAAATCCTTACGTATATCTGGCAATATTCAGCACTGGGGCTGTCGTCAACCGTTTCTTCAACTCCTCGAAACTTTCTTCACACTCTTCAGTCCAATTGAACTTTGTCTCCTTCTTCAACAATGTCGTCATTGGCTTAGCAATCTTGGAGAAATTTTCTATGAATCTCCGGTAATATCCCGCGAGTTCAAGAAAACTGCGGATCTCTCCAACTGAAGTGGGTGCCCACCATTCAGTGACTGCCTGCACTTTGACGGGGTCCACTGCTATACCTTCTCCCGATATAACATGCCCTAGGAATCCAACTTCCTTCAACCAAAACTCTCATTTGCTAAACTTGGCATACAACTGATGTTCTTTGAGCTTCTCCAGTACCAAACGCAAATGCTCTGCGTGTTCCTCCTCATTCTTCGAGTACACAAAAATATCATCAATGAATACCACGACAAACTTATCCAAGAACTCCATGAACACCTTGTTCATCATACTCATGAAATAGGTAGGGGCGTTAGTCAATCCAAATGACATAACCGTATACTCATATAGCCCGTACCTTGTGGTGAAGGCTGTCTTAGGTATATCCTTCTCTCGGATCTTCAACTGGTGGTATCCAAATCATAGATCGATCTTGGAGAATACTTTCGCTCCCTGGAGTTGGTCGAACAAATCATTGATCATCGGCAGCGGGTACTTATTCTTAATAGTCACTTCATTCAGTGCACGATAATCAACGACCATTCTTAAAGATCCATCCTTCTTCTCGACCAAAAGCACTGGGGCTCCCCAAGGTGATGAACTTCGGCGAATAAAACTTTCTCCAATAACTCCTTAATCTGCTTCTTGATCTCCTCCAGATCATTCGCTGGCATCCGATATGGTCTCTTTGATATAGGTCCGGTGCCAGGCAACAACTCTATCAACAACTCAATATCCCTATCCAGTGGCATGCCAGGTAGCTCCTGTGGAAAAGCATCCAGATAATCCTTTACTACAGGCACTTCCTCCTGAACAACTCCCGTGAGAGAATGTACTTGTGTCCGTATAGGCGAATGCCTAGATACATACTTAATCCTTTTTCCCTCCGGGGTGGTAAGAAAAATAGACTTGCTGGCACAATCGATGTTCCCTCCATACATCGATAGCCAATCCATACCTAATATCACATCCAATCCTTGTGACTCCAAAACTATTAGGTCTGAGGGGAAAACATGGCGTCCTATGACCAATGGCGTCTGAAAACATCCTTGATGTGCCATATACTCTGCTCCGGGTGAACTTACTAACATGGGGGTCTTAAGTACTTGGGTGGGCATCTTATGTCTATTCATGAATCCCCTTGAAATGTATGAATGCGATGCACCAGTATCGAAAAGAACTACTGCGGTAAATGACTTAACCAAAAAACTTACCGACAACAGCATCTGGTTGCTCTTCAACCTCCTCCACGGTCACGTGGTTCACTTGTCCTTTGTTGAATGGGTTGGGCTTCTTCCCGGCGCTTCCATTGCCGTTCCCGTTCTTAGCTTCAGGGCACTCATTGGCATAATGTCCATTCTTCCCGCACTTGTAACAGGTGACGTGGCTTAAATCCTTCTTGGCGGGAGTGGACGGGATAGAGCAATTCTGATTATTGTTTTCTCCATTCCCATTCCCATTCTTGGAGCCATTGTGGTTGTAAGAACTTCCTCCAGTGTGGGTGTGGCTTCCATGGTTATGGGTGTATCCTCCCGAATTCGGAGTGAATCGGGGCTTCTGCTGGGCTCTAGAATTATTCCTTCCTTGGCCATACTTCCTCTTGCGGCTCTCAATATGATGTTGCTTCCCTTCAATCATAAGAGCTTTATCTACCAACTCCTGGTAGTTGTTGAAGGTTGCCACCATCAACTGTACGCTCATCTCATCATTTAGCCCTTCCATAAATCTCTCCTGCTTAGCAGCATCTGTGGCCACATCATCTGGGGCATAATGAGATAGGGTACTAAACTCATCTATGTACTGAGCCACAGTATGATTTCCTTGGCGCAAATTGCGAAACTCCCGCTTCTTCATGCTCATAGCTCCAGTTGAGACATGGGCAGTGCAGAAAGCTTGCAGAAACTGATCCCAAGTGACATTGGCTATAGGGAAAGTGGTTGTGTAATTCCCCACCATGTTGCGGCTGGTCCAGACAACTGATGTGCGGCAAATCGCACCTTCTCAGCATCCGAGCAATTGGATATGGTCAAATCCCTTCCAATCTTGCACAGCCAGTCATCAGCAACTATTGGTTCAATGCTGCTAGCAAACACCGGTGGTTGCAACCTTAAGAAACGTGTCAGGTTGTCCACGGGTGGTGGTGGTGGAGGGTTGTTGTTGTTCTGGTTCTGGTTGTTCTGAGTGTTCTGGACAAGAAGTTGCATCAAAGTGTTCTGCTGCTGGATCAACTGTGGCTCACGTCTTGGAGGCATCTGATGGTGTAGAGGGAAGAGATTAGAATAGAATTGAGGTCTAAGGGAAAAATCACTACCCATATGCACATGAGACAAACACATTCATATCACACCAATCAATTTCAAGCAAGGTCTTACAAGGATCTAACTAACGTTACAAAAGTGCTCTAAATACTACTTTGTGGGGGAAAACTACTAGTCATAGGGTGGTCATCTAGAAATTTTGATCGGCGGAAGATTCCATGATGTCTGCTCCAGCTTCATCTTCATAGTCTTCGTCATCACTATCATCGGGGTCTGAATCCGTGTCGTCGATGATGATGTAATCTTTAGAACGAATCTCCTTGGGTTCTTCTTCCTCTTCTTCTCCTCCTGGTGCTGGATCTCCATGAATACTCCTAGCTTCCTTGTCAAATCATCATTCTTCTCCACTAGTATCAACATCTCCTCCTCGTATCCGTCACGAGTAGACTTGAGTTCTTCTTCTAGCTCCAAGTTCCTGGTTAGTGCCTTCTTCAAATCTATCATCCCTGCGCACATCTGGTGCTCCTGTCGACGAATGTGCTGGTTTAACTCCTGGATGAACGCTGCAATGGACATGTCCTTCCGGGTGCTGATCATGTCCCAACGCTCATCTCGGCGTCCACAAATCTGGTAGATAGTGTCCTACAGCTCCTACTTGTAAACTTCTTCGATCCTTCCCATAGTGATGTGGTCTGCCATACTCTTGCCTAGGCTCCAGGTTGGTGCATCAAAAGAAAACTCTATTGGCTCAGTGGATGGTGCGAAGGTTCTCCCAAGGATTTGAACTTGAATGCTCCATCGCTCCTCTTTTGGTAAAGTGGCGATGTAGGTCCCGGTGAAGCTTGGTATTCCTATGTTCAGGTACCTAGTGACTTCCTTCAAGTGTCGTCCAAAAGGTGTGCCTTCATCTGGTTGAGTGAACTTGTTCCTTGGGTCCACCATCCTAAAGAAGTAGAAAATGGAGAGGAGTCAGAAATGAGTAGAGAAGATTGGCCTAGGGTTTATCTTAGTGGTCGTGTCCTACATTCAGCGTGGGCTCTGATACCATCTTGTAGCGACCACGATCCGAATGGACCGAAGTCTCTGTGTTTCAGTTTCATCCCTGGATCGGTAATGCTGACACACACACAGTACTTGAAGGATTTATAACAGAGTGGCAATCACACACTTATTACATCGAATATCTCCAAAGAGAACTTATTACAAAGGTTTATGGCTTAAGGCCATCTAACAAAATAACAACGGAAGGCTTGGAAGATAAGTGAGTCCATCAACTCCAACGGCATAGCTGAGTGCATGACAAACGACCTAGAACGTCTTACTCCTCGTCTGAAAAGTCTGCAATGTAACATGTTGCAGCCCGAAACGGGTCAGCACATGGAATATGCTGGCAAGATAACACAGAAGATGCAAGTAACAGAAATAAAGGCTACACTATATGCATATTTGGCTGGTGGAGGCTCTAAGGTTAAAGTTTTTGCGTAAAGCCAATTTTTCCCTACAACAAAGGAATGCATTTTATTTTAACTATCATGGTAGTTGAAACATCATTGAGAAGGTACCTCCAACTCAATCCCAATTAAAGTAATCATTAACCCAACAAATTAAGTTTAGAGTGATGAGATCAACCAATAATTCAAGTACCAGATACTCAAGATTGTCCATAACCGGGGACACGGCTAATCATGATCAGTTGTGTACACTCTACAAAGGTTTGTGCACTTTTCCCACAAGACTCGATCGCCTCCGTTTAATTTCTCGCACTGCATGGTGTTTGAGAAACGGATGACCGAGACACAGTCTTTTCGAAGAGGTCCCCTTAACCGATAGATAGGTCAGTACACCTACAATCCCTCTACATCTGCTAGCCCATCATGGAAAGGTTTCCCACAACTTACTCAACTATGCCAGCCCATAATGGCATTGTGGCTGCACATGGAAGTTTCTAGCATGAATAGTTTTATGATCTCTTTGAGCTTGGGTGGCATTCCATAGGACAAGCACACGGAAACCCCGGGATTTCCTAGGACAACACTGGATTCCCCAGGTGCCCTGCAACCAATCCACCCAGATGTGTATTCAAGTAGCCACCTTAAGTTGAACCATTAATTAACAACTCACATCTGTCATGGATTTCACTCAAACCCAAACCACGTCTACGAGCATAGCATGATAACCTAAGCATAGCGTAGAAGTAACTCTGAAGGGATTGAGAATAATGCAGGAAATAGGTTCTACCTCAAACTACTTCCCAGACCCACAAGTCAAGAGATCCTACTCATGCAATGTGTGAGGGTTTGATCTAATGCATAAAAACTGGGTAATAAAAGGGTATGATCAAAGTGTTACTTGCCTTGCTGAAGATTCGCAAAACCTAGAGACTCGTAGTAGCACGCTTCATAGTCCGGGTATTCTATCGCAAGCAAACAATAGCATACATAAGCAATCAAGCAATGATGCACAAACAAAACTCCAAAAGATAAGATCTAACCAGAAAGTTCAAGTTAAGAACTCCGGTTTGCAAAAAAGAATCAAATCGAAAGAAGCAACGAAACTCAAACTGCGAAAGAAACGAGATATGTTTACTAGTTTGATCTAGGGTCAAATTTTACTGTAGCAAAACTTTGTTCAAGTTGATTAAACGGAAAGAGGGCGTTGAGACGAAGATCTGGGATTTTGAATCACCTGATTCCGACTCTCGAGCGAAAAGAAAAACGAAAAACAAGATCAGGGCAGAAATCGCGATCGGAATAATCACGGATAAATACCCCGAAAAAGAAAACTGACGAACAGGCTAACGAACGAACGTTCGCTGTCTGCGGCTAACGGGCGAACAACGTTCGTTAAAATGAACGTACGGACGAACGTCCGCTAAATAACTAAACCGAAAAGAAAAACCGAACTAATCTAAAAAAACAGATCTAGGGTTTACGAAAAAGAATCGATTGGTTTTTGAAAAAAAACGGCGGCTACCTCGAAAACGACAAACTCCAGCGGTGACGGCGGGTCCGGCGGCGACGGTGCGGTTGTCCGGCGGCGGCGGCGACGGCGCGGCGGCGCGGCGGCGGCGGCGGCAGCGGCGACGCGGCGCTAGGGCGGCGGCGGCGCGCGGCTAGGGTTGGCGAGGCGGGGCGGGCTAGCTGTGGCGGCCCGCTAGGCCTCGGCTTATAAAGGCCCCCGGCTAGGGGAGTCCTGGCCGGTTACGGCCCAAAGGCGGTTTGCTTTTTTTTAAACAAGTACCGGCGTACGAAAACTAACAAAAGAAATACTAAACGGACTCCAAAAATCCCGAAATAAATTTTCTCCGTCCTCTAATAAAATTTAGGACAAAGTGAACATTTTTTCCCGGACCTAAATGCAATTTTGAAAAACATGACTTTTTCCTATGCAAATAAAATCGCAAATAAATCCAAAAAAATACCAAAAGTGATTTTAACATTTTTCCTCCAATATTTCTGTTATTTTGGAGGAATCATATTATCTCTGCTCATATATTTTATTTAGAAATATTTTTAGGAGAGAAAAATAATTAAAACCAATGCTATCCTCGTACCGGTATTCGAGTAAACTCAAATACAAAAACGGTAGAATTCCCAACTCTCTCCGTAGGTCCTTGAGTTGCTTTGAATTTTCGAGGATCGCCACGCACAAAAAGCAAAGAAATATGCAATGCAGTATGATCTATGTATAACGTTCCAAATTGAAAATTTGGGATGTTACACCTTTCCCTTATGGCCCATGTTGGCCCATTACTTTCCCCAGGGTTTTGGTAACCTTCTGGTACTCTAAAAATACCCGAAACAATCCGGAACCATTTCAGTGTCCGAATATCATCGTCCAATATATCAATCTTTACCTCTCGACCATTTCGATACTCCTCGTCATGCCCGTGATCTCATTCGGGACTCCGAACAATCTTCGGTCACCAAATCACATAACTCATAATACAAATCGTCATCAAGAGTTAAGTGTGCAGACCCTACATGTTCGAGAGCTATGTAGACATGACCGAGACACTTCTCCGGTCAATAAACAATAGTGGAACATGGATGCTCATATTGGCTCCCACATATTCTACGAAGATCTTTATCGATCAAACCGTAATGACAACATACTTTATTCCCTTTGTTATCGATATGCTACTTGCCCGAGATTCGACATCGGTATCTTCATACCTAGTTCAATCTCGTTACCGGTAAGTCTCTTTCCTCTTTCCGTAATACTTCATCACGTGACTAACTCATTAGTCATTTGCTTGCAAGGCTTATTATGATGTGTATTATCGAGAGGACCCGGAGATACCTCTCTGATACTCGGAGTGACAAATCTTAATCTCGATTTACGCCAACCCAACAAACACCTTCGGAGATACCTATAGAGCATCTTTATAATCACCCAGTTACGTTGTGATGTTTGATAGCACAAAAGGCAATCCTCCGGTATTCGGGAGTTGCATAATCTCATAGTCGGAGGAACGTGTATTTGACATGAAGAAAGCAATAGAAATAAAACTAAACGATCATTATGCTAAGCTAACGGATGGGTCTTGTCCATCACATCATTCTCCTAATGATGTGATCCCATTCATCAAATGACAACACATGTCTATGGTTAGGAAACTTAACCATCTTTGATCGACGAGCTAGTCAAGTAGAGGCTTACTAGGGACACAGTGTTTGTCTATGTATTCACACATGTATCAAGGTTTCCAATCAATACAATTCTAGCATGAATAATAAACATTTATCATGATATAAGGAATTAAATAACAACTTTATTATTGCCTGTAGGGCATATTTCCTTCAAGAAGTAGCACCCAGACCCGAACAAATCGAGAAGCAACCTCTCCGGTGAGTTCCGAACCGGCCACCGACATCGCGCCAAGCTTGGTCAGACCCAGACAGGAAAAGCAACAACAGCCACCGTCCCGGGACCATGGCAGCAGGCTTGCCCGACATACTACGCTAGCCTGGTGTGCTCATCCAGCTGATATGATAGTCATCCAATAACCGTTTAAGACTAAGCTGGGAATGCAGGTCTTTGATAACGTCTAAGGCTACTCATAGTGGAGAGTATCATATATTAGTATCATGCATATGATACTACCTTTATAATGCATAGTATCCTAGATGACCTTATTTATTGCCGTGCATGACACAAAGTAGCATTGCATTTAACATAATATGGTATCTACCTATGTTACTCTAACCCTCTCTCTAATCTTTAATTCTCTGCCACGTCAGTGTGTTTGCTATTCCCAAGTGTATGATACTAGCTAAGATACCACCACTATGGCCAGCCTAAATAGAGTATGATGAGCTGTGAACGGTAGTGCAGTAAGTCTACGTGCAGTGGTCGGGAATAAATTGAGCATATGAAGCATGCACCCGTGTGCATGTTGGCGTTGGTTTATTTTGCCCGTTTTTCAGCGAGCTTGTGTCGTCGTTTGCATCTCCTTGACCAAAAGGCGTGTCATGCTATGTATGCTCACTTGCTTGCCCATAGCTTGAGTATCGTGTCAGCAAAAACAATTCGCCAGTGAAAGTTTCAAGAAATGATCATTCTCAAGGCAAATAGAAATGCAGTATGAACGTAACCATTTGCAGATAGCTGATGAAAAAATCCTTCAAATAGTTTGCTTAGCTTCTGGGCTGTTGGTCGGTCTCTGCAGCGCTGGGTCATCTAGTATACATTACTCAAGAAGCGTGAAGAGACCAAAACTACAATAATCCTAGCACTCAACGTTGAGTGACCGATATATGAATTTCAGGCATTGCACCATGACTCCTACGTCTTTTCTAGGTGCACGTTTATGCCCAACGAGGTGGATATGTACAAGTCAATGGGGCGGCACTTGGAAATAACCGTGAACAAAACTTATTCCAGTCTTTCCATTCATCACCAAAAATTTATTCCAGGCTTTCCATTCACCAACAATTTTATAAATGAGAGAGAACAGAGTACCCATACTGTAGCCGTAAACATGGACAATGATCTGTACAACCTCCCCTATAGGATAATATTCTATTTTTGACCTAAAAAACCTGAACAGACTCTATAGTGAAGAGATATAATTAGTGAAAACATGAAAATGATTATAGCATTGTATAATTGGTTAATTAGTGTCATTGAAACTTGATATTTACGAGGAGGCACTAACCAGTTGGTATGAATGCAAGACAGGAAATCAAAAATTACAGAGCCAAAAGAGAAGGATCAAGGGAGTCACGACTAGTACAAATATCAACAATCTTATGAGCCCGTTGATGAGCTTGTGGTCTTTCAAATGACAACTATCCCAGTTATCAACTTGAAAAAAAATTGCACACACGTTAATATTTCGAAAGAACATCATCACAACAATGGATCTGATTATTTAAAATAAGCTCATTGCATTTTGGAGATGAAGCATGTACCTTGATAAAACCCTCAATGGAAATTACTACTACCCATGAAAACAAGTAGCTAAGGAAAAAAATATAAATTCATGACATGGTCAAGTTCATACTGATAAATCAAGAAGCGTAAAGAGGGCAACACTTCAAAAATCACAGGACTCGATGTTGAGTGACAAGGATATGTGATTTTTGGAATTCTACCATGACTCCTACCTCTTTTTGAGCCGCATTCTTATGACCCTTGGTCAGTGCCAGAAATATGTACAAGACCGCGGGGG